>OZ023162.1:2601624-3336624 GCA_963678695.2 Diplodus puntazzo | reverse complement strand
TAACAGTGTACAGATGTGTGGAGGAAGGTTAGTGTCCCACATAATCAATTAAGGGTTTGTTCTGTTTCCAATCATTAAAAAAACAAAACAAATCCCTGCTTTTATTATGAAATCTCCGTCGCTCATCTTCCGGTCTCCTCCCGTCTTTACGTGTGAGCCTTGACGCAGTGGAGCGACGTGTCCGGTCAGGACTTGTGTTCGGGTCGGGCTGCTGGTTGACACCGCCCGGCCCACATCTCCCCACACCGCCCCTCCGCCCCTCCGCCTCCCACCAGACTCAATGTTAAAATCGAGCGTTTTAAGGGTTCGAGCGACTTCTGAGGCTGCAGACAGGAATCATTAATGTTGCGTAACTGTGCGCCCAAAACCATAAAAAACGGAAATATTATAAAAAAAATTTTTTTGCATACATGTGCTGAACAAAGCAGAAGACACAAAACGGCTCCTGCCATGTGTTTGTATCACAGCTGATTCTCCAGTAGCTCTGCTTTTATGACAGATACCTCTCAGAGTGTGAGGTGTCTGATTTGTATTCATGGTTCCAGCTGTGCTGCTGGTGCAGGACGGCTCAGAGACGCGCCGCCATGCCCGGCTCTGGACTATAATACATGTAGGACAGTTGATGCATTCAGTCTGAAGTCTGGCAGCAGTTTTTAATGAGGCTACAGGAGCTGCAGCAGAGAGAAGCGGGGATCCTCCTCCTCAGCTGCAGCGGGGCTTCCCTGGGCTTTTCCTTCCTCGCTCTTCTCCTCTCTGCAGTTTTCTTACGGGGCTTCCCTTGTTTTCCTGCACCAGCCTTCAGCTCTGCCCTTCCTCCATCCATCACTTTGTCTATTAGGCCGCCCGCCTCCCCTCTCTCCATCCCTCCATCCCTCCACCCATCTTTGAAGGAGAATGGCTCGAGGATACAGAGCAGGACATCAGAGATATAAAGACCACACCAGCAGCATCATTTGTTCCTCGGGGAATATTTAGAGTCACACGTTCAATCATTTTGCAGCGCTCTTCTTCTCGCTCGGCTCAGTTTAATGACGAGACTTTGTGTCCTTTTTTGATATTTAATATTTGTTTGAACGTCCGTTTCTTTACCCAACGCGTCCACCAACACTCCTCGCAGCAGAACCCAAGAGCTGCTCCAGCTTTTATGTTTATATTGGCTGATGGATTATTCATTAACACTCCTCCTTCTTTCCACCGCCTCTCTTCTTCCTCTCCTCCATTATCTCACAGCTCTCCCTCCCCTCCTCCCTCAGCATCTCCTTTCCTTTCATCCTCCACATTTCTTCTTCTTCTCTCTCTGTTGTATTACATTTCACAACTGTGAGGCATTTAGCAGATTGTCTCATCCCGAGACTCTTGCACACACTGAGGCGTCTGTTCCCTTGTGTTCTGCATCTTCTAACCTTTACGCACCCGCTGGGTGTTGTGGTGCTCTTTCATCACCGCCCCACCTCGCACTCGTACATTTACCAAACACACTTGGGAAAAAAGAAAACGCTCCTGCACCTCCTCGTCTCTGCACTGCCAGCTGATGGAGGCTCTCCCAGCTGAACACATGATGTGAAGCTGTGATGCATTCAGTGTGTTTGAATGAGCAGAAGGACGCGTAACAAAAACAAAGATGTTGACGGGGAATACAAGAATTCAGAAACAGCTGACGAATGATTTGTGGGAAGTCCAGAAGCCGAGAATGTGAATCAGAACGCGACGTTTCACCGCGAGCTGCTCGCACGTCAGCACAGGCTGCAGAATCACACACACGTGTTGTTGTAGTTAAAGAAACTCAACATTTTGAAATCTGTGTCTGCAGATGGTTAAAATAAGAGCAGTATGTCTTCACCAAGTGTGGAAATGTTCAACTCAGCCGTTTAGAAAACAGCAATCAGACTGAAAGCAGCAGGAATCCTGCGTTCAGATCTCTAAAACAAAGTGTTTGTTAGCTGGTCGAGGAGCTCAGACAGTCAGAGGTGTGACGTTGTTTTAACGTTTCAAAACCTTAAAACAAGCGGCTTCGATAAGGACGATGACTGCTGGAACCAATCGCAACGTTTGTTTACAACAAGCTGAAGGTAGAAAACTGAAACTGACGGTGAGTCTGAGACGAGATGAACGACACAGTACAGAAACATCAGACAGTCGATGACGGTTTTTTGGTGCTGCGATGATTTTATTGATTTTGGTGATCGA
Source organism: Diplodus puntazzo (assembly GCA_963678695.2). Lineage (NCBI taxonomy): Eukaryota > Metazoa > Chordata > Actinopteri > Spariformes > Sparidae > Diplodus > Diplodus puntazzo. The sequence continues at coordinate 3,334,437 of OZ023162.1, read as the reverse complement.
CTCAATAGTTGTGTCACTTTTCCAGCAACCTTCTGAAACGTGTTGTGTTTCGGTTCTTTAAAGGAGTCGCCTTTAGGTTCCAACGTGCTTTTTGTCATTTGTCAGTTTTTTTAAATGTTTCATCGACCAAAAGTTGAATCGATTCAATAATAAAACAATCATGAGTTGACTCACAATGTTGGTTTTATTTAGCTGGACCTTCTTTAAACTGTGATCACGCTCGTTTACTGAACTTAACTAAGATGTTTTAGTGCTTGTGTGCATGTTGGAAGGAGTCGCTCCCTCGCATTTGGATCAGAGCTCTGTGAGATTCAGGCGAGCCACAAACAAGCAAACAAAGAAATGAGCAAACAGGCTGATCTCCTCCAATCCCTCCAACTCACGCTCATCGGGGCCGGATAGGAAGACAGGGAGATTAACTTTAGGACAGACACGTAAACAGACAGACAGACAGACAGACAGGTAAACAGACAGACAGACAGACAGACAGACAGGCAGACAGACAGGTAAACAGACAGACAGACAGACAGACAGACAGACAGACAGACGGACATCAGAACCTCTGAGGCCCTGATGTCTGATAAGATCCAGGAGACGGACTTTGATGCAGGAAGACAGAAAACAAAGGCTGAAGATCAGATGAGTGTCTGCGAGAGGAGATATATGATGGAGGAGGTGGACAGACAGACAGACAGACAGACAGACAGACAGACAGACTGACTGACTGACTGACTGACTGACTGACTGACTGACTGACTGACAGACAGAATCTTTGTTGTCATGAGGATCCTGCATGTTGACGTGACATCACCCATCAGTTCATAGACTTCTGTTTTAAAGCGTTACAGCCGTCTCTCCATGACGTTCTTTGGATCCAGAAGAGACAGCTGCTGTGTCTCAGTTCAGGGTCTGCGTCCTCTGAAGGACTCGGCCTTTGTGGTCTTTGAAGGCGAGTCCTTCAGAGAGACCTTGTTAGCCGTGTCAGCCGCTGTTAAATGGGACGGTCTCGCCTTTGGAGCATTTCCTGGTTGCGTCACCAGATGTTTTACTCTTACGTCACGATTTCGGCCCGCGAAAGTGACGATCTACGCTACGCGATGTCGCCATTCTCTCTCTTTCTTTCTTCTTTTTCGGGCACGCAAAGAATCCTTGGATATGTGAGGCCACGAAGGATAGCAGCTGTGCTTCCAGAAAGAGGCGTTGTGACGTAATTAGCCTTAAAATGCTCCTCTGAAGGATGCAGACTCTGAACTGAGACGCAGCAGTTATGTGGACAGAGATGGTGGAGACACGACGTCACACCTCCGTCCTGACTGGATCTGAGAAGGTTGTGATGTGACTATAAAATGATTTCAGGTTTGATTTCTACGCATGATTTAGTTTTGATCTGTTTGTTTTCTTGCTACTTTTAAATGCTTGTGATGAGACAAACGAACACATGAAGGACATGAAGGAGTATTTAGAGCCGAGATGATGAGAGGTTGCGTGTTATGGTCGGTGCTCTGTGGGTGGTGGCAGGTCAGGAGTGGTGTTACCTTTTATTACAGATGATATACTTGTGGTTTTCAGGAGGATGAGTGTTATGAAATAGCAGGTGGTGCCGTGCAGGAGGATGGGTTCAATCACACACCGGTGTGGAAGCAGCAGGAGGTTTGATGGAGGCAGTGAGTCCTCGTCTGCTGAGCCACTTGAGAAATGATGCTAGAAAGTCGCCTGCAGCATCATAGAGCGACCAAACTGCTGTATTTGATGCATTGAATGTGAGAACGGGCCGGACAGAACCAGTCAGAGTCCAGCTGGTGGACACAGCGGAGCGGTTAGCAGCTGAAGAGACAAACATTCCCCTCAGGAGCTGCTGAAGACCAAAAACAGAGCAGAAAAACGGTGAATATCAGACTCAAAGTGAGCGAAACGTTTCAACAGTTTTGCTGTTAATCGTCGTCGGACCACAAACGGCCACGATCTGCTTCAACTTCCTGCTGCGACCTGGACGATGTTACCTCACATTCATATTAACTGTTCTTTACTACGGATGAAGCAGAACGTAAAAATAAATCAACACGATTGAAGCTAAAAATGAAAACGTAATCGTCAGCAAACATTCAGAGAAACTGTCGTCTCATGTCGGTACGAGTTCACAGCGAGAGAGCCACCGCACGGTTCATGTTTATGTAGCGTCTGTGTATTATTGATATACTGTGTGTGTGTGTGTGTGTGTGTGTGTGTGTGTGTGTGTGTGTGTGTGTGTTGGGAGCAGAATGGCTGCTGCAGTGGCCTCCTGCTGAGAGGGAGCTCGTCTCTCCTGCTGCTGTGAAATCACCTTCTCTTCACTTCTGATGTGTTTGAGACCACACACACACATACACACACACACACACACATTCTTGTCAACTTCAACAACAGTGTTGCATTATGGGTAGAACAGCGCTGAGCCTCTCTGACTCTGAACAGGATGCTCCACCTCTCTGAACCTCCGCCCTCTCCTTTAAACTCCACCTCGCTCCTCCTGGCCGCGTTTCATTGCATTAATTTGTCTTCCTCTCGCCTACACTGTCTCTGCGCTCCCATCATTTATATATGCAGCCTCACCCGTTCAGCCTCCCTCCCTCCCCCGTCTCCCCCGCCTCGCTCTCATCCATATGAATGAGGATCATCGTGTCGTATGCAGACGGCTGCAGCTTGTTCGAGTCTGTACGGAGACGCAGGTTTCAACACTCTGACTCTGTGTGTGTTTGTGTCTGACTTCAGACAACACGTGTGAGACTTCTGGTGCAACTGGGGACAAAATCTGTGTGTAACACACTGAATGATGGCTCTGTAGCGAAGGTTAGCGTTAGTTAGTCTCCAGGAACTTCAGGATTTTGTGTCCATTTGATTGTAAAAGTGTCGCGGTGTTGAACACATTCCCACTGAAACATTTCTGTATCAGAAAAGAGGCTGGAAGTTGTTCTGTTAGAGCTCCATCAGAAGCTACATCATGAATCAGACACTTTGTCCCCGTGGTCGCCTTTCAAAATACTACGTTTAACGATTGATTGTTTAAAGTGTCAAAATAATGTTTCTCAGAGCCCAAAGTGACGTCTTCAAAGTGTTTCCTGCGTCCAACAAACGGTAGAAAAACTCTTCTGCACCTTTACATCCTTCATCGTCTCGCTCGTTTGTTTTCACCTCCTCTTTTCTCTCCTCTGGTGCTCTACATCCACCTGCTCCCTCCTCCTATCCTCGTCATTTTGTGTTTCCGTCCTGCATGTCAGTAAGCCGATCTCCACTTCTTTCCTTTTAATCTCCCTTTTGTCCTCCTCCTCTTCATTCTGTCATCCTCCCTCTCTAATCTCTCTCCTCTCCTCCTCCATCTCTCGTTCTTGTTTTTCCGTCCCCGTCCTTTCCTCTCCTCTCGAACTCTTCCCCTACACTCGGCCGGGCTCCTGTCAGCGCTCCGTCCTCCTGAGGGTGCAGTCACCCGTGTTGGAGGACGCTGCAGTGCTGGTGTAGGCAGGTGGAGGCTGAGTGGACTGTAGGTTTGGAGAGAGGAGATGACGGGTGCCCACTCAGTCACCCTGCTCCTCTCTCTCCCACTGAAGAAATGTTAAACTCCCATCTGTTTAACGACGGCTGATATCTGACTTTGATAAATAAAGCTGATATCTTTGTACGCCTGTCGGTTTTTCTTTGAGGAGTCGGTTCTTCCGCTCGCACACGGCGCGAGCAGCAGGAGCTGCTTTTGAAGTCGACTGTCTCAGGATCAGCTCACGGCGGTTTGATCAGTGTGACGGGCGACAGACTGAAATCATCACAACATTTATTATTGTAAACGAGAGCAGCCATGTTTTCAACCGTTTCAGAGCTGCTTTGCAAAATGTAAAACCACCACCTGTAACGTCAGAAAAGAAGAATGGTGAAGCAGGTTTAATGTTTTGAGTTAAAGCTGATAAATGTCTTCAGGTGTAACTGCTGAGTCATCCTCTCCTCCTCCTCCTCCTCAGCTCTTCATCCTCTCCTCCTCCCCTCCCTTTACTCATCATCCCCCCTCCAGCCTTCTCTCCCTCCTCCCTCCTCCACTCAACATCTGTGTGTGATTGACATGCAGTAACTGCGTCCACTCATGCGTTTCCTCCGTCTCCTCGGGGATCAGGAGGCCGAGCCGGAGAGTTATTAGCGGTCGGTGATGTCATGTGGTCGCTTTTCACCTCGGTGTCTTCTGTAACGTAACGCCGGGCTGATGTCAGCTGTGTGTTCATGCTCACGACCAGACTGAGATATAAAACAACAGCTGTGTGTGAAAGGAAGACTCCAGTGACACACCTGACTGATTTACCTGCACTACTCGAGTAAAAGTAATAGAGTGCAGTACTCAGAGTATCAGAGTAAAAAGCCTCCTTCTGAAGGACATTTGTGGTCATATTAATAGAATTCAAAGACTATTAAAGGTAGAATCGGTAGGATTTGTCCCAGCTGTTCCTGAACGCACCACAAAGACAGCTGATTGTTGAGTCTCATTCCCAGGACGTCAAACAGACACATGTTGGGTTGGTAAAGCGTCCCGAGCAGCAACAAAGAGAGAAAATCAGAAACTCGAGAAATACGAGACACTAACACCGCTTCTTACGGCTTTGTTTCATCTCGCTGCGATGATGCCAAATAACAATAATCCATAATTCACCTCACATGCATCAAACTAAAGTAACGAGGCTGTTTTGAAAGTGTGGGGAGGAGAAAGTTGTCTGGTTTCATCTCAGTTTGTCTCAAACTTCTTCTCGTCCGTCTTGTTGTCAGCAAACAGACGGACTGCAGTGGATTTAGCTGCAGGAGCTGTTTGAGACATGTCTGAGGGCTTTTTGATGAAATTCTCTCCGCTGTGAATCGTTGACACTGTTGGACTCCAACACAGCTGATCGCAGCTTCTGTTCTCAGAGGGGACGAATGTTTTTTTTCAGATGGAAATTCCACTTTCACTTTGCGTCCTGAAGGCAGAGTCAGATTTTGCATGCAGGTGATGCAGCAGTCGTCCCTGTGACCCAGAACAGACCCACAGTCAGGTGACCGACGTCATCACGCTAACAGAAACACACACAGAACAGTCGCTGTTGTGTTACATCATGAACTATCATGAACTGTACAAAAACAGGAAGGTAATGTTGACGATGTGAAACCTTTTCCTGCATGTGAAAACTCAAACACACTCGCTGAAACACACTCCGACCGCGTTCAACAGATTGCTGCGCTGGGTTTTTTTCACTTGGGAGACACATCACCTGCTGAGACGGCCTCCAACACACACACACACACACACACACACACACACGCACGGATAGACACAATACACCCCACCGTGTATACACCCACATACAGTCATTGGTCTGAATCCAGGAACTGTGCCACCAGCTGTCCCCCTATTGGCTGTTGTCTTGCTGTGTGTGTGTTTGTGTGTGTGTGTGTGTGTGTGTGTGTGTGTGTGTGTGTGTGTGTGTGTGTGGAGGTGGTAGGAAGGTCTCTCTCACTTTCGCTCAGTCTTTTCCTGGGACTCGAGCTCAGGCTTCGTTTATAATCACTCAGCAGTTCCAGTTTGATCTCATAAAGAGTCGCTCGGCCTGAAAACACTGAATTTACAGCGACTCATCCGTAGATGTTTCTATAATCTGCAATATGTTTTGTTGTTGTCATTCCTGGAATCCCTCAGGACGTCAGCCATGATTCTGTTTTTGGACATTTCCCCTCGTCCCTGTGAGAAGGCGAGCCGGGAATTTGAAACACAACTTGAACTTTCTCTCCCATAAATCGATCTTATATTTAGTCTGTGTGCTTCAGACTGAACACTGCCAGCAAACTACACAAAATAAATGGTCACGTATTAGATTATAGATTATTAGATTGTTTGGTTCAGTGTGACGCGGCGTTTGGAGCACGGCTGGTTGTTTTGATTCACTTTGACTGGATTCACTTTATTTGGCTCGTCTCCGTGGTTTTGTTGATGAAGGATTTCAGTCATCCAGGTCCTGATAACTGTAACGACTCTGAAACTCACAGTGTTCTTAACGACCCACACGGAGTTAAAACCCTGCAGCTCCTCCAGCTCTGAAACAGGTCCAGTTGCCTACGATACAGCACTTAGAATATAAGTGGTTCTGAGATGTCTTATTTACATGCAGATAACTCGTGGATGTCTTGAAAACAAACTAGGATCTCGTTTAAACGGACGATGATTAGTTGCATTTGCAGGATCTTAAATTCTGCCTCGTTTCATCAGATCGCAGCGAGACGATCGAGTTTCCTCGTCTGCAGCGTCGAGTTCCTGCAGCGGCTCTGCGATGAGGCCGCGGTCTCATTAAATCTTCTCCCTGTCGGTCTGGATCAGAACTAACTGGACATACACAGGCTGTGATTGGTTATTGCTTTTAAAGGCCTCCTCCACACACACACACACACACACACACACACACACACACACACACACCACACACACACACACACACCACACACACACACACTCTGCACACCCTGATGCTTTCTTCATTATCCCCTCAGCAGCAGCAGTTTGTTTTTAATTAATTGAAAAAAATCTCAATATTGGCTCCTGCAGGAAGCTGCGAAATCGATGTTTCGGTTTCTTAAACGAGCCGGGCTGATGCTGAGCAGAACCGACCGGAGCTCAGAGAGATAAAATCAAGGATCCAAAACAACGAAGACGAAACTGCGTGTATCCCATCAGACCTGGTGTGACTTGATTTATCCTCCTGTTGTTGTTGTGACAGTCGTCCTCACCTCAAACCAGCGTGAGGCGTTTTCTCTCAACACTCAGAGCAGCTGAACATCAAAACATGTTTATATCCACCGGACAGTTTGATCAGTCGTGGAAAAGGTCCAAACCATCATCCTCGTCCTCGCCTGACGTGTTCTCCACAGCAGCTGAAATAAACATCAGCAGCAGACCTTTCAGCAGAACCTCAATACTTTTAGTGACCGCGGGGATGTCGTGTGACATTATTAGAAAAGTGAGAGCAAATGGTCAGGATGGATCAACAGAACCCTGGACCTTCACACAGGAGCCCACTGGTCACTTCCTGTTTCCTGCTGACTGTCAGTACTGCTGTAGTTTCTTGAAACATCGTCACTCCCTCGTTACCAAGTGGTTGTAACCGTAACCATGACGATGAAGGCCCGATTGTAAATATCTGAACCACATATTGTTTTCTCTCTACACGTGTTGTTCTGCAGGACGCTGATCAGCGTCGTATCTCGGAGGCTCATTGGTTTTGACGTATCGCAGCGTCTGTGTGTTCTGTGGAACACAAGAATCTCCTGTTACGCGTCCGTAAATGTGAATTTTATGCGTCCTGCTGCTACATCGCATCATAAAAAGGTTTCTTGAGAAGCGTCTCGGCTGAAAGTGAATCGTTTCTGTTCAGCACTCTTAAAGCTTCTGAGTGTAAAACTGTGTAAGTGTGTTTTATTCGCTGCTGCTTCCTGTCAGCTGTGTGCAAACAGTAAAGCGATGTATTGTAAGCCTGTATGTGTGTGTGGTGTGTGTGTGTGTGTGTGTGTGTGACCATATGGTCGTCAGTGCATCCCTTTGTAATCAAGGCGATGAGTGTGTTATATAAACATTTATCCTGAGCGCTGCGAGCTCCTGTGACCTCCGAGCAGCCTCGGGCTCTTCAGCTTTATATGTGTGTTGTGTTTACTTTTATTCGACTGAGCTCCTTTTTTTTAAAAACATTTCTGTTGAAATCCTCTGAATGTGAGCTCATCATATCACCTCTGAGCGGCGGTCCTGTATCGGTCACTGTTAAACTGTCGATACGACAGATTTATACTGAATCGAAAAGTTGCGTGCTGGAGTTTGATGCTGAGCTGCTCCAGCAAACATCACATTATGAAACGCTGCCTGTCGGATGTGGATGCATCCTGCAGAAGCCTCCGGCTCTCATTACGCAACTCTGAGCTCACAGTCGGGTCCGTCGGGATGCGGCTGCACCGAGTTCAGCTCCTCAGACAGTTAAAGAGTTCAGCAGGCCGAGAACGTGTTTTTTAAAAAAGGATCAGAATCACTGCAGCAGCAGCAGCAGCAGCAGCAGAGATATCGTCTGCTGTTCTTTCCTTTTCTTAAAACCTACATTACCCACAATGCAACTCCACTAATCCAAGTTCAGTCGTAGAGCAGAGATGAGGTGCAGATTCAAAGATCTGCTTCTTCCGGATTCTTCAGATTTCACGCGGCTCCACAAAAAGAATTCAATCACTTCTTTATAGCAGCGAAAACTGAGTCTTGAAAGAAAGATATTAAGTTCATTCAGCTTCGCTTCATCAGGTTCTCCCTGTACATTCTGTGGAGGTCATGATGAAATATCCAACAACTGGAGGTAAATAAAGGGTTTCGTCTACAACATTTCGGCCTCTACTTTTCTGTAAACCAGCGACATGTTACATTTGTACACGGAAACGTTGGGTTTATTCATTTTATGCTGCACAGTTAAGGAACATATATTGTTTTGGATTAAAATAGATGGCTGGAAAAGTTTTAATGTCCGGTTAAAAATATAAAGTTGTGCTGGTCTGCTGCTCGGTTTCCATCTCGCCTGGCTGTCGTTGCCTCCGTCACGTCCGACATGTTGGTGTGACACGTCTAAAACGTACGAATGTCGTTTATTCTGCAGACTCGGCTGCCGGCCGTCTGTCAGGCGACACATGATTGATGATGCAAAGTGGAACTGTGCCGATAAAAAGACCCCAGATTGATCGAATGAAGTTTAGTCTTAAAAACATACGAGCATGTTCTCACGTTTTACGAGAGGCAGAATTCAGACAACATCTTCGTACCGCCGGAGGGAAAAACGTACTTTAGTTTAGTTAAATGTAAACAAAGTGTCCGCAGGCTGCGTTTAGCTCACAGCAAACCTCTGCTCATTACAGTTCAACGCACATCTGCTGTGGAGAATTCATCCATAAGTGTGACCAGAGGAACGTTTCTGTCTTTATATGCTGAATGCATATTCCTGCCGGCTGTGCAGTAAATAATTCATGCAGAATTATCCCCGGGTCCTAATTGAGCCGGCAAATTTGCAGCCTGGGAAAGCGACCCTGCCGACTGATCGCACTGACCCTCTTTTATTTTCTCTTCTTCTGTGTTTCCCCGGCGGTGAGGCGACCGTGTTGTTTTTTTTAGACGGCGGCGGGGTCAAAGCCGGGGTCAGCCGCTGTGACCGCCGGGCCCGCTGCTCATTGTTAGTAACTGACACGCAGCTCTGCGACTGCTGCCTTTATTAAGCATGTGTGCTGACCTCACACACACCCACGGTCACACACACACACACACACACACACACACACACACACATTACTGCACACACAGCGTGAAGGTTAATATAAGAAAAAAGGAAAAAGCTGTTGTGAATTCTGGATGACTTCCTGAATGTGGTGAACAATCTTAAAACCAGCGCCCACATTAGTAAGAGGAAAGCTTCCCGTCACGCTGCCGCTGCTGCTCTGTGTGTCAGCATGAGCGAGTGTTTTGTTCTGCGGTGTGTATTGTGTTCGGGGGGTTTGCCGCTCTTATCTGGCCGCCTGCCTGCACCAGCGTCTGGCTGCTCTTCCTGATAACACTTTGTTGTGCAGCCACAGCGCTCTGTAGTGTCCACTTTTAGCAACACATTCATATCTAACCGCGGACTCAACCTTGAATGAACTCTTTTGTGACTCTGCCGGCACGCGGATCAGCGCCGGAGAGGAGGGGACACGTCGTGATGTCACGAACACGTTTGAAGTGAAAGCCGAACACGAGCTGGTTCTGCTGCTTACATGTGAAGATCTGCGGCTTTTCTCTGCAGGTGAAGCTGAAAATGTTTGTGTGTGTGACTCAGGCTGTGTGAAACACACGAGATGATTCGAGAGAATGATTAATCAACAATGAAGATGATTGTTGGTCGCTGCACAGCGCTGTGTGTGTCTGTCTCTTGTCTCTGAACAGACAGAGGAGTTCTGTTTGCTTTGGCACGGTTCTTGATATTTAAAGTCTCCGACTGCACCGATTGTGTTTCTGTCCTCTTCCTGTCATGGAGCTTGTGGTCCGCCGACTCTAATACGCCTCAGAGAATACAGTGTGCTGACAGTGGATCGCTAACTTAGCTGCACGGCTAACGGCGGCTACATCAGCAGCAGTTAGTGGTTACCTTAGCAACAAGCTCCCATCAGGAGACTCCGCAGATCCTCCGGCCTACGTCACTGTCGAAGGCTGCAGTCAGCAGTCACTTAGAAATAAAATCTAACCATCTGCTCGGAGACGAGGGAGAGCAGCTGGAGGGAAAACCAGGAAATATTCTTTCCATATATTATAATTCTTCTAAGTGAGTGAAGTTATAGAGTTTTTATACAGAAAGCCCCAGAAACACTCTGACAGCATCTGACTCTTCAAACATCCGTGCAGAAACGACTTTCTGACATCGGTTTTGACTTTAAAGGAACTTTAATGTTTGTGTTTTTGTCGCTGATGTTATTTTCTCTGCCTGTTCAGTCACAGCAGCTGTAACAGAGTCAGAACCAGCGGTCCAGATACTGATCCGTACCGGCGGTCAGCTGTGCTGCAGGAACAGAACTTCCCCAATTAGACCAGGAAGGATTTTTTTCAGTTTCGACACAAACTTTTTAACAGTACATTTCTGTCCCGGCCCATTAAACTGGCCCAGGAGGCAGCGCGGCCGTCCAATAATCAGAAGGTTGTTGGTTTGATTTCCGGCCCCTGCAGTCGACATGAGCATCGAGTCGTCCTCCACCTGTGTGTGTGTGTGTGTGTGTGCGACTGCTGACTTATCTGCTGACGAGATTATCAGTAGAAGGAAGCAAAAACCTCATTACGCCACATCACTACCCACTGACAACACAAGAAAAACCTGAGCTTTTCACGGATTAGGAACAGAATCCTTCAGGCGAGCTAGACTTCGAGGTCAGCGAGATGAAGAGAGCGTGGAAGGAGAATAAATGAGAATACCAACATGTGACAGCAGCTCTACATCTGTGTCTGAAGAGGGAAGGTCCTGGTCTGAGAGGAGCGATTTACAGCAGCGAGCAGTAATATGTATGTATGAGAGGAGAAGACGAGCGTGTCACTGCGATCCAGGAGACTCTCAGGAGTGTTTGAGCACTCGTAAGGCCTGAAGCCGCGATGAGGATCTGCAGACAGACAGCTCCATTTCACAGCCATTAACACCGGGTCGCCTGGTTACCCTCTGAGAGCAGCGGCCCACGGGTCCATTACCAGTTAGCTAACAGACGGTTCTGAATGAGCAGCGTTGTGCTTGTGTCTTCAGTTTGCAGACTTTTATTTTATATTCTTCTTACTATCAATAAGTCTTATTAAAGGGGCACTATGCAACAATACTAGCAAAAATTACCCTAACTATGCTGGCTGAAAGTCATTCTGAATGTTCTTTGACACTTTCTGGGTTGTTTGGTCGTTGCTACGACTCCCCCTAGAGCTTCTGGGTGGAGAAACGGAACATGCAACTTGCTGCCACCGGTCCGAGGTCAATCCGGAAGTGAGCCGGCGGAAGTATCCCGCCGCCCCTCGAAAATGTAGTCAGATTGTAGTTTCGAAACTGCTTTACGGCAAACACACCCCCAAACATGGAACCGGGTAGATATAAACTGCCAGTTGCAAGGCAATTGTTGTATTCATCATGTATCAGTCGACTATAAAGAGACCCAAGAAGCCACAGTCGTAGGAACAGAAGAAGAAGAAAAAGGAGCTTGACAAAAAAAAGAGACCAGACACGAGTAAACATAGGACGAGCTTTTGAGGAGTCCAAAACAGGCGCCGACTTGGCCGTGTTGCTGTTGAAATTGTGAGTGGATGAACTTTGTCTTTGCAACGTGACTTGATAGTCTTTCGAACAACGTTATTGCTTGACTGTTTTACTGTGAGCCCTGCATGTGTTTAGCTTGGTTTCTTGATGGCTCGCTCGATAGTTAGCGGGTGTTTAGCGTAGCAGTCACTTGCTACCAAACACGTTTGTTTGCGTTCTGAATCCAGGTTCTCGTTGTGTAAGTAGCTCTCTAGATCGGTCTTCGAATGTCGCAAGATTTGTCGCCTGTATCATGCGATATGTCCGGCTGAACATATAGCACTTAGTGCACTAATGCAATGCCAGACATGACTCGCTGTTTAGCCGGCCGGCTTCTTAGAAAACAGATGCACATGGTAACGTAGTAGCAGCTAGGTGGGCGGGGGAGGCTCGTCAACAAGTCTTTTCGACAGTGTATCTGCGCCGAAGCTGTAGTTGGAGCCCTGTAGCGAAAAACGTATGCACAAAACTGGTGCAAAGCTAGAAAACGGCGAAGGAATCTGGTCTGGAAACTGCTGTTGCATAGTCCGGCTTTAAACAGAGGCAGACAACAGGGAGCTCAGGTTCAGGAAAAGATCATGTTTTGGTGTAAATCATCTCACAAACGCAGCAGGAAACTGATCACGTTAAAAATATCCAGCGGCGGTTTTCACATGTTGAAACGAGGCTCGGTAACATCTTAAATCAGCTGGACACAGTAGTGTTACTCATCATAACACATACGCTACGTATAAAGCGCATTTTTAGGGACTGTTTTCAGAGGCAGGACTACAGGAGTAATGTGGTTTTAATAGCATTAGTGGAGCTCCATGAGACCGAAGAGGAGGACACGTCAGGCCGGGACGCTCAGGATGATTCTGGTCCGTCGTGAAATGAAAAAAGTGACAAATGTTGCTCGTTTTTAACAAACAGATTTTACTGATGTATTTATATTATGTGTTTGTCACAGTTGGACTGTTTCGATTGTGTTCTCCTGGTGCTGAAGACAGATTTCAGTCAGTGTGTCGGCTGGATTTACACGCTGAAAACAGTAATAATAAGAGAGGAGAGGTGACTGATGGAGAGGTGACGGAGCAGACTGATGGAGAGGTGACGGAGCAGACTGATGGAGAGGTGACGGAGCAGACTGATGGAGAGGTGTAAATGAGCTCACACAGTCGAACTCTGCAAACTGTTTCTGGACGACTTATCATTTAAATACTCCTACAGAGTGTTTGTGTGTGAAATAAAAGTAAGAAGAGTGAAACTGATAACTGCTGCCGGGTCGACAGGCAGAACTGTTCGTCGGGTTTCTTCTGACGGCTGTTTGGTTGCTGTGAGCTGCTCGACAAGCTGAAGGTGAAACTGGAAAGAAACTGTTGATTTATCCGGTGAAGACGTTCGTGCGTCTGTATGTTTGTCCGGCCTGATTCACTCGCGGCACAACGAAGAAATACAACAGATGTCAAAACGATCTCTGCAGACTACGAGACGGCCGCGGAGCCGCTCTCTGGGGCGAGAAGTGTTTCAGTCTGAGCGGCACCAGCACCCGAGGGAAACAGGAAGTGCTTCGGTGTGCTTGAGGTAGAAAAAATAGTTCTGGCACGGGTCAGTACCGACCCACTTATAGCACTGAAACTGGCACAAGATCAAACTGCTAGAAAGCAGAAGAGGTTGTGGAGAAGTTTTGACTGCGGTTAGTCAAATTGTCGGTGAATCGGACATCTGGACGTCTTGTTTACCTGCAAAATATCAAATTTCTATTAATTCGTACACCTCAGCAGATCTCTGGAGTGCAAACACAGCAAAACCAGAGAGAAGTATGAAAACACACGACATCGTCCTGAGGTGGATCTGATCTCCAGCAAAGATTTACATCAGAAAAGGGATTCAAATGTTGGAAAATGTCAAACTGTCAAGCTGACTGGAGGTTAACACAACTGTACACGGCTATTAAACCACTAAAGAAAGCAATCTTTAGCACCTGAAGTGAAACCAGCAGCAGTAAACAGTCGTTCGCCTGCCTTTTAAAGGTCACAACCAGTAATGTTCAGTGTGGAGAGTGAAAATCCTGACATTTCTTAGTGGCTTTAAATCACGTCAACGCTCATATGAAAGCGCGGTGAAACGAGTCTCCGTTAAATCAGTCGCTTAATAAAATCAGTCGGTCCTATAAAGTCGTGCTCGGACGGTAAAATGTGATGGATGACGGGCTTTACGCAGCTCACAGGTGCAGAGCGGCCGGCGCCACGTCTTTACTTTGTGTTTAAACTGGAACACGAGTGACAGACAGGTGGACGCAGACTGACAGACGTCCAGCGGCCCCCGGCTGGTCCCTGTCAGCCCGAATATCTGATCAAGACAAAGGGCGAGAGAGATATGAAGAGACAGGCGAGACAGAGAGAGAGAGAGAGGAGTGAGAAATGGAGGAAGATGAGGACAGACGGGGAGGAGAGTGGAAGAATCTGAGGTCGAGTTCTAACGATCGTTCCAATCAATTAATGTGACTTTTTAATGAGATTCAAAGGATGAGGGAGAAACGGAGGTGAGGACGGAGAGACGGATAAACAAGTGGAGACATTCAGACGCCTCCGGCAGACTGAGAGACCTTTAACGTTCAGTTAGATCATCACACTGATGGCAAAAACCTTTGATGACACCCGAATAAAATAACACACACACACACGTTTATTTGCAGATTCACTTGAAGGAGAGAAAACACTTCCAACAAAGTGGAAACTCAATGTTTTCTTCATGTTGTTGACTTTTCTATTCCTCTGTCTTTATGCTCCGGTGAGGTTTAGGCACAAAAACCACACTTTGTTTTAAAATACCTGATTTGGACGCCGCGATCGCAGACAGACAGAGAAACTCTGAAGTCACGTGACAAACACCTGCTTCTTCTTTACCCAGGTGTTGTTATCTTTATCAGCTGTAATATCGATGTGTGAAAAAAGTAGCACAAAGCTTTTTGTGTCTCCAGTGATGTCATTCAGTGGCTAAATTGCATTGTGGGTAATGAAGGCACCAGGTGATTTAAAAGCAGAGCACTTGTTATTGTTGGACTCATTGTGGACGGTTATCACAATCTTTCTTTTTCCTTTTTTAAAAACCTGGTGCCTACTTTACCCACAATGCAGCTCACTGAAGGATATTAATCAGCTTCCTCCGGAGCTGCAAAAGGCTTTATATTACTTTTTTTTCACATATGCATGAGTAGGACAGGAGATGAGAGGAAAGGAAAGGAGAGGAAAGGAGAGCAGAAGAGAGGAAAGGAAAGGAAAGGAAAGGAAAGGAAAGGAAAGGAAAGGAGAGCAGAAGAAAGGAAAGGAAAGGAAAGGAAAGGAAAGGAAAGGAGAGGAGAGGAGAGGAGAGCAGAGGAGAGGAGAGGAAAGGAAAGGAAAGGAAAGGAAAGGAGAGCAGAAGAGAGGAAAGGGGAGGAAAGGAAAGGAGAGCAGAAGAGAGGAAAGGAAAGGAAAGGAAAGGAAAGGAAAGGAAAGGAAAGCAGAAGAGAGGAAAGGAAAGGAAAGGAAAGGAGAGCAGAAGAGAGGAAAGGGAGGAAAGGAAAGGAGAGCAGAAGAGAGGAAAGGAAAGGAAAGGAAAGGAAAGGAAAGGAAAAGAAAGCAGAAGAGAGGAAAGGAAAGGAAAGGAAAGGAGAGCAGAAGAGAGGAAAGGAAAGGAAAGGAAAGGAGAGCAGAAGAGAGGAAAGGAAAGGAAAGGAAAGGAAAGGAAAGGAAAGGAAAGGAAAGGAGAGCAGAAGAGAGGAAAGGCAAGGAAAGGGAATCAAAGGAAAGGAAAGGAACGGAGAGGAGAGGAGAGCAGAGGAGAGGAAAGGAAAGGAAAGGAAAGGAAAGGAAAGGAAAGGAAAGGAAAGGAAAGCAGAAGAGAGGAAAGGCAAGGAAAGGGAATCAAAGGAAAGGAAAGGAACGGAGAGGAGAGGAAAGGAGAGGAGAGGATTGTTGCATTGTTGCTCAGATGCTTCAGATCAGGTACTTTCTTCTACTTCAGTGAGTCTGTCTCCGGACTGATGGCAGATCAGATGTTTTGGTGTCGTTTCCTGATGTGTGTGTGTGTGTGTGTGTTTGCTTTGTTTTGTACTTTTGGACTTCAGGATGAGCTGAAACCACCGCGTGGACGTTTGTGGACATCCACACAGAATGTGTTGCTACGCAGCAGGAAGCCTCGTCAGTCGTCTTCACTGTCGACTGGAGTCACACGGAGAAGCTGCTGCTGTCAGTCAGTCCATGCTGTCGTCCAATCAAACCCTGAGGGTGAACCGTAAACACACATGTTGTGAACGGAGGATGACAATTGATAGTTCTGGCTATTACAGAGGCTGCTGTTCAGCAACTGGTGTGTCGGAGGAGTCTCACTGCACTTGAACGCATCACTGAGTAACAACAGATGTGAACAAAAGTTAACAGAAGTTAGATAGACGAATGGATGCAGCTCGTTAAGAACAGATAACTGCAGCTTGTGCTGACCTGGGATCAGTTTCTGAGCCCTCTGATAAACATGTCTTCACTTCTAATGGCACTGAGTCACCTGACGGCAGGTGAGGCTCTGATGTCTCATTAATTTAATGTTTCAGACTCACTTGTGTCGTGAGGGGGAGATCACAACACGGTAGTTAAAAGGACCGTTTCAGCCTGGAGGCAACTGACTCATCGATTATTCAACAAAGGGTGAACGTCTTTATTAGAGCTCGTAGGATGTGAAGTGTGCTCAGGGGGTCGCACACTTTCCTCCTCGTTCTCCTTCACATATTAGTTTTGACTTTTCTCTAGTTGCTTTCTGCATCATCGGTTTCTCTGCTCGTCGTTGTGACTTTTAGCCCTGGTGGAGATCCGTCACACCTCCAACAACACCTGTAAGACCACCGACTGTGTTCGATGTAAAATCAGAGTCGGCTGCGTGAGTAAAATGACACAGTCTCATTAATGCAGCAGTTAAATTGATCCATCCGACACCGGACATGATGACATTTTGTTGATAATATTTTGACTGAACTGAGGTTTTTACTGCCTGACTGCTTGTAGTGGAGTATTTTCACCGTGTGGTCGTCCTACTTTTACTTCAATAAGTTCTCCTTCTGTGTCAAACTTCTTCTTCTTCTTCTTCTTCTTCTTCTTCTTCTTCTGTGTCAAACTTCTTCTTCTTTTTTTGTGACAAACTTCTTCTTCTTCTTCTCCGTCCCTCCATCAGGGTTCGCCTGTGTGTGTCTGTCTGTGGTGTCCTCTCCCACACAGTCTTCTCCCTCCGTCCTTTCCTTTCCTTTCCTTTCCTTTCCTTTCCTTTCCTTTCCTTTTCTCTCCTCTCCTTTCCTTTCCTTTCCTTTCCTTTCCTTTCCTTTCCTTTCCTTTCCTTTCCTCCCCCCTCCTCTCCTCTCCTCTGCTCTCCTTTCCTTTCCTTTCCTTTCCTTTCCTTTCCTCCCCCCTCTGCTCTCCTCTCTCCTCCCTTCTGTCCCCCTCCTTCCTTCCCGTCCTCTCCTTTCCTTTCCTTTCCTTTCCTCTCCTTTCTTTCCCTTTCTTTTCCTTTCCTTTCCTTTCCTTTCCTTTCCTTTCCTTTCCTCTCCTCTCCTTTCCTTTCCTTTCCTTTCCTTTCCTCCCCCCTCCCCCCTCTCCTCTCCCCTCCCCTCTGTCCCCCTCCTCCCTCCCGTCCTCTCAGTCTCTCACTTGTTTTCTCTGTCACTCGTCCCATCATCCCTCGCTTCCTTTCACTCTGTCACGGACGACTCACAGAGCTTTGTTTCAGAGAGCCTGACACTGAATGGCACTCATGCTCTCTCTCTCTGACACACACACACTTTAAATGATTTATATCAGTTTAATTAATTATTCACAACATTCAACTGTTTACAGCAGCTAAATGGGTTCAAAGATGTTGAAGATAGTGAACAAAATATAAATTCACACACACAGACACACGCACATGTTTATATATCGTCATGAAGACCAAGACTAAACTAAACACTTGTGGCAAAGTGACATTTGTAAGACCCAGAATCTCTTTCTGATGAAAGTCCTAATGAAACAAACTTCTTAGTTAATTAAGCTCCAGATTAAAAAAGGTTTTGGATCATCAGGAGTAATCGAGACTCGCCTCCATTGACTTCTTCAAATGTCAAGTTCAGATGCATTAATCATCATAAATTAAACTGTATTCAGCTCAGTGGGGTGGTAGAAAGACGTCCGGCTGATATTTCACAATCATGCCCAATAAACAATCATCTGCAAAAGGTTAAAAGGAAAGTAGAAATATGTTTTATTTATATTTTTAGACATTTGAATATTGAGTTTAATCAGCTTTAAAACACAATCACAATCCAAGTATGACAGACTTGTCTTTTATTATTAATATTATTGTTATTATTACGTGTTTTTATTGAGATTTTTAAAAAAAAAATATGGAGACAAGACAACATAACAAACATGATGCAAAGTGTACCGAACATCAGAAAATATTCCATGTCCGTGTGGGCGCAGCGGGCCGGTACAGAACGACTTCCACATCGTACTCGTTGGCGGAGTGTGACTTGTTCTTGCGTACCGGCAGTTCTCACAAGCTGTCAGCACTATTTTCTGCCCTCTCTGTGTCACGCTGGCGAGGCGGAAGCACCACGAGTTTCACCGGAGCGCTGCCCAGTTCCTCTCAGCGGCCATGTTCACCAACTGGGCTGTTCTGACAGATTGAGCCCGGGAGTGAAGCTCCTCAGCCAAGGAGTGAAGCTCCTCCGCAGGAGTGAAGCTCCTCGGCCAAGGAGTGAAGCTCCTCGGCCAAAGAGTGAAGCTCCTCTGCAGGAGTGAAGCTCCTCTGCAGGAGTGAAGCTCCTCGGCCAAGGAGTGAAGCTCCTCGGCAGGAGTGAAGCTCCTCGGCAGGAGTGAAGCTCCTCGGCAGGAGTGAAGCTCCTCGGCAGGAGTGAAGCTCCTGGGCGCAGGAGTGAAGCTCCTCGGCAGGAGTGAAGCTCCTCGGCCAGGAGTGAAGCTCCTCTGCAGGAGTGAAGCTCCTCGGCCAGGAGTGAAGCTCCTCTGCAGGAGTGAAGCTCCTCTGCAGGAGTGAAGCTCCTCGGCCAAGGAGTGAAGCTCCTCGGCAGGAGTGAAGCTCCTCTGCAGGAGTGAAGCTCCTCGGCCAAGGAGTGAAGCTCCTCGGCCAAGGAGTGAAGCTCCTCGGCCAAAGAGTGAAGCTCCTCTGCAGGAGTGAAGCTCCTCGGCCAAGGAGTGAAGCTCCTCTGCAGGAGTGAAGCTCCTCTGCAGGAGTGAAGCTCCTCGGCCAAAGAGTGAAGCTCCTCTGCAGGAGTGAAGCTCCTCAGCTAAGGAGTGAAGCTCCTCGGCAGACTCAAGATCTGTAGTGATCGTTTTTTTGGCTTCTGCTGTGGTTATTCTATGTGCCACGAGGGAATCAGGCAAGAAAACATTGTATTTATATATATAAAACTTTGCAGAGGACACAACACACAGCTGGGATTCACAGTTAGTGAAGAAGTTAAGAAAAAGGCGCTGGTGAGAGGACGTGGATGAGCTGAGTGCAGTCGAGATGAAGTCAGTAGCTCGGCTCCTCCACACCTTCAGTTTACCTCCCAGACTGACAGCCGGGGGAGCAGCGACTCGGTCTCGGCTTGTTGGAGCCGATCGTCTTAACTTTATTTACTTTTTTATTTATTCACTCAGGGAGCGAGATGCACAGCACGAACACTCCTTTACTCTTCTCGCTCAGCTGCACAGATTCTGAGCTGCCCAGCAGAACCACAGACCTGCTGCTGTTTGTCTGGAAACACCAACAAATGGAACAAAAAGACCCAGAAACCAATACCGGACTCAGTCGTGTTGACTGTGACACAGGACTCCACTGTCATCCAGAAGAGGATCAAAGTGACAAATTCTGCTTCTGTCCAGCCATCACAGCAGAACTGGGTCACTGAACATGAGGAGCAACATCTGCCAAGAGACAGAAACAACAGTGAAATACGCCTTCAGTGTCTCCTTTTGTAGATCCCGCCTTCAGCTACACCTCAGCAACATAAACACAAGATTAACGACAGCATTATCGACATAAAAAGAACAGTGGCAGAGTATTTTGAGTCTAAACTATGTGGATTTAAATCTCCCTCTGCAGTGGAATAAGTGTAGTTGTGTTATTTTATTCCTACCTGATATTATTTATGCTTTATCAGTACCTGTAGGAGGTTTTGTAAAACAACACTGACAGCAGGCAAAGATAATAAAACATAGCAAGCATAGCATATAATAAAGCATAGCTGTGTAAGTGAATGAGTGTAGGGTTTCCTCTCCTCAGGTGAGTTTGGTGAGTTGCCAGCTGCTCCCTGAGCCCATCTGCTCTCTGGCAGGCTCACGTTGGGTTGGACCTGCCCTCCTTCAAGCTCGGCAGCCGATCAGAAACCACCGGTGAAAATCTGCGAACGTGACGGAAACGTTCAGGAAGTCCTCTGATCGCCACTCAGGACCAAAATACATGAATTAACAGTCAGAGCTTCAGTGATGATTGATGATTAATCGTTATTTAGTCGCCAGAATTTAAAGTTGGCAGTTAACCAAACCACAGATACAGCCGAGGTTAACGTTTGGACCAAGCGTGGTTCATCCCGGTTCTCATTAGATGCTTCCTAGCTGATTTTACGCCAGGAGGGCGAGGTGGGTCCACACCGCAGATATTTGTAAGGACACCTGCGGACATTTCCAGATGTTTTTGTAGTGACCAAAACATCTATAAAGTCAAAATCACAATGTTTTAACCTAACCAGGTGGTTTTTGTTCCCAAACCTGAGCAGAACCAGAACCTAAAATTCAACTTGCAACATTAGAATAAACGTTAACTTATTTGTGGTTCTGCAGTAACGTGAATAAAGAGTCTTTGGGTTTTGGACTGTTAGTTGGACCAAAACAAAGCTGTTTGAAGACGGCACAGAAATCATTTTTACAATTTGAAGACATTTCAAAGGAAAAATAAAAGATTAATCAATGAGCCGTGAAAGGATTCAGCAGATTAATGCAGAATGTTTGATCATTCTATAAAAATAAAAACCTAGAATAACAGCAGAGCGGAAATATCGGGGTGTAAATGAGGTCAAAGATAATGCAACACACACACACACACACACACACACACACACACACACACAGGCGTTCACATCAGCCAGCCGACAATTTTCCACTTAATTAACTTACTCTCAGATTTGCATTAAAGTCTTTCTGTGCAGCAGAAAAAAGCTCCAATGTTCTCGACAGTAAGCTCGTCGTTTTCACCGGGTCAATACAGCGAAACCACTTCTGGTACCTGAGTGGTTCTGGTAATGGAGCCGCTGCGCTGCTTTTAAACAACGTGAGCAGATAAAAGAGGTTTAACAGGCTGTTGAACAGTAACAGAGGCGCTCAGAGGCCAAACGCAGCTGATGTTAATCCAGCCTTCATTCCCCTTCGCCACTGTTTTATCTTCCCATTGTGAAATCTTTCGTTCTCAACCAGTTTAAGTTGAGTCCAGTGAACACCTGTCATTCAGTTTTAAGTCATTTTTTCTACTCAGAAAGGCTCGATAGATTCAATCCTCGATCTAAACAAGCCATATTATGCAGAAGATTTGTAACACATATAACATTCAGGACGTTTCCACATGAAAAGACTTCTGAACGTGCAACACGAGCGCAGTGAAATCCACATTCAGAGCTCGTCTCGGCCTGTTGCCGACTTTTCTGCTTCTGTGCTCGTCAGTGTCGCTCTTAACTCAAATCTGCCAGACTGTGCAGGCTCCTACCGAGACATCCATAATTTATAACTGAGGGATTCACACGAGCTGGTGTGTAGCTGAGCATTAGTCCGTACGTGTGTTTGTGTGCGTTCATTCCTGCAGCAGAGAGCTTTGCAGCAGATGGGTTTGACCTCGTGTTATTAACCTTTTTCAAAGCTTTTGGGCTCCTATTGAAGAACAAGATGTGATATTCAACTACACAACATGTGAATTCATGATGAGTTATTCCATTAGTGCTTGAAAGA
The DNA here is from genome assembly GCA_963678695.2 of Diplodus puntazzo. Classification (NCBI taxonomy): domain Eukaryota; kingdom Metazoa; phylum Chordata; class Actinopteri; order Spariformes; family Sparidae; genus Diplodus; species Diplodus puntazzo. The sequence continues at coordinate 3,312,623 of OZ023162.1, read as the reverse complement.
GTGAAAACCGGGACAGATGCTGCAAAGTAATTCTGTTGTAGATTTAGTTGTAAAAATGAGTTGTGACCTTCATGTGGCATCAATATGAATGACCGATAAATTATTTCATTTCTATTTGGTGAAGGCATTTTTGCATCCACATGTTATTGAATTTAAATAAAAAGGTGAGGACGGATCGTGAATCTGAAGCAGAAACAGCTGACTGAACGTAAAGTGTCGCCGATCAGCTGCAGCAGAATAAATCTGCACAGCTCAGAACATCAGCAGCAGACGCCTCCTTATTTCATTTCATCATCCGCCAACGAATAATGTCCTTAATTTAAAAACCGAGGATTTGTTTCACTCGGTGTGTAATTACACTCTTTCCTGAGGACGCTGTGGATGTGTGTGTGTTCGGATCACAGGCTGCTGCTGCTGCAGAGACGAGCTGAGCGTTTAACACATTTATTGAAACTGTCATCATTCAGCATCTGAACGCTTTCACGTCTTCTAGCCTCCTGCTGATGTTTTCAGCTCCTCAGCATCTCCGGTTTGTCTGACATCGTCGTGTTAGTGTGCAGGACACTCTGGAGCCGTTGTTCAAACCTTTAGCAGTGTTTACCTTTTGTTAGAAACTTCTCCTGTTTGGTTGCCAAGTGACAACGTTACAAAGCTGTTTCATGTCTGTTATAATGACGGTCCTGGAGAGAAACATCAGTTATAATGTTCCAGAAACGATCAGGTGTGCAGCTCAAGGTGAAACAGGTCATCACATGCAGGCTACAGGATTATTGATGCTCCTCTTAGATATATAAGACCAGGGTCAGTGTGAGTTCACTACATTTCTGCAAACCTTGAGTACATTCACATGTGTCCACGTCTTACATCCGATGTGTGTCAGTGCCGTGGTGATGTTGTGTTACATCTTTAAGTAGGACACCACCAGATATTTTTAGGAGACCTCAGAACCTCGTGGACCTCCAGCCGTGCTTGTGGTGACAGAAGCAGATATTTTAAGCCAAAACAAGATCTTTTCACAACCCCCGAGCGAGTGTCAGTGTCCTCGAACCAGATCAGACGCACAGCGTTGTCACAACATGAAAATGAAACTTGAGCCTGAAGAAACGTCGAGCGCCTCATGAGCTCTGTTAAACTTTCAGACTCGCACTGTTCTGTGACGGTTGCTGGAGATATGTGACAGGAGGCACTTCGCCGCTCTGAAACAGGACAGGCGTGGATATCGGGACGGATACAAAGTCGTAGCTCTCGCATTCACACACAGGACGCGCTCTCAGACTCTCAGACTCAGAGTTTGAGCAGCCAACCACCTCACCAGAGGCCCTCGAGGACGAAAGCGAGTCCTGACGAATGCATTCAGACTTCACCAAATCCCTGCTGGCATTGCCCTGAAGGAAGGAGTTTTCTACGAACTGCTTGTGAATCCACTTCTCCCGGTCGGCTTGGCGTGGTTGACGGTTCTGTTACTTCTCCCGAGCAGCATTAACAGCAGCGCCGTGTTCACTGAGCGTCCTCTTCGTTTTTCATCTTAAAGCCAAGAAAACGACGCCTCGTGCAAACAAGAGCTTAGTGGTGTTAAACGTGTTGGTGTTAATCCTTCCATTAGCCTGATTTATTATAATGATGGCTCATCCCACCGGTCTTCCTCCAGAGTGGAGACGACCTCTGGCTCATGTTATAATGTCTCATTAAATTAATAATGGCTGTGTTTGTGTCTGAGTCGGACTCTCCTGATGAAACCGAACCGACCCGAGTTAATAACTGTGGCGGCTCTGATGACTCGGTACGACCTGCTGGTTGTGATGTGGGCGTATGTGCTTGTGTTTGACTCTGAACGTATAAAAGAAACAAGAGTTTATGAGTTCATGTGCACAGATGTGTATAGTTTTGCATGTTGGCCAATTTTCAGCCCCAACTCCTCCACACAGTCTGCTCTGCTGTGCACTAAGTGGCCCCTGTAGGCTCGTTTCTCCCTCCATGACTTCTTTCAGCAGGTCTTTTACACATAATAACCTCAGGAGCTGCATTAATAAAGTCTCTTATTTGCATGTCTGTGTTTTTAAAGAGGAGATGGAAACATTGCAAAGCAGAAAAGTCACATCGTTTTCATTTGTGGACAGAAATAAATAACTGAAGTCCGTCTGTAGGGATGTGTCAGAACTGTAGCACAAATATTTTGGTCCATTAATATCAAAATGTTATATATTAGTTGTAAATCACCTGGATAACGCTGCAGGCGAGTCTCACACACATCAGACAGAAGGAGGAAACATGTGTGAACACTTAAATCTCCAGATGAGGACTTATTTTAAAGTGTGTATTCTTGATGCTGCACCAGCATTCTTGAAGAAACTGTGATGCTAATTGCACCTAGCGTGTTAGCGAGTGAGCATAATTAGAGCAGCAGCCGAGCTAAAGGTGTGTCGGCGCTGTCAGCTCAGAGAAAAGCTCAAACTCACCTGGCGTGAGATGATTCAGCTGTGAGTTGATGAAAGTGACCGAGGAGACGGATATTTTTAACGCGTGACTCGGGAGAGGAGCAGGAAACTCTCCTCGGACGTGTCATCTCTCCTCCACCTGTCCTCCATCTTCACACCACCCATTCTTCAGGGACCGGATGGACTCTTGAGAACCAGCTAACACTGCACAGGCTTTTTATTTTGGTAGCTTTCACTCGCAGTCAAGGCTTTTATTATGCTAATGTTACGTGTGTTGTGTTGTTACGTAATGATTCCTAATCAGACACATAATTTGTATTCTCATGGTTTATGGAGCAGCTCGATAAAGTCAGATACATGGATACCTTTCTTCACTTTAGGATGATGAAGCCGTTGTGTTGTAGTTATAAGAAGCGTCTCTGTCTGAGGATCACAGCGGCGACCTCCGCAGGTCAGGCGGCTGCAGGAGGTTCAGCCCTCGCAGCTCATTATTTTTAATTAGCTGCATGTTGTCGGTCGTGTTGCAGCACATAGCCGCAGCCCATACAGGTGTAGAACAAGAGGTCGCAGTATTTAAAGTAAAGGTCTGTGCGTGTGTGTGTGACGACCTGCAGCAGAAACGCAGCCTGTCGTCTGGATTCTGTGATTGTTTCGTCATTTCGCCGCAAGTTGTTGTTGAAAACAACCTTCAGCTTTTGTGGTATAATTGTTTCAGAGTTAATTCTCCCTCAGATTCAAACCTTCAAAGCTCTCGATGAAACTAAACGGATCCTCTCTTCCTCGTTTCCTCTCTCCAGACATTTCCAATCCAGGTTAATCTTTTCTTCCCTTCCGCGTGTCGGTCTGTCTTCACCTTCATCCCCCATTTGTCTTCATCCATTCATCACTTAATCTTCAATTTGCCGTCTGCCCTCTGTGAGGCAGGTTATTATTCTGTTTAAGTGCAGATTTGGACCGGGTTCTTCGGGCCCAAGCAGAAAAAAAAAACCTGTATTGTCAACGGTTTTCCGTCGGCGTCGGAGCCAGCAGGCTGTCGCTGAGCGAGAGGAGGAGGAGGATTCATGGCTTAATTTTGATGTGGGCTGAGCGCCAGTGAGACCGAGGCGTTTTATTCAGTGAGGGCTAATACAAGGAAAATGAGATCCGTTTAGAGATTTAGCTGCTGCTGTCTCAGCTGTCAGAGCGCCGGGTGAGGAAACGGTTCTAACTTCAGCTTCTCGGCACCAGGAAGAGTTCGGAGTGTGTTCAGGTGAGATAAGACGGCTGCAGGAATCACACCTCCGACCTGATGGTTTAACTCTGCATATTCTGCACTTATCGCTCCATTCAGCAGCATCCATCTTTCCATCCGTGCATCCATCTCCTCGTTAACTCCATCTGGTGATTCCGTCACTCCGTTTATTCTTTCTTTTGCGCTGACTGCAGCCAAGTGGGTCGGATCACATGGCTCTGCTTTATCAGCAGTCGACCATCTGGAAGAACTTCAGTGTGGAGAGGAAAGGAAAGGAAAGGAAAGGAAGGGAGAGGAGAGGAAAGGAAAGGAGAGGAGAGGAGAGGGGAGGAAAGGAAAGGAGAGGAGAGGAGAGGAGAGGAGAGGAGAGGAAAGGAGAGGAAAGGAAAGGAGAGGAGAGGAAAGAGGAGGAGAGGAAAGGAAAGGAGAGGAGAGGAGAGGGGAGGAAAGGAAAGGAGAGGAGAGGAGAGGAGAGGAGAGGAGAGGAAAGGAGAGGAGAGGAAAGGAGAGGAAAGGAAAGGAGAGGAGAGGAAAGAGGAGGAGAGGAAAGGAAAGGAGAGGAGAGGAAAGGAAAGGAAAGGAAAGGAAATGAGAGGAGAGGAGAGGAAAGGAAAGGAAAGGAAAGGAAAGGAAAGGAAAGGTGAAGTAAGAAGTAAAAGATTCGAGCTGTCGGATTCAGATTTATCCAGTTGAGGACTTTCTCCCAAATCGAGTCCCGTCTTCCGTAATGACTCCTGTCGTCACAGCTTCACTTCCTGCTGCACAGCTGACTGTCACTCCTTATGTAACGGTGTTACAGTCGTTGGCCTTCATGTCTGTAGTTTCTCAACATGCTGCAGCCTGAACAAACATCACCGCTGGTCTCACCTGTGGCTCCCTCAGGTCGGATCTCTGAGCTCATCGGAGGTCAAACTTGCTTTTCACTCGATCGTGATCTCTTCCTTCCTGTCCTGGTCTCTGAGCTTGTGGTCGGCTCTCTCTTTGATCCCACCGCTGTTGTTTTCTTCATAATAAGCTGTTGTTACCTGAACATGGCCGCAAAATCCACCCAGTGCTGTTTGCAGAGCTGACGGAGCGCTCTGTGTGTAATCCTGTTAAGCGCTCTGAGACGATGTGTGTTCAATGCATTTAGGATGAGTCATCTGAAATACGAACGAGCGCAAATTCAGAGGAAGAAATGAATAAAGAGTGTCGAGTCTCCCGAGCAGAGAACGTCTTACAGGAAGTGTGAGTGTGTGACGAGATACAAAATGTGTGTTTATGGAAAGGAGAGTGTGTGTGTGTGTGTGTGTGTGTGTGTGTGTGTGTGTGTGTGTGTGTGTGTGTGTGTGTGTGTGTGTGTGTGTGTGTGTGATCGATCTCGTGCTGGGAGCTCCTGCAGGTGTCACCAGGAGAGTCTCATTAGCTGCTGCTAACTGTTGTGAACGAGCAGGACGACCTGCTGGTAACGTGTTAGAATTACAGCATGAACACACACACACACACACACCTCTTCCATGATGCACACACACTCTGTTCGTCACACACACACTGATAGTGTGCCATGCGTTCAGCCATCAGGCGCTGGGATTAAAGACTTGACAGCAGTGAGTTTAGAGGCTCAATAACTGACCCGTGTTAATTATTCTGCCTCTGATTATCGGGCGGCGCCGTCACGACGATGTCGGCAGTTTGTAAATCGAACCTGACTGTTGACATCAGAGCGACAGCCACGTGTCCGTCAGGGGACATTTGTTTCTGGACCGGTTTATTGGATTTGTATTGTTTTCATTGTTTACGCTTTTTTTGTTCTGGATCCAACAAATATTCTGCTCGTAAAAAACACATCACGTCGTTTGTCTCAGCGTTGGTTTCTTGAGTTTCTTATCGCAGAGACGTTAACTGAACATATCAGAGCTCCGAGTGTTCCGATTATATTCTCCACCTTTAAAACGGCAGGAGTTGATATTTCCCTCTAAGTTGTGCTCGTTAATCAGAACGACAGCCGCGCTACAGCAGCGCTCGTGTGTCCAGTCACCAAAATTAAATTCTAGTGTTTCTGGAGGCTGTAATCTTCTCCACCCACAGGAAGTGATAAATCCGTGAGTCTGAAGCGCTCCACCCGAGCAGACAACACAAGAGTGGGAACCGGCTCAACACAAACGTCCTCCAGCTTTAGTTTAAAGATAAAACTGCAAACAAACTGCACGTTTTATAAAGGTTGTGTATTTTCTCAAGCGACTCGAGGCGTTCCTGCACAATGCAACCGTCTGTAGCTGTGGAACTCACCTTTGTTCCATTAGAGCATTGCACTGTGGGACAAAAAGGTCCATCAGTACCACACTCTGGTTCTGGTGAGCTGTGCAGCCCATACAAGTCGCCTTTACTGTGGTGGCATCATGTGTTATGAAACTCGACCACGGCGTCAGTTTTCATGTCCGACCAGCCGGCGAGTCTCATCAGCGATCACAGTTTCTCCGTTAACTGTAACAAACCTCGGTGCAGGTGGTTCTGGCTCTGGTTCTGTCTCTGCACGCTGCAGGAGCCAGACGTCGTTTGAAAACACCTTTTCAAGGTTGCACAGACATTATTCAAAGAAGCTCTTCTCCGGGTTTGTTACTCCGAGTCGCTGGCGCCGCTTCTTTGATGAAGCCCGCTGTGGGCTGCAGTGCGACGGGTCGTTAGCCGCAATTAATGAGCCGACACACCTCTGATTCCACTTTTCAAACAGTTTGGTGTGTTTTGTTTCACTTATATGAAGTTGGATATGATTCCCACGCAGAACTATTGTTTAGATTTATCTGTTTGAGAGCTGCGTAGATGAAGCTCGTTACAGTCTTCTGATCGTCTCTCATAAAGGCGTCGGGGGATCGTGTTGAATGTGCAATGTCTCATTTTATACGTTAAAGGAGCTGCAGGCTCTCGAGGCCAAAAATGGAAAATGTCCTTTCATCTGACGAAGGTTACAGAACAGTGCGTCTGATTTGTGAAGATATCTTCTGTATTTGTCCTCCTGAACCGTGTTGTGGCTGTTTGCTTCTCTCAGATGCTGTTTTGCGTTCAGTGTCTTGGTGCAACATCTCTTCATCTGTTATCTCCTCAGAACTCCTTACAGAGACTGTTGTTGTTTAGATGAATACCTCGGCTCCGTGCAGACTCGACCCTCTTTCTATAACGAGCCGCGGTGCTTATCAGAGTCGGTGCACACTGTGTAACGCTGGATAACATGTGTTGCATCACGCCACATCCTCCCCAGTGCTGTTGCTGTAGCGATATGCAGAAGCGTGTCTGAAGCCCTCGAGGCTGAGGAGGTAACGCGCCGCTGAGGCTGCTGTCTACATATCAATAATAGAGTTAAATAGAAGAGGCAGCCTCTGCTGCAGCGCGGCTCTATTTCTGTCTGCGCTTAACTCAGGAAACTGATCGTTATTGAGCCCTAATTAATCTGAATCATGTTTAAGTTTATATGCAGAAGATGCTGCCTGCAGCTTCTGATCATACAGACATGAACATGTGTTGTTTAGCCTGGTCGTGATGCTGTTGGTTGGCTGGCAGAAATATGCTGTTTAAGATACCGGAGGCAAAACCCGAGAACAGCCCTGAGCGGCGCAGTGATGCTGGTGCCACGACCCTGAAACACACCGGCCAGAAACACCTGCAGTACAGGTAGAACTGCAAGAAATGGTAGCATGAGAACAAGACTGTGAAAATATGTGTGCAGCAGTATGCAAGTCAACCAAACCTCCCGGATCTCTGACGCGTTCCTGCCGTCTGGATTATTCATCGACGTGTTGGAAATGTTTAAATCTTGCTTCAGATCTCAGAGCGACTCGTACGCACTGCAGGATTTATCTTCAGCAATCAGCTGACTGATGGATGAAGGTGCTTCTGCTCTATTTAAGAGGAAAGTTCAACAGCACACTTCGCTCTCGGTTCTTACGTCCTTTAACAAATGCTTCACACATCTGGCTGTGTTACTCTGAGACTCGGTGGATTATCTGTTCTGGATACTCCAGAACTCAACCGACCACGGAGTCAGAACAGTGTGTTACTTTCCCGCCGTGTGTGAGTGTGTTGGAGGTCAATCAGCTCGGTGAGAGAGGGACGAGAATGAGAACTCATTAAATCTGCATGAAATCACAAATCTCTCATTTCTTGTAGCTTGATTGTTTTATATTATTTAGGCAAAAATAAAAAATAATCTTTTCAGTCGCCTGATGTCTCAGATTAGAGCTGAATGTTCTTCTTCAGATATTTTCCCGTTGTTAGAAAATCAACCAGATTAAACCTGAAACGTCCGCCGACATCTTTATATATGTTACGTATCAAAATTCATATAATCTCGTTCTGCATGGCAACAAACTGGTCGAGCTCCGGGTCAGACGGAGGCACTTATGCACACTCTGTTTCTCATTTTCCATTCCCAGCATCCAGTTTGGTTTTTCCACCTTCCCACTCTGCGTTCCCAGGACACACACACACACACACACACACACACACGCACTTCCACCTTTACATTTTATCTCGTGCTCTTCGGAGGTGTGGACGGTGATTAATGGGAACAAATGCAATTACAGCGCACGACTGATTGCAAGAATTATAATCTCCATGTCCCATTGAACACACACACACACACACACGCACACACACACACATATGTATACTGTATGCACCAACTAACAGCTGACACACACACACACACACACACACACTGTATGCCGGAGGTCCGCTGGGACCTCCACACTGCAGTTGGCTCCTATGGAAACTGCAGCCTCGAGGCTTCTCCTGCACACACATGCACCGTATGGAAAAACAAGCAGAAGATGTATAATTCATATTATTCATACTTCCTTTCCTTTATCTCCAAACTGTGTTTATCATTCGTTAACCAACGAGAGGCTGAATATTGTTTACTAATGCTTTTAGCTGTGAGCAGGAGCAGAAGTCAGGTCTATGTGGTGTTGGAGGACTCAGCTGTTTCCTGTCGGCCGCTGCTTCTTCTTCTTCTGCTGTGTTAAATATTCACATTCATCTGTTTTAATTAGAAGTTCACTGTTTTATTACTGAGAGGTTTGAGGCAAAAATGCTGATTAGATGGAGGAAGTTTGATAAACATGCTGAGGGAGGACTTTTCACAAGTGTGTGTGTGTGTGTGTGTGTGTGTGTGTGTGTTTGTGTGTGTGTTTGTGTCCTGACAGCTGTGTGTGGGTGTGTTTTGATGTGTGTGTGCTCTGACCTGTGAGTGTCGGGGCGAGCGGTGCATGGAGGTATAACATCCTGATGAACACGGCACCAGCAGAGAGACCACCTGGACCATCAGAACCTGCCTGACCTCACACACACACACACACACACACACACACACACACACGCACACACACACACACACACGGTTGCCTGATGGTTTGTCTGAGTTGAAGGAATAGATTTATAAAGACTTTTTTGGAAACTTTTGTCTTTTTAAGCCTCTCAGACGTGATCGACTTCACATCGTTATCCAAGAATCTCAGACTCAGAGTCTGCTGACTCTGTCCATGGTGCTGAATCCACGTTCTCTCAAACTTTCTCATAAGTCAAGCAATTTATCTGTCGCAAACAAGTTTCAAATGTTGCAAAGTTTTACCTCGCTGATGAAAAACTCGAGCCTGTTGCAGAATCAAACGCTGAAGCTGGTCTGGAGATTGTAGAGCATTTTCAACAGGCTGTCGGACAAACGGGTCTGATGTTCTGGGTTTCAGAATAATGGCGCCGCTCCAGACGCTAATGGCTGAACCATCTGTCAGTTATTAATCATCTCTATGTGCTGAATATGTGTAAATGTAAATGTGAGGGGTTCATCATATGGACAGTAACAATGTTTTCCACTATAGTCTGATATTCTATAGATTTAGAAGCAATTTTAATCTTAAAATAAATAATAATGAGGTGCAAAATGTACGAGGTGGCGTTACGAGCAGACACGTGCAGACTTCTGGGTCCAACTTTGAAAAATGATACTTACGATATAAAGGCGTGGCAGCTGCACCGTGTGGATGAGGTTCAGGATACAGTCGATTAGTAGACAGATATTGATGACAGTCCGTGGCCCGTCCTCCTCCTGGACCCAGTCGCTGCCAGGGGATGCAGCGTTAGCCTGCTAGCAGAGCTGCTACAGAACCAGCGGCAGTAAAAGCAGTAATCTCTGTTACTAACTGTGGCAGCAGTCAGTCGCAGAGTCGTGACAGTCGAGTCGACACGTCTGTATTGTTTTAGAAAATAATGATGGCTGCTGCAGATCGCTTTAATGTTTTATAACGGATGATTTGTCTCCTCCAGCGGTTCCCGTCCGTCTCTTCAGTCTGTCCTCCTCTGGATTGTCGTCTATCTGTTTTTCAGTCACTCATTCGTGAACCTTCATTAAATTTCTCCTCTCCCCCTCTTTTTCCGCCGCTCGCCCTCCTTCTTATATTACGTGCCATTTCCCCAGAGTGCCTGTGTTTTGTGTCTCAGTTACAAGCTGAAAGATTTATTACAGCTATTTGTTCCTTTTACTCCTCTCCGTCTCTGCCTCTGTCTATCCGTCCATCACTGCGTCTCACACAGGCCTGTCTTCGCGCCGTTTATTCCCTGACTTGTATGTTTCATTCCTGCGGCATTATCTCTCTCCGCCTGGCGTAGCCTGACAGTTCTTTTTTTCATTTCTCTGCTTGGAGCCTTTTCATCTCAGCGCCGCCATCCGCTTTGGCACGACGGTCTAAATAATCTATGAATCGAGGAGGAAGTGAGTGTCGTCGGTCGGTGAAGGTGAGACGTTTGACACCGAGTCGAGGTCAGCGAGTAAAATCTGTTCTTTCATGTGTTTGAAGGTGAAGAAATCTGCATAGTCCGCCCGGCGACAGGTGACAGGTGACAGGTGACAGGTGAGGGCCGACAGGGCCTCTGAGATGATTGAAGGGGGCTGTAGATCTAATCCTGGACTCAGAGAGGATCATGGGTAATATAGCGTACTCTAGGTGCAGTCCAGACTTCCTCTGACTGTCACTGATGTCCAAACTGAGCATTTTGAAAGACTGACTGCAGGTGTGGATCTGATTTTATGGGTCACTGTCGAGGTTTCCATCCTCTCAGAACGTTGCTCCATTTTTTTTTTGTCAGCCTATTTTTTAAATCCTTCTCCATCACGCAGCACCAACCGATCGATTCTGACCTGAATTAAATCTTTCACTCCGGAGCTGCTTCCATCTCGCTCGCAGGGCTGCACAGCTTCCACGAGTACGTTTCAGTCATTATATTCAGTTCTTACTTTGCAAAGAGACACGTTGCAATTAAATTGGAAGTATTATCATTCCAAATGTCTGTAGCAGCCAGCGATCGTTGCTCGTTGGTCAGCACTAAGATCAGTTTGTAAACCGATCCAAAACACATTTTGTCTCGTCCGTTGTGGAGGTACAGAGATGTAATATACTTTAATACAGTTATTGAAATGATTATAAACATGATGCAGGATGAAACTGAGACAGACGCTCTGTTGTTTTGCAGGTTGACATCGTTCATCCTGTCATGATGAAATCGTCTCTCTGTCCGTGGGCAGAATGTAAAAAAGTCTCATGTACATCAGTGCTAACTCACCCTTCACTAATGATGATATTGATAACAGGCTCACACACACACACACACACACACACAGACACACACACACACACACACACACACTCCGTCCTCAGGTCCTGCCTCAGGCCTGTGTATCATAAAAATCAATGTTTGTTCACAGTGGAAGTCGATACGTGACCTGCATGTTTCTAAAGACACGTCAGCCCCCGCGCAGCTTCCTGATACGCTTATTGTTACATAACTAAAGCATCAATACACCTGACACACATCACCTGTCTGCCCCAACTGTCTGCTCCACCTGTCTGCCCCACCTGTCTACCTCACCTGTCTGCCCCACCTGTCTGCCCCACCTGTCTGCCCCCACCTGTCTGCCCCACCTGTCTGCCCCACATGTCTGCTCCACCTGTCTGCCCCCACCTGTCTGCCCAACCTTTCTCCCCCCACCTGTCTGCCCCACCTGTCTGCCCCACCTGTCTGCCCCAACTGTCTGCCCAACCTGTCTGCTCCACCTGTCTGCCCAACCTTTCTCCCCCCACCTGTCTGCCCCACCTGTCTGCTCCACCTGTCTGCCCCCACCTGTCTGCCCCAACTGTCTGCCCAACCTGTCTGCCCCACCTGTCTGCTCCACCTGTCTGCCCCCACCTGTCTGCCCAACCTTTCTCCCCCCACCTGTCTGCCCAACCTTTCTCCCCCCACCTGTCTCCCCCACCTGTCTGCCCCCACCTGTCTGCCCAACCTTTCTCCCCCCACCTGTCTCCTCCACCTGTCTGCTCCACCTGTCTCCCCCACCTGTCTGCCCCACCCGTCTGCCCAACCTTTCTCCCCTCACCTGTCTGCCCAACCTTTCTCCCCCCACCTGTCTCCCCCACCTGTCTGCTCCACTTGTCTGCTCACCTGTCTGCCCCACCTGTCTGCCCCACCTGTCTGCCCAACCTTTCTCCCCCCACCTGTCTGCCCCACCCACCTGTCTGCCCCCACCTGTCTGCTCCACCTGTCTGCCCCCACCTGTCTGCCCCCACCTGTCTGCTCCACCTGTCTGCTCCACCTGTCTGCCCCCACCTGTCTCCCCCCACCTGTCTGCCCCACCTGTCTGCCCCACCTGCTCCCACACTTCATCTGCTAGAGAAGATAATCTCATATTCTGATAATCAACTGATTTATTCTGATCGTCCTCACCAGATAAACATCCCGTTCTCCCGTCTGTGAAAGCAGCTTATGACGAACCACGTTTGTATTTATTGTTAAGCGGCGACCTCTAGTGGCCGCAGTAAATATGACGGGAGCAAAGGAGGAAGTCAGGTCCACATATTCACGGATCAAACTCTCTTCAGACTTATATGTCTTTTTGTCATTTACGTTTGAGGAAATGTTGAATTTATTTTCGTCACGAGTGTCTCCAGGTTTTAGTTCCTTCTTTTACATTTATATTTACATTTTAGGGCATTCAGCCGACGCTTTTGTCCAAAGCGACTTACAGTAATTCATACATTCACACACTGATGGCTGTGGCTGCCATGCAAGACGCCGACCAGCTCATCAGGAACAGATTGGAGTTCAGTATCTTGCTCAAGGACACTTTGACATGCAGACCAGGGGAATCGAACCTGCAACCTTCGATAGGTTGAACAGCCGCCAGTGAAAGGTGAAACAGAAACTGTTCTGTTTCCTTTAACGAGCACGTTCACACTGAATGTGTCCCATCATGGAGGCTCCTGCACGGTGAAACATCCTGCGTCTGTTTGTTGGTTAGCTGCCTGTGTGATGAAGAACCTGCTGTCAGCCTCGTTCATTTACTCTCACATGATTAACGAGCTCCTCCTGTGTTACAGTACAGATGCCCTTTCATTCTGACACGTCATCAGTCATACGCAGACTGGATGAGATGCAAAAAATAAATCTTATTACAGTAATATTGACTAATATAATTACTATATGAGTCACTTCTTCAGTGGAAAATACAGGAAAAACTGTGATGGTTTGAATTTTGGTGGTGATTGTACCAAACAGGAACAGTTAATATTGTCAGTATGATATGAAAATATCTCTGTGGCGTTGAACTGGTCAGAAATAATGAAAACTGTTCACATGTTTGTTATTTTTATTAGGGGATATTTTAACTAACAAAACCACCGAGCGGGTCGAATCCTCCCAGAGTTTGTGAAAGTAACTCAGCGGTCGTGCCGGAGAATAAAACGCAACGATATCAGCTCAATTAAATTAATTGGCAGAATCACAACTTGCGACTGTAGAAGAGACGCTATTACATTAATTAATGTATTAATGTTAAAAGATAACCCTCATTTACTTCCACGTCCACAGGCAGAGCTTCCGGACTTACATGCATCTGTGAATCAGTGCGCTGACGACAAGCTTACGAGCAATCAGCCAGAAAAACGTTTCCGAGATCGGATCAGCGCTCGACACGTTTGTTCATGAAATGTTAAACATGCAAAAAAAAAAAACAAGAGGGAATTAACTTGAATCCTCTTGTTTGTGAACTGGTTTTATCCCAGTTTGACCTTTACAGAATCCAGACATGCGCTGAGAAATAAACGAGGTATTAAACATTAAATTCACAGTTCGTCCTGGAAGAGAAATGATTAAAGAAACGGCCCTCTGAAGATTTCTCTCAGGCTTTAATGGCTCTGTTGACACTCAGCGAGCTCTCGCAGCTGACGGTCGGACTGAGTCTTGTAAATCGCTTTTGTTTGCGGTTGTGGATTTGGGAATTGAGTCGCTCTGGTGGCCTGAGCTCATAATGGACGAGCAGCTGGTTTTTATAATGGACTCGTAACCGCTAAAACACGACAGAAGCACTTTCTCTTTGCTCCTCGCGTGAGGAAGTGGAGCTCTCGTTACACGGCGCGGTCGCCGAGCTCGGCTGGTAATTGAAGAAGTGGCAGTTTGGCCGGAACAATCTGCCGGCACCACAGCAGAACCTGCTTCTCACTGAGGGCTGGCTGAGAAATGACCTCGTCTTCCTTTCTGTAATTGTGGACCTCGGCGCTGAAGGGCATCGTGTTGAAGACGAGAGATTCTGACTGTCGGTCCGACCTGTAACGTGGGCGGATATCCGGCGGGAGCCCAATCCTCAATTACCCAGCTGCTGTACGTCCCCTAATAACTCCTTCCTCCTCCTCCACCCTTCAGTCTCTCTCCACCTTCCTTGTTAAACGAGCTCGGCTCCCTCCGCTGCTTCAGTAATATAATGGAGCTAAAAGGTTCAGTCTGGAGAGGTTTGAGGTCCGGCCCGCCAGCAGATAAGAGTTCTTTATAGAGGGTCTGGTAATTGACCCGTCACGGGTTAACATCAGCGGTTTGTTCTGCAGAAACTGAGTAATGAGGCAAAGATGACAAAAATATGGATCAAACTGACGGATGAGGCCGATGATGGTCAACGTGACGCTTAATTATGGCGACATTTCCAGACAGACGCTCCTCGTCAGACGGAGGAGGAAGAGAAGAGGAAATGAGGCCGTTAATTGTTCACACCTGTGGAAGAAGCGAGATCATTTCAGGTGAACTGTCTGCCCTCGTCACATTTCCACTCCTGTGCCGTCTGATGAAGACGGCGCCGCAGAAATGTCACATTTATTTGATGTTAATGAGTTTGTGCAGAGTGTCGGCTCTGCTTTCTGTCTGCTGCCTCGACTCTTCTCCTCCACCTGTGAGGATCTGGATGTGGGTGGTGCAGCTTTTTCATGAGCTTCATATCAGAAGTTACAGAAGTTACTTTGTTTTGCACCTTACAGAAGCCTCTGTGACGTATTATTAATATTATTGCATCAAACTGCTGTTCGATAGAACGAATGCTGCACTTCTTTAATGTGTTTGCATTGTAATCAGAGTATTGCTTTGCCTCATTTACACTCAGATAGTAATGAGTGCATTCTGGGAGTTGCAGTCAGTGTTTGTTCAACATGTGGAGTAATGGCTACCTGCTTGAATCGCTTCCTCACTGCAGTTTTATAGAAGAACAGATGCTAACAAAGCGTTTCTGTGATAAGCACCCCGTGTTATTTAGTTATTTCAGAGCTTTTATTCTGAAGCAGCAACATCAGAAAATGAGTTTTCAGCAGCTGTGACTCACCAGGACTCCTGAAACCGCTGACAGAGAACAACATGACGCACAAACAGAGAAACTAAAGAGATTCGGTTAGAAGCCACAAAAGAGCTGAGAGCTGAACACACACGCAGACTTTTAACACATCTTCGTCTCTGGTCTGAGATCAGTCGCACAACACGAGCGTGGAGGCGGCTCGGGAGCGCTTTGACCCAATAAGGAGCGGGTTCATGTGGAGTTCAAGCGAGACGATTAGCCAGCTCGCCGTGAAGATGGCGACTGGAGTCAGAACCGCTCAGACGGGCAGAATACTCCTGACACCTGCCTGCGTCTCTGGTGTTCATGCAGTTTGTAGAGCGCTCGATGCTCCACGATGATTTAATCTGAGCGCTCAAATATGTAAATACTTTAAATGTCCCATCAGATGTGAGGCAACTCCATTTCAAATCCCTTCAAAACAGCACAAACTCTCCATCCATCACGCTGTTTTATTTCCAGACGACTCGCCTGCTGCCTGCTGAGGCCCGTGAGCCGGTCTCTGGACCTCTCCGCCCCCCTCCGATCAGCACACACTGTTAAATGGATTTCTTGTCATCTTGAATTTAGGCCCTTTCTTTTTGTTCTCAGACTCCTGCTGCAGCAGAAGCGTCTCTGCATTCACTCTTCAAATCCCATCCCACGTTCGCTAATGACCCGTTTTAAATGAGAACTGGACCTTCAGACTTGCTGCTGTTGGTTTGCTGAATGCAGGCACTCGTATGTTGTAATGAGCCTGAGGGTGAGACTGCACGCCTCTCATTAGCGTCCTGGCTTCACCTCACCTGCCTCGTACACACAGACTCACGTACAGACCAGTTTCCGGGCTGACGTCACCTGATGACGGTCACTGAGATATTACACGCAGTCGTCAGCGAATTGTTTGAAAGCTCTGAGCGATAAAGTGCAGGTCCAAGGTGACCGTCATCCATCAGTGCTCCTGCAGCCGGCACTTCTTGGACCTGATTAAATGCGGCTGACACTGAAGT
The DNA here is from genome assembly GCA_963678695.2 of Diplodus puntazzo. Taxonomy (NCBI): domain Eukaryota; kingdom Metazoa; phylum Chordata; class Actinopteri; order Spariformes; family Sparidae; genus Diplodus; species Diplodus puntazzo. The sequence goes on along the minus strand of OZ023162.1, from coordinate 3,296,300 downwards.
CAAGAACATTTACACAGCGCTAATCAGTTTCTCTCCCTCAGAGCTTTGCTCCCCGTCTGGATCTTTGTTTCGCGGCAGATTCTTGGTCTCTTTTGTTGGTTGTTGTTGTTGTTTGGGAGCCGCAGAGCTGCAGGAGAGAAAACCACCGTGAGCTTAATGTGCAGCCGGAACCGGCCCGCGGACCCACATCTCATTTTAGTGCAGGTGTCGTCCAAGCTTCACTTATTGTTCCTCTTTATATATATGTGTGTGTGTGTGTGTGTGTGTGTGTGTGTGTGTGTGTGTGTGTGTGTGTGTGTGTGTGTTTTAACACTGCTATATAACTGCCTGAGAAACAACACAGGTCTGTTGTTTACTGTCGAGTCGGAGCAATTTCATCTGCAGTGACAGTCGTTATTTGTGTGTGTGTGTGTGTGTGTGTGTGTGTGTGTGTGTGTGTGTGCGTGTGTGTGTGTGTAAGTGTGTGTGTGGTGTGTGTGCGTGTGTGCGTGTGTGCGTGAGAAAACACCTCAGATGCACCGACTCTCTCCTCCTTGTTGACCTCCTTCTTTATTCATGTTTTTATTATTCTCTGCCTTCCTCACCACACACACACACTCTGACACACACACACACACACACACACACACACACACACACACACACACACACACACACACATAAGGCCGAACAACATGAGTTATAGTTGCTCATTTTGGCTTGTCACCTAACAAAGAAAAAGAACTTTCCACAAGTTCCTAGTAAGAGTGCAGTGTGTGTGTGTGTGTGTGTGTGTGTGTGTGTGTGTGTGTGTGAGTGAGTGTGTGTATATATATATATGTAAGTATCAAATCAATAATAAACTCTTCGTGTTGCGTCAGAGTGTTCCGGACGGCCTTAAATATCAGGACGCCTCGACATCTCCCTCGACGACGAGGCAGTTCCGGTAGTTTTACAGTTGATGATATTTTTCTCACGCTACATTTACTTTGTTACTTCCAGTTGTCGACGTTGTTGCTAATTAGCTCTCTGACATCATCACCGATGTGTCGTGGGACTGAGAAGACTGTCCTCGTTAATTATGGTATTCTTGTCCAGCAGAAGGTTACACTAAGCAGCGATAACGACCAGCAAAAAGCCAATTAACACAATCCGGGAAAACATGCTGTAACACACGACAGCAGCTAGTCTGTACTGTGAGTCTGTGACACGAGTCTGCTGCACAGACACAGACACAGACACAGACACAGACTCGGACATTTAGCGGCCGACACGTTTGCTGTCGATGCACTGCCGCTCCTCCTGCAGTCACATGGAAATGTGTTCAATAATGCTTCTGCTGCGTTCAGCGGTAAGAAGCTTACAAAACCAATAAAGAGATTTTTGGAAAGCTGTAAAGAGCTTCTTCGTTGCTCGACTTAATCCAGCGTGAGCTAAAAAAATGCCTAAAAATAAAGTCTTGTACGTACCTTTTTAATTGCTTGTGTTGCAACTCCCGACCAATCAGCGATGTGAGTGCGACTCTGGGATCCACCGCACGCCAGATTGTTTCACTTCTGGGAAACAACAGTTGAGAATTGAGACGCTGGCGGTCGTCCACAGTCCATCGTCACGGCCGGGAGAGTTTCTCTAGTTTGTTGAGGAGTCGGATACTGTAGCTGTTCTCAGTTTAGTTCAGTTTGTTGTGTCTCCAAGTAGGACTTTAAGGTGCTGACATATTTGATGCTCCCTCGTATGTTTATATCTCCAGTGTTTGAGGTGTAGACGTTGATATGTTAGAGATGAAACTGAATCACAGGGAGGACGGACTTTCATGTTAGGAGGATATTTTTAAGGGGAGTTCGGTATTTAAAGCCAAAACACGATCAACTCTGAACACTAACCAGGTGGTTTTTGTGCCTAAACTTAATCAGTGCAATGAAATTTAAACGTTAAACCAACATTTATTCTGGCGATCTGGTTCAAGACGTTTAGTAAAAAGTAAAGTTACAGATTGGATTTAATTGTGGCAGATGTTCTGCGTTGATCTTCTGCCAACATGTTCCTCAGTCACCATCCAGCCGCTGACATCAGGTTCATCGCTGCAGCTGACCGTCGAGTTCAGACGTGAGATGAACTGTGTGTTCATCTCTTTCTGTCCTCTGAGAGCTTTCTGCTTCAGCTCTGGGTGTTTTCAGCACCTTACGACCTCTTTTACTCCTTATCTGCCGTTATTCTTCTCTTTTCTTGAAATGCACTTTCTCTTCTTCTTTCTTTCACGCACACCCGATCAATAATCCAATCTATACGGCCGTGAAGAAAGAGAGCTCATCACCATCTCAGGCACGTCTCTGTAGGAGAGCAGCCAGACAAACAGGCAGGTAGTTAGTCAGACAGAAACAGGCTGTCAGACAGACAGACAGGCGGGTGAATTAGCTCCTGAAGTGTTGGCAGGCCGTCACCTCATCAGCCCTCACAACCCGCCGACACATTCAAATTCCCACGCCGTCTAAGTCTGGATGCTCTCTGGCAGGTTTCTCTTTAAACTATGTTTAATTTACCACGACGTCCTGGCAGACGTACAGAACTCACAAGAATGGCTGTGAGAATAGACGAAGAAGTGAAGTTTTAAAGGATTTGAAAGGATTAGAGCAGCCGCTGATAAAAGCTCTCAGACACTGTTGAATATTCGCCGTCTAACTCGAGTAATTGGCACTAAAACAGACGCGAACAACACTCGAGTCAAATAAGGAAAAACCTCCTGAGTCTCGTATGTTTCTCGTGGAAATATTGACTACCGATTCTCTTAGTGATTTCCTGTAGCTGTAGTAGAAATAAATCCTTTAAGCCGAACAGTAAAACCATACAGATCTCCTCTGACCTGAGACGGGTTTCTTCGTGGCGTCAGGCTGAGGAGGAATTGGTTTGTTATTGGAGGGCGGCTGCAGCGAGGCGCCGCGATCTCTGAGGACATGCTCGTGTGTCTACAGGCACCGTGTCGGAAATGTGAATTTAAAAACGAGTTGTGGAGATTGAATCACATGTCTGCTTGTTTCATTTTAACCAAGAGAGACAGAAAAACAATGAGGTGTGAGATCTCAGAGGAAACCTCAACGGATGAGTCGCGAGACAAAGAGGTGAAGGTCATGAAACGCTGTTTTTTATTTTAATGAGAAGAGATAAAAAGACAAAGCGGAGTCCTGTGATTGGTTCGTTTACGAGGAGACGACGTTCTGCTAAGTAAGACGTCAGCAAAGAATAAAAGAGTTTAATTATTGGGACTGAAAAGCTCAAATCGGAGGCCGTAAAAGGACACGAATCATCAAAACGCCACGACGACAGGACGACGAGCCTGTCGATGAATCCTCAACCTATCGCTCCGTCAGAGTGTGTGAGAGAGGATGAACTCGCAGTTTGTGCTTTAACGTATCGTTACCAAGTAAATGTTTATTGCACAAAGTAATGGCTGTAGAATAACGACTCCATCTGCATTTAGACTGGATCCCCATCAACTCTCATTCCAAGCTTTCATTATGCTCTTCTGCCTCCCAGGAAGACGACGGCTGGCTGCTTTTCTATCTGCTCTCACATCTCCATTATGGACCTAATGAATGATTGCACCCATGTGTTGTTGGTAGCTGTATGAGTTGTATGTATATTGACTGAAATGGCGTCGTTGTCTTCGCAACAGCAGCCGAGCAATAAAACAACTCGGAAACACGAGTGGGGAAAAATTGTCTCGGCTTAAAACAGCCGAGTTCTTGAATATTGTTGGCTGTTTTATTATTCTTCACATGCAGCTGGAGGACAGTAAAGTTCATTTTCTAACCCTGGAGCAGTGTTACATTGTTTAAATGTGTGTTTATTGCGCTGCGCTATAAAATACTGTAGTTCACTGTGATCAACTTATACGCTGACGACGTTCCCGTCTCTGTTTCAGGGCAGCTGAACCTCCAGCATCACCCCATGAGTTTGGTTTGGGTAAGTCAGCCTTTTTTTAAAAATGTGTGTGGAAATAACTGGTGCTGACACACACACACACACACACACACACACACACGCACTGTAACTCTATACTTGTGAGGACACACATGAGCCTGTGGATGTTTGTTGTAGATGTTTCGTGCTGCAGGACTGTGGATTTCCTATCAGAAAGATTTTCTATGACAGTCCAAAGGATGTGACTTCACCAGTGGCTGAAGTTAGTTTAGAAAACGACGTCCGCTAACAGGAACTAAAGACCGGCTTCCAGCACAACACAGAAGTTCAACAGAGCTTCAGTCTGAACGCTGAAACAAAGTCTTTCCGCCAAACTCGCTCTCAAAGTCTGAATCCAAGATAGATTTCACACGAGGAAACACAAGTTTGTACGAGGAGTTGTAATGAGCAGTTGGTTTATGCATGAACAAATGTTTCATGTGGAGAGATCCAGACACACAGCACACACACACACACATACAAACACACACACACACACACACACACACACAGAGTCATGAAGAGGCTGCTTTGTTGCTGAAGCCAGCTCGCTCACTCGCTTTGCTTCGCTCTGAATACTAAACATCTGACTGCTGTCATCCGCTGCCAGGAAACCAACCACTGCTGTGTGTGTGTGTGTGTGTGTGTGTGTGTGTGTGTGTGTGCATATGTGTGTGTGTGTGTTGGTGGGGTTATATTGTCTGTATTATGGTCTGCAGTTCCTTGCACGTAGAGTGTTTGTATGTGTGCTGTGAATACATACAAGTGTGTCTGATGGTTGCTCCATCACAGAACTCAGTGAGCCAATGTGTGTGTGTGTGTGTGTGTGTGTGTGTGTGTGTGTGTGTGTGTGTGTGTGTTCCCTCCGGGCTTCATATACTGTAGCAGCCTGTGAGCAGAGCGCAGGGACTTGTTGCTGGTAACAAACAGGCGATAACCTCCACGTTCATAACATTTGTCTCAAACCGCTTCTTTCTTTATCGCTTTGTCTTCGTTTATGTTGCTTTCTTTCTCTCTCTGCTCTTTATTCTCTCGTTCCTTTCTTTTCCAATGACTCACTCCGTGTTTTTGTATTCAGCCTTCGACGTTTGATACCCAGAAACTCTGCAAAGTGACTTCACACACCTCGCTCATGTTTGCAGCACCGGCCGGTCTCTCGTGCTCTCACGGTGATATTAAGGAGGAGTGTAGATGTTTTCACTTTGTCCTTTAGTTTTTAGGACGCTACTCCTACATTCAGATCAGTCAGGATCAGTCGCTAAGATTCAGGGTGAGCAAACATTCAAATAAACCTGATCGTGCATTTCGACCACATGGTTGGATGCAATAATTCAACAAAATCACCTAAACCCCGCGTCAGCCAGCCTGCAGTATTCCTCTCCCGACCTCTCGTGGATGTATTTATATTTATGGCAGCAAAGGAGGAAGTCAGCTCGTCACAGTGTGCACAGAGAGGACGGGTGACGGGTGAAACAAACTCAGGACTTGAGACTTCTGTCGTGTCCTGTGTGGAAACAAAAACCTACAGTGGCAACCATCATGTCGTTCTGTTTCCTCACCATCCATCTCAGATTTTCAGTATCTTTCAGACGTTCTTTCTGTCTTTCTGTCCCTGCTTACAGAACCATGATTGCCCTCGGATCATAAAGGCTTCATCATTTTACATCATTTTGTTCTCCTCCTTCCTTTCCTCCATCTCTGAAATGTACTGTATCGTTGACAGTGATTGGGCCCGTCGTGTTCCTGATCGAGGAGCGAACGTCCGATGGGACGAGCTGTGTTTAGAATAATTACCCCTCCATCACGGTGAGACGTGGCAGAGACATTTCTTCTCCTCTCTCTTCGTGTTTGCCAGCCTGATCGTTTTTATAGCCGGCTGAATAACCTTCTCCTCGTCACCGACACTTTATCACTCTCATTATATCTTTCTGAATTACACCTTATTACCTGTGAGCAACGTTTCAGACTGTGTGTCTCGTTCGGTGCCGATGTGTGTGTGTGTGTGTGTGTGTGTGTGTGTTGGTTGGTTCTGGTAAATTAAACTCCTCTCATTGTCGTTACATCAATCACACGGTGATTAACAAGTCCGATTTAAAAGTCTCTTTGTCTCTGGTCGCTTGTTTCTTCATACGTTTTGTCACGTAGGTCAAAAACGCACTTTTACATCAAATGTGAAAACGAGTTTTGTGGCCACAGGGTTACATTTACAAACATCTTCCTCATTGTTTTACATTTTGGCATTGTGACATTTGCACGATGACACTGGAAAACCTAGAGCTGCAGCTCTGCAGAGGTCGGGATCGATCAGAGCACCAGGCGCTGCTCTCCACCTCGGATGTCGGTCGTGTTATTTTCACTACATGAACCTGTCGTCTTGGATTTAGTCACGCTCTGTCGGTCTGTAACTTCCTGTGACACTCGCCGCTGCTGTTATTGATTGGAGGGTTTTCTGGTGCGGTGAGGTGATGTGACGAGGAGCAACAGCAGAAATGTGACTTCATCAGCTTTTATTGCTTCTTATCTTTATTCATAGGCCGACTTGAATCACAACGTGTAAAAACATCTGGATGGAAATGTCTCTCTGCACATGAACAACCTGCTCCGTGGCTCCACCTGCACAGCCTCCACTTCACCTGCACAGCCTCCGCTTCACCTGCGCAGCCTCCACTTCACCTGCGCAGCCTCCACTTCACCTGCACAGCCTCCGCTTCACCTGCGCAGCCTCCACTTCACCTGCACAGCCTCCGCTTCACCTGCACAGCCTCCGCTTCACCTGCGCAGCCTCCGCTTCACCTGCGCAGCCTCCGCTTCACCTGCGCAGCCTCCGCTTCACCTGCGCAGCCTCCGCTTCACCTGCGCAGCCTCCGCTTCACCTGCACAGCCTCCGCTTCACCTGCACAGCCTCCGCTTCACCTGCACAGCCTCCACTTCACCTGCGCAGCTTCTACATCACTCAGGCCTGGTTATCTTCAGCTGTCCTTGTGTTCGCAGGTCAGCCCGGGGGGATCTGAACCTTGTTACCTCCAGGGAGAAGAAAAATACATCAGTCTTTCACTTCCGCTCCTCAACTAACAATCCAATAAATGACTTTGACTGAGCAGCACAGATGGATGCACAACACAGGCGTGAAGTTACAGGATAAAAATGACAGAAGAATAATCAATATTCCGTCATTAGAAAGATCTGAAATTCCCCCTGCGAGCGAAAGAGACATAAAATCAATCAGGTCGGCTTTGGATTTCTCACATCCAGCTCTGGTTTCTGATTTCTGTCCAGGCAGAATTCTTCCTGACGTCCAATTTCACATCATGTTTTATCCTTTTAGAGACAATTAATGTCATTAAGCGCCAAAGAAAACATGGATAGCTGAAAGCAGACTGTGCATCTTCAATGCATCGCACCAGAAAAGGAGTGAAATCCGTTATTAAAAGCCACAAAGCAGCCGACTACAACGGACCAGTTCAGATAACATTCAACACAACACTGACTAATGTGAACTATTATCACCACATTAGTGTGAATGTATTCAAATGTTCACACCTGTCAGCTCGCTCCTGAACGTTCAGGATATTTGAGCCCGTCTGAACCTGAATGTTCAGCTCACACTTTCATCCAGCGACTCACTCGACCGGGTAATCATTCCTGAATGCTTCGTTGTCTCAGTTTGGAATATTTGAACGGGCTGATAAACCCTCGACGCTTCACCGAACTTCCTGCCTCATTTCAAGCTGAAGTGTCGGTCGACATCAGCGTGTGTGTGTGTGTGTGTGTGTGTGTGTGTAGTTAGCTCTGCGCTGTGTGACGTAAATCTTATCGTGTCCATAGAAATTGTCTTTTCTGTGTGTGTCGTCTCTAATGGCTTTAGCCTGCAGCGGTGGGTGGATGGAGGAGTGTGTGTGTGTGTGTGTGTGTGTGTGTGTGTGTGCTCTTATTGGGTACAGTGATCCCTGACGAGGATATGACCGATGTCGACATGAAGAGGAATCGTCTCAAAGTGTGTTTGTTTAAGACGACGCGTTCTCCTTCAGCCTGTCGTGTTCCCGTCCTCCTCCATCGTCTGCTCCTCACCTGGTGTTTGTCTCGACCACACACACACACACACACACACACACACACACACCCACACACACACACACACACTAGTCTCTCTTGTTTAAATACGTGTGTTTGTGACCTTCCCCTCAGTTAACACGTCCTAATAAGGTCAGGAGAGAGCAGAGATGGAACGACACGTTTGTCTTTAGCAGCACTTAGCCTCGTAACCTCTCTACACACACACACACACACACACACACACACACACACACACACACACACTTGTAAAGATCTATTAGTCGTCGTCTGCTTCTGTGTCTCCTGAAAGCGAGGCCATATTATCCGATAAGCTGCTGCGGTTGAGTTTGTAGAAACAAACTGTCGACTAAAACTGAACCTTGTACATTAATTATCCAGCGTCTGCAAAGATCGAGTGATTTGCGACTTCAGGTATCGAAGCTGAAGCCGAGTCAGTGTATGTTTTTATCATATTTGTGTCATTTGTATATGTGGCACCTGGCTGTGAGACAAATTTCCTCCTGGAGACAATAAAGTCACGTTTTTGTTTGACCACACAAGAAATTAAAAGCCAGAGACGTGATATTACTGGCTGCTGTTTGAGAACAACAGACAGGCGTTCAGAAAGTTGCAGTAACTGCAGTTAATCAGACACAAAGTGACAGAAACAGTTGTGTAATAAATGATTAGAGAGATAAATGTCTCGACTCGACAGCTGGTCAGTCACACAGAGCGACTCGGTCTTTCTGCTGGTGTGTTAACAGCTCGTTATGACTCTGACGTTTCCCTTTTTGTGTTCGACAAACATACATAAAGGTGCAGTAAGTGATTCACAGGTTTAATCTTCGTCTGCAGAGGTTGCTGGTTGAAGTCCAGTGCAGACAGCGTTGCCGGGGATGCTGCAGCTGGTCACAGGTCAGCTGACGGCGCTGCCTGAGACTCAGTTTCTGAACGCGTGCTGAGGTTTCAGGAGGAACTCTCCTCCTCTCGCTGTTTCCGTCTGTTGTTCTTCATCCTGACACTCACCTGTTGTTTCTCCTCTTTCTCCTCGTGCAGTTTGTTTTCCTCTCACCTGTCTGCATCTTTAACTCCCACACAGTTTCACATCGTTTCTCTCGTTCCTCCTCCTCCTCTTTCTCTTTCCATCTCTCTCCTGCAGCTGTTTTCTCTCTGACTCCCTCTGAACTCCAGGTTTCTCTCTGCAGTGCAGATTTGTCAGCCCACACCCAGAATCTCTCTTCTTCATCCTCCGTCGTTCCGGCTTCACCTCTGACAACCTGAGATTGAGACTCAGCGTATGGCGACATTAACATAGTGTTGCTGTAATTGGATGCGCTGACGCCTTCTGTTTGTTTTTACTGTCGCAGATGTGAAAGAAAAGCAGCTTCACGTTAAAGAAGCCGGAGACGACGAATATTAATTAAACTATTAATCGATTATCAAAATATACAGCGTGTGTGTGTGTTTGTGTAACTTGTTATCTCTTGTATCAGGTTATCTTGTTAATCACTAAATGAATACAGGCTCCAGTGATCACAACACACTTAAACACACACTGAGACACACACAGACACACAGACACACACACACACACTTAGACACACACACACACACACACACACACACACACACAAAGGCCTGATACATTAAACATATAAAGCCAACACCATGTTTGCTTCTATGGCAGCAGTCTTTGTGAGCGTGTGTGTGTGTGTGTGTGTGTGTATCTAAGTGTGTGTGTGTGTGTGTGTGCGTGTGTGTGTGTGTGTGTCTAAGTGTGTGTGTGTGTATGGGAGCCCCTCGCCTCTTGTTTCAGCTCAGAAAAGGTGACAGCTGATGTAGAGCGTGATTACCTAGGAGCGGAGGTGGTGGTGTTTGGGTATTTGATAAGCACGCACACACACTCACACGCACACACACACACACACACACACACACCCACACACACACACATGCACACACGCACACACATGCACTATAATGCTGCTGCACACAGTAATGAGGGGAGCATTAGCTGGCATGGAGGGGAAGGCAGGCCCATTGTAATTATAGAAGGCGCCTTAGGGTGGGAGATGGATGACTCTCACAACACACACACACACACACACACACACACACACACACACACACACACACACACGGGATAGAGAGAGAGAACAATGTAGAGAGGACGGCGTCTCGCTCTGCTTCTCTTGAGTCCAGGTGGAGTTTCCTTCTTTCTCTCAGTATCGTCTTCCTCCATCCAAATGAGAATCTGTGTGTGTGTGTGTGTGTGTGTGTGTGTGTGTGTGTGTGTGTGTGTGTGTGTGTGTGTGTGTGATTGAGATGAACACCTTCAACTCTTAAAGATGGCGTCCAGGCGTGTGTGTGTGCTGAGACACACCAGCTCCTCTCGTTTTGTCGTCTCTAAGCTTCGATGTGCCAGCTGCCGGTTTTTAACAGCGCGGAGAATAAAACGAGGGGAAAACCCAAAAATGAGTCGCTCTCAGTGCCTCTGAGGGGATTTAATGCCACTTTAAAGTTGAGCTGCGTTAAGTGAAACGATTAATTTGCACACAAACAATCACATGATGTCTGAAGGAGCGTCAGAGAGTTTATATCTGAGCAGCTCAGCTCAGTTTTACTGCAGATGTTCACGGTTCCTACGATGTTGATCGAAGGTGTTTGTAATAGTTTAAAACTCTGTAATATCTCATTTAACTTATTTAACCCGTAAACTACGAGATGTGCTGGTGTCACACCTGCAGACACACACACAACTCACTATTGCAGAGTTGGATTATGGGATGTCGTTTTGAAGCGGCGTGTTTTAAAGTCCAACATACTACACCGTCTTTAATCTGCGGGATGAAACGATTTTGAAGCGGATGATGGAGAGCGGAGCGGCTTCTTCCTGTCTGCTGTCTGACGATTACGAGGCTGCTTTTGTCTCTGCTGTATTGTTTATTTATAATTATCAGCATTCATGTAGTTTTATATTTTCTTCATATTTGTTGTCTAAGAAATGCAGCAGAGAGAAACTGCAGGCAGCACCGAACAGTAATGAGTCATCAGAGCGTTTCATACGTACAAACTCTTGTTTTTACAACGTTTTGATCCTCAGAGGAAAAAGTTCTCACAGTTTAATTTTCTGCTTCGATGACAGTTTGGTTTCACCTCCATGTTGGGAGTGGAAGAGGTTTCAGTCCACTGCACGTCATTCTTTCATGAAGCTTAAACAAATAAAGTCAGTAATCGCTCAGTCGACGACTAATTGAATTCATAACTGTTTTAAAGAATTCACTTGTGTTGAAATCCTGGATTTATTGGGATTAAATACACACATTTGATCGTCTGGTAACCAAACTCCACAGATCATCTATAATGCATGAATGTGTGCAAAGAGCTGTTTACATCAACTCCACCTGAAGCTTCACCTTCTGGAAATTAGATCTCTGGAGGAATCCGGGCAGCAAGATCGTTTAAGGATTCATCAGCAGACCAGATGCTTCACACTGTGGATTCCACTAAATCTTCACCGTTTTTGGCTCCATGAAGGAATCGTGTGTGTTTACGCGTGATGTGATCGGAGCGGCCGGCAGATTGAGGCCGAGAGATTTGTGTTGGAACATAAATCCGCTCAACAATTTCACAACTATCAGACACGGAGATGACGAGCGACGGGAGAGTGAAGATCAAATCAAAGCGTTTGGTTAAAAATGTCGAACACGTCAGCAGGCTGTGATGTATGTAACGATTACGCTGCAAACAATTAAAGGAAATAAATGTGGTGAGGACACAGAAAGCTCCACTGAACATTATAATACGGCAGCAGAGAGACGACACAGGAAGACCCGGAGGAGGAAAGACCCGCAGAAAGAGGAAGCAGGAGAGCAGAAATAGCAGGAACGTCCCGAAGCGACGGAGCAGAAAATGTTCTTTAAGTTACGCTCAGTTTCTCTCAAACAGGATCGAACACGACGTCCTGAGGATATAAATTAAACTCCATCGTGTTTATGTGGTTTTCAAATTACTCTGGAAGTAAAAAATAGATGAACAACTTTTACAAAGTTCTATCTGAAGTCTGTGGAGGACACAGACGTTTAAGGAAACTCAAGGTTGAACGAATCTCTGAGTATTTTTTTTGAAAAGCTCAATCACGTCGGTTCGTGTTTGCTGTGGCGCTCAGAGACAAACATGGACGACAGATCGCCGCTTCTGCTCAATCAGCGGAGGGGAAATTAGTGCGAGATAGCTGCTAAAGCAAAACATCTGTGTAAGCGGCGCAGACGGAGCGCGACGGTGACTGAGCCCAAACCAAAGTGTCCAAACACTCGGGGGGGAAAAAAAACAGCTTCCACTTGTTTTCACGGCGAGAACGCTGAAATTAAATTCCAATGTTTGCAGTGGAATCTGGCGGCGTCACGTCATCTGGCAGCTCGTCTGTGTGTGCGCTCAAGTGAGACATCAAACCAATTGTGTTTCAGCCTCGGTATTAATCGCGTCTCAGTGAGGCGGCGTTCATTTAATGATGTAATAGAATATGTTCAGTCTCGACACGTCATTAAAAATCAGAATGCGAAACCCAGAGTTCTATTTTTTGGCTGTGATGTTGACAAAAACACACTCAAACACACAAAGTTTCTCCTTTTCTAATTAACGGTAAATAAAAGACAAAGGAGGTGAAATTTGGAGGTTTGGATATTGAAAGAAAGAAAAGTAAGAAAGTTTAACGGTGCTGCTTCAGTCTGCAGGAGCACAAAGTGTGGAGGCAGACAGACGAGACTGATTTAAATTATATTAAAATGTAGAATAGACCACAGAGAAATATACAGAGATAACAAAAACAACAAAGCTGCAAATGAGAAGATGCACATAAAGTGGATTTAACTGCTGCTCTGCGCTCGGAGCGCCACATCGTCCCGTCTCGTCTCCGGCATCGTAACTCAAACAGAAACACAACTGTAGATGAAAAAGAAATAAGAAGGGGGAAGTGACATGTTTAAGAAGCAGCAGTCGATCAGAGAATCTATAAAATATAAACTACCACACAGAGAGAAATGCTTCTGCAAACCACAGGTTCACATCAAACTCACATTATCTGCTTAGAAGCTGAAGTCGAGCGGCAATTTGACTTTATATTAAGATTTCCAGCTGTTTCCGTGGTCACCACCTGACCAGAACATCAGCGCAGCGCAGCGCGAGAAACAGAAACATGTTTAACTTCATTTATTGTTGTGGTCGGGTTGAGAAATGCACATTTAAACATTTGAACACACTGACTGACTTTTGCAGAAAAATGAGAATTATGACTCTCACTTCTCTCTCCGTCTGTTCCTGATCTACATTTCCCAGCATGCCCTCTGACAACCTGAGAGAACGTGTTGGGGGTATTGGGTTGTTAACAATCATTGATGCTCATCCAGAGGAAACCAGCTCGTACTTCAAAGTGCAAAAAGACATGTTTCATTTCCTCCTCAATAAAGATAAGAGACAGATCTGAGATGAGATCCTCTCCAGGCGGCGCGGAGCGGCGCGGCGCGGCGGTCGAGGGATTTGGCATCAGCACCGTGTTATTATACCTCCCGTCTTCTCCGCCGCCGCGCTGTGTGGCTTTCTAATCTCATCTAATGCAGTGTGTTCATTCGAAGTGGGTGATCCATCGATGGACCTGCTGCTTTTATAGACCGATACGTCGCAGAGAACAAATTGTTTTCAGCCCACCGTCGCTCTGTTTCCAGCGTCCGTTATTAAAGAACGCTCGGCTGAGCTGATGTCACATTCTCAACGTCTTCTGCAGATTACAGCTGAATGTTGAGTAAATGGTTTCCACTGAGCTGCGTCCTCATAATCCATGTTTGTGACGGCACGCAGAGTAATTTATGGTCGAGTGTGTGAGGATAAGAGAAGATGGCTCAGTGGAACATGTTGCATGATGCATTATGTTCCCTGAATCATATCAGAGCGTTAAACCCTGCAGTGTCTTCATAACACAGCCGAGGGTCGACTCACTGAGCGGAGCCGCTTTTATAACACAACATCTGTCTTCTCCTGGTTCCTAATTTTAGTCTCGTTATACCGCCGGAATAAATGTTAGCTAAGTAAGTTTCTGTAAAAACAACGGTAAAGTTCAGCCTGAACGTTTCTTACGGTGCAACTTTACGTTTCTTTGGGTCGAATTTTTTATTCCTCTCTTGTCAAAACCCTGTTTATGCTCTGGTGAGGTTGAGGCGCAGAAACCACTTGGAAGAAGTCGCGGTTTGGACTAAAAATACCTGTTTTGACAAACACAACACAACAACACAACGCAACAAATACAGATACAGACTGCGGTCTCCTTAAAAAAAACATTTTCATATTTACTGTCTAAGAAATGCGACAGAGAGAAACTACAGGCAGCACCAAACATTTATGAGTCATCAGTAACGAGTGCTGATCGTTTGTGATGTTTTATACGTACAAATCTCTATTGTTTAGTTGTTTTCACAATGTTTTGATCCTCAGAGGCAAAGCTTCATACCGTCGTACATTTTCAGCGGCGTCACAAACGCCTCGAACGCCCGTTTGGCAGCATTGTTGCAGCGTTGTGTGTCGCAGATCGTACAGCAGTTTTATATCAACACAAACACTCAGTCTGTCTCTGCAACCTGACAAAACACACAACCTACTTTTCAAACACGTCCTGCCTGCAGCCGCCTGTCTTATAGAATAAATCGAATGTGTTACACGCGGTGCGTGTCCCATAAGTCACGCCGTAGTTTCATGTCAGCTCGTCATCAGCTCTGAGGGCGCTGAGAGCTCCACAGATCATGTGTTTGGTAAATGTCAATTATTGCTCTTACCTGCAGGCCGATAACGGCAGCGAGAAGATGAGTGATGCTGCTGACCTCATGGCCATCGTGTGTGTGTGTGTGTGTGTGTGTTAATTAGGCCTCTAAGACTTAATACTGCAGGCCGACACACGGAGAGGAGGTGTGGTGAGGTGAGTCGCTGCTGTCAGATGATTTGCAGGCTTTCCTTCACTCCACTTGCAATAACGCGCTGACTGAAGCGCCGCCGTGGCCAGTAATGAGAGTTACTTTCCCTCTGACTCGGCTGCTTTGTGTTCTCGGCTGGAAGACAAAGAGAAAGTTGTGAGATTAGCGGGACGACGGAGGGGAGGATGAGATATGACTGTTGTCTGAATAACAAACTGAGGCTGAGCTTTGGGACGGAGATGTGATTAAATCTACTGTCTGAGTGGTTTTAGTGTCTGTTGTAATGAGCGACTGCAGCAGCTTCTGTACTTAAGCAACAGTTGGTAATGTGAATGTTGCTGGAAGCCGAAGCAAAGCGAGAATAATTAGATTTCTGTGTATTTCCTTTATTAGAAAACAGTCAGAGTTCTGTCTGTAGGAGGATCTCTGAGGTATCACGGCTGTTGAATCTATAACACTGGTTTCATTATTGATTCATCTGCACAAACTTATACGTGACGCACAACACGCTGTTTGTAGTTTCTGCTGCTCTCAGTCAAAACAAAGCATAAGATGCAAGAAGCACGGGATCATGGGAGTTGTTGTCTCCAACTGGCTGGAATGTTCACAAGCTTTATTCATGTCGTGTTTAGTTTATTTCATCCGACTCGATGTTAAAACGACAGGTGACAAAATGAAAACGCCACGTTTCCTTGAATAAAAGACACAACTCAACAAAATATGTAATAAAGGTCTAGTAGCTTTGTTAAGGAAGGAGTTCAGATTGAATAGATGATTAATGTTGTCGTGTTAGTTTTTGGGATAAAACACAAACTGTGTCTGTTCTCCACTGCTGAGAATCTACAATCCTGAAGTTTGGACGCTGTGTGAAACACAAATCAAACATAATGTGATAATTAGCTGTTTCTTTTTGACAAACATCACAAAGAAAAAATGATTTAATGTGTGACCTCAACAACTTCATTGATCATTTTTAGAGATAAGTTTGGACGAGAGCAACAAAAGACTGTTTTAGTTGTGGATCCAAAACAGTTAGATAACGTAAGAACTGAGCAGATTCAACACTTTATCAAACTCTTGATCGTATAAACCAACAAACTTAATCACAGATCGTTTGTCGATTGCACATCGATGTCTGCGTGTCTCTGGCGGCGACGCAGCTCTGTGGGAGGCGAGTTTTATAATTTCCCTGTAATGTGACTTCACGGTCACCTGTTGGATCTCAGCGGGAGCTTTCTGCTTCCATTCTCCTCCAGACTCGTTACATTCACTGTGTACACACACTAGAAAACCACTTTTTATTAACCGTCCTTGCTCACATTCGTTTTTACAGATAAACCATCTGTGAGGCCGACCGCCGTTACAATCAGTCTCACAGCTTCCTAAATACCACCCAAAGACTCTGTGCCTACATTAGCATAAATCACCCGAGCGAACGTGTGTGTGCGGAGCAGAAGGGGGAGATAGAAGAGACGGATTAAAGGATCAGATTTCAGGGAGCTTTTTGTTGTTCTGTAATCCAAACAGCTTGTAGAACTAAACTGATCCTGGCGTCTGACGGTCGCACTCATCCGACTGTTTCAACGTCGTTTACTCGCAACCTTTCATTTTCACTGTTTACATAATCGCTCTCTGTTATGTCATCACTTTAATGTCACTGCTTTGTGTTTCCTCTGCTGAGAACGTTGTTTAACACCGAAGTTCCTGTTCACAAAGAAAAATCTTACAAAAACTCATCGTCACAGACATTTAGTTTTATTTCAGCAAAACACTTTTATTCTACTTTTATATACCAGAAAATGTATGAATTCCTTTGTTTAGTGAACAGACATCTCTGCTTTCTTTTTAAAGCTCCACATGTAAATTTCATAGATTATAAATATACGAATAAGAGCCGAAGACCTTGATGCTGAAGTAAGGGTTTGTAGAGGGGTGAGGACCCGGATCCAAACACAACGAGGCCGGTAAAAGAACAAAAAGTGAGCTCTAATGATGATTGTCCAAAATACTAAATACAAAAAAGGCTGAAGAAAATATAAATGAGTCGAAGAAGACAAACAGAAAACACGGGACAAAGACTGAGAGGAAAACACAGGAACGATTAACTGATGAAACACAGGAAAAAGACAAAGACAGGAAGTTAAACATGACACACAAGGATGCAATCTAGAAAATAAAACAGGAAACAACAAACCATCAAACTAATATCCAAACAGGTGACGGATTGTGAGGAACAAAGTTAATGCGACCAAAATCCTTAAAATTTAATTTCTTTTAACACAATAATTAACGTCCTCTTCAGCAGACAGAACATTTAAATGTCAGCACAAAATGTTCACACTGAGATCATCTGCACAACATTCACCGCCATCAAACATCGTTTGTTTTTTCCTGAGCAGCTTCTGGTAAATAGAGCACGATTTCCATTTTTTCCGCCTCGGGGGTTTGAACGTCTTCCAGGATGCGTTTTTGTTCCTGCTCTATTTCTCTCGCTCGTTTCCCGTCATCCTAAAAAAAAAAAAAAGGCCCAAAAACAATCTCATCAACACAAACTCTCTCTGGTTTGTTCTGTTGAATATTGTAAGAACTCTGGACTGACTGGAAGCACGAGATGAGATCTATTAACTCGTTCATTAATAATCCAAGCTGTAGATCTGCAGCTATGAATAGGAGTTCTGTGGCGAGCAGACCGTCTTCTCTCTCGGTGTCGGGATGTTCCTCGTTATCTGCCTCCATCTTCCCAACTCTCCGTGTTTCTAATGCACCTCCACCCTCTCATCTGTGCGTGTGGTCTCAGCGTGTCTGCATAGTGCTGATGAAACCAATATGTCCGTCGTCCCAGCGCCTGCCGAATCCCTCTCCTCTCTCCCATCCTCATCTTCTTTCCTCCCCCTCAGCATCTTTTCCTCCGTGTTTCCTCAGCAGCAGCTTCCTTTTATCTCCTCCGTCTGAAAGAGAAATCCAGCGTTCCCCTCCTGAAATGATTTGTAGCGCCATCTTTTTATAAATAGGATGAGCCGTCGCATCTCTTTCATCTGAAAAAAAGAGGTGAAGCAGTTTTTTTTGACGTGGTTTCCGTGATTGTCAGATAACGTAACGACTCCTAATTCCCTCCTTTCCTGCTTTCATCAGTTGCTCTGAGGTTTCTTACAGAATATCTCAATAAAGCTGCCAATGGATCCCGGACGGCCTCCTTGTTTACCTTTCCTCCACCTGCCATCGTAAATGACGGGCTCTTTCCACACCAACTCACCCAGAACATCTCCCAGCTCACGTCCTAACAGTCATATTAAATTCATGAGACCTCGTGGGATTGGAGCCGAATCCTTGAGCTGTTCTGCACAGAAGTTTTCAGTTATGAAGTTAAACCCTCTGAGCTGAATTTCATAATTGTAGTGATTCTTTGTATTCTGAACGTCACCAGCTAATTATTTTTCATTTGGTTGGTTTGAAATTCAGAACATCCGAGAAAGACAAAGGAGTTTTTCAATATGTGCTCATTAAATCAGTGGCAGGATGTTTGTCAGTGATCGGATGAATAACTGCGAGTCATTTTCACCCAACGAAGAATCTTTCATTTTCAAAAATGTCAGCTAGTTTCTACTTTTTCTGCAACCAAATGTTCATTCTGTGTCACATGAATGTAGTTTTATCACAAACAGCACATATAACAGGCTTCAAACAGGCTGTAAAATCACAATCAGTGGTTTATTTACGGGGGATATTTGTACCGTGCTGAAGGTTTTTTATCTTTGATACCTTTCAGCTTGTTTTTCATTATCACCACCTTCCATTGGTTTTGTTTGTTGCATCTTCTTCTTCTTCTTCTTTGTCTCCTTTTTCGTCTTCACCTTCTTCTTGCCTTTGTCTTCTTCTTTGTTTTTTTCTGCTTCTTCATCTTCTGCTTCGTCTTCCTTTTTTTGTTTTCTTCTTTGCCTTCGTCTTATTGTTCGTCTTCATCTTCCTGTCTTCGTCTTCGTCTTCTTCTTTGTCTTCCTGTTTTTGTCTTCTTCTTCTTCATCTTCATCCTCTTCTTTGTCTTTCTTTTCGTATTCTTCTTTGTCTTCATCTTCCTCTTCGTTTTCCTCTTCCTGTCCTCTTCTTCTTCTTCTTCTTTGTCTTCGCCTTCCTCTTTCTCTTCCTGTCTTCTTCTTCTTCTTCTTCTTCTCCTCCTCCTCCTTCTTCCTCTTCTTCTACCACTGTCCCATCCTAGTGAAACCCCAGATTTGGCCCCTGGTGCCTCTGAGCTGTGTCACTGTGGGTCAAAACACTCAAACATCTTTTCTGGCGGAGCAGAAACTGTCAGTCTTCAGACATCGTGGCCTCTCAGTCAGACCACAGAGACGAACACTTTCCTGGTGTTTGGTGCGGTGAAGGATTTAACCTGACTGTTGCAGCGCCGCCACAAAACTAGACGGCTGTGTCACATTTCAAACGGCTTTCCAAGGTCACAATGTGCAAGCTGTACACGTGGAGCGATCCTGAAAGAAGAAGAAGATTACTTTGGCTTTTTATGTGTAGATGGAAAAACACCCTCACCTGATCAGTCAGGAAGTGACCATATTTGGACAAGAAGGTGGAGCCCCGAGTATTCAATCACAGGGAAGTTTCGCCCCAAAGCTTTATCGTCTACTTTACTCTGAATCGGACCATAATTTACAAAATGAACAGCAAGTCATTTTCTCATAAGCTTACATACAATCAGACTAATTTTTGCAACCATTGGAGTCGCCCCCTGCTGGCCGTCAGGTTTAAAGCCTGAACTTCTGTTTGTGCTGCTGTTCTGTAGACTAAAACCTGCGTCTCATGTAAAGATTCAGCACAAACAGAATCCAAACGGAATGAATGTTTACAACCGACCCGTGTAGATAAAAGATCGCAGGGATGAAGAAGTACGATACAACCAGCAGAGCGAACCGGACGTGGTCTCCACCTTCAGACCCTCCTCAGCTGTGAACGCCGAGCGCACTGAATAATTCAGCGTTGAGCTTTGAGCTGACAGAAGAAGCCTCGGCTCAGAGGAGCTGCCGGGTGTCCCTGCTTCATCACACCACGTGTCCGTCACTCGTTCGTATCGAGAAAGAAACTAACAACAGCATGCTTCTGCAGTCGCTGATTAAATGTGATCAGTTATATATCGATACAGTGATATTTGTCTGCACAGATTTAAGACTGAGCATGAAAACATCTGTAGCTGATGTTGGACTGGATCTGAACACGACTGCGAATATTACTTATTGCACGTTCATTTTCTTTAAACCAACTCAGCGATGAAGTGAATCAGATCGGAGTTTGTAAGAAAATAAAGCCGATGATCGTGTCTCAACTCTTCACCTTCCTCCGAGAGAAGACGTTGTCGCAGCGGCACGTCGAGCCTGAAAGCAGTCGATGTGTTTTGGGAGCCGTTTGTCGCGCTGCTGTGGCTCGAGTGGACGGACCGACGGATCTCTGCAGAACTGAGCTGAGACGTCTTTGTGTGTTTGAGACGCTGCAGCTGCTGGAACCAGAGAAACAAACAGCAGCACTTACAGAACACACCCACGCACACCCACACACACACACACACACATGCAAATTAACTCACACACACAAACACGCAGCATGTGTACAGAAGCCACAGAGAAACAGAGGAGGTGACAGATTAGTGTGGGAGAGGAAGTAGTGGGTGTAAATTATTCAGGAGTGTGTGAGAGAGGAAGAGAGACGAAGAGGAAGATTATTTTCTCTGTTTCCTTCAGAAAGACGAGGATTTACAGTTTAGTGTGAGTGCAGGATGCTTAATATTCTCCTCCTCTCAGTCTCAGCCCGTCTGTTTCTGTTCATACATCAATCTATCCATCTGCAATCCGTCCACTCGTTCAACAGTCCAACAAACTGCTCGTCAACAAACTCTAGACTTTCCTTCGCCGTCGTGTTTCCATCGGCGCATTTTGAAGCATCACATTAGAAGATTTTCACGGCATGTAGCGTCTCATCTCCTGACAAAAGTTCACTTCAGATTCGCTCGACACTTCGATGGAAACACAACTAGTGTTTGTTTCTCCTTCTGCATGTATCCGCCCACTTAATCTCATCTTTATGATTTTATACCTTCATCTGCATCATCGCTTGAGTGTGCAGATACGACGTGAGTCCCTCCTGAACATCTTCTCTTACTGATTCTCTCTCTCTCTCGTCTTTACTCATCTTTCCTCCTCTCTTCATCTCCCGTGTTTCTCTCTTTCCTCTCTGGAATATCCTTCGCATGGTTAAGTTCTGTCTTTGACAGCGAGCAGCGATGTGAGCAGAGCAGAGTGGAGACAGGAGGCATGTACCTGCCGTTCTACCCTGGCTCCCTCTGTGATCCTCCTCCTCCTCCTCCTCCTCCTCCTCCTCCTCCTCCTCCTCCTCCTCCTCCTCCTCCTCCTCTTCCTCCTCCTCCTCCTCCTCCTCATCCTCCTCCTCCTCCTCCTCCTCTTCCTCCTCCTCCTCCTCCTCCTCCTCCTCTTCCTCCTCCTCCTCTTCCTCCTCCTCCTCCTCTTCACCTTTTAAATTATCTGTCAATGCACAGAAAGAAGAGAGACGTGCAGAGAAAAGACGTGATGTTGGACGTCCGTCAGTCTCTTTCATCAAAACGCAGCCAGACGATCCGATAAAAAGATTCAAACAAAATAAGACGGATGATCAGGAGGCCGATCGATAAACCTGTCGTGGGCTCGACTGTCAGTTTAAATTAATATCAGTGATGATGAAGTTGTTTATCTGAAACACTGAACAGGAACTTTGATCGAAGCTCATCCTGAGAGGTTCATCAACCATCAGAATTAGAACAAAAATGTACTTTCTGTTGATCAGCGAAGGAAATAAAGTCAAGGTTCGTCCACTTTAAGTGGTTGGTTTTGTCTCAGATCGATATTCTAAATGTCTGACAACAATATGGATCCCAGCAGACATGAACATTTGAGTTTAACCAGAACTCTCCAAAGACTCCAGACTCCACCTGCAGAAACAGACATTTTATTGTTGTTCAACATATTTCATTCACAGTGGACAGAAAAAACCAAATAAACCAACCAAAACCATCTCGTTTCTTCTTTCCAGTGTTCCAGCAGCCTCCAAAACAAACCTTTAACTCATGTTGTCAGTGGGAGGATGAACTAAAACAGTTTTATTCTCTTTTGGAATGACATTTGTTTAACAGTGATAAAATGACTGTTTCTGCGGATGGGGTCTGGTGGTTTCAGCGAGCAGTCTCTCTCTCCGGTTAAATAAAAAAGATCTTATCCTCCAATAAAAAGGTTTTTATCTCAGCGGGGATGCTGTCGTTGGTGGTGTCATGCCTGTCAGCTGCAGCTTTCTGCCTCAACTCTGCTTCCAATTTATCCGTTTACTTCAAC
This sequence comes from Diplodus puntazzo, assembly GCA_963678695.2. Lineage (NCBI taxonomy): Eukaryota > Metazoa > Chordata > Actinopteri > Spariformes > Sparidae > Diplodus > Diplodus puntazzo. The sequence continues at coordinate 3,273,979 of OZ023162.1, read as the reverse complement.
ACCTCCGACAGAAAGTCTTCAGTGGACTGTGAGACGGCGAGGCAGGGAGAAAATAACGGTGCAGCGCCGGTGACAACACACACATTCATGCGGACATGATGAAATTGGATCAGCGTCAAGAGCAGAGAGAGGTCCGATTGGCAGCGCTGAATTAATTGACGGGAAAATAGATGGAGGAGGACAAGAGGTCGAATAGCTGGAATGATAAAGAGACTGAGAGAGAACGAGGGAGAAACAGGTCAGCACAACAACGGACTGATGGAGTGTAATTGGTAGAGAGAGAGAGAGAGGTCCTGCAGAAAGTACATAACTGAGCTGTAATAACAGAGAAACGTCCCATGAATGCATGAATGCATAAACTCCAGACAATTAGGAGGCGGAGACAATGAGAGAGGCTGATTGGAGATGAACACAATTAGGAACAGAGAACAGAGAAGTTCCCTCTTCATACCGAAGTTCACACAGTCACTACCGACTAACAAGTGATCTATTGTGCAGGACGAGCACGGAGGTGATGTCAGGAACCGCTTTGATGTCATTCAAATTACTGGAGGTTCAGCGCTGAAGTCTGAAAGCCAAACATCAAGCTTACACCGCAGAAAACCAGTCAAACCCCTCGACCAGGAAGTGAGGTGAAGGTGAACGCCTCCTCCCTCCAGGGAGAATCTGATTGGTCAGCCACGAAACTGACAGGTGACTAAAAGCCGACTCTCAAATATGTTCAGGTGTGCACACATTATACCACGACACCCTGACGGCCCTGCTCAGACCTGATGTAAAGCGTTCCCCCGTTCCACCAGACTCCCTTCACAAATCACATGATTTTGAGAGTCGTTGCCTGAAGAGAAACTTAACAAAACTTTATGAAGCGACTGAACATCAAATTCTAAATCATTCAGGCCTCGTTGTGCATCCGGCATTAGATTCAAAACATTAAGTTGTGTCTTTCCTTGTGAAAAGTGTCGACAGTAAACAGAAACCAGTAAAGCTTCTTCTTTGTCACCCGTGGTTTTACATCTAAGAGAAACTTTATAAACTTTGTGGAATTATTTGGGCCTTCTTGTGAATAAATGTTCTCCATGAGGTTCTTTAGTTCTTTGTATGAACAACACTGTGTCTGTTTGTCCCGGTGACGCACTGGGAGCTTTCCCCTTGTGTTCACTCAGGATGGATGTTATTAGCAGAACGCGGGCTCCAGTCCAACATTCACTCCGTCCTGATGCCAACTCTGAGTCCTCGACAGCAGCATCCTCAGATCCTGCGTGCTCCTCGCTGCTCTCTCGCTCCCAAACTCTTCAAAACTCCTGCATCTCACTGATTGGATTGATATTTACGTAAGGTACGATGAGACCGGGGGATTTTTCTGGCACAGGTCTGTTTGGTTTCTGGAGAGTCGCGGATTTGGGAACGTGTCTCCGTCATCGACGGGGGAAAACTTGTTCTGTTAATTAGAGCTGCAAGAGTTTATGTAGATGAAACCGCGGTTTGCATTGTAGTCTCAGGGAGGGAAGCCGCCGGGGAAATAACAAAACAGTTTTCGAGTTATTTGAAGTCAAGTAATTTCTTAAATACACTGAAGACATCAAAGCTTTTCACATCATCTGCGTCGTGTAGGAGGTAATGATTCTGGTTAAAGGAAGTTATTTAACTGTTTGGATCATTCAGTCTGAACGTATCGTACAGGTCAACAGGAACAGAGAGAACTTCTAACCTGCAGTGTTGTTTCATTGTAATTTAAATTACCTGTTGAAGGTCTTGTAGCTTTCTATATTCTCTGTAGTTGTCTAGTTAATTAAACCCAAAATAAATCACCAGGCCTCACATTTCCTCCGACTTCTCTGCAGAAACAACTAACAAAGGAACGCCTCAGAACATGTTCTGCTCCTGTGAGGAGAGAGAATTTGTAAATGTGCAGAATGAATCTTTTTAGGAGACCAGAGAGCTGCTCAGAATGCAAATAGATGGAGGAAGTTGGAAATCTGTAAGTCGGGCCTGAGGCTCCGACCGAGAGGCCGCGCTGCACCGTCTGCTGCAGAGAAGCTGACTGACGGTTTTAAAGTGAAACTCTCGCCAAAAAGCAACCGAGGCTTTTTTTGTGAGTGTACCCGAGTCACACCTTTGTGTAAAAGCATAATTACAACGAAAGAGGCACTTTTAAGATTTACCGTGTTTTTGTTTTCGGGTCAAACTCATTTTCAATGGGAGTGCTACGGGCACTTTTACAATAGCGTCAAAATCTCTATTTTTAAAACACTAAGAAGGCTCGACACAACATGAAACTTTGCTCGTAGTATCACCAGGGTCTCCACACATGAACACGAGCATTGAGAACATTGTTTGTGTGCACAGAGTTTACTAAAAAGAAGGTTTTTAGCAGTAGCTTGTTCCGCTCGCCGCCGTCCTGCCAGTGGAGAAGAGTCGATCTCAGAATGTGACGCAACCTGGAGGACAGTTAAGGTGGAACGCTCCTAAAGCTCAGTTCCATATAAATGCACAGAAAGGAGCCTCATATAAGAAACAATACTAAAATTCCACCTTAACTGTCCTCCAGGTTACGTCACATTCTGAGATCGACACTTCTCCACTGGCAGGACGGCGGCGAGCGGAACAAGCTACTGCTAACGTGAGTTGTTCAAAAACCTTCTTTTTAGTAACTCTGTGTACACAAACAATGTTCTCAATGCTCGTGTTCCTGTGTAGAGACCCTGGTGATACTACGAGCAAAGTTTCATGTTGTGTCGAGTCTTCTTAGTGTTTTAAACATAGAGATTTTGATGCTATTGCTAAAGTGTACGTAGCACTGCCACTGAAAATTAGTTTGACCCGAAAACAAAAACACGTTAATCTTAAAAGTGCCTCTTTCGTCGTAATTATGCTTTCACACAAAGGTTTGACTCGGGTACATTCACAAAAAATGCCTGGGTTGCTTTTTGGCGAGAGTTTCACTTTAACAGCACACCAACATATCATGGAAGCATGTAGACGTACACAGATATGGAGGTTATATAAATCCACGGCAGAGATCGTTTCAGCTCGTGTGCTAACGAGCCGAGCAGCAGAACACGGAGCTCTGCAGGGGGGAGCTGTTCGGCTGCGATGGTTTGGGTCGGGGAGGGAGAGAGATAAAAGAAAAGTTAAATCTAAAAAAGTTCTGAAGATCTGCTCCTTTGTTTGCCTTCACACAGCTGCCCAGCAACAGTCTGATCTCAGGAGGGACGAGTGCATCATGTCAGAGGTGTGATCTCTGGTTTCTTTCACAGCTGAGACTAACAGCACCTTCGTCTTTGTGTTTGGCTCCCTGCTTTGACTCAGACGGGTGTCGTTCAGTGTTCAGGTTCTGTTGGACTGTATTATGCACACTTGTGGTTCAGTTGTAGCCCGGAGGAGTCAGAAATGGGGTCCTTGAGGGATTTTAAATGGGTCTCAAAATGAGGTACAATTTATTTTCAGCCACAGGAGCAGCGTGGCTCCGGGACGCAGCGTCAGCGCTTTGGTCCACACTGACGGGTTTTACAGTCACTGGATGACAGACTTCATCATCTCAGGTCAGGAGTGTAAATTATTCAATGAAAAACACGGAATAGGTCAGAGTTTGAACTCATAGTTCCCATCTTCGCCTCCATGCTTGCAGCCAGAGACTCACCCCTTCACTTCCAAAGATCCATTATTGATTAGTTTGGGAGGAGAGAAACCGAACTCTGTAACAGACTGAATTTCTATCTTCTGTTGTTGTTGGATCACTGAAGGGTTGTTTTGTTTTTTTTCTCTTGGACTTGCTGAACTCTGCTCTGCAAAAATCCACCAGGATGAAATCAAGCTGTTGTGTGAAGAAGAATATGAACATGTAAATGTTGTCGGGCGTAAAACCAATGAGCTCCTGATCTTCACAAATCCGGTCTGATGGTGTAACAGTCAGTACTGAGAAGATCTGACGGTGTGGATCAACGTGACACTCTCACCTGTGAGTTTGTCACCTGGATGATATTTTGGGGGCAGCTGCTGACTCCAAGTGTAAAGTTCAGCACTAAATACCTGATGGTGTTCCCATGAGCCTTAGCTGTGCTTTGTGTTAGCATATAGCACGATGCTAACCAGCTGAAATCATGGTGCACAACTTCTCGACAAGTGTGACGATGAATTTCTTCCTGTCAAACTTCTCTGTGGCTGTTTTCTCCTCGACAATCAAGTTGTGTAACTCTGTCCAGAGTCCGTTGTTTGATGCATGTCCATTATTTGACTTGGTGACTGTAGAAGCGAGCAGACCGACATCAGACGTCCTGCAGCTCTGAATCTGAGTGGATGAGCTGCAGTGTTCGTCTCGTCGGTGTGAGTCTTTCTTCCTGACTGCTCGCTGTAGTTCAGTTTGTGTACAAACTGCTTCGCTCCACTGGTGAGTGAAGGTCTCGATCTGCAGCGTATCCAATGTAAAGTTATCTCTCTAGCGGCTTAAATCTCGGCCTCTTCGCTCTCTGCGAACTCGCTCTCATCGCTTGATGTCAGCCGAAGTCGGCGCTGTTGACATTTGGCACCTCTGGGTCAGCGCCGGGTCACAGCGACTGATGCAGCTCGAGGAAACTCATCGAGTCTCCGGCCAATGAGACTGTCAGGAGGAAATAAATGGAAAGCATCTCAGCGTCGACTCTGACTGCGAGAGCAGCTTCATCTCTCTGCCCGGCTCCGTCCTCTCACCCCGCAGCCTCGCCATTATTCAGTATATGACTGCATGTATGAAGCCGTCTACTCCTCGCCTGCCTGTCTAAACGTCCGCAGTTTGAAGAGATCGCATCGCTCCTTCATCTCGTTTACACGACGCAGCGATGCATCTATCCACATCTCTGCTGCAAGGATTTGCATTTAAATAAAGACGTTCAGATGTGAGATGAAAATGCAGGAAAAGGTTTGGAAGTCTCGCTCGATAACATCTCCACCGGACGTGTTGTTGATTGAAAGTGGATTCTGTTAGCGAGAACATTCTGCTGTCACTTATAAAAAACAATTTGAGAAAACAACTAAATCAACTCCAGCACGCAGCTCTGCCTCTGCGTTTTGCACATTCAGGTGGAGGTGTTGTTGGGTGTCCTGGTTCTTGTTGCGGTCGAGGGGCAGGACGAAGTGTTGGAGCTACACAGAGGTTTATCAGAGACGCACTTTAAACTACGGGTGGAGGTTCAGTTGTTGTGTCTCAGTTCAGGGTCTGCATCCTCTGAAGGACTCGGCCTTTGTGGTCTTCGAAGGCCGAGTCCTTCAGAGAGACCTTGTTAACCTCGTCAGCCGTTGTTAAATGTGACGGTCTCGCCTTTGGAGCATTTCCTGGTTGCGTCACCAGATGTTTTACCCTTACGTCACAATTTCTGCCACCCAGGCCCGCGAAAGTGACGATCTACGCCACGCGATGTCGCCATTTTCTCTCTTTCTTTCTTCTTTTTCGGGTGCGCAACAAATCTTGGGATATGTGAGGCCACGAAGGATCGTAGCGGTGCATCCTCCAAAAACAGGGAGAAGAAGGAGCATCTGGAGGAGCCTTCAGACTGTGTTGTGACATAATTGGCTTTAAATGCTCCTCTGAAGGATGCAGACCCTGAACTGAGACACAGCAACTGTGTTGTCTAACCCTGTCAACAGGGCTGAAGGCTCGGCTTGCACGTTAAATCAGATGTGTGTAAAACTACAGATTCCAGACGAAAGACTGACAGGGAGATGACGATGTTACTTGTCTAAGATCCTGGTTTGCTCACTAGCCGGTTAGCTAATGTTACGGTTTTATTGATGATGGTATTTCAGTGTTGCCTTCTGATGGCTCTTGAAATGTCGCTAAAGTCTTGTTTACATAAACAGCAGTGACGACGACTGATGACGTATGGAGGTCTTGGAGGGTCGTCTCATTTCATTGGGGGAGAACTCGCCCCCTTCATCTTGTAACTCTGTCCTACGGGCTCGAAAACAAGGAGTAGGAGTAAAAATTGCAAACAGGATTGAGCGTCTGAACTGCAGATATCTCAAAGGATTGTTTGGGGAATAAGAGCAAAAGTCTTTTATGCAGATTTATTCTATTACTTCGCCTCGTCTGCATTCTTCTGATTACATTTAAGCCATTCGTCACATCAACAGACTCTTAATGCCTTTCTTCAGTGTGTCTGCAGCTACAATTTAAACACTAATACTAACGTATTAATGTGATCTTCGGGGCCGACTCAGTGCTCTTTGTTCACCGCCGACACACAGAAGATGTTAAATCTCCTGACGAGCAGCTGCATGAGGAGCAAAGCGGTGATGAAAGTTGACCTGACGCTGCACTGCAGGAACAAACTGCCGAGGCTGCAGCTATTTCTAATTAGCAAATGAGTGACCTTCTATGTAGTGTAGCGCGCTGCAGAGAGGCCGTGATAGCATCAGTGAGAGAGTATTACTTCTCGCCCACTGGATTTCATTTAATTAAGTTTCTTTATTTCACTTATTGCTTTAAGCTACTACAGCAGCGGAGGTAAAACGTCTTGCGGTGAAGAAGCAGGTATTAAAATGAAATGATTAAATGTGAGATAAATTCGATGTGGTGAGTTTTACTGCTGCTTTTGAGAGATGACCAGTGTGTGTTAATGCATGGATGGATTTTAAAGGTAAAGTTTGACATTTTTCAGTTTTCATGTCTGTACAATTTAGCGTGAAACCAGCGACCATCTCACTTAGCTGAGCATGAGGGAACAAAATCCACCTATCAACACCTCCTGAAGTCTCTGCTGACTGGTAACACACAGCAAATTGGCATTTTGACACATTTTGTACAAGCGAGACACAATGTGTTGATTAATGAGCCTCCAGGACGCTGATTGTCACGTTATCACCTGTGGATGGAGCCTCTGTTTACTGTCTTTAAGCTAAGCTAAGTTAGCCAGACGTGTGAGGAAGCTAAGATGTGTTAGAAATCAATATTCCAGCTCACACCAGCATCCGATTGTGCTGATTTATTAACAATTTAAATGACAAGACAACAGAGCTACGTGTTTCCCATGTTGATTCATTACATTCACTGTGCGCTTGTTAATAAACAGTGTCCATCAGATCCTAGTGTGTGCTGGAATATCGATTTGTTTTTTGGTCCAGTGTTGCTTCAACCTGCAACAGCTGGACCAGGAGAGAAGCACCGCTGAGCACCAGGTATCTTTATTCAGCTTTTCCTTTAAAGGAAACATATTCTGCTCATTTACATGTTCATGATTTTTACTTTAACTCACTTGTAGATCAAGTTTACAAGCTTTAATGTTCCGAAAACACATTAGTTTTCAGACTGTTCAGTGCAGCATCTCTGTATTCTCCCTCCGTCTGAAACGCTCTGTTTTAGCTCCTGTCTCTTTAAGGCCGCGCCTCCTGAATACCCAGTCTGCTCTGATTGGTCAGCTCACACACGCCTGAGCCAGCACTGCTAACAAGAGCCGCTGTGCTACATCAGTTCTTAAGTGTCAAACTAGCTGCTGGACCTCTTTTACTTGCACAATAATCTTGGAGCAATGTTGCATTTTCAGACTGAGACGTGTGTTGGTGTTATTCCTGTTTTAGGAACATTTTCCGGACGTGTGTTCAGCGATATTTGGACGATCAGCCTCAATCAGGAAACAACCGCCTCCTGCATGTTTACAGCACACAGTCGGCTCTGTGCGTCGTCAATACGCCAGCCGACAGTGTGCGAAGCTGCACAAACAGAAAGCCCACGTCTGATCGGAAACGTACCTACATTTAAATATCATTAAAGACTCAACAGGTTTTTGTGCGTAAATCGCCACAGCGGCCTCATCAAGAAGGTTGTTGAACGAATGAAAGATGGAGGCTTCGTACAGTCGACCACGTCTGCCACCAGCAGGAAAAAGTCCCGCTCCTGATTGCAGGATGTAAACTCCCTCCGAGCACTTAAATAAGAAGTGTGTGATTGTGTTGATTAGATGTACACAGAAATATTACTGGATCAACATTTTCATTTGTGTAAACATCTTAGTCTGAATACTGTGAAAACACAGGACGCTGTGTGCATGTAAATGTTGTCTGGTGGTTGTTGAAAGGCATTCTGGGAAACGATAATGGCTGATAAAAGACAAAGACGCTGCGTCAGAGCGGATTCAGCTTGTTTTACTCATGAAAGGAAACCTGGAGGCGTAAAAACAAAAAAGGCTTCACAAACTTTGAGGCTGTCGGTTTGAATCCCAGACACGCTCGCCCGCAGAGAGGAGGCGTTTTCTACAACAGCTCCAGCGTGATGAAATTTATTTAGCGGTGATGGAGATTGTTCACGGCGAAGCGTAGAGAGAAGAAATCATTTTCTCCAGGAGATTGCTTCACTCTCTCACTGATGGGCATTCGTCCCTCGCGTCGCCACGCTCTCCACAATCACACACAAATAAATCATCCGACACCGCAGCATCCCTCAGCCCAAGTTACTGAAATATAATATATCATTTTCTGTAGGGACACGTGGGGCCTTGTTGCCACGGTGACCAGCGTTCAGACTGATTGGAAAATTAGTTGTTTTTTTTACAGTTTTTGTCCTTGAAGAAAATCCTGTGTTGTCTGTGCTGCGGACGACCTGGACGGAGTACATGAAGCTTATTTTCAGTGCCGTTTTCAATATGTTGTTTGACTCGACCTTTAGAAATAACTGTGAGACGAGTTGGAGGGAGACACCGAGATAAAAAAAAAAGCCGGAGAGGTGACGTGGTGCATAAATGTGCCGTAGGAGAGACAGGAAGGAGCTGCGCAGGGTGAAAGAGCGCGGCGATTAGAGAGACGGCTCAGAACAGGAGATTATTAGCCGGTGAACTTTACTGTTGATGAATGAATCCGTAACGAACGTGTTGGCATCAACCTTTAGCCGAGACATTTACGTCAGCAGCCAACGAGGAGGAGAGGATGGGGAGCGAAACACCGGTGGTTATTAGAGTATCGCAGACGAGCTCACAGCACACACACACACACCACAAAAGGAACAGTTCACCCAAAAAAGAAAAGTCAGCCATCTTCTCCTCCCTCCATGCTGATGGAAAGTCAAGTAAAGTTTCATAGTCAACAAAACATTTCTGGAGCTTCACAGCAAAACAGCGTCGCAGCTTCGTCCTAAACGACTGAATCAGCTGGAGACTTGATGGAAAAAGATGTTTACGCCTGACAATCCTGTTTATGTCAGTCAAATGATGGATCTTTGCACGACAATGGTCGCGGGAAATTTACATGACTGTGTCAAATCAATCTAAAATAACAAATAAAAAATATTATAGCGAGAACATTCATTCTTTTTGCATCAGGAAGCTAATGCTAATGCACACATCACATTATAGGTGCGTGATGACGTCATCATGTGACTTGTAAAGCAAAACGAGGTGACAACGCCGAGTTAAGTGTATTTTCTAGTTGTTGGCTGTTTGAAGTTACTCGACGACATCACAAAAGGAACAACACCAATGTAGGAGCTGGGAAATCACTTCTACTGCAGGGTTAGAAGGGTTAACAGGAAGCATTGGCTGCAGCCGCTGAGCTAAAAGTGTTAGCATGTAGCCCGACCACCAACAACAGCAACAACAACACTGTTTATCTGCTGTTCTGTACGTTTCCATCAAATCACACGAGAGCTTCAGGAAGACGTTTAAATCTCAGACAGGATCTGAATCCTCCTGCTGAATACAGAAGATGAGTCATGTGTATGTAAATAGTGTGTGTGTTTGTGCGTTTGTGTGTGTGGTGTGCTCGTTACGGTCACGCTGCCTGCTCGATCCACTGACTCGTATCAGATGAGTTAACCTCGCAGCAGCAGGTCATCTGTACGTCCATCTCCGACAGCCGTCAGATAAAGAGCTATTGACAGAGCGAAGACGAGCCTCCATCGACCTGGTGATGGAGGTCACGACCTTCTGAAGGAGGATGGAGGACTTTAAATCTCCAATGTTTCCCCAAACCAGAGGCTGGTTGCTCCGAGTCTGCACACGGAATACATTAAATGCTGCGTAGGAACGTTTTCCATCACACACGGCATCTCATAATCCTCCCCTCATTAGCCGTTTAATGGAGGATTACAGCGGTCATATCTGCCAACAGTTAGATTTCAGAGTACGGGAGGTTTTCCGACAGGCGGTGGAGGCGTCGAACAGTTTCAGGTAAAAGGCAGTTTTACCCTCGTATTTCAACAGCTGCTGATGTGATGTTAGCTGGCACTTGAATCCGTCGTGGTTGTGGGTTGCCACAGATTACATGTAGTGTTCAGATTGTGTTAACATCAAAGGCTGCCACGCAAATTATGGGCGTTTCTGCAGGTTGAGAAATATCATGAGACAAATCTCAAACGTCTCGGGCAGGTCCAAACCCAGGAAGCAGCGACGGTGCCCCTGCAGAATAACACCTGGAGAGTCCAAATGTTCAGCCCTGCTGACGGAAGGCAGCTTGTTTTCATATCGTTAGCGACCAGGAGAGAGAAGCCGATCACTTCAGGCTGCAGGTTGTTCAGCTCAGTTGTTCTCAGGTCTCTCACCTTATTTATCTTGTTTCATTTGGCTGCATTTTGTCAGCTTTCTGCTGATAAACTTGGAAATGTTTTACTTCATGATGCACCTGAATGCAACATTAGTGACAACAGGAGACTTTCTACAACGAGCGTTTCTACAAATCCTTAAAAACTCTGAGGTCTCAGTCGCCAGAAACATTTGACTTAATTTAATTCATCCAGTTTTAATTTTGTTTTGTTTTCTTCTGCATCACAGTTTCTGATGTTTCTCATTTTTAAACCTACCACTGAACCTAAAACTGTCTTTAATTACTTTATACTTGCAGTTAACTGGTGGCAAAATGTAGATAAACCTGACGGGTGCTGTGTCTCAGTGTCTGCATCCTTCAGAGGAGCATTTGAAGGCCAATTACGTCACAATGCCGTGTGAAGGTTGTCCCAGTCTGAAGGCTCCTCCAGATGCTCCTTCTTTTCCCTGTTTTTGGAGGACGCACCGCTACGATCCTTCGTGGCCTCACATATCCCAAGATTCTTTGCGCGCCCGAAAAAGAAGAAAGAAAGAGGAAAAATGGTGACATCGCGTGGCGTAGATCGTCACTTTCGCGGGCCTGGGCTGCAGAAATCGTGACGTAAGGGTAAAACATCTGGTGACGAAACCAGGAAATGCTCCAAAGGCGAGACTGTTCCAGTGAACAAGGTCTCTCTGAAGGACTCGCCTTCGAAGACCGCAAAAGCCGGGTCCTTCAGAGGATGCAGACCCTGAATTGAGACCCAGCAAATGTCCAACAACCATAATAACACCTTTACAGACACACAGTCCGTATAATGCATGAAGAAGAGAAATCAGTCTTAAATTTAGTTTAAAATGATCTTTAAAAGGTCATAATATTAAATTAGGAAAACTTCTAACTCCAAAACTCGACTGCACAGCGGCTGAGAAACAGTTTGTGAGACAATAAAACATTCTCGCAGGTTTATCGGCTCCTGCAGGCAGAATCTCCTCACAGGTTAGAAACGTTTTATGTGTCTGCGGTCAGACAGTAAAACCTCTGTTACAATCTGCAGCCGATGACTCACCGATACATTAGTATGACTCACCGATACATTAGTAATGAAAAGCTCATATCAGCCTCGTTCATCACACATCTTCCTCACCCTGGTGCTCCTCATCATCCGTCCTCGGCTGGTGGACAACAACCTCACACACACATTTTGTGTGTTTTTGTGTTTGTGCTCGTTATCTGCAACCTGTCTCTCGGGACGATTGCTCACCTAATGAACTATCATCCATCCAAATGAGACCTGATCACCGACACATGTCGCTCCTCTCTCTCTCTTTGTCTTACTATCTTTAACACTCTTCTGCAGTTTTCTCACTTTCTCTCTTCCTGCCATCTGCGTCCTCGTCCTCTCGCTCTGAGCTCATGTGGGATGTGGTTCTCCATATTCATGCTGGAGGTTTTGTTTTGCTTCCTCATGTGTGCCTGTGGGAGTTTGCAGGCAGTTTTTTGAAGATGCTTTCAGGCGTTGTTGCCTCTGTGAAATGTTTAGAGCAGCATGGAAAGTGAAAGCCTCTCATCTGTTAACCTCTCTGTCTGTGTCTGCAGTCTGCCGGTGAGTAGGAGCTCTATGTGGATCAAGAGTTAAAGAAGGAGCACCTGAGACTAGTGGTGAGTCGGCTCTCCGTCCCGCCTCTCTTTCTTTTTCCAGGCATATTTCTGTCTCCTGGGAGTCGCAGTAATTAGGCCATCGAGGGCAAACAGGGTGAGAAGAGGTGCAGCATCTGTTCTGGCTGCAGATTGTGAAATCCTCAGCTCACACTGTTCTGTGTCACACCCACCTCCAGCATGTCGCACCGTCACACCGCCGTCTGCAGATTAGTCTCCTGTGCTGTTTCTGGCTCGAGACAGATCATGTGTTTCACATTTACACTCTGCAAGCCTCAGTGTTTCGTCCTCCCTCAGTCAGCTGCAGTTTAACTTCCGTTCACTGAGTTGTGACGCATCAGTGTGTCGTTTAAATTGACTCCACTTGACGGCATCATATGTCTAGGATGTCTCGGGCTTCATGACTCCGATACAGGAAACCAGAGCGACACCAGACTCCCTAAAAACTTCTTGCCTTTCACACCCCTCTTCCACCAAAGTGAACCATGTGCTGGTTCTGGGCTGGTGCCAGCACTGGTTCAACCTTACCCCCTTTCAACCAAGGTGGCTCAGGTGCTGGTTCGGAGCCAGTGCCTGCTCTGGAACCCGTTCTTTGTATTTCAAAACCACCAGTGAGTGGCTCCACTTTGCTGGTCTAGGGACACGTGACCAAGGACTAAATAAAACCACTTTTTTAAAAACCACTGCTAGTGTAGCACGTTCTGACTTCATGGGAGAATAAACCTGAGCAACCTGAAGATGGAAGACAGTAAACTCACTGTGTTTACAACTCACTGACTCCTCGCAGGGTCACGAACTCTTCATTCACCACCTTTCCAAATGTTTTCCAGCAGAAAACAGCGCCTCACGAAATCATCCAAACGGTCTCACAAAGCAGAGCGTCACTTTACCTGCACAGAGACGTGAGGAAGGTCACATGTGAATGAAAAGTTCACACGCTTCAGGGTGAAGTTTGAAGCTCCCTCTTGATTCTCAGTTCTACGGTATGAAGAGCAGCACACAGTATGAATTCACTTCTGTGTGCTTTGGTTTTATTCTTTTTCTTGGTTCTGATGTGTGAGTGAGAGACAGTCTGATGGATCTAGCGAGACAGAGAGAGAGAGAGAGAGAGAGAGAGAGAGAACTTCAGCTGTTTTTGCAGATGAGATCATTAGTGAGCGTGTGCGCTGCAGGAGGCTAATTACATGTAAATGTATGTTCCCCACCCTGACGGAGGTGGATGGTGTTCAGGTTCCTGTGTGTTCCTCAGCAGAGCAACGTGTGTGTTTGTGTGTGTGTGTGTGCGTGTGTGTGTCCCGCAGCACTTCTTACCTTTTCAGTTTAATCACATTCAATAATAAAGATCGTCATAAAGATTTGTCACGCTGCTGAACTGTGTCCAGATCAGTTTTTAATTATTGGATTTAATCAATTATCTGACTGTATAAACAGACCAGCACATACACACATATGAATACACACACACACACATACACACATGTGTGTGTCAGCCAGTGACCAAGAGGTTGAGGGCTACAGTAATGCATTCTGGGTAACAGCAACAGTAATGGCTCATTAGCTTTATCCCACGGCAACCCAGCCAAGTGGTGATGAATGGGCGCCGGTGGGTGGTCATTACTGTGTGTGTGTGTGTGTGTGTGTGTGTCTTTGTATTACTTTGTACTAGTTATGTCAGGTCAAGTTTATCTACAGAGAACATTTCGACACAACCAGAGCTGAGCAAAGTACTCCACGGTTGAAGCTGAACGCCTCGACAACAGCGAGCAAAATGACATCACGAGCAAACAGAGAAAGATAAATGGCGGCTGTAAGATACAAGACGACAGGAGACGGTGACACAGAGGCTGGACCTCACGGTTACAGCAGAGAAGTTCTGAGATGTAGAGGGGTCCAGCTCGTGTAGGGCTTCATAAACAAACGGCAGAACCTTGAAATCAATCTTGTACAGGCGGCCGGACACAAGACAGGAAGCTGTAACTGTCTGAGGAAATGTTGTGAGATGAGATATCTGGCACGCTCGTGGAGGTTTGATAGTTCTGTCTGGGCCGTCTGGATGCACAACCGGTCCTTAAGTCGGTGTAATAAAACCCAAACATCAGCCGTAGTGACTCGGTGCAGCGTTTGATTCATTAGTTATGTATTTATAATGTTGTGAAGACGAGTCATGAATATTTATGATGTTTCTTTTTCTCTTCTTTTTTCTCATATTTGTGGGTGTTTGGTGATTTTTTTTGCATAATCGCTCGACTGTGTGGTCATTAATGTTAATATTCATCGTCCTGGATACATCCTGCAGCACAGCCCTGACACACACACACACACACACACACACACACACACACACACACCCTGCAGCTCAGCCCTGACACACCTCTGAGTCTCCACTTCCTCTCCATCTTCCTCCTCTTCTCCCTCCACTCCTCCTCCTTCTCATTTGTTCCTTCACTCTCTCCTCTCACCTCTTCTGCTCTTCACCTCTCAGATTTGTCTGCTTGTGTGTGTTTGTGTGTGTTCACCAGCTGTGTACATCAACGCAGCGGTAAACAGCCTCGTCAGAACCGACTGGGCCTCATCAGAATGATTTGTGCCGTCGCGTGTCGGCTGAATTCTTCTCATCAGCCCGATGTGACACTGATGGATGTTCTTATGGATGCTGTAAGGCAAAGTGCGGCGCCGCCGAACATAGTGAAGAGTGTGTGTGTGTGTGTGTGTGTGTGTGTGTGTGTGTGTGTGTGTGAGTGTGTGTGTGTGTGTAATTGACGAGGCTGATGAGTCTCAGAGGTGTGTTTCCACTAATAGAGAGCACATGAAAAGGACTTATTAGCATATTTTGTAAAGTGAAATATTGGAGGAAGTTAAAAATGGAGAACCTCAGTGGACGGCTGCCGTCTCTGCTCCGACTCTCAGCACTGTTTCTCCTTCTTCTGCTTCTTCTTCTTCTTCTTCTTCTTCTTCTTTCATTGGAAAACATAGACTCATTCTTTCATGTTGTTTTATCGGACATCTTCTTCTTCTTCTTTCTTTTTTTCCAGTTCACATTTTTAATCTCGTGGCTCTTGTATGCTCAGTAAGAGTTAACTGCATCTTGCACAAGTGTAGCATTAAATTCTGTGGATGTAAACAATTAATGCTCCAAGCGGTTGCAGAACACGAGGCCATCATGTGCACACGAACATGTAGTTAAAAACAAGAGTATCTCTGTCTTTAAAGGCTTCGAGCTTGGTCCACAAAAAATCTGAAATACTCAGAAAGTGAAATGAAAGGAAAGTTTTTTCCTAAGGACCAGTCCAGCAGTCATTACCTCCCGCTGGAGAAAGTAATTTGATTTCGTATTACGCCGTCTGCTCCTCTGCTTCAGGACAAAGACGGATGATAGATGGATATAAGCTGAGTTTACCTGGTGCTGTGGAGTGAATGGGAAAAAAAGGAATCAGACCACTTTTTACTTTATATCTGAAATTATCTTTACTTTGGGGCAATTTTAGATAGTCAGAGTAACAAATGTGAAAGAACAGGCGCTCAGGGATCAGCGTGCTGTGTGAGAACAGTGAGATGGAAGGTGGGAAAAGCATGTGTTAGGTGGGACAGATGCATTAGTCCTGTTATATTACCATCTGTGTGGTTCACGCTGGAGGAGAGGAGGGAGGTAATAACACCAGAGAGACTCTGCATGAAGAAAAGAAAAAAGGAACAAGATACTGGAGAACAACTCCGGGAAATTAAAGAGATAAAAATGAAACAGAAAATCTGCGAAAACGTCACTCTGAGCCATAAGTTTCTCATATTATACATTATAATCTGTTTATTTAATACCTGCCATGCTTCAAGCTAAAAACAACACATAACATTCATTCTCAGTCACATTTTTCCCGCACTGCAACACAAAGCATGTATTCAAGAAACGTGAATAGAAGAGAGAGTTGAGGTTTTGACCTCCGGGCCGGACTGATCAGAAAGTTTTGCACAGGGAATGGAAGAAAAATGTTTCTCCATCCTCCAGAACTACTGTCGAGCTGATTCAGTGGAGTTTGTAGACGCTTTGGTCGAGTTTGTTGGTGCAAAGCTGTAAACAAAAAGAGAAAAATGGGCTTTTACTGTGTTTGTAAAGGGGAAACTCCGCGGTTGAATAAAAACACTTTCCTCTAAAAACAAAACCACTCTCTCTCTCTCGGTTATAAGCCATGAACAACAGCACATTTCACATCATTATTCCCTCCTGTCGCTGAGGACTGTTTTAGCTGGGAATTAAATGCAGAGTCTCATCGAGTGGAAGTAAATTATTCATGTGGTTTTGCTTCTCCGTGCACGTATACAGGTGTCAAGACTCAAAGCTTAAAACGTCTCTTTGAGTTTTGTGCAACAGGAGATTCAATAGATCGAGCAGGTTGTGTTGTTCAGTACGGTGCACTTTGATTTAAAAAGAAAAAAAGACTGAGTGTAAAATGTGAATCATCAACACAGAGGAGAAGATGTGAAGCAGTCTGAGGGCTGCGTCAGTATAGTTCACCATCAACACTAGTTTACTGTCAACACTAGTTCACCATCAACACTAGTTCACCATCAACACTAGTCCACCATCAACACTAGTTCACCATCAACACTAGTCCACCATCAACACTAGTCCACCATCAACACTAGTTCACCATCAGCACTAGTCCACCATCAACACTAGTTCACCATCAACACTAGTTAACCATCAACACTAGTTCACCATCAACACTAGTCCACCATCAACACTAGTTCACCATCAACACTAGTCCACCATCAACACTAGTTCACCATCAACACTAGTCCACCATCAACACTAGTTCACCATCACACTAGTCACCATCAACACTAGTTAACCATCAACACTAGTTCACCATCAACAATAGTTCACCATCAACACTAGTTCACCATCAACACTAGTTCACCATCAACACTAGTTCACCATCAACACTAGTTCACCATCAACACTAGTTCACCATCAACACTAGTTCACCATCAACACTAGTTCACCATCAACACTAGTTCACCATCAACACTAGTTCACCATCAACACTAGTTTCCTATCAACACTAGTTCACCGTCAACACTAGTTCACCGTCAACACTAGTTCACCATCAACACTAGTTTACTATCAACACTAGTTCACCATCAACAATAGTTCACCATCAACACTAGTTCACCATCAACACTAGTTTACTATCAACACTAGTTCACCATCAACACTAGTTCACCATCAACACTAGTTTACTGTCAACACTAGTTCACCATCAACACTAGTTCACCATCAACACTAGTTCACCATAAACAATAGTTCACCATCAACACTAGTTCACCATCAATAATAGTTCACCACCAACACTAGTTCACCATCAACACTAGTTCACCATCAACACTAGTTTACTATCAACACTAGTTCACCATCAATAATAGTTCACCACCAACACTAGTTCACCATCAACACTAGTTAACCATCAACACTAGTCCACCATCAACACTAGTCCACCATCAACACTAGTCCACCATCAACACTAGTTCACCATCAACACTAGTTCACCATCAACACTAGTTCACCATCAACACTAGTTTACCATCAACACTAGTTCACCATCAACACTAGTTCACCATCAACACTAGTTCACCATCAACACTAGTTCACCATCAACACTAGTTCACCATCAACACTAGTCCACCATCAACACTAGTTCACCATCAACACTAGTTCACCATCAACACTAGTTCACCATCAACACTAGTTCACCATCAACACTAGTTCACCATCAACACTAGTCCACCATCAACACTAGTTCACCATCAACACTAGTTCACCATCAACACTAGTTCACCATCAACACTAGTTCACCATCAACACTAGTTCACCATCAACACTAGTTCACCATCAACACTAGTTCACCATCAACACTAGTTCACCATCAACACTAGTCCACCATCAACACTAGTTCACCATCAACACTAGTCCACCATCAACACTAGTTCACCATCAACACTAGCTCACCATCAACACTAGTCCACCATCAACACTAGTTCACCATCAACACTAGTTCACCATCAACACTAGTCCACCATCAACACTAGTTAGCCATCAACACTAGTTCACCATCAACACTAGTCCACCATCAACACTAGTCCACCATCAGCACTAGTTCACCATCAACACTAGTTCACCATCAACACTAGTTAACCATCAACACTAGTCCACCATCAACACTAGTCCACCATCAACACTAGTCCACCATCAGCACTAGTTCACCATCAACACTAGTCCACCATCAACACTAGTCCACCATCAACACTAGTTAACCATCAACACTAGTCCACCATCAACACTGGTTCACCATCAACACTAGTTCACCATCAATACTAGTCCACCATCAACACTAGTCCACCATCAACACTAGTTCACCATCAATAATAGTTCACCACCAACACTAGTTCACCATCAACACTGGTTCACCATCAACACTAGTTCACCATCAACACTAGTCCGCCATCAACAAAAGGCTTTACTTAATGGAAAAGATATTTTCGCTCTCCTCATGACTGACTTCAGTAAGCGTTTGATTTACCAGCTGGCTCCTTCGGTTGTAACGATCTCCCTCTGTTGATCTGATTGGTTGATTAAGTCTGTAACAGACATTGTTTCTGTCCAATCACCTGCCTCAGCCGAGTCACCAGAATAAAGTTTTTGGCAGTCAACACTTCTGTAAAAAATGGAAACGTTCAAATTTGGAAGACGCTCACCTGACGTGATGAGATGAGAAAGCTGCCAAGTGAGTCACTGCAGTTCAACTTGACACCGTTGGATATTTTTAACGAGATGGCAGGAGACACCTCCTGTCATGTTTCTGGCAACAAAAATCAGAAACATGATCTTTTCTGGACCCTAACGGGAACATAATCACAGCATCGACTGTTCAGACAGCTGCTTGCAGAGGTGACACACACTGACAGATGTTTATAACTCTAACCAGTGAATGTGAGTGTCTGGCAGCTAAAATGAGAAACTTGTACGTGAGATAAACAAGACAGAGAGTGTAACTAAAAACGTTTTAGGTAAAGTTGAGGACAGATTGGACGAGCAGGTCATGGTTGGGTTCACACATTATTTTGTAAACAGCTGCTGAGGTGAATCCAGGTGTGTCTGAGGTAAACTTATTGATTTGACCCGTGGGCGAATCCACTTCATTCAAGAGGAACCGATAAACAGTGTGTGGACGAGATGAGACGGGCGAGACAAGAATTCAACAAAGGAAAGAATCAATACCGAGACGGGTCCTGTTGTTTTGTATACCGAGTGATTCAGAACCGAGGACTTGCAGCTTTTAGAAGATAAAATGTGGATCCACAGACGAGGACGAGCTTCTGCCTCTTTATTGATCCGTCAGGTTAGGTATCTGTCAGGTTGAATTATAACCCTTCACATCTGGATCGACAGGCTGGGCAGCTAATCAATCACAAAGTGGTTTCCACGCTGTCTCTCTCTGGCAGATCAGAACCGGCAGCGTCATTAAAGCTCGAGTGTTTTTTTACATTTTTATGGGATCAATCAAAGCTCATTTCTGGGATTCACAGAAAAACGATGGAGAATATAATCAAGTGCAATTAGGTCTCATTCATATCAGACTCTCTGTCTGCTGTTCGATCAAGAGCTTCATTAAGCGACCGCATCCGAAATCACTTTATCCTGCTTAAAGCATCCAACTGGTTAATTTATGACGCAGGCAGAGGTAACACAAGGATCGAACCAGGATCACTATCAACAAAATGTTTATCATTTTTCTGTCAATGCATCATTTTTACTTTTTTGTAAAGGAAAGAAATAATGAAGACGATAAAGAGCTTCCACGATGGAATAAAAGAGTAGGGCACATGGCATGAACCAGCACTTCCATGGTGCTTTGCGTTTTACTGATGCAAAAATGGCCGATGTGCGACAGTGATGGCGTTTCTGAATCCTCAATGTGCTGCTCACTGTTTAAATGTGCATCATCTGGAGCAGTGAACGATTTCAGACAGAAAAACAATCATCACGTTGTCCAAAATCCAGACCAGGAGTTATGAATCTGGGACAGTTCTGCCGATAGAAAAACCACAGTTCAGATGTTCCCTCGTATTTATATTTACTATGAAAAGAAACTGCATGATGTTGGCGGGCCTGGACTCCATTGTTAGTCAGTCGCTGCAGACTTGCTGCTAAGTGACCATTCAGAGCAGGATTATGAGCATCTCTCCAAACTGTCGGCTGCAGCAGCTCAGCAGTGTTGGAAACAAATGGCAGGCTGCCTCTTAACAAACTGCTTTGTGAATGTGACTCAGAGGAATCTGTGCTGTTGACTGTGGAGAGAAACTTTACCGAGTTGGTTGTGAAGCTGCAAAAAACAAAACACTTTCTCGCCCAAAAATGTCGACTGTAAGAGGAACTTACTGCGCTATATTTGGAACCTATTTGGCGCTTTACGTTGCTTTACGTTAGCCCTGCATTCCCTCAACCGTACAACGTCCATATTCCCACCTGCAAATACGGCTGACGGTCATCTACTGCAGGTAACACACTGACCAGGTGCTTCATACAGCCCAACAACAAAAGACCTGAACTATCCCTTTAAGCACAAATGCTCAAACTCCTGCAGGTAGAGGAGAAGCTGAGGTGAGAGCGAGAGACGATGGATGGAGGTGAGTTAGTGCTGACGGATGGAGGCCCTTCAGTTTCCAGGTACTCTGCAGCCCCACAGAGGCACACAGAGAAACTAAAATACGCACAAACAGAAAGAAAAGAAAAAAGCTTGTATGCACCTCGACACGAACAGCAGCCGGCTCCCGGGCGCAGCTGTAACTCCCCGACTGAGGAGCTATTTGGCAGCAGCCTGAGGCCTAAAACTGTCTTTATATCAGAACACAATGAAGAAACACTCAACAGACGGTGCAAACACGCAGCCCCAGCCTCGCTTCACCTCCTCTGCTTCACCCTCACTCAGTCTTTCCTTGACATTTTCTTTTCACGCACTATTAAACCTAAATTTGTGCTCAGATTTTAGATTGTAGTCATTCAGCTGAAGCTCTTACCCACTGTGACGTACCGTTCAGTGAAAGCATCAGTACTATTAGCTTCTTCTTCTTCTGATCAGTGTTATAAGTAGGTACTTAAAGCTTCCTGACTACATTACTGTGATGTGGACTGATGATGCAGTCAGTGAGGAGTGCAGAGGAGGATGTAAAAAGGCAGCGAGGGGAAGATGAAGGTTCATGCAGAGTGCTGCATTAAGTGATGTGTTTCTAACTCTGAATAAAGAAGGAAGGGGTGGTTTTAAGATAGTTTGACAGGGAAGTATTGATAATATATCTTGTCAGAGACACACACATATTCAAATACGCTCAAAATATCAAAAATATGAATAACGTTTGGCAGCTACACACCGCTGCTCCATCATACCAGCTAAACTTACATTGTAGGTTGTTATTACCACCTGTTCTAGTATTCCAGCGTCCTACAGTCCTGCATGTGCTTTGTCCCAGTGGTGTTGCCGTACCCCAGCAGAAGACAGAGGACTGCTGTGGGGGACAATCCAAGTTTCTCTAGACCTTCAAATATATTTATAAAACGTGGAAAACTAGAATGTAATATGAGCGTTTCTGATGATTGTGCACATCTTGCAGTGTTTAATTTGTGAATGTTTATTTGTACAGGGACAAATATGTAGCATGAAGTGATGCTACACGCCTCAGCACGTAACGCCAACGCTAATTAACAATGTCTGTCCCAGGATGGGCCTTTGGAATATATAGGCCTCAACTACAATGAACAAAAGACAGTACCACCCATGACGAGCCCTCCCCGATCCTGATATTTGAATGCTAGCTCGTTAGCATACATTAGCTTGCGAGGATGTTCCACTTGCTAGCTTTGCATAAAATTAATGATTAACATTCTCTTGAATATTTAATATATTTGAGGTATAGATGAAACATCTGGTGTTGTCTGCTTGTATTTCACCGTCTTTAATCGGTGGATTCTGAAGCTTTCAGCTGATCGGCAGCTCTGGTTTCTGCTTCTCTGGTCTGGTTTTCAGTCACGTCCTTGGTTTTGGAACCATTGACACATTTCTATGTTTGCATATTTCAGACCGTCTCTTTGGGTCGGAGAGTTGAACATGACATCCCTCCGTCCTCTTCGTGTCTCTCTGCTCCGTCGACTGACACTGATTGTCTCCTCCAAGAGAGCGAGGCTCAGCGGGCACAAAAGAAAATGATTGTTGAGAGACCAATTTGCTCCCTGATTTAGCCTCACTTTCCCTTAATGAGGGAGGGAGAGAGTGGAAAAAAGAAAGTGTGTTCGTTAGCCTCCCTTGGTTATTTGTACCTCGTAATGTGAGCCGTGGTCCCAGTGGACGCTGGGAATACCTCCGTCTGGTAGATCAACGTATTGTAAAGCAGAGAATGAGACAGTGAGGAAGCAGGATGAGACCTGTGAGCTGTTTCCTCCTGTGAAAATAACAGTGATCAGCTGTTCTCAGAAATGACTGAACCTTCCCGAAAACATTTGGACTCCTTTCAAAATATCCCCTTTCATTTATGTCACCTGTTCACCTGTGGGAGGATCCACAACTGTCCCGACGTGTTGGTAATACAGAATTTACACAGCGTCCAATCATCTTTGGACTCAGGGTTGCATTTCTTTTTTTAAGCTCTTTTTAAGGATTTACGTCCTCACTGAGATCCGATGTGCAGACAGACGGACAGGAGAAGATCAGAAGATACGTTATGGGTTTTTTGATCTTTGCATAAGTTTCATTGACAGAAAATATCAAATATTGCCGCTCAAAGCCAAAGTTGTTCAAATCAACTCAGCCTGCGTCTGATGTACGTCAAGAGTTTGGTGTAAAAGTATTTGACCCTGAATATCGAGGACCGATTTCTCTCAAATGTACTACAAGGAACTTTTAGCTGGTTATGAAACAGTCTTGATTTAATTCTGATCCTTCTGTTGATGAACGATACAGTGAAAACTATTTTTTATAGCAGAGTGCTGAAGAGTTTCACAGCCTGAGGAATGAATCTGCTCTGTAGTGTAATTTGTTTCACCATTGTCATATTTTGTCTACAGCGGCTGCCAGAACCAACGTGAAAAATGAAAGTTCCTGGAAGCAGCTTTAACATTTGTTTGGGAACGCAAAGAGACACACAACAACTGCAGAAACTTTAAAAATAAAAACGACTATGAGGACACACAAAATGACCACAAATGGACGCAAAAGTACCTAAAAGAGGCGTAAAACCAACAAAGAGATGGTCGGCACGTTAACATGATGTCAGAAACCAGACTATTAAAGTCCATGTCAACATGTTTATCCCACTGAAATCATGCTAAATCAAGTATCTCAAAGTCGGACTGCAGTTGGAAGTCAATTTACTCTTTCATGTATGCGTCTGAACAGTCCTCATGCCAGCGCTGACCCAGAGGATGGCATAAATCCACCGCAGGAAGCCGGAAAAAACAAAGAAGTAGACGACGACGAAGGTATAAATACAATATATATAATGTAATGCACCACTAGCGGCCCGTTTGTCGCTTCTTAACTTGTTTGGTATGTGATGTAACAGGTCAACTGGATGAAACGGGTCATATCACCACCTACTGTCCGTCTCCCCTGGTGTTTGTGTACTGGGACGATGGCAGCAGTCCAATTAACCGGGTCGCACCTAAAGAAGAGACGCACGAGTGAACCAGAAGAAGTGGGTCAGCACTGCTGGCTGTTACAAATGAGTTTGAATTCAAATTAAATTTAAAACTTTCAGGCTTCGGTGACCTTTAAAAGTTGGCTGTTAAAAATGTGGTTTGAATCAGGAGCACCTTTTTCATGAATAATACATACAGATTGCTGTTTAGCTCCTAACAAACTGCCTCATTTGTATAAACGGGTCGAGCCGAGAGGTGTGAGTGCGTCTCCTCGCTGGAGTTCAAGGCAATTAGCAATTAATGTGTTGGAAGAGAACTAATGTCCTGCTTGTTTTCTTCAGAACAGCAGATTGATGAACGAGATTACAAAGAAAGATGAATAATCGTTCCGGGGAGGTTCATTAGAGACTCTTTTAAACATTGATTCTCGTGTACGGAGAACGAGACGCGACCTGAGGAGACTCGCAGCAGATGTGAGTGTACGTCGCTGTCTGCTGATCGCAGTTACTCAGATACATTTCCTCCTTCGGCTGCCTCACATTCAACACCTTCACCTGCTGAACCTCACGATCGCTTGCATTGCAAAGAAGCTGCGGGATGTGCAGTGTGTTTGTCAGGGAGGTTAGTGCTGCTATTGATCACTAAGAATATGTTGTAATCTTTTATGCAGCTTTTAGCCTCGGTGAGCTGCGAGATATAAAGAAGCTGCAGGCAGCCAGGTGCAGACCTCCGACTCATCGTTGAGGTGGACGACTTCTTTAACCGTGCGCTGCTGGAGAACTCCTCGGTCCACAGACTGCAGCAGCTCACTGCCTGATGGAGCTTATTGACTTTCATCTGTATTAAAACAACAAGACGTCCATGAATCCTTCAGTTCGTTTGGCTGAAAACAGATGCAGCAGTTTCTCTTCTGCTGTCTGTTAAACTCTGGGGGTGATGGTGGACGCAGGAAGCCATTCTCAACCATGCATATGCTGTGTTTATGTTCATGTCACCTGCTGTATGGGATTGGTCTCTTCAGGATGACACTGAAGGCACCAAATCTCAACCTTTGGACCTACGTATTAAGGATGATTCATGCTTACATATAGCTCTATGTTGAACCTATGTCGGACCTACACAAGTGGTCTACGCTGTTGTCTCTGGACTTGGCAGGGTGGGCACTGGGAGGGCTGCTGCTGCAGACTGACTGAGTTTGGATGCAGGACTTAGTTTCAGCAAAGCCGTTTGGACATCTTGCCTGTCCGCAAGCGTAGCAGCCGGTCGATCATAGCTGAAGAGGCTGGTTTGTTTTCTGGGAGGCTGCAGGTCACAATCCCCTGTGTTAGCACCAACGCTAAGCCAAATATAAGATGCTACGAAGCGGACCAATCACCTTTGTTGTCGTCTGCCCGGCTGCAATGTGCCGTTACATTTCTGGGGAGGTGAATGTCAGACGACGCCATATTTTATCTGCATACCCGTAAAACACCCACATCACACAAGGGGTCAGAAGAAGCCATCAAGAGAAAGGACACTTGTTGTTCTGGCAGCACAACACTTAATATGTAGTTTGTCCTTTCCTGTCTGTAGTTGTATTAATACTTCTTGCACTTCTGTCTCTAACTTCACTGTGTTTATACTGTTTTTCCTGTCAGAGTGCCGACTGTATAAACTGATGATCCTGACATGTCATTGAACATTGAGCAGAAACTAATCAGTCCTTTAACATTCTGACTGCTTGTTCTCTATTTGCACATGTCTGTATAAATAATTCAGACCCTGGAAATGTTCTTCCATATTCTTGAGTGGCCTCGATCTGCGAAGCCGTCCAAGATTTTTCGAGTTGATTGTTAGTTTATTGGTGCACTCAGCAGAAGTTCAGTGTAAAAAGCTTTTGTTGAGTGAATAAATCAGGTGAAAGTTAATGTGTAGCGTTCAAGTTATGAAATGTGTGTCTGTGTGTGTGTGTGTGTGTGTGTGTGTGTGTGTGTGTGTGTGTGTGTGTGTGTGTGTGTGTGTGTGTGGGCTGAGTGTTGCTAAGCAGCTACTTGTTGTTGCCTGTCCTGTTTGTTTCTTGTTCTCTGAGATTTCCCGTGAGAGAGAGACAGAGGTCGGGATATGAAACGATCATGAGAGAGAATAAGACACACACACACTCACACAGACACACACACACACACACACACACACACACACACACACACACACACACACACACACACACAGCTGGGTCCGTCCGGATCCAAACACCTGATTGGTTTGCTCTCGGAAGCGTGACTTAAAACAATAACAGCTCACGGTCACATGGTGCATCTTTCTCGGAAAATTACCGAGTAATTAAAGATGTCAGCAGCCTTAAAGTGGAAACATGAAGTGACAGTGTCGTCGGTGTTTTCTCAGGGGGGAAATGAAATAATAGACCACAGAAGAAGACAGTGGGCAGATGGTGGATTGGGGAACATTTGGTAACAAAAACATCCAGATAAAATGTTCATCATGAGCCGAGTGAAGCGTCAGTCAGAGCGAACGACCGCGACTGGATGAAGAAACGCTGGTATCCACTCTTTGATTCACTTCAAGATCCTTCTGGCACTAAAACGTGTCCTTACATTAACTAGACAATCTGCAGATTCATCATTGTGACAGGAGCAGAGCACACATGCTGCACACAGCACAACGTTTATACAAATATAATCAATCACACCATGTTTTCCTTCTTCTCTCTCGTCGACTGTAGCACAGAGAGACTGCCGCGAGGAAGACAAGAAACACAGCAGCGTCGACGATTCACATACGTGTCGGGCAGCTCTTTATAAACGACGCCATAACACCATCGTTTACTGTCCCTGTCGGAGGGTCAGGAGCTCCCAGACCTCGTGGTCTCCCCGGTTAGCAAACATTTTCTCTATACATAACCGATGCGATGCTGCAGCGATGGGAGTAAAGTGTTGCATAGCTTTGCATCACGAGTGTGTGGCAGGTAGAAAGAAAGTGTCAGGACAACAAGATTCTCGTCAGCGTCCCACTTACCGCTGAAATCATTTATCAACACAGAGTTTGGGTTTTCTCAACCATCACCAGGTGTGTGAGCGGCGTCACCACACCTCCATATACACACACACACTGTAGGAGCTGCATACATCCAATCATCCAATCAGAGCGTGTCGTCAGTCAGAAAATATGATTAAAGAGGTTATAATGATGCAAAAAAAACTGAATATGATACCAGAGAAATCTTGAATAATAGCCACGTACCACTAAAAGGCTCTCCAAAATTGAAACAGTAGATAAAAATGTACATTTAGAAGCAAACACAACAATATATCATCAATCACGTTGGGATTATAGCACCAAGAGTTGAGAATAAGGCTCAGAATTCATCTTTTCTTACTGATAGGCAGGTGTACTCAGACATTAAATCCATCCATTCAACAGGGAGTCAGAAACATGTTAATGTGTGCAATCGTTACCAAGATGCACCTGTCAAAGATTCAGGCGTGCAGATACTTTTTAAAATGATCTGTTTTCAACGTAAGTGGCTGCAGGACGTTATCCTGCTTCAGATGCAGTGAGTGAAGAAAGATCTCTGCGTGACAGCTGCCGTCTTTCTGACTGCGCACTGAAATGCAAAACAGCAAAAATTTAAACTGACTGAACTTTCAGCACAAAGTACACAGCACACTTACACACCAGGTGATCATGTGGGGTGTTTCTCGCAGAAATCCCATGATCCTCTGGGTGTCACAGTGTGGCGGGAGGTGCAGTGTCACAGAGTAAACAGGCACAGAGGGAGACGACAGGACGACCAGACCAATGTGGCCATGTTTCTAAATGTGTGTGTGTGTGTGTGTGTGTGTGTGTGTGTGTGTGTGTGTGTGTGTGTGCGTGTGTGTGTGTGTGTGTGTGTGTGTTCAGTCCCTCCTCCTTCGCACATCAGGTCATTAATCATACTAACAGGCTGCTAACGCTGCTTAACCAGGTAAAGGCTGGATGAATACACTATTCATGAAGCTGCTCTGTGTGTGTGTGTGTGTGTGTGTGTGTGTGTGTGTGTGTGTGTAGGTGTAATGTATGGGTCGCCATGATGAATGGGTCGCAGTAGGAGTGTGACACTGTTTAGTCTATAACTATCATAATCTTTAGTGTTTCACTCTGCAGGACGACTGATCCAGCTTGTTTCCTCCAGTAAAGTAATAGATTACAGGCTCTGACATGTACTCAGAGTATCAGAGTAAAAAGTCTCCCTCTGAAGGACATTTGTGGTCAAAGCTAACTGAAGCTCACGTCATATTGATAGACTTCAAAGACTATTAAAGTTAAAGGTAGAATCAGTAGGATTTGTCCCAGCTGTTCCTGAACGCACCACAAAGACAGCTGATTGTTGAGTCTCATTCCCAGGACGTCAAACAGACACGTTGGGTTGGTAAAGCGTCCCGAGCAGCAACAAAGAGAGAAAATCAGAAACTCTCTGCAGATAGGAGACACTAACACGCCTTTTCTCCACATTCCAGCCTCCCTCTCTGTCTGTTTACGGCTTCTTACAGCTTTGTCTCGTCTCGCTGCGTCTGCCGGGCGTGATGTGCTCTGATAGGTCCACATCAGTCTGCAGTGACGCCAAATAAAACATAATTCATAATTCCACTCAAATGGTACAGACTTTGTTAAAGGTTACAGTGAGCAGCGACTCTGGTGATGTTTCCAGGAAATTAATATGATGGAAACAAGAGTGTGTGTGTGTGTGTGTGTGTGTGTGTGTGTGTGTGTGTGTGTGTGTGTGTGTGTGTGTGTGTGTCCTGCTGATTACACAGATGCCTCCTTTTGTGTTTTTGCCAATCTCTGGTGACATCACCTCACCAGAGGGCACCACACCCACACACACACACACACACACACACACACACACACACAGAAACAATAGAGCGGTGAAGTCACGCCCAGCGCACGGGACCGTATCTCTAACTTTTCTGATCCCATTTTTAATCTCAAGAAAGTTGCAGTCACTAAATTAACCAAATATGAGGCTTTATCTGAAAAAATGACTGTAGCTGTTAAAATGATCAGACTGCTCCTTTATCTGCGCCGAGGTGACGGCCATTTTGTGTCTAAACTGACGACGTGTTTGTCTTGTGTAGGGACGCTAACAACGCTCCGTTAATTCAGCAGCAAACGTACACTGGGTGGTTTCACACAGAGTTTAAATGGTATTTTAGCAAACTACAACTTTTTTTGCCCTGGAAAACGATCTTTTAAATTCATTCATTAATTTCTTTAGTTCTGATCCAAACGATTCATTCAGTTTAACTCCGTACTGGTGTGGAGGCAAAGCTACATATACATGTTTATGTTTGTTAACAGATAACTGTATGTATATTCTGTTCGTCTATCATGAAGCAACTCTACACTTCATTACACAACCCTGTGCTGTATGATGATAAACGACCTTGTTACCACGTACGAGTAATTAGACAATACGTGATAAAAACATGCTTTTTATAATTTAGGTCAATCAAACCTTCAGATTCACCCTGAAATCAGTTCATCAGAGAGACTCTTGATGTCTCTGTGATGATTCCCCCCCATCAAGTCAACAACAGATGGTGTTATCACCACGTATACAGCACACACACACACACACACACACACACACACACACACACACACACAGGTGCACGCCGCATCGTCGAGCCTGAATGAATCGTCCACATCGCTGACAGCTGAGTTCGCTTGATGTCCTCTTGAGAAAACACTTATCATCATTTCCCTCGAAGAAATTAGTGTCATCAGAATTTACTGTCTCCGTCTGAACCTCCGCCAGCTGGCTGCCGCCGATATTACAGAGGAGGCTGATGAAGGGCAGCACTCATCAAACGTCCCCGAACTCCGAGGCTGAGAGGTGGAGAGTCGGCGGAGAGGGAGGATGAAGTGTGTGTCAGAGGAAAGAGAGGAGAGTGGGTGATGCGTTCAGGTCCCGGCGGTGTTAAATACAGCCACACAAAGTGATAGTTTTACTTAATCTGCGTCTCTGAGTTTCTCTGTGTGGACTCAAACATCACATGGTGGTCACATGTTGTCAGGATCTGTGTCCTCGTTGTCGTCGCGTCCTCCTGATCAGCTGTGACGGACTCGTGTTGAACTTTGAAGCGTTGCTAATATCTGACCGGCGTCCTCTTGTGTGTATCAGCAGACCGCTGAGTTCTGCTTTCTCACTCTGGGAAACATTTGTTCGTCTTGTCTTTGAGACGCTTCCTTCTGTCTTCTGTGTGAAGGTATGTCCTCCAAATATATTTCATCCTCATCCCGAAAAAATGTTCTGCAAAGAAGAGAAAACTCAAGGAGGATCAGTAAACGATCAGAGAGTTGTTCATTTTAGTTTCAAGTTAAGAAGAAAGACGGAGAGTAAAGACAGTCAGAGTTATTGAACCAGTCTAACTGTTTCTGTCGCCACACAAACAGCTGGAAACGTCCCCGCTGTAATAACTCCTCCACCCTCCCCTCCACCTCCTGATCTGACCTCAGCTAGCAAGTATATAATGTGAATGTGATGCGCTGCGTTTGGTACAAATGTCAACCTCGGATCTGTGGTGAGCTGCTGACAAACTGGGTCCAATCCAAAACAACTCCAGATGTTTATCTACGTTTAATAACAAATTAATTTGATTCATCGATTAATCATTAAGTCTATAACGTGTCAAACATTGTGGTGTAAATGGTTAATATAAGTTCTCAAGAAAAACAGGAAGTTCTCATAATTTAGAAGTAAAAACTACATTTTCTTTCTTTGATTTTCTCTGTTCTTCAACCTGATCTGTGTTGGACCAGAGCTGGACTCATAAATGTGGCTAATTTATTATCATAATAACCAGTTTTCTGACACGTCAACAAACAAGTCACAGTTTTTTAAGAGCCAGTAATTAACTAACACATAATACAACTGAAGGTTCTTTATTCACAGTGATTATATCCAGATGTAACAGCTGTTTGACAGAATGCAGTGTTTGTTTGTTTCTGTTCGTAGTGACGATGATTTATCTGCTAATGAACTAAAGTAAAATCATGTTTCAGACCAGAAAAGTTCAACATGTGTGCGACAAGAGCGAGAATATTTAGATTGTTCTTTGTTTTGGCCACAAAGATAAACGGCTGAAACAAACAGAAATGATATTATTAGCTTATTTTCTTAATCAACAGGAAGCAGAACAGTGAGTACACAGCAGCCGGGTTGTGATGAAGAGAAAAGTAAAGGTTAAAACTGAAAGATCGCGTCCTTCCTGTCACTTCCTGATCTCATCTGACTGAGTGGTCTTCTGCCTCTGATCTGCAGATTAACGCTCCGAAGCCTCAAACACTTTTAATCCAGTCCGCTGGATGTTTTTGGCAGCAGCTGAGCGATCGAACAAACAGTCCTTCAAAAAACAAGATGCTGGGAAATGAGGAGCAAACAGAGCGAGGGGAGGAGGGAGGAGGGAGGGAGGCTGAAGGACGTTTTTATGTCGTATTTTCCGTCGTGCATGTGGCGAAGCAGGATTTTAGGTGTTTGGATGATGCCGGCTGAAGGACCAATTTGCATCGTGTTCAGGAAAATGAACAATAAGAGGGAGAAGAGTGACGAGCAGAGAGAGACGGAGGACAGAAATAGGCCGACAAAAACACCGGGGACAGAAAAGCCTCTCTTTAAAAGCACATGTGTGCCCCGACCGATCCTGCGAGCTTTTAGAACAGCAGCGTCGAGTCTCTCACACTGAATCATGCGTACCTGAGAGTGGCAGGTGTCCCTGAGTCACCGTCTCTCAGCCTTCGCCAACAAACAGCTTTTAGCGCTGATTCCACCCTGCAGGATAATTATTCAGCTGTTATCTACAAATAAACACTTCAGAAGTTCAGAAGAACATTTTGTCTTGGAAGCTTTTCAGTGAGATTTGCTGTGAGTGTTGCTCTGATGTGAAGGAGCTCAGAGTGTCACGATGTTGTGTTTGTGTTGGTGTGTTGTACTGTGGCAGGAAACGGATTCGTCCAAGTTTGTACATGGCGTAGGGTTTGTACTGACATTCATATTAAACGTGCCAAATCACAATAAGAAGAGCTGGGGACCTTTTTATTGGTGTTTGTGGAGACTAAAACCATGTGTTTTATGGGAAGTTGCACCATTTCCAGCTGTGTTTGTGGAGACCAAAGCTGGTTGTGTTTCATGTGGCGTCGGGACATCTTCAGCTAGTTTGTGGCATCAGAATTGGAAGCCTCTGGATTTCTCCTCCCCTGTTTGTAGAGACCATAGCCAGGTGTATTAAAGGAGACTTCCAGACATTTCCAACAGCGTTTTTTGGTGACCAAAACCAGTTATCTTTCTTGGGAATTTGGGTCGTCTTCAGCCATTTTTGTGTCGACCAAAACTTTCAAAGAGAAGAAAATTTCCATCCGTGTTTGTGGCAACCAAAGCCCGGTATGTTTAACAATGATTCCGGTGTGTTTGTGACAACAGAAGTGGGCGTTTTTGAGGTGACTTCCAGACATTTCCAGCCACGGTTTGGTCGACCAAAACCTGGTATTTGTCCAGCAAAGTTGTGCCATCTCCAGCTGTGTTTGTGGAAACCAAAGCTGGGTATGTTTCAAGTGGATTCAGGACATATTCAGCCTAGTTTGTGGCATCAGAATTGGATGTTTTGAAGGAAACCTTTGGATTTCTCCTCCCCTGTTTGTAGAGACCATCGCCAGATGTATGTAAGGAGACTTCCAGACATTTCCAGCTGTGTTTGTGGTGACCAAAACCAAGTAGTTTTCATGGGAAGTCAATCCATCTCCAGCTGTGTTTGTGGCCATCAAAACCATTTTCTTGTAAGGAAACTTCTGGACATTTCCAGCCGTGTTTGGGTCGAGCAAACCCGGGTATTTCAAACCGAACCGTGATGTTTTCCTGACCAAAACCAGGTGGTTTTTGTGCCTAAACCTAAGCAGAGCAGCGCTGTGATGCAAGAGGAATTTTAATTTAAGTTCAACAAATGTGAAGGTGCGACATACAGGAGCTTGAACTTATCTGAGGTTTTGCAGAAACATATTTAACAAGCATTTATTCTGGTGATTCTGTTGTATAAACCTTTGAAACTCTGGGAAGCTGCACGGTGTGAAAATGAAGAAAATCTCCGACAGACACTTTTTCTCCCTGAACTCTGAAACTCTTCTGTTGTAGTTTCTGAGTTTAGAGTGTTTGTTGCTGTGGAAACCTGACCTCCTCAGCCCTGCCCCGCAAGTTTCAGCGCAAATTACTTATTGATATCAGACATCGATTTGTTTTACGATGTTATTTACTTAGCGGGGAGAGCAGAGCGGCAGGGAGGAGGGAGTCTTTTAAAACGATAAAACTGAGACAAAGTGTGTGTGATTCAGTCTGACAGATCTCATTACTGTGAGAGAAAATCTGATCATTTTTTATTCAGTGGTACATTTAAACTTAATGACAGAATCTCTTGATATGGAGTCAGTATAGTGACTGCTGGAGTGTCACTGCAGAAAGAGGAGCAGCGGTCGGGGCGCCGCGTCAAAACGTCTTTCTGACTGATGAAAACATAATCATGAATATTATATCCTACACACTGGACTATTAAGATCTTCTGCAAGCGTGTTGCTGCTCTGGCTTTTACTTAAAGGGATATTCCGGTGTAAATTTAATCCATGTTCTAACACACCATGACACCGAGTAGGACTCCCTCGAGAGAGAGATAAGGTTTGCAGAGCACCAGCTCACGTAGCTTTAGCATCCTCAGAAACGACCGTGCGACAACAATACACTGCAGTAAATGGATCCAACTATAAACCGCCACCAAAAAGCCACAAATAATGCTCAGAACAGCACCAAACTTCAGCACAACAGTACAAAAAGGGTCTCAGCACAGAGTCCGGGGCATCAAACCTCCGCTAGCTTAGCTGGATTTCTATTGTGAAGCTAACAACAGATTTCAACTCTCCTCCATCAGCTTCCAGGTCGGGGAAGTCCCGGCGCGACGATTACTGAGTGCAGTTAGAAATGCTCAATTCCGTTCTCTTCCCTGTCCGCTCTCGATAATAACTGTTATAAACTGGTACGTAAGACGCATATGAACTTTGATTGCTTTTCCATGGAGTCATAATCATACATTTTCATCCTTGAGCCGCGGAACTCTACTGCACTCGGTAATCGACTCGTCGGGACTTCCCGTCAACAGGAAGCTGCTGCGGGAGAGACGTACATTTTGTTAGCTTTTCAGTAGAAATCCAGCTAAGTTAGTGGAGTTTTGATGCCCTGGATTATGTCTTGACACTCTATTTGTACTGGTGCTCAAGTTTGGTGCTGTTCTGAGCATTATTTGTGGCTTTTTGATGGCGGTTCTTGTTGGAGGTGTATACTGCAGTGTACTGTTATCGTGTGGTCTTTTTCTGAGGTTGATAAAACTCTGTAAATTAGCGGTCTGCTAACTTGATCTCTTGAGAGGGAGTCTAACACAGTTTCATGGTGTGTTAGACCATGGATTAAATTTACAGCGAAATATCCCTTTAAACTAATTAGCCTGCACTGAGCAACGAGTGTAAACAACCATACGCCACTCTTTTCATTGTGTGTCCTGAGCCGATCATAAAGATATCCAGACGTCTCATTAAAAACATCCCGGTGCAGCTGGAAATGTCGGCATCATTACAAATATTGATTTTACTCTTATGACACATTTTATTCCAACGACTGGGCTGTTAAAATTAAAAAAAAAACACCAGACGGAAGAAGTTTGTGCCAAAACGTACAAAATGTTTGGTTCTTTTTAAAACTAGATGTTTACACTCTGACCCACGAGTACACAGTCGTGATCGCTGATCATCAGTTTCGTGACTTTATTGTGCACATTTGTGACAATGACACAGCGACACAGACGTATAAACACCAGGCAAAGTACTCAGAACTGCTTCAGTGATCTGAGCCACGGAGGAAACAGTTGTGGGGACCAGAGCCGTACGTCCGGCTGCTCGGATGATAACTATTTTCAAAGGGTTAGTCTGTCTGCAGATACCTGACAAAATACTCAAAACATGCTGTTTTTTAATCAGGAGCTTCAGTGTTGGTGTTGGCGGCTGTGGATCAGGAGCAGGTCGAAAAACAGTCAGGTTGTCGGTGGTTCGATTCCCGTTATTGACCGACTGGATGTCTAAGTGTGCTTTTCAGTCGTCTCATGTGTTTCTGCTGCTGTGTGTTGCAGTGTCGTCTGTTATTCCAGGTAGCTTCAGGACAATACACAGCGCAACCTACAGCTCAGGTGTGTGTGTGTGTGTGTGTGTGATGTAATGTTGCAGAAGCAAGATGCAGGAAACCAAACTACAGTACGATCTTCCTGCTTGGTCTCTGCAGTCACGCGTTTTCTGTTTTCACTTCATGATTCAAGCGAAGAAACCAGCGCGTCCGAAGCTTTTTACTTTCACAGATGATCAAAAACAAACAAACATACACAATCTATCACCTAACAGAGGCAAACGATGTTTATATAGTTAGAAAGGTCAAAGTCTCCCACAGAAAACACAGCTCCTGAACGCCTCATCGGTAGTCCCACAGTCACACATCTGCATCATTTATACCCAGCAGCTAGTTTGACCTGTGAGAACTGCTGTTGTTAGCAGCTCTGGCTCAGGCGTGAGTGAGCTAACCAATCAGAGCAGCCTGGGTGTTCAGGAGGCGGGGCACATCGTCCAGCAGGGACTCTCTCAGGGAAAAATATTATGATTTGTTGTGAACTGACCCTTTAAAGGATGTACAGTACGTACAGTGTGTGTGTGTTTTGCTGAGCTACGTTTGATGTGCCCTCGACCTCCCTGCTGCACCAGTGTCACTCTCCAGGGAGGTGTGTGTGTGTGTGTGTGTGTGTGTGTGTGTGTGTGTGTGTGTGTGTGTGTGTGTGTGTCCTCTGTAGGGTAGATTAGTGTGTCCGTCCCAGAGCTCAGTCTGTTCCTGGTGATGAATGATGAAGCCTCTCTCTCTTTTTTTACCCTCTCTCTCTCTCTCTCTCTCTCCCCTCCCGGTGATCGATCGCCCCACCAAACCTCTGCCCTTGTCGTCATGGCAACACGCGGCGCCCGCACTCTGAGAGCCTGTAAACCCGTTCAGGACCTCGGCCCACGCCGTTCCTCCATCCTCTCCTCCCTGAGCCTCCCTTCCTCCACTCCTCCTCTAGTTTATTACCCCCTCACCTCATCTCTCCTCCTCCACCTTTTAGTCCCCCACCTCGCCCTCCACCTTTCATCCCTTGTCCCATCCGCTTTGATCGTTTTCCCATCACTCCTTCCTCCAGCTGCCCTCTCCCTCTTCTCCTTTACCTCTCGTTAATCATCCCTCCTTCGGCTCCTCGTTGTACCTCGTCTTCCTCTACAGCATCTTTTCTTCTCTCCCTCTGCCAACCCTTTGTTCGCCTTCCGCCACATTCATTTCTCCTCTCACATCCCTCTTTCCCTCGTTCCTCTTCCATCCATTCCTTCTCTTTGTCCCATCTCTCTCCTCTTCATCCATCGCTACCTGCTCCACAGAAAACCTCCACTGCTCTCATGAGAGATCGTGACTGTCTCTGTTTCATTAGCTGATGTTTTTAATGATCGTGTTTCTCTGTCAACACAGTTTCACTCAGCTTAACTTCCAAACAAGAGTTGCGTTAATGGAAACAAAGTGAAGGTGGTCGTGTTCTGATGATCGATGAATGAAGGTCTGTTTGTTTTCAGCTCATCGTCACTTTTAACTTGAAGGAGCTGCAAACAAGAGAATAAAAGCTGAAGCTGATTAAACAGGAGAGTTTCCAGGGAGGAGAAGAAATAAAAGATAAACCTCGACAGGGAAACGTGTGTGTGAGGATGTTTTGTTTACACCCTCAGATTTCTGTCGCTGAACTCACTTTATTATTACAGCTGCAGTGGATTACTGACTGCTCTGTCGGCAGTCTCACCTCTTTTCATTTTTTGAAATTCAGACATTATCTTCTCCTGCTTCGTCTTTCTGGAATGTATAAATATTTATCGCAGTGTGCTCGCTGGATGAGAAATAAGAGTCTTTGTCCTGACATTTATGATATTTTAAGACGGAAGGTGAAGCAGGAAAACCAGCGACGCTGCTGGTGGAGGTGATGGATGTGATGAGGTGAACTCTGGTGAGCTGGAGACGATGAGGTGGGGGTGGATCGGGTGGAGGAGGGCCGCAACGATTTTGCCCTGAAACGACCGTCAGCTGATGGATATGTGGGGACGAGGGAGAGCTGTGAGTGAATGAACATTAAGAAACGAGGAGTGCAGCATCCTCCTGAACAGCTGACGTATCCGTGACGTAATCTGGAAGCTCTGAGATCCCAAAATGATTTTAAATGCACCGTCGAGCTCCTGCTAACACTTTCAGCAGCTACAGTGAAGAATCACAGTTGATTAGTTTTGACTCGACCCACCTACACCATCCTGCTGCTGGAAATCCTCCTGCAACAAACAAATTCAAGGATCATTTTTCGAATTAAAATGAAATATTTGTGCAGGATATGAACAAAAGGCAGCTGCAGCAGCTCCGATCATTGTTCTTCTTTGTGTGAACGAACAAATCGTGTTCTCAGCGTGAGAGAGTTTGTACGGCGATGAGTCGGCTGCCGTCACTCAGCCTCCATTGATGAAAAGGAAAAGATACGACAGAGGAGGAGGAGGAGGAGGAGGAGAGACTCTTGACCTTGCTCTTGTTTGTATAGTTGATGTTTCAGTAAACAGCATGTACAGACTGTATTCATCATTTCATTAGCGTCACATCTGTGTGTTTTACTCGAACATCTCAGCTGATGATCGGCCTCCACAGTCCAGCAGGACGACAGCAGCCTGCAGCGACTCCTCTCATGTTTGCTGGAGAACAAACAAACAGTTCAGGACAGTCGCTGCGCAGCACATCTCATCCTGACGACACCACTCTGGTTTGATTCCTGAAGTTTCTGTCGGCAGAGCGGTTCTGAAGTCCTTCAGCGTCCCGCTGTGTTCAGGCCTCAGTGGACACGGAGCAGCAAACAGAGAGAGTCAACATGTTTCACAAACCGCAGCGCACGCAATCTAAATATCTGACTTCCTGTGTCGAAAGGTTTGTTTTCTCCGCTCCAGGAGACATTTGGAAATGTCGACCTTGTTGTTGTAAACCGGCAGCAGGACGGATTCTGCAGCTGTTTGTTGTGAGGAGAAGTGATGCTGTGTGGATGTACAGGAGGCTCCAGGTGCTCTGTTTTCATTCACACCTGCTCGATGCAAACAGTGTACTCTCACATGTGATGACAGACAGGAAGTGAAAGGTTATTACTGTTAAAGGGGATCAGCAGTGTGTTTAATGGGCACGAAATCACCTGTTGGTGATGATGTACGTTCTGCAAATGAAGGATTTGTTCAAACTTCTTCATGTTGCAACTTTATGTTACTACAACACTGTGCTTATAGTCTGATTAGGTTCAGGAATGTTTTCATCTCGTTGCAAAAACCACAGCTGGAAATGTCCCAACGTCTCGCCCGGAGATCCTGATTTTGTCCCGACGTCTTGTCAGAAATATCCGTATTTCTTGCCATGAACATCTCGGGAAATGTCTTAATCTCTCATCAAGAATAACTCAATTTAACACGGCACAAACACGACTGCGAAATGTCACAATGTGTCGTCAGGAACATCTGGTTTTGACACCTGCAGCAACCTGAAGAAAGAAGTTGAGGCCAAACTGACATAAACAATGATAATGTTTACTTTTTGCAACGTTTTCTTCATGTCACGTACAGAAGAAATGATCACGAGACGGTGATGAGGAGAGAAAACTGTGCAGAAATGGAAAGAATAGAAGTGCAGAAAGCAACAGAATGATACCTGTGTGTAACATTAGAAAAAGAAGGAGCTGACAGGTGAGTTTCTTCTCACGGGGAGGAAGAGGTGAAGAAGAGAAGATTAAGGAGCGATGAACATGACAGGGTTCAGCAGTGTGTGTGTGTGTGTGTGTGTGATTGACGGGTGGAGAGCAGAGTGACATTTGGTGAATAATCCCGGCTTTGCATGACTCAAATCAAAACAAACAAACAAACAAACATAAACATCGTGATGTCAACCTGTTTTTCTGGAGGCCGTCACGGTGACTCGTCCTCTGCCAGATTCCTCCCATCGCCCTCTTCTTCTTCTTCTTCTTCTTCTTCTTCTTCTTCTTCTTCTTCTTCTTCTTCTTCTTCTTCTTCTTTCTTTTCATTCATTCCTCTCCGTCTCATTCTCTTCCGTTCTGCCTCCTTCAAACGTCTCCTCTTCTTCCTCCCTCCTCTGCGCGTCTTGCGTCTGTTTGTGCGTGTTGTCTCGTGCTGCAGCTTCCCCGAAACAACACGCACAAACAGCTACAAACAGCTTGCGTGACAGTTGTTTGGTTCTAAAAATGTCTGGATGACGTCCTCAAACGTCTTGTTTTTGTCCACGACCCAAACATATCCAGCCTGCTGTCACAGAGGAGGACAGAAACTGCAGAATATTCACATTTTAAAAGGCTGGAAAATTACTACAGATGATTAATAATCAACAATTCATCGCTGCAGCTGTAATTTTGTTCTCAGTCTTATTCCCGGTTGCTCTCTCCCACTCCTTCCTCCTCCGTGTTCCTCCTCCTGGCTCAAGGTCGGCGTAAAGATTACTTTTATTGGCTCTTCTGGGAGAAAATTGCTGTAGATTAAAGGCATAAAGACTGTTATGTGACAGTCGATACAAACCAGCCTGAACTAAAATAAATCAGTCACACCTGCCGATACCTGAAATCCTAATTCTCTCTTTTCTCGAGCCGCCCTCCATCGATCGCTGTTCTTTCTTTTCACAGTCTCTTTCTCATCTGTAAGTTTCTCTTCTCTTTCTCTTCTAACTTTCTTTTCTTGTGTTGTAATTCTGTGTGCCGCCGTGAATGAAGTGATCCAGGGTCTCTGCCGCATCGCGTCATCTGCTGTGAATCACCTTCGCTTCGTTTCTCTTTATTTGAGTTGAAAGTCTGATTTCACCCACCTGAGCTCTTAGTTGATATTCAAGGACCGGTCGGGATCCTCTGCTGAAAACATCACATGAATGGAGGCAAGGTCGCGGGCTGGAAGCTAAAAGACTCGGCTGCTCTGTGATGTGTTCTTGTTCCTGATGGCAGCAAACACTCAGACACAAAGCTGCAGTCTTGTTTCCAGGAAACAGGACTGCAGCCAGGATTTTATAAATGCAGAGGTGACGTCAGACTTTGTTCTTCAGGTCACTCAATTCTCCACGTTTCTAGAAGAGAAATTTGTGTCTTTGTCTTGTCCTGTGTGGGAGCTTCTGCACAGCTCGTCCTCCTACAGGAGCCTTTCTTTGGTTCTCTGATGAGGATGTTTGAGTTTCTGTCGCTGGCTGTGATTTTGGTGACAGCTTTGACTAAAATTGATCTTAAAACGTAAGAAGAACCTGTTCACTTTCAAAACAGAGTCTGAAATGTTCTTAAAACACAGATCAGTGTGACTGACGGCAGCAGGACTCCGTCCTCCGCTCTGCTGATGACTGTCAGTGGAGTCGACTGAACTTCTTTTAAAGCAGACGGTGGTCCGGCCGCCTGCACCGCCGTCCGCTGTGATCGACTCTGCAGCTGACAGCGCCGTCAGCAGCTCTGCAGGAGAGACGCTCCGGGGTGTTTTATAACCGAGCTATAAGCAGGAGAAACACTTTGACTTTAGATGTTTAAATGATTAAAGATCTGCTCATCAAAATCATCACTTCAGCAAGTTTATACGAGGGAAAAGGAACGGATGATCTGTGTTTAGTTATGTCCCTTCAGTTTCTCTTAACAGGCGTCAGACAACTGACTTTTATGAGCAGACATGAAAAACACAACACAAAGCCTTACAGTGACCATGAAACTGCAAACTGAGCTCATCTACACATCAACCTGTGTCACACACTCATCCTGAAGCCTTTAAAGGAGCAGCCTGGTCAATAACACAAGTGGAAGTAGGTCAAAGTTAGACACCATCACCAGCAGACTCACCTGACATGTTCCGCTCAGGTGAACCCGTCGATTCTGCCGATGTAGAGCGAGTCCGCCTCGTGTTCACTGGTCTTTGGTTTCACCTTGTACGTAATGTCTCTGAATGTGACCTTCGCTGCTCTTTTTGTCAGAAACAACAGGAACACTCCGTGTTTACGATAGAAAACATCGACTGTTTAAAGTTTTTCTCGGTGTCTCAAACTAACCGTCTCTTTCTTTTCTTTCCTGTCTCCTCCAGGTGAGCTAGTCGCACCACCTCAGCTCGACCCAGCGTCCCCCTCCCACCTCCCTCTTCCTCAGCCGAGCCCCGCCGTCCTCTGCCTCACCCTCGCCTCCCGCTTCTCGTGGGAACCGCTCTGCCGCCATGTCTCTCTTGGCCTCTCCCGTCCCCTTCCTCCTCGTCCTCCTCCTCTTCCTCCTCCCGCTGCCTCCCTGCCAGCCGGAGTCGCAGCGCAGCAACCCCAGCGGCGCCCCCTACCTGCCATCAGTGTCGCCCTCCA
This sequence comes from Diplodus puntazzo, assembly GCA_963678695.2. Lineage (NCBI taxonomy): Eukaryota > Metazoa > Chordata > Actinopteri > Spariformes > Sparidae > Diplodus > Diplodus puntazzo. Next base: position 3,232,664 of record OZ023162.1, on the reverse strand, counting down.
TGTTCCCCTCCTCCTTCGCGCCCCACGCGACCTCTAGTAGCAGAAACGTGACTGGAAAGTGTGAGGACGTCCCGGTGTGTCGGCCCGGCATCCTGCTGCCCGTCTGGAAGCCCCGCGGGCCCGGACTCGGAGACCAGGTGGCCCGAGCTGTGGTCTACTTTGTGTCACTCATGTACATGTTCCTGGGAGTGTCCATCATCGCTGACCGCTTCATGGCGTCCATAGAGGTCATCACGTCTCAGGTGAGAACGAGGGACACAACAGAGATAGATTATAAACTGATCAAGAAACCCAGAAATCAAGATGCATCAGTTCTGGAGATGTGGACCCTTGACTCAACAGAACATAAAGTTCTGGAGCCTCCAAACAGAATCGGAAGTGAAAGACGATGACGTTATTTCACTCTTTAAAAGTGACGAGGAAATAAGTTTAAGAAGGAGAAGAAGAAAGCTTTAATTATTATTATAATTAATTATCTAAATAAACAAATGTGTTTCTGAACAGGTCAGATAAATCCTTCTGTGTCAGGTAGTTATTTATTTTTCTTTTCTTCGGACTTACTCGACACTTGGACTTACTGACTTCAGTCAAATGTAAGTGGAAGTATGCAGTAGCAGAAATAAAGCACCTCTAAACTGTTTCTAAGTGCAGTACTTAATTAAATGTACTCAGTTGGATTTCATCGCTGGTAGCTGTAACATGAAGTTTCTTTCTAGGCCGCCATGTTGTTCTATCATCACTCCTCCTCCGTCTCTGAGAAACATCACGTATTTCACCTTTAAGGAAAAAAATCCAGCGCTGTTTCATAGATTTCCCTCCTCGTCCATTTATTGTCTGTGACGGTGTGAGCGGCTCTCAGAGACAGAACTGTGTGTTCACCCCCGAGGACACGAGTTCATCTGCCGGGACCGAACACAGCAGGAGGATACTGAAGTGTCGTCTATCACTCTCAGTATAGAGGACAGTAGGTGGTGTGTGTGTGTGTGTGTGTGTGTGTGTGTGTGTGTGTGTGTGTGTGTGTGTGTGTGTGGTCCCAGGCGGCCTGTAATGGTTCGGATGTTGAGGTTATTCAGCCATCAGCCCCGTAGAAAAGGTAGAGGAGAGATCTTCGGAGGTTTGAGCGGAGGCTGATGTTCAGCAGCAGGACGAGGAGACGTGAAGGTCAGCTGGAGGCAGAAAACAGGACAGGAAGGAGAGAGAGAGAGAGAAAGAGAGAGAGAGAGAGAGGACGAATGAAAGTAGACGCAGTGATGCTCAAAGACATGAGGAACATTTTCCTCAAGGGGAGTCACGAACACAGGAAACAGGTCAAGGTTTACAGATCAGCGTCAGACTGTTACAGTAATGAATACAGTGCAAACACACACATTCAACTTGAAATCAACACGCGTGTGTGTGTGTGTGTGTGTGTGTGTGTGTGTGTGTGTGTGTGTGTGTGTGTGTGTGTTCGGTCCAACAGGAGAAGGAGGTCACCATCACGATGCCCAACGGGGAAACTTCAGTGGCGACGGTTCGGATCTGGAACGAAACAGTTTCCAACCTGACGCTCATGGCTCTCGGCTCCAGCGCTCCAGAGATACTCCTGTCTGTTATAGAGGTACACACACACACACACACACACACACACACACACACACACAGTTGATGTGGATTCAATCTTCCTCTCCTCTCTTCTCTCACTCCCTCTTTTGTCCTTCTTATGTTAAATGTCTTTAAACCTGAGCAAAATACTCAGATTACTTCAGTTGTCTGTGTGTGTGTTTTCCTTCTTGCTCTCCACCTGTGCAGGTGTGTGGTCACGGCTTCCACGCAGGTGAGTTGGGCCCGGGCACCATCGTCGGCAGCGCCGCCTTCAACATGTTTGTGATCCTCGGGATCTGCGTGTGGACGATTCCCACCGGAGAGAGTCGCAAGATCAAACACCTGCGTGTGTTCTTCATCACCGCCTTCTGGAGCATCTTCGCCTACATCTGGCTCTACCTCATCCTGTCGGTCATGTCGCCGGGCGTCGTGGAGGTGAGGCAGGCCCATTGATTTTCTGACATTTAACAGCCTGATACATGAAACATCTATATCACAGAACATTTACCTGTGCTACCTGTGTTACCTGTGCGTCAGGTGTGGGAGGCCCTGGTCACCCTGCTCTACTTCCCGGTGTGCGTCATCCTGGCGTGGATCGCCGACCGCCGCCTGCTCTTCTACAAGTACATGGGCAAGCGTTACCGCGCCGACAAGCGCCACGGCATCGTCGTGGAGACCGAGGGAGACTTGACCCCCAGCAAGGGCGGCATGGAGATGATCATCGACGGCAAGTTCCCGCCCAGAGGGGGCGCCGTGGTCCCCGCCGAGAACTGTGGGGGGACGCAGGACGGCCCGGCGGGTGCCGCGTCCAATAACATCGGGGGAAACCTGCCAAACTCCAACAGCACGACGGTGAACGTGGAGAGCAGCAAGGAGCTGGACGAGAGCCGCAAAGAGGTCAGTCAAGCTCCTCCCTCCCTCCTGTTTGGTCGTGGCAGGTAAATGTCTCACCTGTCACCTGGCAGAAAGTCCCACACACCACAAGATCCCACCAACACCGAGTCAACATCACACAGCTTCCTGATGATGAAGCGGACTCATTTCGAGGCTCATCGCTGCAGATTGTTCTCTGTAATCACTCCGTAATCTCGTTTTCTGCAGTTAAAAGAAAGAAAACACACTTTCTGCTGTTGTGATTACGACATGATTGGGTGCAAAATAACGGATAACCTCCCTGCAGGAGGCGGTAACAGATGCTGATGAACGGCTCCGGTTCTTCTGTTCGCCTCTGTAGCTGACAGCAGATGCAGATTCTCCACATTCACACCTTTCTACACCTGATAATGAGCTGCCCAAAAGAGATCAGCTGCTCTGAACAAGAAGAAGGAGAAGTTTGAGAGGGAGTGAAGGGACAGGGAGGTGAACACGTGGGAGGTTTGACAGACAAAGGTGAAAATACGATAATGAGGTCGGAGAGATCGAGAAGAAACGAGACACGGAGGGAGAAACGTTCAGGATAAAGAGAAAGACGGACAGAAACTCTTTAAGATTTGTGCTGCTCGTCTCAACTGGTGCATCTGCAGAGCACCTGTTAGCTTCTACTGAGCCATTACTGCCGATATAATGAGCCACATGAATTATTAACCTGATATTGATTTGTTATAATGTAATATAACCCCGATATGAAACCAGCCGGGCGGCTCCAGTTTGTCAAACGTTGTTCTGATCAACACGTGAAGGCTCGTCGTCCAAAACGCTTCCACAGAACACGTCGAGTTAAATGTTTCTTACAGAATACTTGACAGCAGATAAATGTTGGAGGAGAAAAAAAAGGAATTTGATTATAATTTGATTCATATTTAAACTTGGCGGTGGTGAAGCATCTTCAGAATGTTTGTCCGTCTGGAGCCGAAACATTTTTACTGATTGACCATCTGCAAGAAAAAACATGTCTGATAGCTGACAGGAAAGTTTCTGAGCTCTTCTTCCGTCAGTGTTTGTGTGTGTGTGTGTGTGTGTTTGTGTGTGTGTGTGTGTGTGTGTGCGTGTGTGTGTCGGTCATTCAAACCGTCCTCTCGTCTCTCCTCCAGGTGATTCGTATCCTGAAGGAGCTGAAGCAGAAATATCCTGACAAAGAGCTCGACCAGCTGGTGGAGCTGGCCAACTACTACGCCCTGCTGCACCAACAGAAGAGCCGAGCCTTCTACCGCATACAGGTCACACACACACACACACACACACACACACACACACTTATACATAGTCCCTGAAGTGAACACACCAGGTTGTCCAGCCACAGAAAAAGGACATAAAGTAGTTCCAGGACTTCTCTGTGAACCCTTCGTCTTGTCCGTCTCCCTCCAGGCGACCCGTATGATGATCGGGGCCGGTAACGTCTTGAAGAAGCACGCGGCCGACCACGCTCGCCGCACGGCCGTGCCAGACGAGGAGGTCATCGAGGACGACGACCTCGGGGTCTGCAGCCGCATCTCGTTCGAGAGCGCCCACAGTCAGTGCATGGAGAACTGCGGCATCCTGACCCTCGCCGTCGTCTGCCAAGGTAGCGACGTCTAGAGTCAGAGGAGCAGAAAGGCTGATGTGGTGTTTAGATTTGAACTATTTGATTTGTTCCTGCTGTTCAGGCGGTCTGTGCGAGAACACCTTCTACGTGGACTACAGGACGGAGGACGGGTCGGCCAACGCTGGGTCTGATTACGAGTACAGCGAGGGAACGCTGGTGTTCAAACCCGGAGAGACTCGCAAAGAGATCAAGGTGAGTGAGGCGACGATGACGAGGGTGGGGACCGCTGCACCGCTAAGACCTGGTCCCAGAGCGCCTCAGGTGTCAGGACTGATTGAGTCTGACGGATGACTTCATGGTTTCTGAAGTGGAGTTGAAACTTTAATGATCCCTGTGGAGGGAAGAGTAGAAGTAGCCGACCGTACAGAATATAAAAGAAGAAGAGATCTGACAGGTTATTAAAAAAAAGCTCTGAGCTCAAAGTCGTCTTTGTTGAAATATTGGAGATAGAAGCTGATACACTGAATATAAATGCTGGAGCGTCTGAGGCCGGCTTTGAGACGGATCTACAGAACCAGATCTGGTGCAGGAGGGGCTCCGAGCTGAGACCAGGTTTTTACTCCATGGAGCTGCATAAACAGACTGCAGATCAGAGACACGGGGACGTTTCTCACTCGTTTCATTTAACCGTCCTGAATCTATTTGTCTCTGCATCATTTTCTGGACATGTTTTTGTATCTAAAGTGTCTCATGGGGACAACAGCTGTTGATATTTGGTCCAGTATTGAAACAGGCGCTCATGTTGTCTCTGTTCACTATGGGTGGGACGAAACATCGATACAGCAATATATCGTATCATTTCCTCCTGCGATACGATTATCGATACACTGGCACCAAAAACTGATATTCTTATTCAAACGTGCAGTTTTACGATCGTCCCCGTTTGTACACTGTTTCATCTCAGTTCATCTCAAATTTTGTGAAACTGACACCAGAATGCAGCAAATAATTTCTCAAATAAGATCCTTTTTGTTTGACTAGTAAACAGCCGCAGCCACCAGACTCCATCTGCAGAAACAGACAACAGATCATTTTACGGTCGCAGTACAAACTTCATTCAAACTCGGCAGAAAAACAAATTAAAATCTCACCAAAAATATCTCGTTCCAACGATCTCCAGCTCTGGTTGGGTCGAGATAAAACTTTAATTCAAGAGAAGTGACGGGAAGGAAGAACATCAGGGAGCAGCGAGGAAGTTATAACTGTTATAAAAGACGTGTTTTGACTTCTGACACACATCTGTGGTGTTTTAAATACTCAACAAAAGCTAAATAATAAAAAAGTAATCCCATAACATTTAGAAAAAGTCCCGTTATGATGATTATTTCAAAGCACACGATTAAATGAAAACAGTAAATCCAACTGATATTCCTGCTTCTCTTCTCTCAAAGTGAAATAAACGTCCAGCACTTGAAAAGACTCGTCCTGATCACCGTAACATCTAATTCTGAGTTTAATCTGAAGACGGAGGAAGGAAGTGAAGCTGCTCAGAGTTCAGTCTTTGATCACAGATACTTCCAAACTTTTGTCTCCGATATCTAAAACTCAGGATCAAACAACGCTGTAGAAATGTTCTGATTCTGGAAGACAGAAACCAAGAACATCAGCTTCTTAAAGCTCCTTGAGCGTAACGACGAGATAAACCGGGTTAATCAATCGTCAGATTTAAGGTTTGATGAGAGATCAAACGGGACGGATGAGAGGAGAGCGTGGAGGGGGCGGGGCCTGGAGCAGACAGACAGATTCAACCAGCCAATCCGGTGTGAGTGATTGGACGGACAGACACCGGGTGAGCACACTGTGAGACGTTTCAGCAGATACAGTGGATTTCATTGATCAGTGTGACAGAAAACGAGCAGAAACCAATCAAAGTTCGATTCGTTCGAAGTTCATTTTGTGGTCTATGAGCCTGAAAATGGACGTGAACCCTTCAAAGTTTTCAAATGTCAGAGGAAAACTGCTCGAAAGTTTTAATTAACAGCTGTGTATGACAAAATAATAACTCAAGCTCGACCGACGAGTCCGACTGAAGCGCTGAATGTGCGTAAAGCCTCGAGGTGAACACCCAAACTTTTCTCCTCGAGGTCGCAGAGTGGAGAGTCGTGAGAGAGACGGAAGGTAAATTAACGGTCGAGCTGCAGACTCACCTCATCAGTCAGAGAGGTGAGACAGTCAATTATACCAACTGACTGCTCTCCAGCAGAGCGTGATGCAGAGTCACCGTCAGACCCAACGAAGCACCTCCTGCACTTTCTCTTTACCAAAGCTTTGGTCTGCAGATATATCACCAATTTACCACCTAACAGGTGTGCTGGGACACGAATTCAGGCTGATTTTCACATGATTTGTTCGGCACTATGAACATGTGGAGCGATGAAGAGACGTGACGTGTATCAGCGATGAGATATGTGGGATGTTTCACGACAACCCGACGAAAAGACGAACATGTTAGAATTTTTGTGTATCTTCCTGCGTAGTTTCACCTACGACGTGTTCCTTGATGTCGACCAATAGCATGACAGAGTGCTCTGTAGGTGTAAACATGGCGAAGAGGAAGAGGAAGATGCTTTAACATGTACACATTCGTTTACTCTGGAGGACAGACAGATACAGTTCCTGGGTCTTCATGAGACCCACAATCGTTTCAGCGCTTTGGTAGACATGATTGACAATTTCCTGTCCCGCCTCCCCGATGACCCATGAGCTCACAGAGGATCGTGAGTGGTGATTGGTCGTGGTCGTACTGAATTTATGCCACTGTGATCGGCTTAACGACATCAACATCGTGCAGTCTGAACACCGACATGAGCTGCAAAGTTTAAACCACATCTAAACTTATCTGTTTAGTTATTTTTCTTTTGATTAATGTCAGAAAATTGTGTAAAAATTGTGATCCTTGTTGATTCATTTTAGTCTTAGAGGTGCAATTTGTAAGATTTCTAGCTTAAAACATCCAAAATTATCTAAAATAACCTTCAGAGTGTAGAAACAATGTTGGCGCTGTGTTAAAGAAATCAAAGTGTTGTTGTGCATTAAGAGGCGACACTCAGCTAACAGGACCGCTAGCTGCATGGCCAGTTAGCAGCTACAGCTAGCAGCAGTTAGCGGTTACTCTGACAGGTGGTTAATTCTTACATTTTCTATCTTTCACGCTCCGAATCTTCACAACTTGCTTCCACTAAAATAATCCGTGACAGCAGGTTTAAGGAGCAACTTGTATCGTCAGCATACGAACCCGAACGGTCTGCAGAGAGTTTATCTGATGAAATAATCACGTTAATGTCATCCAGACAACGTTGAAGTCTGAGCACATCAGAGGTCTCACTGGTCCGCCGCATTAGATAACAGTGCCAACATAATCTGGTTTGGGAGCGCCCACCTGTCAGTTAGAATGCGGCGTCATTATGGGACGATAACGATCTCTTGTTCCCGGAGCTTCTGTTTATGTGCCGGCTGCTGCTTTCAATATTCAGCAGCGACGTCCGGATTCGAGCATCCAGAGAGAGTTTACATCACCTCACTTTACATTCAGAGCAGAACGCGAAGCTGCAGCTCACATCAAAATCTATTTTCATTCAGTATTCAGGTCCTGTCCCCTCGAACGACTGATGTTGACCTGTCTGGAAGTGTTTTATATGCATTTTCATCTCATTAAAAACAAAAAAAAAAACCGGGCAGACGTTCATCTCGTTGTCTGTCTCTCTGTGCGTCTCCAGGTCGGCATCATCGACGACGACATCTTCGAGGAGGACGAGCATTTCTTCGTGCGGCTGCTGAACCTGCGTGTCGGAGACGCCGAGGGGATGTTCGAGAGCGACGAGGCCGGCGCCGCCCCCAAAGCTCGCCTGGTCGAGCCTCTGGTTGCCACGGTGACCATCCTGGACGATGACCACGCCGGAATCTTCACCTTCAGCGAGCGCATGGTGCGGGTGAGCGAGAGCGTGGGCACCATGGAGGTGACGGTGGTGCGTAACTCCGGCGCCCGCGGCACCGTCATCCTGCCGTACCACACCGAGTCCGGCACCGCCAAGGCCGGAGACGACTACGAGGACGCCAGAGGAGAGCTGGAGTTCACCAACGACCAGACAACGTGAGTCCGGCTGAACATCACAGTTTGTTTCGTGCAGTTTGACGTCGACAGGTTCTCAGTAACTCCTCCAACACGTACGCTGTGATTTAACCTCGTCCTCCCTCAGAGCTGTAAGTTTGGTGAGTGTGTCTGCAGAAAGAGAAAGAAGCACCAGAGAGAAGTTCCTGTTCTTGTCTCTCCTCCTTGTTTCTTCTGGCCTCTCGTCTCACCTCGCGTCTCCTCGTCACCTCTGTGAGCTCCGTCTTCCATCACAGACTCTCCCTCGTCTCCCTCGTCTCCCTCGTCTCCCTCGTCTCCCTCGTCTCCCTCGAGCTTCCCAGACAACAATCCTCTCCATTATTCATCAAGGCTGAGTTTGGGAGGCCGAGCGTGCTCGCGTTGAGTCCTCTCTCAGTTTGTGTGCAGAGTGAGAGTTAGTTTGTCTCTTGTTTGTTTGTGACCTTGTTTCTCTTGGCAGCGTGTTGAGTGTGAATCTGATGAGCTGACAGCTGCAGAGAGGACAGACGCCTGTTAGATCCTCTTTTCATTAAAGTGAAACTCTCGCCAAAATGCAACCGAGGCTTTTTTTCTAAATTTTCCCGAGTCAGACCTTCGTGTAAAAGCATAATTACGACAAAAGAGGCACAACTCATTTTCAATGGGAGTGCTACGGGCACTTTTACGCTAGCATCAAAATCTCTGTTTTTAAAACGCTAAAAAGGCTCGACACAACATGAAACTTTGCTCGTAGTATCACCAGGGTCAAAATGCTAAAATATAAGTTTAGTAGAAGTGAAAGTCACTCATACAAATTGTAAAGGTCTTAAAGTATCTGATATTAAATTAACTTAAGTATCAAAAGTACAAATGAAATGTATGTATGTATGGCCGACCAATATGCAATTTTTTGGGCCAATTCAAAGAATTTGATTTTTTCAATATATCATCCAATAAAGACATTGATGAACTTTACTGCATCATAAAAAACAACGTATACACGGATCTGTGATGAGCCGACAGTCGAGCTCTATATCGTAGAATAGATCAATTATCACGTCCAGTATCCAGCATTTTTTTCAGATTCTCATTATCAGCGAGGTTTTTATCCAACTTCTTATAAAATAGATTAACTTTGAAATTAACTACTTTGGCTCTGACGCAGAAAGGAAAGAGTGAAAAGTACAATATTTGGCTCCAAAATGAAGTCGCGTCGAAGAAAAAAGGAGCAGAAAATGTCTCAAAAATGTTCTGAAGTAAATAAAGTGAGTGAAAGAGGAACGAGAGGAAAGGTGTTAATGACTTCTGAAATATAAACAAACATGTTTTATTCATTTGTTTAAGCCTGGAGGTAAAACACGCAGGACGCCGTTTGGTTTCAGTTGTTGATTGAGACGTTAATCTTCAACACTTTGAGCTCGACATCAATATGTTCTGCGTCATCAGTCAAAGGAGAGTTTTCATTCTTTAACTGGTTGTTGCTCGACAGGAAGAGGCAATTTTTAAAACGTCATATTTTGCGTCTCGGCTCTTAAGACAGTTCTTGTTCTTCCGTTAGTGAATGATGTCCGGTCGACGTGTCGCTCTCGACACACCTGGAACGTTTCTGCCGCTGGATTTACAACGCTGACGTCATTTTCACCTAATTTACAGCCACGAGCTTCCTGTTTCTGCCTTCTCTGCCCCGTCTCTCGAAAATAAAGCTGTGACTGCAGTCTGAGCGCTCAGAGCACCACAACACTTCATGTTGAATCACAGTAAAGCTCTCTGCTGGGAACCGGCTCACATCTGTCTCAGTCTGTCTGTCTCTGGACCAGGAGCTCTGGCTGCTGGCGGTTTTTGGCTCCAGACTGCCTCCATCTTGCTTTTCCTTAGAAGCTGGATTCATCATAATCCGGCTGAGGGGAAAGAAAAGTGCTCGAGATCGCAGTGTGACTGAGTGCATTATCCAAATAACTGTTATTATCTTCTACAGGTCAGTGAGTCACAAAGCTCGTCCTCCAGATCTGATAAAACGTTTGTTTGGCAGAGACCGAAAGAAATGTCACATCATCGTGAATTTATTAGTTTTTAAATGACAAATGTGATCATCCATAATAATCACGAATTATATCACAATCACAGTATCTGTCAAAATAATCACAATATCACTTTTCGACCGTATCGTGCAGCCGAACGTGAAAGTAACGCAAATATACTGAAAGCAGTAACACAACTCTACTCTCTCTATTGTAAAGTAACGTATTGCTTTCAAATGGAAGTAACCAGTGTATGTAATAGATTACATTTTGAAAGTAACTTACTCAAAATGTCACAAACTTGTAAATTAACTTCATTCGTGTTTGTCGGCTGGAAAAATATGGAAGACGTGGTTCATGTCAGACCAGCTTGTCAACGAGCAATTTTACCATTTATGTTGACAGTTATTGAATAATTATTAATGATTACTTGCTCTAATAAAGGAAGTAACTCAGTGTTGGTAGCAGAAGTCTGTAATTACATCATGTTTTCTACTGGGGCCGATGAAAACATCCGGAGAAAAACATGAAACTGTGTCCGTTAGTAACGACCTGGTGGAGACGGTTTGTAGTCCCTGATGAGTCGCCGGCCAACTTGAGCTAACATAATGTTTTCTAGAGATTCTTGATTTCACAAACTGGATAAATTCAACCCGTATAAATACTAAAATTCTGCAGTTTCTCTCCCTTCCTGTGGTTTTATCTCCTCTGCTCGTCTCCACCCGTCACTTCTGTCGTTTTCACGCCACATTGCTCTGCAGTCGGGCCGACGGACCATCGATCATATCTGTCTCGCTCTTTTCCATCCTCTTCATTTTTTTTTTTGACTTCCTGTCAGTCAGTTCTTCACTTCACTCTCTTCAGCTCCTCTCTGCTTCCTCTTTTCTTCTTGACCTTCCTCCTGCGTCACACGTCATTCGTACCTCCCTTGTTCTTCCCGTCAGCATCCTGCTTTTATCTTTAGTCCTCGACTTCACTCCTTTCTGAGCTTTCTGTTCATCTTTCCTCTTCTCTTTCTGCCCCTCCGTGTCTGATTGTCCTCGCTGAGTTGGTTTCCATAGTGACGTTCAGTCCGGCGGTCCTCGGAGACTCTAACATCCTCGTCATTATCACTTCCTCTCCTCTAATACCGAGCCATCATTCCTCAGACCTCGCAAATGGCCGACGTCACGCAGCACAAGAGCCACTTTCGTTTTTTTCTTCTCTTATGTGGCTCATTTTCTTCTTCTTCTGTGCTTTTACTCCAACTTTTCCTGTGGAAAGTTTCTGAGACTCTTTTCTTTTGAAGATCTCAGGTCACACAGTTTATATCATCAGTATATTCTTGTTTTGTCTCATTCTCTTTATGGAGGTATATAAAGAGGTATATGTTGTGATTTAACAAAGGAGACCCGAACACAAGCAAAGCTTTAATACACCTAACAGTAGAAGACGCAAGAGGCAGATCGCAGAAACAGGAAAGGGAGACATGGGTCGTCATCAGGGAGCGACGGACAAAGGAATGAAACGGAAAGTGAGACATGAAACACGGTGACTAACTTCAAAATAAACAGGAAATAACAAAGACACAAACTTGGACCACAACAGTAAATTATTGAGCTTTCACGGCTGTTGAAAGTGTGATGCGGTCATTTTGGATTCTGTGGTTCTGGGGCTGGAGAGGTGAGTTTCAAATCCAGCTTCAGCGGCAGTTGGTCCAACAGAACCGTGTGATGATCCGTCTCCTTCCTCCCGATTATTCCTGTCTGGATCTTTTGCTTTCTGATCGTCGACTTCTTTACTTTCCTCTTCGCTCCCGACTTATCGATCCTGCGACCTCGCGCTTCCTCCAGCTCTGATTTACACAGCAGTGGGTCCTCATCAGTGTGTGTGTGTGTGTGTGTGTGTGTGTGCGTGTGTGGGTGTGTGTGTGTGTGTGTGTGTTCACAGGCCTTGAGGTTTGCAGGACCTGCACGTCGATAACTAGGATGAACTGCGGTGAAGGTCCTGCGAGCGGGCGATACGTTACTTATTGATGAAATGCTTTCTGTCATTTGTGTGTGCGTCAATGTCAGTGTGTGCGTGTGTGTACCTGTGTGTGTGTGTGTGTGTGCGTGTGTGACTGTATGGATGTTGATGGAGTGTGTTTTTTTGCAGAAATAGTCTCGAAAATATTGCTCAGTTTTTCAAAATTCTCTCTCTCTGTCTTTCTATCTGTGTGTGTGTGTGTGTGTGTGTGTGTGTGTGTGTGTGTGTGTGTGCGTGTGCGTGTGCTTGTGCGTGTGTGTGGTTGCAGTCAGACGTTCCAGGTGAGGATAATCGATGATGAGGAATATGAAAAGCATGAGAACTTCTACATCGTGCTGGAGGAGCCTCGCTGGCTGAAGAGAGGAATCTCAGGTGCGTATCGACAGTCTGTGTAACGGATTTCGTAAAATCACTTCCTGCTGTGAGTTTTCTCTTTATTAGTTTCTCTGAACAACAAACAATAACAGGTCATCAATATGCATCTTCCTGTGCTGCAGACACAGAACGCTGTCGCTCACATCGTTATCGTAGTCCTGATCGTTCTTTTTAAATGTCGTCCCTATTTCACAAACTGCCGTAATATTCATACTAGTTTTGATTTTAATTTCTAGCCGGAAGTGTTCAGTGTTTTTATTGTCGTTACCACACGACGGTTGTAGCTGTGAGACGATATTAACAGCAGTTTTTTACATGGTTAGTTAAACTCTCTGAGCACCAAACTAATCCAGACTGCTGCACTGTTCTGTGTTCTGTTTCTGAGCTCTTTGTCTTTAGTTCTTTAGCTGCGTCAGCGACCCAGTTTACCCACAGGGATCAATACAGCTCCATCTTCTTTCAGACACACACACACACAGCTACACACACAGACACACACACACTGAGGGACCCATCGAGTCATCTGTTACCTGTCTCGACAACAACAACAACAACACGAGGAGTCGCTTCCTCTTGACTTTGAGATCCGCAGAGAGAGACGAGGATTCATTTAGATTTCAGAAGATTTTCTTCGACTGTCAGCCGGCTGCTGCAGTGTGTCAACAGAAACACTGTTGTTGTTGTTGTTGTTGTTGTTGTTGTTGTTGTTGTTGTTGTTGTTGTTGTTGTTGTTGTTGTCGCTGCCTCACGGTGGACGTAAGATGGAGGGAGATTTTTTGTTAATGGAATAAACAACAGAGTGATGAAGTGTGTGTTTGTGGAGCGAGCGAACAACGAGTCGTACAGTGAAGCTTCTTTATAACGACTGGAGTTTGATGTGTTATTAGATGTATTATTAGATCGAGCCTTTGATTGCGTCAGTGTGCTATTATTATTATATATTATATATATATTGTGATCTATACTGAACTCCTCCTCTGTTCTCCTTCACAGCTCTGCTGCTCAGCCAAGGTGAGTCTGATCATTCCTCCTGCCTGAAGCTGGAGATCCTGAGTGAAACTGCAGCTAATGATTATTTTCATCATCGACAGGAAATAACGTGAAATCCTCTTGTCAGCTAGTTCGCCAAACAATACAAACACAGCTAATGAGAGCCAATAAGTCTCTTATTGATTCTATTCACGAAAAAGAACAATCAACGAACAATAAAACCAACTAGCTGACAAACGAGCATGTACCAATGACGTGTCCGGGTGATTAAGTGTGCGTCAAAATCCAACAAAAGATTGTCTTCTCTTATTCCCACATGTCCACGAGATCCATTACAGCAAACGATTGAGTCCAAAACACATTATTAACTGCACAAATCATGACAAAAAAGGGATCAACTGATGTCGAGGACGCTATTTGATGCTTTTATCAATCTACAAACTCCACTTTTCATCAGCAAAACACCACTAAACTGCATGACGGAGGTAAACAGGATGTCTGCCGACCTCTGACCTATTGATCGACGCCTCATTTGACCCGTTAGGAGCTTCTATATCCGCCCTGCGGCCTGAAACAGCCAACGAGTGCTTTGATAGACAGGACGCCCACTCCTGGTCCCGCCCCCTCTCTCCATCCGGATGAGTGACGCATCATGTAGCCAATGAGATTTAAAATCCGTGATTATATCATTTAAATGGATCTTGAAGCCCAAAGCTCGGAAATTATTCCAGTTTTTGTGATTTCAAGCTATTTTCTGAACAGATTCGAACAGCTGCCACGGTTTCTTCCTCCTGCAGCCGCTCCGGTTGGTTCTGTTCAGGACTGTGCCGCCTGTGCAGCCGGCTGTAATGACCTGGCTCGCGGTTCTGGCATCTCGTTCAGCCCTGCTCGGTGGGGTGATGGGTGATTTGTCTGTTTACATTTGGATCACATCAGAACCGGCCTCTGTGAGTCTCTGCGCGGCACAATACAACCGTTAGGAGATAAAATGCTTACAAATGAGTTGGCGCTCCACTCGGGGCTCGTCGCCGTGTGCTGATGCAGATATATCACCGTGTTCGGGGCCTATAAGACGACCACATGGAGTCTGCAATGGCTGTGCTTCATCATTACAGATCATTGTGTAGTTTGACGTTATGTTAACGGAGGCTTGTGTGTGGGAGGCGAACAGAACAGATTGATTGGTTGAACGCTGAACCTCCAAAATAGCCGAGTGCAATATCCAAATCACAGAGTTTGCAATTCTGATCAAGTTAATGTGACAAACAGCTTTATAATGAAGTACTGCGGTTCTGACCCACACATGCTGTTCTCCAGATGTTGATCACATTTGTAACATCTGTGATTTAAGAGCGAGCAGAAGAAGTGCCAGCCTGTCCTCATCAGAAAAAAAAAAACACCACTTAGGTGTGAAAGCAGCTTATTACGTCCCATATTTACACTTCTTGTTGGCCAGCGACCTCTAGTGGTGGTCGTCATTATCACGGCAGCAAAGGAGGAAGTCAAACAACAAACTTACCAGAATGTTTCCCCAAACACAAAGTAGATTTAGTGGCTGAATCTGAGCAAACTGTGGCTGTCGTTTCTGTCGTTTTATGATATGAGGATGTGTTGAGAACAGCTGAAGTGAGAACTGAACCTCTGAGCTTGTGAATAATCTGAATATACAAAAGGAAAACTGTTCAAACAGCAACAGCTGTGAGCCGAATCCAAGAGAAGTCTGCCAGGATGCTTCATCTCAGCGCCAAGAAGACTAAATTATTGATTGTCCGTGTGTGCGCAGGTCACAGATATCTAGTAGTGAAAGAAATATCGCTGCAGAAAGTGTAAAATCCTGCATTTAAAACCGTGTCTGAGTAAAAGAGATATGGAGCAAAAACACAAAGTTTTCCGCTTTGTGACGAAAGCGTTTTCAAGCGAATCCAAGAGGGATTTTTAATAGTTCATTTGTTTTCAGAACTCTCTCACCACGCAGAGGAAAAACTTCATCCATCACATGTTTTTATCCAACAAAGGCTTTTAAAAGCTCTCGATGACACACAACGACCTGAAGTCACTCGACTGTCGCAGCTCGTCCTCCGGTGAAAAGCTGGAAGCTGTTTTTGTGTTCACGGCTTTGTGTCCTCCTCCTTCTCACTCCAGAGCAGAAGGACACTTACAGCAGACATTAAAACACTCTCACTGGTAATTCCTTCTTATTGTAAATTGCTGGTTGTTGTTCTCTCTCAAACACTGACTGAACGCTCGGGAAGGAAAAGACTCACAAGTGGATCAATATTGTCAAGAGGGACTCGAGGAGAAGCTTTGAGAGAAGTGCTGGTTTCTTCTTCTTCTGTCTCTTACAGACAGAAGAAGAAGAAGCCGTGACATGCAGCATTTAGAAGAAGAAGAAGAAGAAGAAGACGAAGGAACAGCATGTTTTGGACTCCAGCTCCTGTGTTACTTCTGCACCTTCGTTATCTAGGTCAAATATTGAACGTGACGTTACTTCACTACATTAATAAGTTAGAAGGACTCTGACTTTTGGTTTCACACTCAACAGAACCAGCTCTTCTTCCCCTCGTTACTCTTCTTCCTCCTCTACGTCCGTAACAACTCCTGCAGCCGCTGGAGGAAATGAAGCGCAGATACAGTCTGAGTCACGATGGTTGTTTTCCTGAAGAGGACGGGCTGGTAGGATAGAAACAGTCGCATGAGGACGTTATCTTTGGCTAATTGGTTAATTGTCTGATATAAACCTGCGTGATGCTCCTGCTAACAACACACTCGCCTTCCCTGCTGTCTTCTCCCTCTCGCTCTTTAAAGCCTCGGCTTGTTTGCATCGCAGCTCAGCGGCTCGTCACCTCCTCGTCCTCGTTCACCTGCAGCAGAATTATTCTGGCTCAGTTCAGCAGTAAAACTCACCGAGCGTTGACAGTTTGGGAGAAACTTTCCTCCCTCGTTCGTCTCTGAAGATCCACCGCTCTAATCTTTCTGTCGCTGTGTTGTTTTTCTGCTTCCTCCTGCACACACACACACACACACACACACCGTCCATCTGTCATCTTCTCGTGTCCCTCTCCCACGCTGTGTGAGAACACACACACACACACACACACACACACACACACACTGATGCGTTGATGCACACAGGTGATGAAGCGCAGCTCCAAATAAAATGCTGACTCACGATCTATTACTGACGGAGGTAGAACTGGAAATATCTGTGACATTTTAGTTTCACACTCGCTGCTGGTGTCCTCATGGTTTCCTTCACTTCTCCCTCCCTCCTTCTCCCTCCCCCCCTCTCTCTCCTTCCTCCCTCCTCCCTTCTCCTCACAGAGGGGGCGGAGGGCCAGATGAGCTCCGAGGAGGAGGAGGCTCGGAGGATAGCTGAGATGGGGAAGCCCATCCTGGGAGAGCACAGCCGGCTGGAGGTGGTCATCGAGGAGTCGTATGAGTTCAAGGTGCACAACTCGTTTATTTAATGCTGCATCATTCTGCTAAAGGTGGAAAACCTGTAACTTATAACAAATATAAGGATGTTTCTTATATATGTTGTTGATTATCACAAATGTTTCCAACGATGTTCAAACAGAGAAATCCATCATTTTTCTGAGGGTGCGTTTTATTTGGTCACCTGTCGCTTTAGTCAGAGAGTCAGAGACTAAACGTACCGTGAATAAATCATTCCTCACCGTGTTGTCATGTTGTTTGACAATGAAGACAACAGCTTCCATGATCACATGATGGTCGACATGCAGACAGCAGGAGGAAGGAGGACGCTAACTGACTCAGTTTGTCTCGCAGCGTCTTCAGCCAAAAAAACATTTTGCTGAAACGTCTGGAAAACTGTTAGAAAAACCTCAAACAACTTAAATTATAACTCCATTATGAATTTTTGATTCACTGTGAGTTTAATATGTTAAACTTTCCTCAAGCCCAGAAAAAGCCATTTAAAAATCTGTCTTTCTCACAACCAGGAAGTAAACCTGGAGAACAAACAATTCTCAATACTCTCATCATCTTTTTACATTTGGCATCTCGATTGTTATAAATTTAAGACAGAAATAGTCGACGGCGGGCTTCATACCAACAGCCTCCATCCGATGAGTCAGACTAATGATTTATTGACGCTATCCCACCGTCTCAAGGTTTATTACTTAACCAGATCATTTTATTGCAGTTGAAGAATAAAACTGGCGGACATAAATCTGTCATCTTGTGAAGCAGCAGAGTAGCAGAGCTGTGGGAACAACATCCTGAATGTGCACAGTAAGAAACTCCAAACCTGTCCGAGGGATACGGAACATTTCTCCCCCGAAGCCCAAAAACCAGAACAGGAACGTGGACGCTTGATAGTTGGATGCGTTTCTGCTCTGTGTTATATAATCCACTTTCTCACTAGTGAACCGGGGTCATAGTCCTCTCAGCGGGCCGGTCTAATATGGGTTTTGAATTATTGAAAATGTACAAGTTGCCCTCGATACGGCAGCGAGCTCGAGGCGAGCAGGAATTCAAACTGTCATGGCGGACATGAGCTGCTGCACGTCTGCACCTCGGGCCCGGTTCCATCTGTGCGTGAAGAGCGAAGCGAGAGGAAGCGGACCGCGAGAACAGCCAAATATTTGAACTGTGTATCGGCTGTTGCCCATCGCCTGCCTCTCCAAACATTCATACATCTCAGTTCACTAAAGAAGGAGGTTACGCTGCCGTCTAACTGAAAACTAAAATAATGGATTCCTAACTGAGGAGAAGTTTGAGTTCCCTCACGTGTGGTCGACTTCCTGTGAACTAAATCATACTCAGTGTTGGGAGACGAAGTGTTTTACATCCCGGCGCAGCATGAATGATTGAATCTGTTTTTACCGTCAGCACTCAGGTGTGTAATTAAAGCAGCGAGAGGTTCACACGTTTTAAAAAGCCCAGAAATCATTAAATCCACTCCAACACACAGTGAATAACGTCGCCTGTGGTGTCACTTTTGGTGCCGATGTCGCAAAGACAGCGATAGAAGTTAAACATCGCATCAATAAGTGGGCAGGTTTTGTTTCTGAAAGTCTCAGCGCTGCGAGGAAACACATTTCAAACAGAGTTTGACTCGTCACCAGAGCGCTCTCCATCGAGTGAACGCCCGTCCGTCCAACGTCTCAGACAAACTGTTATCAATCTTTTATTTGTTTATTTTTTGGGGGGCTAAATCGAGTCAAATTTAACGTATTGCGTCTATAAAGATACTGGAATCAGCCTGTAAAATAACCATCGTAGAGTTCAAACTCCCTCCAGGTTACTAAAACGCCCGGGTTCTCCGAAGAAATGACAGAAGACATGACCGCCATGTCCTGAAAGGAAGCTGCAGCCATCCACCTTTACCTGAGGTTGAGGACCGGGGTGAACTGTGCCTCTTTGTGTTTTGGTTGCACAACAGCAGCGTGTCTGCCGTTGTGCAACCAAAACACAAAGAGGCACAGTTTTGACTCCAGAACGAGAAGCTGAAGCAAAATAAGTGTGGGTGTAATGATTAATTTGGTGTGTGTGAGCCTTCTTGTGCTCTCTGCGACGGGAGAACGCCTCATTTTCAGCCAGTTAATAACCGACAGCAGTGTGGATCGAACTCATTACAGGAGGCGAGAGACGAGAACCGAACAAACAACATCAACACAACAGATGAACGAGAGCTCATCACTCTCAACACAGTACACTGAAATTCAATATTCTCATCCGAGGATAAGAGTAGTACGTTTTTCCTTCCATGCAGCTGAAGACAAACATGTTTTTATTATTTCTGTAGGCAGTTTAAACACGACTCACAGCTTTGTCGTACTGACATGACGGGTGGACGGATGATATCAGATCCTCTGCAAATAAAGCAGGAAATCAGGCGGGCTGCAGAGAGCAGGTGTAGCAGGAGGCGACTTACACGGCGAGCTTTATCTATTATTAAATCCATTGTGTTGTTCGGCGGCTGCCTGATTCTCTTCTTTAATCACAATGTAGTTCACGGTGTGGCGAACACAACGAGTCTGACACGTGTAGTTCCTATGACACGACATCATTAACTCTCCCAGGTGAACGAGAAGCAGGTGATGAATCTGCATCAAATGTGACGAGACGAGAAGACGAGGCAGCAGAACAACAGGATCCATTATCTCCTGCAGGGAGAATGTGCAGGTTTCGTCCACTCGGTCCTGATCTCAGACGCTCTGACTCTCTCCTGTGAGTTCTATCGACGGGTGATCAAATAAAATAACAAAACTACAGATTTCTCTAGTTTTGGAGCAAACAGCTCGACTCACCATATCAGATCTTCACTGTACGTTTATAACGGCCAGAAAAACTGAACGATAAACTATAAATATCGTTATTGTGAATATCATGGCGACGCTCCTAAAACACCTGAACAACATCCATCAACATCTTCACTTATTGACTTATTTTCGACGACATTATTACATCAGACCACACCTGACTTGACCTCCACCTGCACACCTGTGAAGTTTCACGACCGGATATTTCACCGCTGTGACGCTATCGTGCTGACAGAACGTCAGACTCAAAACGTTTTCTCATTTTTAACTCGAGAAAGTAAAAACAATGAAGGCGCCAGATTCCTCCACATGACTGACGGTGGCTCAGGAGCTCCGTCCCACCTGGGCGACTCCGTCTACCTGTCCTCTGCGCTCTAATTGGTCACTAATGATGTGTGTTGTGTGCTTCTGATTGGCAGAGCACCGTCGACAAGCTCATTAAGAAGACCAACTTGGCGCTGGTGATCGGCACGCACTCCTGGAGGGAACAGTTTGTGGAGGCGGTCACTGTCAGCGCAGGTGAGCTGTGTGTGTGTGTGTGTGTGTGTGTGTGTGTGTGTGTGTGTGTGTGTGTGTGTGTGTGTGTGTGTGTAGACATGTTAGTGGAGTAAACAAACATCTGTCACAAGGAGACACTCACAGCTGCTTTAAGGGTGATTAAATTTCACAAATCACTTTTAAAGGGTCAGTTCACCCCAAAATACAAAATCCAAATGTCTCCTCTTACCTGCAGTGTAATTTATCCGTCTAGATTGTGTTAGTTTGAGTTGCTGAGGGGGAAAATACTCTGCGAGCTTGCTGTGGATGGAGAAAGGCTCCCACGCCAGCAGCCTGGAGCTGGAAACCAGGCGCTCTGCAGGCAGACTTAACGATGATTCGTTCCCAGTTGTGTCGTCCCGTCCTGCAGCGCGCTAATCACCACAGTGCCTGATTGGATCTGAAACGAGGCCTTAAACCCTCCTCGCAGTGCAGTGTGACACACTTTGCAGGATTGTTGTTCTCGGGGTGTAAACTGTAGCTTCCACTCATTTATATGGAAGTTGTTAAGTTGTCTTAGACCAGATTGAACCAGGTCTCTGCGGGCTCTTAGTTCACACTGAACATCAGCTCTCCTAATTAAAATGCTAAAAAACAGTTTTTGAAGATGAGAACATGGAGCAGGTGAGGATACAAAGAGGTGGAGGAGCAGAGAGGCTTCCTGTCTCCGTCACCTTCTCTGAGACGTTTACGGTTCATGAAGTGTTTTTTGGAGGAAGCACAAAGTAAAGGTTGTTCCAGGAATACTGAGACGCTGCTCAAGCTTTGTTTTCAGTCTCAGGTATTAACGTTGTGATCCCTCCACTTCTGAAACCGAGCTCACGCCTGAATGTACAGCAGTCCAATGATAACTAACGACCACAGATTCTGACTCGCTGACGGGAAACAAACCACCTGAGTCTCGTGTAACTTCATCTGTGTTTGTCCTTCAGTTATTGTCCTCATGTTAGTTTTACAAACCGCTCTGCTTGTGTAACTTAATCAATCAACATGTGAATCACATGTCACAGAATTAGACAATGTCAATTACGCACCAAGATCCAATCCAACAGGTCCGACATGGGGTTCAGATTTGTTATTCACGGTCGCCATCTAGTGGACAAAACCGTTCACTACAGGCAGAACTGAGCAGCTGAGAATTCACAGATGAACAGGTTCAGATTTGAGTTAATGTTCTGGTTCTGGTAGAAGAGGATAAGACACCGGTGTGAACTTCATCCTGACAGCTGACAGGAGCACGACACACAGCTCTGTCTCGTGGCTGGATGGAGAGTAAAATACTGATACTTATCAGTTCTGAAGACATGAAACTGTGTCGGCACTCTGGTACCAGCTGTGGGGAAATGTGCAATATTACAGCAGCAAAGGAGAAAGCAACAATAGAGAGCATGCATTAAAAAAAATATATAACAACAAAATATAGAACAATATAAACACCATAAATGAGACTCCTGTTTCTCTCTCCTTAGGTGACGGCGATGACGACGAGGAGGGTCGTGAGGAGCGCCTTCCATCCTGTTACGATTACGTCATGCACTTCCTCACCGTGTTCTGGAAGGTTCTGTTTGCCTGCGTCCCGCCCACAGAGTACTGGAACGGCTGGGCCTGTTTCTTAGTGTCCATCAGCGTCATCGGCCTCCTCACCGCTGTCATCGGAGATCTGGCGTCGCACTTCGGCTGCACCGTGGGGCTGCGGGACACCGTGACCGCCGTGGTGTTCGTGGCTCTGGGAACTTCTATTCCAGGTGAGGGAAGTCTCGTCCTGATAATCACAAATCCATCCATCCATCCATCCATTTTCGTCCGCTTATCCGGGGCCGGGTCGCGGGGGTAGCTGCCTGAGCAGGGACACCCAGACTTCCCTCTCCCCGGACACTGCCTCCAGCTCTTCCGGGAGGATCCCAAGGCGTTCCCAGGCCAGCTGGGCAACATAGTCACAAATCCAAACTTTCATTAATCCAGTTGAAGCATTCAGGAGAATAAATCACACAGCAAATATGACATTTACTCACAATCTTACTTCAAAAGTCTATGAGACAGAACAAACCCAGAGGATACAGACTGGAACCTGTTTGTCGACATATTCAGAATCCATTCAACCAGATTTAGATAAACGTTGACTTTGTCTGGTGATCAACACCTGTGAGGGTGGAAACCTCAAACGCCCTGTAAGCAAACAGAAGTGGATCGACCTGCTGTTCCACCTTTAATCAGATTTCCCTGCAGACACGAGTCTTGTTCCTGCAAAGATGTCAGCGTGGCATCTTCTTGGCATCCGACTGCATGTCTGAAGTATGAAAAGGATGTGCAGAGTCACGTATCTGCGAGACGACATCAACCCATCACGAGACAGCAGATGTGTTGTACCATTGTGTCTCTTGTGTCTTTTTGTGTCTTTTGTAGTCGCATGATTGACAAAGAAATGTTAACAGTAACTCTGAATAGGCGCTCCGGCCCCGGGGCCCCCCGACAACCTGGGCCAAGGTGCTTTGTTTCATCTGCTCATGTCTGTGATTGAATTCGGCAGATTGAAGAATGAATTCGTCCCCGACGGTGCAGCTTCGTCTGGTTGTGTGAAGATGATTCACTCTCTCTCTCTCTTTGTCTCATTCCAGACACTTTTGCCAGTAAAGTCGCCGCCATGCAGGACCAGCATGCCGACGCGTCCGTTGGTAACGTGACCGGTAGCAACGCCGTGAACGTGTTCCTGGGGATCGGCGTGGCGTGGTCGGTGGCCGCCATCTACTGGAGAATTAAAGGAGTGGAGTTCAGGGTGGACCCGGGCTCGCTGGCCTTCTCCGTCACACTCTTCACCATCTTCGCGTTCATCTGCATGGCCGTGCTGCTGTTCAGACGCCGGCCCTCCATCGGCGGAGAGCTCGGCGGCCCGAGGGTCGCCCGCATCCTCACCACCCTGCTGTTCCTGGGTCTGTGGTTCCTCTACATCCTCTTCTCCAGCCTGGAGGCCTACTGCCACATCACCGGCTTTTAAAACAGGAGTTGACGAAAGCTGTGGAAGAATCCTGCGCAGCAACACACACATGTACTTTAACATTCGGCCCACAGTTTGACACCAAACAAGATTCATCTTTTCAAGCGTCCGCTGCAGCCTGGAGGTGTCCTGGTCATCGATGCAGGGACGCTAAAAATACTTCAGATACATGTTAACACACACACACACACACACACACAGTTTATATGTACGCATGTGGAAACAGACCATAAACACACACGCACAGTTACAGGCATGATGAAGGGCGAGAGGAAGTGTTTGTGAGGGGCGAGAAAACGTGAACGCAAAAGGTTTATTTCAGCAGAGTTAGCGGAGAGAAGACGGAGAGAGGAAGAAAGCGATCGAGAAGTTGTTATCTTATTTGAAAAGAGGGTCAGGTCCACCGCTGGAGGTGATTGAAAGTCGGGTGGGTTGGGATTTGATTGGAGGAGCCGTCCTGTGACATCAGATCCACTGACAGAGAGGAGGACGCAGCAGAAACCTGTGCACGCCGGACAAAACGATCCGAGGAACATCTTTGTTTGTCCCCGCCAGCTTCTCCTCCGGTACGGCTTCATGTTCCTTCACAACGAGGTGGAGCGCTGTGTGAAAAAAAAAAAAAAAAAAGAGTGGAATGTTTACAATAACAATTACATTAAGCTTGTTTACTCCAGGAGGTTCTCATCCAGTGGTGAAGCTTGTCTAATACACTGTATAGAAGGCGGTTCTCCACATGCGCTGTAAATAGTTCAGTGTACATAGAGTGAAGTGTTTTCAGCAGGCGGACGAGGACGAGGGCGACAAACACGATCCCCACAGGAAGTCGAATCACTGCAGTCAGGCAGGAAAGCTTCAGTGTTTTTCAAATTCAGGCAAAGACTGGAACACGTTCCCAAACATTAGAAAAGTGACGACTAAAGTCTCAGCTGACCAAACAAATGAACGACGGGCGGAGAGAAGATTTTAAAGAGCCATATCTCCCCAGAATCCTACGTTCCGGTGCAACCCCTCTGACAGAGCTTTGTATATCACACGGAGGGATTATTCCTGCATGTATAGCCAGAAACATCTACACATAAACCACATATAAACTATGTTAAAGGGAAAACCCACCTGTAAATTACATCCCTGCATTTGTGCGTCTGCTCAGTGAAACTCAGCCGGTTCTGGATGTTAAATCGACGTTAAAGACGCGTTTGATCCAGCGGAGGAACAAAAAAGGACATTTTCCTCCTCAGAAGGACCAAACGTGCGCTCACATCGACGCACGAGGACTGAGATCTGAGCTACAGTCAATCATAGCTGTGTCATTGTGGGTAGTGACGGACTAATCCATTACTGTGGCATGTATCCTGACAGAGTAATCCATTACTGTTAGTGACAGCAGCAGCACGGTCAGACAGACATGCATGGACGGTTTGAAGGAGGCTTCTTACAGTGTTAGTTCACTTTCAAAGTTAACCAGACATCCTGCGTTTTGATCAGGACACACAAGATCTTAATCTGCACATTAATTAGGATGCAGGACGCTCGTCTAATCTAAAACCACGCCGACGCTTCAAGACAGCAGCCGTACAATGCCTTAAGAACAAAGTCTCAAGTAAAAATCTAGTATTGAAGCTTTCAGCTGTACAAACTGTGCAGGCTGCACTTTATCTGATGTAACTAAAACATACTGTGCTGTGTTTTTTCTTTATTCTGTAGTTAAACAAACTATTAGTGTGCAATAGGAGGAAACTATGAGCTGTCTGCAGTTCTGCTGGAACTCTGGATCCTCGTGGAGTTTCTGTCCTGTGGGAAGAGATGGCGGTAATCTGTTCCTGCCGATCGTCTGCGCTTCGAGCACAATAAAAGCACCAGACATGCTAAAAAAAAATGACTTCCCATTTTAACGGAAAGTCTGCACATTGTTTAAAACGACTAAGGTCTACGTTCTCCAGGCTGTGTTTACAGTCTGCAGGCCAACAGCTGACAGTGCTGGGCTCTGCAGACAGCTGACAGGAACTCTGTAGAGGAGCAGCAGCGTCATTATCGGGTTGAATCACAGTCACAGTTTCATAGTTTCATAGTTTCATAGCATCGGCTGTTTTCAGTGGAAAACGCTTTAGGGAACTCTGCCCTTCACGGCATGTATGTTTTGCTCAGTATTGCATGGCAGAGTTGGAACATGGAATAAAATGTTCACAAGCTCCTGAAACTACTAAACCAAAACTAGAGTGCTGCAGACCAGCGGAGACATCGAACCACAGCAGACAACCTCCGGCTGGCTGTGACGTTTACACACAGACGCTTCAGGTTCATGACTCCAAACTGAGGAAGTCGTGAAGCTGAAAAGTCAGCGTGCAACAGCATAGAATGTTGATATAGTTAAAGGGACAGTCTGCAGCCAAATACATAAAACAACATCATTTTCATCTGTGGTGCCGTTTATCGATTGTTGTGGTGCGAGTTCTGGAGCGATCAGCTGTTCCTACATATGCCTTCACTCCATCATACTCAACAACAATGTCTTTCCAAAAAAATCCTACTCAAGATAATCCACAGACCTTTATCAAATGACAACGGCATGTTTTAGTGATTTAAAAGAAGGTTTGTTGCCTTCGTCTACGTGCCGTTGAGCTTCTTTCTTCATCCTCAGACTTTGTTGTGACCAGTTTCATGTAGGAACGAGGGGCGTCGCGATAAACCGGTAGTAATAATAACCGTGGTATCTAAAAAGAAATTATCAATATCAAGTTAAACATACACATGTGATATCAGTCTTCACTTTGTCATAGTAGGCAGCAGTAATTCAGGTTAACACTGGCTGCCACCTGCCATTAAAACCTTAAAATGAATTGAGTGTAATTGATTTTGTTCGATTTTGTACAGCTATGGTTAATTTATTTGCCAAAAAAGAGACAAAACTCACTATAAAGTTGAATACTAGAGAGTATATAATATTTTTATCACAATGATTTAGGCCTGGTAGGAACTATTTCTTTCTATCCACCGACTGCATCACCTCCATCACCACTGAGCTCGTTAACATCACAGCTCGTTACTGTGTCCGTGGTGGATGCAGATTCCTGCTCTGCGCTGTGACACGTGTGGTAAATGTAGTTCAGTACGTAGAAAACGGCTCCTACATGCTCACAACCAGGTCTGTGGATTATCTTACCGAGTCGTGATTGTTTAGTTTTTTGGCGTTGTGAGCTACAAACCGAGTGTCATCTCGTTCCACTGACAGACACATCAACAGCTGATATCCCCAAAACTCAACAACTCACATCACAACAACACGAGTGGATAAATAACACGACAGGTGAAGGATTTGTGTTTTTGTTTTTGGGGATGAACTGTCCACTTCACATCGAGCTTAGAATCATCAGGAGTCCAGCATCCGTTTCTACGTGACAAGAAGTTGATTTATGATCACAGTCCACGTTAATAATATTCACTGCCTAACATCAGTCACACTAATAATAATATATCTGTGAGGACATTGTACTCTGATAAGTGCTATACAAGTGGAATTTGTCCTTAACATGATACCATCAGATAGATTGGATGAGTTTACCCTTCTCTAACTATACTTTGTAAACTTTCTAAAAAACGATTTTGTATCTTTTCCTTGCAGATATATCCGAGCTAGATTTTTTTGTACTTCTAAACGATGTTTAGAATCGTATCAGTAGAGTTGGTAGTCGTAGATTAAATTTAGTGGATTAGATTTTGATATATTTCCACAGTGAGGACGCTCCCCGTCAGCGTAGTGTGTCATAACCCAACAGAACCACCATCTGATTTACTGAAGCACGTCGGCGTCTGCTGACTCGTTTGTTGTCTGTGTTACTTATGTATATTTCTTCTCATAAGATGATTTATTTAGATATTTATTTATTTACAAGAAGATTATTTATCTATGGATAAGCTGTGCCGCAGGTCCTTGAGGCGAGCAGCGAGGAGTTTAGTTCAAGGAGTGTGGTTTCAATGTGCAATACAGAACAGAAAAGAAGCAAAACACCTCTGACACCATCTTTTTTCTGCTCCAGTGTTTGTCGTTATCCTCTGCCAACGTACATTTCTTCATCCGGTTTCTACTGAAGGAGGAGTTTTTGAGTGTAAGTAGCATGTTTACATGACGAAACAGTGATGAACATTGCCAGTATAATTGTCAGTCTTGGGTCGTCTTGAGCTCATATGTAGATGTGAACGGTGGCTGTGAGGCGGGTCGGCGGTGTGTGAGGTTATAACAGGAGTTTAACTGTTGAGTCGACTCGCTGCAGCACCAGGTGGGACCAAGATTACACATCACACACACACACAAACACATACACAGGTGTACTGAACTCTTGTGTAATCTCTGACTGGGTACAAAATGATCAGCACCAGCGGGTACAGATTGTGTACCCAGCATGCCCAGTGTCGTTCCAGCAGATGTGGCCCAGATGTGGCTCAACGCCCGCGAACAGAACTGTCTACAATGTCCGGACAATGTTCCATGTTTCCATGAACTTCTGTACTAACTGTCTGGCTTCGGCCTTTGCTGTTCTGTAGCTAGATGTGATGCCTCCCCCATCCAGCCTCTCCCCCTCCCCTCCCCCCTCCCCCCCGTGTGTGTCTGTGTTTGCTTCCCCTCCGTGTTCCTCTGCAGATGCATGATGAATCCCCGTGTACATGTGTTAGCAGCATGGTCTACTGTGATGGACGCCATATTTTATCAGGTTGATTCCCCACAGTTTCGAGAAAAAAAAATCCCAAACATCAGAGGCTCTCTGTGACATAAAATAAGCAAGTGGCTCACACAGACACAACCACGACTACACACTGATACACTGAAGACACACACACACACACACGCACACACACACACACACACACACACACACACACAGCATTCATGGATTCGGTGTGTGCTGCTTATTTGTTAGTTATCCTCAGAAGCTGTGAAAAGAGAGCGTGCTCTGTTGTGTCACGTCTGCAACGAGCTACATCCCAGCTCATCCTTTTGTTTGTTGGTGTACGATATTTCTGTGTCTGTGTAAGTGTTCTTCTTCTTCTTCTCCTTCTTCTTCTTCTTCTTCTTCTTCTCCTTCTTCTTCTTCTTCTTCTTCTTCTTCTTCTTCTTCTTCTTCTTCTTCTTTCTTCTCCTCCCATTAGCTGCCTCCCAGGTCTTGCTCTTCAGTGTGTCTCTCTGTGAAGTTTTGTTCCTGTGATGATGAAAATGTCTCTCTGCCTGAAACCTTTGTAGGGAAATAAAATGACTGAGTTACTACAATATCTTGTGATAGACATATACATTTATTCAATACTGTAATAAATTATTAACTGAAGATGATATTTAAGTTTTTTTAATGAAATGCAGAAAAAGAAATCTTAGGAAAAAAAATGGCAACTTGTTTTTGAGAAAACGGCATGAGGTGTAATGTGTTACTGGAAGAAAATGAAGGTCTTTGATCAAGTGAAGTTGACCTTATTGGAATATAGTTTATTTATTTTCAAGGAGAAACGTGTCTGAGTCATTATTTTATCTCTGATGGGCAAACAGCAGCCAAACCCGACATGGACGGAGTGTGAGACAGCAGGCTATTGAGGCATTTTGCAGGTAAATAAGAACTCTGCAGTCTAAGAGTCAGTGTGCATGAAAGAAAGTGAATTTTTTGAAGAAGTAAAATCATCGTCCAGGTAGTTCAGCGTACATCCCATGAGCAGAGGCCCTGTCCTCGCTGCAGCAGCCCAGGGTTGGAGTCCAATCTGGGGCACTTTGCTGCATGATGCCCCCCTCTCATCCCGTTTCCTGTCAATAAAGTCACAAAGGCCAAAAAAAAAAGAAATATTACGTTGGACTCGCTTGCAGTTACTTCGACCACAAGTTTGACAAAGATCCAAAGTAAAAACAAATATCAGGAAATCATTCTTCTGACTGTCAGCGGGAAATCTTAAAGGTTCCGTATGTAGGATAATGCAATTAATGATTATGTTTTTATTAGTGTATAATATGATAATTGTTGTATATTTCATTACTTTAGCATGAGGCTTTTATATCTTTATAGGAAGCAGGTCCTCCGTTTGTTCATTTCTCTGTGTTTCATCATGCGGTTGATGCGTTTTAGCAAAACAATTTCCAAAAACCATCTAGAACAATATAATTCAAATTTGCACAAGACTACAATGTAAGTGATGAACAATCATTGGAATCAGTTCTGAACAGTGAGGATTTGCACAGTTTCTCATGTGAAATGTTGGTTTTATCTAGAAGTGCAGAGCGGAGCCTCTGCGAGAAACATTACACCTCCTGGGAACCCTGAGTTACACAGAACACTGCAAGAAATATCACCAAACAAATACTTTTAGGAAAAATGTGAACGTGTTTACTGGGTACTTTTAAACGTATACATTCACAGATAAATCAGAAATAATCATGGAACCATCATTTTGAATAAGTTTGTCGTAAAAATGCAGGAGTGATACTGATTATCTGTATTAATGTACAATTAATTATCAAACAACTGGAGCCCTGCACCATCCAGTGCAGCAGTGTATTCATATGATGAGTGTTTACTGCCCTTCAGAGATCAATCACTATTTCAGCTTGATCAATCACACTGTGCATCAGAAGGATTTACTGTAAGTGACAGTTTAGTTCAAGGTCTTGTGTTACAATTACTGATTGCAGTGAAAACACAATATGATGCTGCACTGATCCATCACATAGTGCAGACATTCATATTATTTAACAATAAATGATGCAGTCATGCGAATACATTTTTATGAATATCTGGTTTATTCTCATTGGAGAATGTGATGTTGGTGTTTTTAGCTTTGGACACCAGAAAAATATTAAAATTTAATCTCACCTCATTTTTGCTATTAACGCTTTTATTGAAAATGTACTAAACCAAGGATGGCAACATTCACAATCTGAGTATAGGAAAAGACAAAATTGCCAAAAGTAAAAATTATTATTATACAAGATTGACAATTGAATTACAGTGTTTTAAATGTTGTAGTGAACAAAAGACAGAATAAATAAATACATAAATAAATAAATAAACTCCAAACAAGGGCATGTACGAGTACAACTTAATTAATCCAAGAAAAAAAAATGGAGGTGATTTAATTATTGCATTCTATAAATTAAACATTTAATCACATTTCAACAGAGTTAATATTTTTTATTTTTCAGGATAATAATAAATGTTATATTTTTTGTCTAGAGACAGAAGCTAGAAATGAAAAAGAGTTTTTTATTTTTATTACTTTTTTTTTTATTCATCACCGGAAACTCATCTTGCTGCTGCGCTATTTCAGCCCCAGTGCGCAGATGCGGAAGTGACGTGTTGGGTCGTGAGGTTGGATTTCGTTGCTGGTGGTTAACCCGGTCAACCTGTGCAAAGACGAGGGAGATTCTTTAATATTCGCAAGCGTGTCTATTCAGATCAGTAATTCTGCGAGAGTAGCAGTCACCGGACTGAACCCCAGCGGAGGCCGGTCCCGGAGACGGTCGGGTCTCATCTGTGCTCGGAGCTGAATCACAAATCATCGGAGCGGCGGAAGAAGGTAGCTAACGCGTGCAAGCGCCATTGTTTATGAGCAGGCGGAGAGCAGGGCCTTCGGCTAACTCCCGGGTTTAACCACACACAGTTCCGTCTAAACACCCAACGCATGTTCTGTGTTTGACTTTAAGTTGTTATCTCTTAGAAATAATTCACAAAATTGTTATTTAATCGAGGCGTAGCGTTGAGTTAGAAATGGCCGCCCCCATGGTTCAGGTGGCAGGTAACGTAAATTATATAACACAGACTGATCTGAGCTCATCGGTTTAATTAAAACGAACCGCTCTACAGCAGTGTGTTTTAATCAGTAGGTATTAACCGTCATGGGTGTCAATCACTGTGATCAGATGTAACGGTAACACACCTCTGACGTGCAGCTTGTTAACAACACGTGCTCTTTTTAAAGATAACTGACACCAACGGTTCTGTAACTACGACCTGAAGAACTCGTGTTATTAGTCAGACGTGGTGGTGAATGTGCCCGAAACGGCTGCTTTTATAAGATGCTATTAATAGGACAAACTCGAACATGGCTGCGGGAGACGGAGCAGCTAGCTGGTGTTTGGCGGGCTAACGAGCTGCAGGACCGCTGTGACGCTGCTGCACCTGTTTAGCTAGCAGCTAACGAGCTAGCTAACGAGATGCTCTGAGGCTGTTGGTCCATCGGCCTCCTCCACAATCTGCACCAGCTCCAGAGACTGAACTGTGTTTCTAACGACAAGCGTTGACTTTACTTTAGAGTACTGGAGGGAATCACTTCCTGTAAATGAATCTGAAATCAGCAGCTGTAGTGGATCTTCATGTGGATGCTTGAGTTTACTGCAGGTGTCTGCAGAGAAATGGCGGAGGGAGGAAGAGGTTCAACAGGTGGCCCTGGAATCTCTGTCAGATCCTCTCAACACACAAAAGAATTGCTCTTGTAATTATTCCCCCCCCCCCCGAATATAACCTTTTTACATGACATCCACTGGAGTGGACAGATGTATTCATGTTGTCAGATGATAAATATTATTTTGTAATATTGTAGTAAGTATTTTGATTGGAGGGGAAGTATTGTTTTAACTGTCTGGTTTTCTGAGAATCGGGAGGGTTTGTAATTCCTGGATCACCTGTTATTCTGCTTGTGCACGGTGTCCACTTCAGGATATGGGGATATACGTAAACTCTTTCAAAATGACATGGCAAAAAACAAGTGCTTCTTTGTTCTTCTTTATCTAATAGTTTATGCATTGAAAGAGATATGGACCGCCAGAGCTCAAGGTGACATTTCCACATTGTGTTTTTTTTATGTCCACAAAACATTTATTTTTCTCAAATGGCTGAAATGATTCTATGAATGAAATAATTTTCCTCCTCTCCCAGCAGGCAAGACGATATGTCATACTACTCGTCCCGTAGTTCATCTCGGGCCACTGACTGTAAAGTGTACGTGGGGGACTTGGGCAATGGTGCCGCCAAGGGAGAGCTGGAGCGAGCGTTCAGTTATTACGGCCCACTAAGGAGCGTTTGGGTGGCCAGGAACCCTCCTGGTTTTGCCTTTGTGGAGTTTGAAGATCCCAGAGATGCAGAAGATGCTGTGAAGGGCATGGATGGAAAGTGAGTGTAACATATTAGTAATAATCCTTGCAGCCTACATGAAGACCGTTGCAGGAATCACAGCTGTCTTTGGCCTCTCTTACTGACGTGTCTTCTTTTCAGGGTTCTTTGTGGTTCCCGTGTTCGCGTAGAGATGTCAACAGGCATGTCCAGGAAGGGCCGTGGTCGCCCTAGTCGCCGCCAGTTTGACCCCAATGACCGGTGTTACCAGTGTGGGGACAGGGGCCACTACGCCTATGACTGCTACCGCTTTAGCAAGAGAGGAGGTCGTCGTGGCAGCAGGTGAGGGAATAAAGTCTGTCTTTGCGTTGCTGCTACTGGTGCTTTTATTCACGCCTGTAGATGAGCTTCATCTGCCTCCGAAACAGAAAGACTAAAAGTGGAAAACATGCGTCTTTCTCTCCTTTCAGGTCTCGCTCTAGGTCCCGATCTCGCTCTAGGTCCAGGTCACGTGGACGCCGTTATCGTTCTCGCTCACGCAGCCGTAGCCACAGCAGGTACGTCCGCACTGACACACAGACGCATCCGAAGTGGATATTAACAGGAAATTCTTGTTCGGGCGGGCTGTTTAATAAAATGCAGATATCCCTCTATAGTGATGTTTTTACATGATATGATCAACAGTCAGTTTTAGATTTTTATTTAACAGATGAGTCTTGTGGTTATCCTTTTTGTGACTCTTGTTGTTCTTTCTCTCTCACAGGAGCCGTCGCCGATCTCCATCGTATTCCAGACGCAGGAGCAGGTAAGACGACAGCTTGTTGGGAGTTTGATTTAACGGTTCATTCATTCTTGTGTTTTGTGTTGTTGGCAAGCGATGTGACCGCTCCTCATCAAGGCCTCGTTATTCCGGTTCTGCAGTAGAATCTGACAGAGACCGGGAGAGATAATGTATTGGCTCCCTCAGGAATCAATTAAGTACAGTGTACTGACAGGTTGTCAGCTGTCCATCACCTGTCATAGCTGTTATTAAACCTGATTTATTGCCTGTGATATTAGGTCTGGCTCCCCTGCCCGCTCTAAGTCCAGGACTCCAGTGAGAAGGTACGTTGTGTGAACTCCAGATACAACCCTCTGACATCCAATGTGGAATTGTTTTGCTCTGTGATGTTGAGGAGCAGAAAAAAAATTGTGATTGGCTTGCTGTCATCTTGGTGTCAGTTCTGGTTTACAAAAAGCAATAATCCAGTTAATCCCTGAATCATTCTGCTCCTTTCCTACCCATGATGCCCTTCTCTGCTCAGGCTTGCAGACATATTTACAGCATAAATATGTAAAAGAATAATACCAGGATTATCTTTCAACTGTGCCACATCTAAATATTGGGGGGGGGGTTGTTCTTTTTACCTTTCCTCCAGTCGCTCCAGATCTCGGTCTCGATCTGGCTCAGTGCCCAGAGGCCGCTCTGTTTCCCGATCCCGCTCACGGTCTCCGTCTGCCAACCACAAGAGGAGCAGGTAAACCCTCAGTCTAGATGTTTCTCATTCACTGAAACAGGGTGTAGGTTTGTCTAATGAATTTCTAGATCTTAGAAAGAGCTTAGTCCTGCCAGATGTCAGTGTTTCTGCCAAGACATACTAGATGTATTTAACACCTTCACCTCAGTAGGAAGATGCACTAAGTTCATAGATTTTGGAGATCATAGTTCAGGCCACAGCTTTCCAAGAGAGGGTCAGTTATGTTTTTCTCATTAGCCAGAGCTAGGTGCTCCATCCTAGGCAAGGGATGATTTTTAATAGACCCTCCTCCCACCCCGGATCATCATACTGCCGCTGAACAACCTACACATGATGGTGAGACGGATGACCCGCGAGACCCCTGCTACGGCCTCGACGTGGAGAGATCTACATCTTCAGCCATATCCTCTGCCTCCTCTGATGGCCAGCCGTGGAGGGGGAGGGGTAGACAGTGACTTGGACCCTCATGTAGGGATATATAGTATAAGGTGAAAGATTAGAGCTCTGTCTTGTGCTCCCTTTTCAAACTCTCCAAAGTCCTAGTTGATCTTGAAAAGAGAGCACATGAGAGACGTCTCCGCTCTGCCTGTCACAACAGCTAAAACTAGCAAGAGGCGCCCATATCTTCTGCCTTCTGTGATCTCACCCACCCTACATGTAGCTCTATTTGAATAAATGAACTTAGGCTGAGAGAGGAAGAGAGAAATTTTCATTTATTGGATTGACATTTGAGTGTTAAGTATAGATTTAGCAATGTTAATGTTTTTAATTTTCTCTTAAATTTGAATTCCTATTCTGAATTTGGCTAGATCAGGCAAACTCTTTCAGATATTTATTGGTTGAGATCAGACAAAACGACACCATTGGTGTGACTTAAGAATCTTTGCAGCACAGTTTTGTTTATTTTTCATATTTTCTTTAAAGCGTGTGGTGGGAGCTGAGCACTGCACTGACACCGCAGCTGATCCCAGGCCCAGGGTCTGCCAGCTGGCGGTGTGTACGTCCTGCGGGAGGGTGACTAAGCGCTGACCTGAGATCAGCCTTCGCCTGCATCTGGTGTTAGACAGCGAGAAAGAGGTCGACCTACCGACCGACCCCTCCCCACAGTGAATGGGTGACCGTCTGTTCAACCGACGCACACGCTCAGACGAGATCAGCCCGTGCACACATAGAGTTGTTCTACTAGAATCACCCAGCCAGCCTTCAGATCTACCAGAGGGCTGACCCACACAGATCAGAGTTCGACCACTACCTTTTTAAATCCATAACCTACCTACCAGACCCCCCTACCTACCAGAGTTCTTCGGCCTCTGTCTTAGCTTCTGAAAGTGAGAGAAAGAGAGCTGACGAGAGATCAGTCTTCAAGAGCCTCCCAGCGCAGTGTCTCTCCAAGTTGTAGTCATCCGTCCTTCAGTCCTTTCATCCTTCGCTTCTCTGTACTTGTTGTTTCTGCCACTGTCTCCAAAGGTAACAAAAAATCAAACCCCCTGAAAAGCTCATGTTCATGGTGAAAGAAAATGCACAGGCTTGATGTAGTCTGGAAAACTGGGGATTATAGTTTTAACAAGCATGCTCAGTACAAATGTGTGACTGAACGTGAGAGTGTTTGGGTGATTGAGTGTGAGAGAGGAATTTTAATGGGCTCATATCTCTGCGGAGGCTTTGTCAGGTGTTTTTCTTCCTGTGCCATACATGTTGTAACATCATTGCCATTTTAAGCAGCCTTACCTTTTTATTGTAGTGCTCCAGTTATAAAGGTGGCTTTCATAATATATAGAACAGTTTTCATCTGTTTGCTGCCCACTCCTTTTGTGTTTGTATATCGAAGGAGGACTATAAATATCCCCCCCTAACAGGAGCCATTCCAACTGTCAGGGAGTTAAGTGATTAGTTTAATTTAAAGGGTTGCTTGCCCTGAGGAGTCAAGTAATGTATACGGCTTTAGACCTTTTTAGAGTTATGTCTCAGAAATACCAAGTGTAATAACTTTGTGGTGTCCACAGACGGGAAGCTAAGCAAATTTTTTTAAAGTCTACATTACATTCAAATACAATGCAAAGGCCCGAATAGAGCTGTACCGACGTCTATTCAAGCCTAATGACACAAATTTTGAATATATCAGTTTCAACCAAACATTT
The DNA here is from genome assembly GCA_963678695.2 of Diplodus puntazzo. NCBI lineage: Eukaryota > Metazoa > Chordata > Actinopteri > Spariformes > Sparidae > Diplodus > Diplodus puntazzo. The sequence goes on along the minus strand of OZ023162.1, from coordinate 3,196,561 downwards.
CCGTGTATCATAGGACTTCACCAGTCGTTATGGTGGGATGGGGGCGGCCATGTCTCTTCTCAGAGCCGGGCAACTGGAGGAGTCGGGTTCAAAGCAAATCTACTGGATGAATAAACATCCATAGTCACATCACTGAAGGATAGCTCGGATTACATTTCTAATTTGTAGGATTTAAGGGGAAATGTACTTTTTAAGAAAATGCATTAGAGAGAAGTGGTGAATAGAGTTGATTGGGGAGCTCAACTGAATTTGATCTCTGCTAGTTTACAGCGAGCATTAAACTAATCTGCCTGTACGGGCCGAATACTCACTCAAATAAGAAACGCATATGAACAGAAATTTGCTTCGCATTTGGTCTGAACTCACCATTAGACAAAAACACTTATAGGCAGATACAAAATAATCTGTGAACCTTTTGTCAGAGACATATTCAGACAATTAGATATCAGCACCCATCCAGTCATGAAAAACAAGTCGTGCACAGTGTTGATGTTGGGATGTGGGATGTTGTTTGTTCTGCTCTTCCATCCTCCCCTGTGGCAAGCTAACACCCCTCTGTTTCTGTTTCAGTCGTTCCCGTTCAGCAAGTCCAAACCGAAGCGCTACTCCAGCGGACGACTGAGTGAAGAAGACTATTAGTCCCCCCTCCCCCCCACAGACAGACCCTCAACCCCTGCACCCTGTCTGCTTTTACAGCCCTACAGCAGCTGTTTTTGTACTTGTCTGTCTAGTCCCAGTTTTTTTTAAGTTTAATTTTTCTTCCCAGGATTGTAGTCTTTGTGCAGCCTCAGATATGTTCAGTAAAGCAGACACAAATCAGTTTACATTTGATTGTTTTAATTGTTGCCGCTGCTGCATCGGTCTTTCTTCTCAGAAGTCATGTAGCATGTGTAAGAAGCAACTCCTATGTTAAGGAAAAACTGAATGTTGGACTTTTAGCAGTGATTTGGGCAGTTCATACAGTAAATTGCAGTAGAGGACAGACCAGGTGGTGCAGTACTTGAGGTGGAGGACATTGCATTGAAGAACCTTTATTCTCTAAGCTCAAATGTCTGACGCTTCAAATATTTTTCCCTATTCAGAATCTGAAAATGTTGTATTTTGTGTTGCTCTCCAATTTGATTTGCTGTTTAATGATGGCATAAAGAGATAATTGCTGGCCTGCATGCCTTTAAATATGTCACATTCCTACTGTTTGTTGTTTCTGTACTGCACTGCCCTTTTTACAAACCTGATCGGCTTCACTGTGTGCTGAATAGAGTTTTCCACGTGTTGATTTTGGATTTGTTCCTGTGACCTCTGATTTTAAAATATACAGTGCTTCAGTTTGATTTCTGTAAGGGCTGCTTTAACAGTTTTGTTCTGTTCCTGGCTTATATAGTAAGACAGTGGCAGTTTTATTTTTGAATAAACCTCTTCGACATAACCTCAGTGGTCTCACTTTATTTCTGACTCACAAAAAGCTATAAGGAAGAAAAAAACATGATTTTCAGTGTTGTAATTTTGTATTTATTGTAATAAGTGACGTTATACTGGATACATTTGCCAATAACATTAATTTCTTAAATTATGGGTGTGTAAACAAGACATTATCCGACATTTACCTTTACATGTAGGGTGTTTATCAGAGTCTTTGGTGACAGTTTACTGCAAAAAGGTTAACGTAGAGGAATCCACTCCACTCCAGACACATTTGTTTTAAAAACATAAAGATTTCTCACAGTATAAATGTGACCTCAGATGATTTGTGTACATTGCTTAATAAATACTTTTACAGCGAGGTAACGCCTCCGTACGTTTCTTGCGCTCCTATTGGCTGTCATTCACGCACAAATTGATTGACAGCTAGCTGAGCCTATCACAGCACGCGGTGTCGATGTACTGGGCGTGGCCGCACGAGCCTCGTTTTTCTTGACTTTTCCGTCCATTTCAGTTGGTCGTCACTACCACCATCCTTTTTAACCGGGACAACATGGCTACCGCAGCGAGCCGTTACTACAGCGAAGACGGCAGGGCAACGAAACGACAGAAAACCGACGGAATGGCCACGGTGAGTTGTTTTAGACGCGAGCTGCTGCGGAGATTAGTGTAGGTTACATAACAAACGCGGTCGCCGTTTTCTCGGTTGAGTTTGATTCATTCAGATGCGCCGTTGGGAAAAATGTCACGACGCGTCACAGCTCATGCTACATCCATGTTTGTATGAAGGACTGTCTTCTTTTCATGAGCGTTGTGTATTAAATATTGTGTGTTATACCTGCGAGGGTAACAAAGACAGCTCTCGGAACATAAACTGCACATATACCTCCACTGTGCAGCCGGACTGGGATGGTTTGAGGGCGGTTTCCCCGGCCGGGCCTCGCCTGAGCGTGGCTTTGTTCTAGTACCGGTAACGTTAGCCGTACGCTAGCTGTGAGCTACTGATTGTAATCGGGCTGTGCTTCAAATTACTCTCCTATTTTACATGCTGGCGTGATTATACCAACATTTGGGATTTGGAGATACGCTTTTTTATTAAACATTTTAGCTAAACGATACATCCATTAGAGCAATTAATCACCCCTTCCCCCAACTGTAGTAACCTGGGGTAAGCGAGTGTTAGCATTAGGTTAGCATGACCTAACGACACCTATTGGCTCCGTTTTGTCCTCCAGCTAATTGAGTAAAGAATATGTTGAGTCTGTTCATCTCCTGGTTCTATCATTATTAGTAAATACGTCCTGGACGATGCTCATTGATTAAAAATGGATCCGATTAAAATGTTCATGTTTTATCCGTGGTCAGATGCTAATAAAGCCTCCACGCAGATAGTTAATCCCCTTATATGTCTACACAAGATCATAAATATGCGTATAATAGTACATTATGTGTGTGCTAGTTTGCTTCACTGCAGGCTAATTATTTGGGGTTTTTTTTTTAGATTGCAAGAAATGTCCAGAAAGAAAGGAAAGATTGCGTGTGTGTGTGTGCTCAAGAAAAGAAAGGGGGAAAAAAAGAATACGTTTTTTTATTTTTATATAACAATATATATACTACTGACCTTGTATGGCTGTGATATGATTGCTATCGCTTTTGGCCCAGGTTAAACCTCGCAGAGAATTATTGCAAATTAGTGTAAACGCAACCTTTTCTTTGCCGCTCTAACATCAGTAGTTATGAGAGGCAGCACAGCGAAATTTCCTGTGCTGGAAGATTTGGTTTCTGGTGTGTGACGTTAAGCCGAGCTCACTGTGAAGTAGCCCATGTCTAAATCACTCACCGAGACAACGCCAGGGTCACACATGTGGTTTAGAAAAGGCCCCCACTGAGAATGTTTGCTAAATTTCATGATTTCTTCGACAGGGATATGAGGATCCACACAAGACCCTTCCTTCTGTGGTGGTCCACGTCCGGGGACTGGTGGACGGTGTCACAGAGGCTGACCTTGTGGAGGCCTTGCAGGAATTTGGAGCGATCAGGTAGAGTAAAACAACATGAAATGCATCTTTTTCACAGTGCACATTCATGACACTGTGTTGCCTGTTACCTGGATTTAGTCACATTCCCCTAAATGTGTTCATGTTGAGTTTACATCATCTAACCGTAAACTTACATTTGTTTTTAGCTACGTGGTGGTGATGCCCAAAAAGCGCCAGGCACTGGTGGAGTACGAAGACATGAACGGATCGTCCACAGCTGTAACCTATGCTGCAGACAACCAAGTTTACATCGCCGGCCACCCAGCCTTTATCAACTACTCAACTAGCCAGAAGATCTCCAGGCCGGGAGACTCCGATGACTCCAGAAGTGTTAACAATGTTCTCCTGCTCACTATCATGAACCCCATCTACCCCATCACCACGGTAAACGCAAAAACATATGTTATGTATGTCTTTTTACTTGACATGTAGAGATTCGCCTCCTTTTATGATTTGGTTTTAGTTCACGCAGATTAGTTAATTTGTTTGCTTTAGGATATGCAGTGTTAAAAAGATTTGGCATGCTCTAATATTCAGGGCAGCCGTGCATGATTTGCTGCTTTATAACATCAATAGATTATTCTCTTAATGAATGATTCAGTTACATGTGTGAGTTAACCATTAACCATCATAGAGCAAAGTCACACCTTCGCGTGTTTCGTTTGTGCGACCCACAACACAGAGCGTAATGATACACACTTGTTCCATTTTCACAGGATGTCCTCTACACTATCTGCAACAACTGTGGGCCTGTCCAGAGAATCGTCATCTTCAGGAAGAACGGCGTCCAGGCCATGGTTGAATATCCTTTTCCTGTAGACTGAGTGCATTACCGCTACCAGACAAAAATAACATGAACTGCTGGAATACGTGTGAATCGAAACTCAGAAACAATGTAATGATGGATGGTGTAGTTTGACGAAGCTACAAAACCTGTTAGATACAGTGTTCTAAAAAAGAAATGAAAACTTATCTGCTCAAAACCACAAAAACAGTGCACAATGCATGTCCTCAGGTCAAATGCAGTCCTGAGGAAGACAAGTTGCGGTTGGAACGTTGACAAATTGTAATTACAGAGGAGCTAGAAACAGCAGATTAGTGTTGAGGTGTGAAGGTTTTACTCTTGTGGCCTTTGTTGACCCAGAACTTTCCTTTTCCTTAACCCTGTCATCACATTTGACTCTGTGCAAAGCGCCCAGCGGGCCAAGGCTTCTCTCAACGGTGCCGACATCTACTCTGGCTGCTGCACGCTGAAGATCGAGTATGCAAAGGTACAACTGCAGCACACGGCCCAGTCACTTTTATTTTGATAGAGTAAATGACTTTTGATTTTTTCATCTGTACTGAATGCAGCCTCACTTTATTGTTGGAGAAAAGAATGAAAAAATTATACTTTCTGTGTATTTATCTAGAACACAACCGCTTCTTGTGTTTTTAACTTTTTAAGAAAACCGATCTATGAACAGCTGTGTGATTTTTGTCAGCCAGCTTGTATTGATGAGATTTATTTTTCTTCAGCCCACCCGTCTGAATGTGTTCAAGAACGACCAAGACACTTGGGACTACACAAACCCTAACCTAGGAGGACCAGGTAAAACCTCACACACCCTCAAACACCCTGAGCGTTTTCTGAGTGCCAAACATGCTTTGTAGCTTAGAAGCCTGATATTGTTATAACCCTTACTGCCACTGTGAGGAGTTTCAGCAAGCGGGCTATTAAGGGGATGGTGTCAACACCCTTCATTGATAATGCTGCTGAATAGACACATTTTAAATTGTGGCCAGTATACTAAGTCTACAAGTCCAGTTGCCTATGAGCACTTTTGTGGCATTATGACTGAAGGTTTTGCTTGGTGTCTTTTATTAAAACCTCCTAACATTTGTCAGCACACACCAGGATCAAGGATCATATGTGGGAATACTCGGGTTAAATAGCCCATAGCAATTTAACTGTAAAGACTAGTGGGCATCAGAAATGTAGAGTGAACTTACAATTCTGAGCTCTGCTGTGTGGTGAGAATTGCAGGAACACAGGAGAAGAGTTTTGTTGATAATTATAGCAGCACAGAGACAGTAGATAATTGTGTTGTCTAACAGGCACACTGCCCGAGACAGTGACGAGTGTTTTTATTACCTTTCTGGGAATCTCTTATAAACTACGTCTGCATATCTCAGTAGTGAGGACAGAGACCTGTTGTGTCCTTGGTTGTCTTCTCTCTGGTGTTCCGTTCCTGCCTTTCTTGCCACACCTGTAAATCTGCAGTGTTTTTAAGATTATCTGGGGTACTGTGCATATACTCAAAGTTCAACAACAGTTCAGGCAACATGTTTTTCAACTTTGACTGAGGCAGAGACAAATTCCATTGCCACCAAGACTGATCCTGGTCTTTTCCACTGTCAGCTTCTGCCATTGGTTATTAAATTGAACTAGAATATCCTAATAAATGACTCTAAAGTATACAGAGTCCCAATCAGGCCGGCCACAACATGTTACTGTGTTACTGTCAGACAGATGGTAGCAGTGATTTGTGTGAGAACGGAGGCATTGACCAGCATCAGTAAACAGGCCATGTGCAACATCATGTAACTCTTTATCTTCTCCTAATTAATCTGTGAACTCAGCAAGTCAAAACAAACATGCACAGGAACATGTGCTAAAGGGAGAGGCAGATACATGCTGACAACATCCCCACTCAGCAACCACCACCTCAAGTATCTTCAGTGAGGACACAACCACTTTCATACAGAGGGCCAATCGTCCCCTGAGACACAAGGGGACGAACGACAAGACCCCACCACCACCACCACCCACTCAACATGACGATGTAGGACTGATTTACCACTCACTCCTCATCTCTGCATCCCAGCACAAGACCCATGAAGACAACGCACACTTCTCGAGGGCGGGGAGTTTTGGGCACTGAGCTACACTTGGTCCCTCCCCCCTTCTCCCCTTTCATGTTGAGACACAAGCGATGACACATTGAAGCAGGCCAAAGCCTGCGCCGAAAATCCCAAATGGAGACTGATACCAGCGAAGACACAGCATCCACCCAATCAGATGGTAGTGACAGACATCTCTCAGCACACCAGCTGATGCACACTGATACTATCTGCTCGACTGAGATCACATTTTTTAAAACCTCGTCCTTCCTGTATTGTTGCCACGCTTGTTGACATGAAAACGACACACTCGAGCAGCACACGTGCCGACGCTGTACCAACTGATCCAATAGATGAATCACACCCCCGTCACATTGGAGCCCAACACAAGACAACTGATGAAGACACTGCTGACAACACCACCAAGCACACTCAGAGCCCATTCAGGCCCATTTTTGGTTTTATGTGTTTCCTCCCACATGGAAATCAGCTTCTCTCTCTTGCTCTTTCTCCTCATCTCTTCATCTTTTCCCTGCTCTGATTTTCTTACTACATGCATCCCTGTTAAGCTATTCCCCCCCTCCTTTTTTTTTTTTGAGTGCAGTTTTTTTTTCTTAACATTTTAAAGTCTCTAGAAGCTGTGTAACGCCTTCCATGTGATGCAGGTTTGGCAATTTGCGGCTAAGAGGAGCCAGCTTCCCAACTGAAATGTTCTCTGGCAGCCTCAAGGCCTACCAGTGGGTGCTAAGCGGACTATTCCAAAAAGGAACAAAAAGGACGGACCAACCCTCCAATGGGCGTTTGATAAAACCAGGAATCGATCCTGAGGTGGAGAGTTGTTTCCCCCAAAAGAGGAAATGGATAAGAGTATTGGATGAAATGAAATGAGTGGAGAGTGGTGGATCTACTGCAGCAAATATCTTCCTCCCACTGTTTGTAAGCATGCAGTAAGTAAATCGAGACCCTCCTCAGGGGGGACATAACTGCACAGCACCACATGACTCCAACGCCCAGCACCCAACATCGCCACACAAGACTGACATGACTCGATTTGTTTTTGTTTCCTCATACAGGCTTAATCTTTCTCTTTCTGGAGGAGGGTGATGGTTGTGGTTCTGTCGGGGGGCGGGTCGCATTTCTAATGTCACTCAAACTTACTGTGTTCGCTTTGTCTTGTTGCTCCCTCTGTTGGCTCTTTACAGCCATCAGGAATCTGTTATGTGTGTTTCCCTGGACCTGTGTCATAGTTTCTTTGGGGAATTGAATCATGTTTCAATCTGGAGAGAAGGGTGTGAACTTCATTTTAATTCATGTGTGATGTGGGTGACCCAAAGCGTCGCTCACATGTGAAGCCAGGAGAGCCTCAGTGGCTGCTGGTGCCCCAAATTTACAGGCTGCCTTTTTTGTATTCTGGTTGCCAAAATGCTTTAACAGTCTGCATGAACCTGGTTGGTCACCTGCAGAGGTACCAAGCCATCCGCACTTCATAGTCCAGACAGCTTTGTCCTGAGTGGGCTTTACTGTACTCTCCTGATATTTAACTGGGTTACACTGGGAGGAAAATGTACCTTTTTTTTTGATTAACCTGGCTTCCATTCTGATTGTGTATGATTATTGTGTACCTGTACAGATGGTGATGCAGATGGCAATGGGAGCAATGCAGGTGTGTGTGAGCGTACAAACTTTATTTTTAAATTTAGCCATTTGTGATGCTTCTCTAGAGTGACTTTGTCTTGATGTCCCCTCCTCACCTCCTAGATCATTAGCATCCACCTCATGTTTGCCATTTTCTACGTGTTTCACTTTAAAAGCTAAACGTTTATTACTGTGGATGTTTTCTGATTTAAGAGGGATTTTGATTTGTGGTTGAAGGAAATTTCTATTGAATCTCATGTTAGTCTTGCCATCTTTTACCTCCCCATACCTCCTTTCCCATTTCCTTAAACTAATTTCTCCAGACAAAGATGATCACTGATTATTTCAGCTGCCTGGTTTGATTGTTGTGACCTGCCTGGAGTGTATTGTGGGGTGGGGGGTGTTTATATGTCACTTGACTCCTGCAGACAAGATGAATCAATCTTGAAATGCATGTGTCTGTCTCCAGGGCTAAGTTATCCTGACAATTGATTTATCTACTTATCTAAAATCTCATCCAATTGTCAGTTACCCATGATGCCAGGCGTTAAACGCTCCAGCATCCCGTTGTCATGTAGATTCTGCAGCCGGTCTTGTTTCCAGTCTCGTCATATTCAACTGGCTCTCTCTGTTTCTCTCTCTGCCTTTCTTCTCCTGTTTTTGTCTTTCCGATTTCATAGAAGATGTGAATGCCAACCCCAACAAGCGTCAGAGACAGCCGGCTCTGCTGGGCGACCACCCTCCAGAGTACGGTAAGGCTCTCACGCCCCGAGAAACCAGAGCCAACACTGAAACATACACATGGAAAGAAAATACTGTGCTCATCTGTACTTTTTAAAAAGGCGACTCTAATTACCTGAAATCTGTGGGATAATTAAACTTGATATATTTTTGGGGTGATGAGTAATCAGAGTTAATAAACGGTCCTCCACACAGTGGCAGTTAAGCGGTGCTGTGATGACAACTAGGACGCTTCGTGTGCTGTGTTTATCTTGGGATGAAATTTTTTTTCTCCAGTCAGTGACGTTTTCCAGAAAATGGTTCTGTCTTGACCCGACCTCGGTTGATTACCGGTTTATTTTCTGTCCCCCCCTCTGCCTCGTTCTTCAGGCGGTGGTTACCATGGCTACGATGAGAGCTATGGATCTCCGCCCTATGAGGGTCGCCGCATGGGTCCACCGATGAGAGGCCGCGGGGGCAGAAGCTACGGGCCCGGCTACGGACCTCCTCCCCCTCCTCCGGGAGAGTACGGCGGCCACGCCGAGTCTCCAGTCGTCATGTTGTACGGACTGGACCCAACCAAGATGAACGCCGACCGCGTCTTCAACATCTTCTGTCTCTATGGAAACGTGGAGCGGGTCAGTATCTGGCAGTGGATTTGTCTGGGAAACATTTCAAGCTGTAAAGTCTTCATCAGATGAAGAATGACAGCCCCACCTTCACTCACATAATGATATGATCAAACATAAACTGTCAGTATCTGCAGATGTTGTTGAAAGAGAAGATAGAAATACACATGCAGAAGAAAAGAATCTGTATTTGTTTCCAAGTCTGTGCACCGAGAGGAAACGCATCCTCAAAGTCAGGAATTTGCTCTTTGTCTTCTATTTAAGGGCTGACATGTCAAAGTTATTATTTAAAGTGCATCTATTTTTGTTGCGAGCTGGAGCTGTCATGCTTTTATAAATGGCTGCACTTAAAATAGTCATTTTTCTCTCTATTGCTTATTTAACCTCAAAGATGAAATGACACAATCTTCTAACTCATTGCTGTCAGGTTTAAAAATAATTCAACAAAGCCCAAAAATAATCTTTAAAACCAGAAACATTTTGACGAGTACAAAATGTTTATCGCCTGAAAATGTCTCGAGGAATAAATGCTGCTTTGCTCTATTGTGGAAGCGTGAAATGCTTCCCATCAAACACACAGACCTACTGAAAGATTGGAACCTTTTGTCTGTCAGAAGCGGGGCGGCACTGTGTTGAAGGATCCTTTAACCTGTTCATTCCGTCTGTTATCTGGTCCTGCAGGTAAAGTTCATGAAGAGTAAGCCCGGGGCCGCCATGGTGGAGATGGGAGACTGCTACGCTGTGGATCGCGCCATCAGTCACCTCAACAACAACTTTCTCTTCGGACAGAGAATGAACGTGTGGTGAGTTCACACCTCCGGCCTGAAACTCTCCTGTTACCGAGACCACGTAAACTATGCTGCAGAGTCGGATGCCTCGGCATGTTAGAACTTGAGACAAATTAGTGTTGTTGTTATGTGGGTGTCAAACCAAGCGGCTGAATAAGGAGGGAAGTATTAGCAGCACCAGTAAAGTACTCTTAATTAAACGAATATCCTCCGTCTCTGCAGTGTGTCCAAGCAGCAAGCCATCGTACCCGGTCAGTGCTACGAGCTGGAAGATGGCACAAGTAGTTTCAAAGACTTCCACGGCTCCAGGAACAACCGGTTCACCTCCCCAGAACAGGCGGCCAAGAACCGCATCCAGCACCCAAGCAACGTGTTGCACTTCTTCAACGCCCAGCCCGACGTCACGCCAGAGGTTTTCTCTCAGGTCTGTGCAACGTTTCACTGCTTTCACCTCATTTTCTCCTTGTTTAAAAGCTAACAATTCACCTTTCTGCAGTAACTAATAAGTGTTGTTCTCTTCACAGATTTGTGAGGAGATCGGTATCAAGTGCCCCGTCAACGTCAAAATGTTCACAGGAAAGAGTAAGCTGGTTTTTTATTTAGGCCACTGAACTTGGAAAAGATTAAAGTTTATATCCATCAAACAAAATGTGACAACAATGATTTAAAAACCAGTACAAATCTGTGTGCGTTGACATTTCTGTGTCTGGAAGGTGTTTTAATTCTGACTCCCACCACCAGGCGGCGCAGCTCCCAGTGACCGCAGCGCTTCAGGTCTGTTAGAGTGGGAGTCCATCAATGATGCCATGGAGGCTCTGGCCATGATGAACCACTACCAGATGAAAAACGCAGGTAACATGTCTGAGGTTGTTCCCCTAAGCCTCTCTGGTGCTGAGCAGGGTTTCAGACAGAAAAAAGGTTTGTGCCGGTGTGTTGTTTCAGTAGTTTGAGGCTCGTGGTGTTAATTGGTGCGTAATTTTAATTCTCTCCTCTTTTTCTAGCTGGTCCGTACCCGTACACCCTCAAACTGTGCTTCTCCACCGTTCAGCACGCCAACTGAATGCTGCCTCGCAGCCAAGAAGAGGAAGATGGTCCAGCATTCCCATGTTCACTTGTACTCTGACCATGACGGCTTGTAACACACCTGGGGGGGAAATTATATTCACAAACACCTGAAATACTGTGAAATAATGTCACATTACGATCGAAGTGCAAACTCCTCATATTTGGTATATTAATCAGGTTTAAAGGAATTTAAAGTTTTGATATTTATGCCCCAGATGTGGTTTATAGAGTATCAGTACGTGTGTCTTCAATATAAGTTGTCCTTTTTACTTTTTGTATTATGCTTCTACAGTAACCTGACATGTGAGAACGCATATTTGACAGAATTGGTTTTATGCTCAGGTGGTTCAGCGGCCGTGGACAACATGGTTTTGTAAAAGATTTGTCTTTTGGAACTTTTTATTATTATTATAGCTCACTTTTGTTTTTTTGTGTTATTTTAATTGCTACTTATTCAGTTCTGTGTCTCCATGTCTGATGTGCAGATGGAGAGTTGTTTTGTTCTAAGAAAATAAAAAAAAATCAATTTAAGGTTGAGTTTAACGTGCCGTCCTTCAGAATGTACTGTTGTGTGTAAAATGTGTCTTTTTTACTTCCACCTTAAAACCCCCGTCGCCACGAGGAGAGGAGCGAACTCCTGCACATGAAGTGTAACCCAAAATAAATGTTTCAGCTAACAGACCTTCATCAGGAAAATCCTACAACCCATTTTCAAACCAACACTGTTTCTTCAGCATGTTGCTATCCGCACCTTTCACCTGAGCCAACTCCAGAGTCTGTTTACTTGTTTCAGGCGTTCTAGTTTCTGCTGGTCCCGTCCTTCAGTGTTTCACTCATGAGCCCAGAAGGTCCACAGTGAGGCCCGACAACCCGAAGCACACAACACTCAATATAATATCCTCCTGATATTTCAGAGCCCATGAGCTCCTGTGTCCTATAAGTCAACCCAGTTGACAGGATGAACCAGATAAGAGCTATCAGCTTTTTACAGACTGGTGCTGAGTGACCTAAGACCCAGAACTGGTCCACAGCCTGGTGGTTGGGAGTTGACGCATCTATGAAGGCTCTGCAGAAACTGGCACTGAGCAAACATCTGTTTACCAGCCGTGTTGTTCTTGTTCTCTCTGAGTCAGCAGGGGACATGTGGAAGTCTCCCCATCCAGGACCTCCAGCAGGCTCCCAGTCCTGGTCCCACTCACCTATCCAGCCACTGGACCAAACAGAAAAACCCTTCAGTCGAGACTCTGCCGTCCACTTCATGCTTCACAATCATTCTTTTGAGGACAACAATCTCAATATCTTGGCCAGAGCGAGTGTAAAAAGAGTAAAATAATCCATCTATGTCAAACTGGAACGACCGTCTTTGAGCAAACGAGGTGGACTAAGATGTTATTTGTCACCCACCTACAAAGTCAATACTGACTTTCATTCCATAGTAACCGTTCACACCTGGGCTCACCTGGTCTCAACGACCCACAGGTGGCCCTGATGACTCTGAACCTCAGAGTTAAAGACCTGCAGCCACTCCATTCAGTAAGAATTAAAGCGGTTTCTCCGACGCGACGACGTAATTCAGCACCTTAAAACACCTGACACTACCTTAATTAGCTTTCTTTAAACACAGAGAGGGGGGTGCACCGTTCCTGGAGGTACTGCAATACCAGGTCGATGCGTGGAGTGGACGGAGCAAGCTCCTATTCCATCTCCCTGTTCCAAAAATCAATTTAATATATGGTCCCCGGGTAGGGGACGTATCAGATATTAAACTGATAAGAACAGATACTACACTTGATCTTAGCCAAAAGGCCGAGAAGCGATAACGTGTTGACGTCAGACGTAAGGGCGTGATTCTCCGAACCAGAATCCTCAGTGACGGTGTGGTTTTCTGTTTGTGTCACAAATCTGCTTGATTATAAAGTAATACAGTGAACTGAACACGGTAAAAGTGGTTAAATGGCTGAAGATGGCGGAGAAATGTGTTGTTTTAACAAAATAAGACCGTCACGCGGCGCCTTCGCTGGTCACGTGACGCGCCAATCTCGTCCAATAGGAATGTAAGACGGGAGCGCGGCGCTGTTTCCTGTCTGACAGAGAAGAAGCTTCTTCTTTAAACTACATGAACGTAATCTGAATCATAAACATGAAACGAGACGGAACATTGCATAAAAAGTTAGAAAAGGTCAGAAATTAATGTTTTGTTCGATAACTCGCTGAGGTGGAGCTCCGGCGCCCTCTAGTGGAGGAGAGAGAGAACTGCCGATACTTTACTCATAAACATTACTTTTTCTTATTATTTTGTTTGATTGCAAAACAAATTACGTGTGCTGATTTAGCTTTGATGCAACGTTAAACCTGCAAACTAACTTCTGATAAAGTATAAAACGTAATAGAGTAAATTATCAACTGCCGATTGCCAATTTAATTAATTCTCAAAAAAATCTCACTATTTTTTTTATTTTATTATTTTTTTTTCTCAGAAAAATGTTCTTAGTAAAAAAAAAAACATCTCAAATTAAAATGATCTCACTAAAATTAAATGTTAGAAATACACTTTCTGGAAAATTTTGACTTTCTCATGAAATATAATTTTCTCACAATAAAAGACAAATGTTATTTTCTAGAAAAAGAATTCTAAGAAAATTCAAAGCTCTCATAAAAAAGGAATTTTCTGAGACAAATATAATTATTTTTAGAAAAAAATATCTTTTTTGTCACGTATTTGTTTTAAACGCGTTACGATTGATGTGCTGATTTCGCTTTGATGCAACGTTAAACCTGCAAAGTAACTTATGATTAAAGCACAAAACGTAGTGGAGTAAATTATCAACCCTGATGATGACAATCAGTGTTTTTATTTTATTTTATTCTGATAAAATATAATAAATTCATCAGAAACGTGATGCAGCATGTAATTAGGTATACATACTTTGTTTAATATAGTTTATAATGAAATTAGTCTATTTAAAACACAGAACAAAGAAAGCCGTTTCCATAAATATAATCATTATTAGCATTTTCTAGTTTTACTCACTAAATATGGACTTGGAGTCACAGCATATGACTTTTGGCTCTGGAGTTTGAGCCCCGGCGGCCACCGTACAGGCTGTTGCTTAATGAGGGCGAGCTAAGCTAGTCAGTGAAGAGTTAATTAAACTTTACTTTTTATTGCACGCTGTCGTGTTCGGTGGGATGACACCTGCCACGTAACTTAACTCTGCTTCTTTTTATGTTTCCTGGCGTGAAACCAGTGAAGTTTCCGACCGAAGACGTTTGTTTAGAGCGCTGTTATTGTTGAGCTAGCTATTTGTTAGCTAGGTTCAGGCTAACGGTAGCTAACAGCTCACAGAGTGATTGATCTGTCCGCTGCAGATTAATCGATCAGCGATCAGTTTGGACTCTGACCCGCTCAGAAGGAGGAGGAGATGTTATCAGCTATTTCCAGGTCAGCTCGGTCGACATGTAAGTGAACACGTTTGTGTGTTAGCTGCTTAAAATGTCTTAAAACGTATAAATCGTCCCAGTAAACATAATGTTTGATATGTGAATGTGTGTCAGGCCGTTTACTCCTCACAAGTGTGTGAATGGTTTATATAACTGATGTGGAATAAAGCTGTGAAGTGTGAAGGAGGTGAAATGTAGGTGAAAGGTCACCAGTGTCATGCAGCATGCAGACTGTATGTTGGCCTCAAACTAACATGCTGATTAAAAGATTCCTAGTTTAGTCCGTTTTCTAAAGTCTAAAGAAAACAAAAGTCAATCTTTGTTTTCAAAACATCCTGTCTGTCGTTGTTATGGAAACCCTGAGTGGCAAATGAAGGTTTTTTATGGTTATTTAAATGATTATTTTCCCCAATGACAATGTTTTTCCCGTGTGTGAAACTGCATGAATACATTTCCTAGGAAAAAAAAATATTTTCACTCAGATTAAAATTATCTCACAAAATGTAGAAATACACTCTGGAAAATTGGAGAGGCACCCATCTGCAGTCAAGATGGCCGACAAGGGCGCCGCCATATATCCAATCCATACCGGAAGTCCCAACCGGAAGTTGGTTAATCACCAAAATAAAACCAAAATTGAAGCCGCCATTTTTCAATCCATACCGGAAGTCTCAAGCGGAAAAAAAATATTTTTTTAGAAAAGGAATTCTAAGATAAATTTAAAGTTCTCATAAAAAATGAATTTTTGAGAATAAAATATTTTTTCTGAAAAAAAAAAAACATTTTTCAGGGTTTTTGTTAGTTGTTTTTTTTTCAGAAAAATATCATTTCGCGTTCGCATTTTTTTTTTTTTTTACGAAACTGAAATATTTTCAGAAAACTGCATTTTTTTTATGACAATTTAAATCTTTCCAAGTAAACAAAATTTTCTCTCAAAAATAAAATGTTCCCACAAAAGTTTCATCTCAAATTTTCAAATTTCTTTTCCCATCCTGGAATCAACTTTTGCACATGAAGAAGAATAAAATTCTCCTGGACTTTTTTCTGTAGCGAAGACGTATGAAAAGGAATCCAGAGTGAACACATTTAATTTTTATTTGTCACGTTTTTGTTTTAAACGTGTTATGATTGGTTCTCATCTGCCGTCGTCCCACTGGACTCATGTATCTGTGTCTCGTCTCTCAGGTCGAGGGCTGTGGCTGCCGGCTCAGGTCTCGGTCAGAGCCATGTCGTCTCCAGGCGGTCCCGGATCTCCGTACAGCTCGCTGGCCATCAGCCAGCCAGCGGAGTTCATCACACATGTGGAGCTGAACCGTCCTGAGAAACGCAACGCCATGAACAAAGCCTTCTGGAGGCACGAACCGGGTCACACTCACATTGACTGGGCGGTCTCAGGTACCAGGAACATTATCTTCACACTGATCTGTCTTCTTCTGTCTGCAGTGAGATGGTGGATTGCTTCAATGCGATCGCAGCAGACCCGGACTGCAGAGTGGTGGTGGTTTCTGGAGCAGGGACGCTCTTCACAGCTGGTGGGTGTTTGACTCTCTACACATTTTAAAGTCTTTGTGGGAAAGTTTTTATTCACCGTGTTGTGTTTCCGTCCAGGTATCGACCTGATGGACATGGCCAGCGACGTCCTGCAACCAGAAGGAGACGACATGGCCAGAACTTCCTGGAACATGCGAAGAATAATCGTCAAGTACCAAGAAACGTTCTCCGTCATCGAGAAGGTCGGACCTGAAGCGTGGTTATCACTCCAACAAAGATGGAAGCTGGATTTTTCTGTGATCTTATTGATTTCTTTTCTCCTCGCAGTGTCCGAAGCCCGTGGTGGTGGCCGTGCACGGCGCCTGTGTTGGAGGAGGTAGGCCGTCTGCATTTACTGTCAGGGAGAAATCAGCATGAAAGGAATCAGGTGGATTGAGGTGATGATGGTGTTTTTGCGGAGGTATGCTATCTACTCAGTGTCATCGTAGTTCACTGTGGATGTTGTTCTTTGTCGCAGGTGTTGATCTGATCACAGCCTGTGATATCCGCCTGTGTACGCAGGACGCCTGGTTCCAGGTGAAGGTGCGTACAGGTGACTTTAATATCAGAGGCTGGAAAAGTGGTGAGAAGTTTTCTCAGAAATCTTTTATTTTTCTCAGAAAATTTATTTTGGGAGAAAAATTAAATTATTCCAGGGAAAAAAAATATTTTTTTCAGAAAAGTTTTTTTTTTCTTTCCAGAAAAAATAATTTTGGGAGACTTTTTTTATAGACATTTTCAAAAAAATAAATGGTTAATAATTTTCTCTGAAATATTTAATTTTGTTCAGAAAAGTGTCATTTTCTCACAAAAATAAAATGAAGACAATTATTTTTTCATTCTTTATTATCAGTCTTATCCACCACATGAAAATAAAAGAAAAGGCTTTATATTTATTTTTTACTCAATTTTAATAATTTAATGAAATATATGTTTTTGTGATTGAATTGAATTCTGTTAAAAAACATATTTTGATCTGCATGAAACAAACACTGTTGGAATGAAAACCATCAGTCATCATTCTGGTGTTAAGTTAAAACAAAACAAAGAAATAATTTCAAGACAGATTTTATTTATATAGAAATAAGAACATTGATTAAAAGTAAAATAAACGGTTCATATTTATAGAAAAGACTTAAAGCAGACAGTTTGTTGAACCGTTGTGTATTAAGGGTGATGACATCATGTAGCTGGTGTTGTGATTCTGACTTCCTGGTCGTCTTCACAGGAAGTCGATATCGGACTGGCAGCAGATGTTGGAACTCTTCAGAGACTTCCTAAAGTCATCGGCAGCCGCAGGTCAGCAGATGATTTTAAGAATTCATTGAAAGTCTTAAAACTCAGCAGCTGAACCAGGAACTAAGAGCTGATTCCAACAAGACAATTTACGCCGTAGTTTCTAGTTTCCTCACAAACATTTTTATTTGTAATGAGTCCGTGTTGTCGTCGTGTGATGAACTCTCCTTCGCTTCCTCCAGCCTGGTGAACGAGTTGGCTCTGACCGCCAGGAAGATGTACGCTGATGAGGCCAAGAGCAGCGGACTGGTCAGGTGATCAATCGTCTCACCGTTATGTTTTCTTTTTGTTTCAACTGAACCTGCTAAAGATACGTTCTCATCTGAGACAGGAATCACACCTGTAACATGTAGTGTTGTTTAATGTTGTCCGTCACTTTCTCGTGGACAAATTTGTTCACATTTGGCAGCAGCGTCCACGTGGACTCGAGGATGAACTGATTAGATTCATGTGGTCAGAGGTCAAGTTCACTGTGACCTCACAAAACACGTTTTTGTCCGAAACTCAAATTCAAGGATCACTTTGTTAAACAGTAACACAAAACAAACCTTTGATATTAAACAGATTTAATCATCTGCACTTTGTAATCAGTCAAATAATCTCTCCAGCCGAGTGTTTGCAGACAAGGACGCCATGTTGGCCGGAGCGTTGGAGATCGCCGGAGAGATCGCTGGTCGCAGCCCCGTCGCTGTTCAGGGCACCAAAGTCAACCTGGTCTACTCCAGAGACCACAGTGTGGCCGAGGGGCTGGACTACATGGTAACCACCTGAAAACAGTCACACCATGAAAGCTGCCTTTCTTTCTTTCTGTCACCACTGAACTCCTTCTCCATCTTCTCCATCCTCCTCCAGGCGACCTGGAACATGAGCATGCTTCAGACTGCAGATGTGATGAAGTCGGCTCAGGCCTCCATGGAGAAGAAGAGTCCCAAATCAGCCGTCTTCTCCAAACTTTAGACCTCAGCTGCCGTCGTAAAAATCCACTGTGGCCTTTTTGTTTTAAACAGCTTGAAACGACTGTAGGAGGTAAAAGAGTGAAGATGATCCGTGTTGGGAAACAGTGTTTCAGTTTTCTACTAAACTAAAGAATCCAAAGTCATCCACGATCAGGTGACGTCTTATAAATTAATATCATTGTTGTGGATTTATTTCACAGTAACAGATTTCTGATTATGTTGATGTGTGAATGACTTCCTGAATGTTTTTAATAAAAACGTGTTGAATGATTTAAAATCTCAGTAAACTTGTTATTTTCCTTCAGTGATTCTGTAAAACATGAGTGCAAAAAGTTGATTTAAATAACTTAAAATGCTTTATTGATAAAACTCTACAGAAATAACTTAAATTTTACACAAAGTGCAACTAGAACACATTCAGTCGATCGCTGCTGCGTCACTGCTGCTTGGCACGAAGTTTCTGTAACGTTTTCTGTGAAGAGATCATAGAAAGATGTTAAATTAACTCGACTTCAGTTCTGTAAAAGCAGCCTGTTGTGTTTACAGGTGAATGTTTCAGGTGTTTCACCTTGTGGAACTCTTTGGCCTTCAGTCGGTTTTGTGCAGAAGCTTCCTGTCGGCTCCTGATTGCTTTCTGACGCTTCACCTCCTCCAGCTGCTCGTACAGTCTGCACACAGATTATTCATTTATCACGTTTTGGGTTCAAACCTGCAAAAAATCAACATCCACAAGTGTAAAAGATAAATATAATGTTACCTCTGAGTTCTCTGATGCATCTCAGAAACATCAAGTTTTCTTTGCTCTGGTGTGCAGATCTTTATCTCGTCCACCTTGTTCAGTCTGGAATCTTTTACTGAGGAGACAGAAAACAAACATTTGTTTGACAAATGTTTTTTCTTTCACGGCATTTTACACAAGATTTTTTCTCTCATGGGGGAAAAAAGAAAAGATTGTGTCTCCGCTTCACACATGATAAAAAAAATAATGTCTACTGAAAGAAGATACAGTACAGAGCAGTGAACAACTAAATAATTTGAGGAAAAATAAAAACTCATTTTCAGGAGGAAATTTTTGTTGAGAGTTAGCTTTTCTTCATCTCGTGGGGAAAAAAATTAAATTATGAAAAATTACGTTATTCAGGAAATTGTTTTGTTCGATAACTCGTTGAGGTGGAGCTCCGGCGCCCTCTAGTGGAGGAGACAGAACTGCACCCGGCGGGAATTACGTCACAACAGAAAGCTTTACTTCTTACTTTTTAGGATTATTTTGTTTGATTGCCAACAAATTACGTGTATTTAAAATGTGCTGATTTAGCTGTGACTAGTGCAGTGCCCGTAAGAAAATATGTATTCCTATAGAAAAGTGGGAGGTTAAGAAGCTTTTTCAGTGATGGCCAAATGAGGCTGTTTGAAGGTGGAACGTCAGGGATGTTTAGGTTTGTTGTGAAATCTGATATTCCAGGGTATAATTGGCCGTTTTTGACTATTTTTGATTTTGCCATTATATTTCACCTTAAAAACTATTTACTTGGTGTCATTATTTTCAGCACAACCTCACATGTGTGACTGTACAGTTATTTTTTCGTTTTGACATATTGTATTAACACAATGGACCTAAAATCACAAAAAAAACAAAACAAAATCCGAGCAGAAAAAGTTAGTTTTTTTTTACTGTGAAAACCACAAATGTATAACAAACCATTTTTATTACTTAAAATGCAAATATAAATTGTTGTTTGCTGAATATGTGCATACATTTTAAAAATTTACAAAGTTTTATGTAACTATTTCCATTTAAATGCAGGCAATGCTCAGGTCAGCCTGAGCTGCTTCCAGCTGAATGAAGAGCTGCACTGCCTGCTGCACATTCAGCTTCTCCTGTTCTGACTCATTAAACAAAAAACCGACTCCACTACACACTAAACACACTACACCAAACACTACATAACACACTAACTATACACTCCAAACACGCTAAATGTCACAAATCTCTCAACTGTCAATATCGCTGTCTGTACACCGACCGTTTGCCTGTCAATCATCCGCCGACGTCCCTCCCACAACTTCCTGTTGCTCAGCAACCAAACTTGCTGCTTGAACACTTTCGTGACTAAAGCCCGTTTTTACCGTTTCTTCTGCACCGGACACAAAGCAAACGTGACGGCAATGTTCACGAAAAAGCGTGGCGGACATTATTTACCCTAAGTCCGGTTTTGGACATGTCGGTGCGTCCGGTCCGTTGACTCGGGAGGTGGGCCGTGTAGGTTGGTTAGCGGCTAGCAGCTAGCAGCTAGCTACACACGAACATCCACAGATTCCGATTCCACTTTGTTGTCCGCGCGTCTCCTCAGACCCGAACAGACCGGTCCGGTCTCGTTTAGTCTCAATAATCCACAACAGTCAGTTTAGATGCACAGAACAGAACGGGACCGAACCGCCGGCTAACTCCCGGTCCAGCTCATACCGCCGCAGGTATAAATCCGCTTGTTTCTTAACGTATGTCGTGGCTTGAGCTCTGCAGTGATTGGCTCTGGTGCGCACGTGACTGTGGTGGCTCCGGTGGACAATGCTCCCGAATTTGTAAAACATTTATGAAATAATTTATTCACGGTATCATTGCAGTCCAAACAAATGCGAAGTTGCACACCACTGAACCAAACGGCAGCCATGTTGAAATTCTATGGTCATTCTGATCCTGATCCGCAGAGATATTTGAGGCACACACACACACACACACAGATTCATTGCTTTTATAGAGAGATGCATCAGTTACAATCATGACAATCAGTGTTTTATTTTTATTTTTATTTTTTATTATATTTTATTTTATTTTTTTCTATTTTATTCCGATTGCCATTTTAATTAATTCTCTGAAAAATCTCACTAAAATATATATTTCGTTTTTCTCAAAAAAAAAATGTTCTCAGTAAAAAAAAAAATTCTCAAATTAAAATGATCCCACTAAAATCAAATGTTCTCAGAAATACACTCTCTGGAAAAATTTTATTTTCTCATGAAATATAATTTTCTCACAAAAATAACATTTTCTCAAGATTTCTTTTCTAGAAAAATATTATTTTCTTGTAAAAGAATTCTAAGAAATATAAAGTTCTCATATAAAACGAATTTTCTGAGAAAAAAATGTATTTTTTTAGAAAAAAAAAATGTTTTTTGTCGCGTATTTGTTTTAACGCGTTACGATTGATGTGCTGATTTCGCTTTGATGCAACGTTAAACCTGCAAAGTAACTTATGATTAAAGCACAAAACGTAGTGGAGTAAATTATCAACCCTGATAATGACAATCAGTGTTTTTATTTTATTTTATTTTATTTCATTTTATTCTGATAAAATATAATTCATCAGAAACGTGATGCAGCATGTAATTAGTTATATATACTTTGTTTAATATAGTTTATAATGAAAATAGTCTATTCAAAACACAGAACAAAGAAAGCCGTTTCCATAAATATAATCATTATTATCATTTTCTAGTTTTACTCACTAAATATGGACTTGGAGTCACAGCATATGACTTTTGGCTCTGGAGTTTGAGCCCCGGCGGCCACCGTACAGGCTGTTTCTTAATGAGGATGAGCTAAGCTAGTCAGTGAAGAGTTAATTAAACTTTCCTTTTTATTGCACCTGTTGTGTTTGGTGGGAGGACACCTGCCACGTAACTTACCTCTTTTCTGGCGTGAAACCAGTGATGTTTCCGACCGAAGACGTTTGTTTAGAGCGATGTTATTGTTGAGCTAGCTATTTGTTAGCTAGATTCAGGCTAACGTTAGCTAACAGCTCACAGAGTGATTGATCTGCCGGCTGCAGATTAATCGATCAGCGATCAGTTTGGACTCTGACCCGCTCAGAAGGAGGAGGAGATGTTATCAGCTATTTCCAGGTCAGCTCGGTCGACACGTAAGTGAACAAGTTTGTGTGTTAGCTGCTTAAAATGTCTTAAAACGTATAAATCTTCCCAGTAAACATAATGTTTGATGTGTGAATGTGTGTCAGGCTGTTTACTCCTCACAGTGTGTGAATGGTTTATATAACTGATGTGAAATAAAGCTGTGAAGTGTGAAGGAGGTGAAATGTAGGTGAAAGGTCACCAGTGTCATGCAGCATGCAGACTGTGTGTTGGCCTCAAACTAACATGCTGATTAAATGATTCCTAGTTTAGTCCGTTTTCTAATGTCTAAAGAAAACAAAAGTCAATCTTTGTTTTCAAAAGTTTATTCCATCTTGTCTCTCGTTGTTATGGAAACTCTGAGGGGCAAGTGAAGGTTTTTTATGGTTGTTTAAATGCTCATTTTCTCCAATGACAATGTTTTTCCACGTGTGTGAAACTGCATGAATACATTTCCTAGGAAAAAAATAAATTTTTCTCTCAAATTAAAATTGTCTCACAAAAATCAAATGTTCTTAGAAATACACTCTGGAAAATTTTGACTTTCTCATGAATTATAATTTTCTCACAAGGATAACATTTTCTCAAGATTTCTTTTCTAGAAAAATATAATTTTAGAAAAATATAATTTTCTAGAAAAAGAATTCTAAGAGAAATTTAAAGTTCTCATAAAAAATGAATTTTCTGAGAATAAAACGTTTTGTTTTTTTTCAGAAAAAAAAGGTGGGTTTTTTTGCAGTTTTTTTTTTTCAGGAAAATAAAAAAAAATTTTTTTACAAAACCGAGAATATTTTCAGAAAAACTGTCTCCTCCCGGTGGGACATGCCAGGAACACCTCCCGAGGGAGGCGTCCCGGGGGCATCCGAAACAGATGCCCAAGCCACCTCAGCTGGCTCCTCTCGATGTGGAGGAGCAGCGGCTTTACTCCGAGCTCCTCCCAGGTGACAGAGCTCCTCACCCTATCTCTAAGGGAGCGCCCTGCCACCCTGCGGAGGAAACTCATTTCGGCCGCTTATATCCGGGATCTTATGCTTTCGGTCATGACCCAAAGTTCATGGCCATAGGTGAGGGTAGGAATGTAGATTGACCGGTAAATCGAGAGCTTCGCCTTTCGACTCAGCTCTCTCTTCACCACGACAGACCGATACAACGACCGCATTACTGCGGCCGCTGCACCGATCCGCCTGTCAATCTCACGCTCCATCCTTCCCTCACTCGTGAACAAGACCCCAAGATACTTAAACTCCTCCAACCTGGAGGGAGCAAGCCACCTTTTTCCGGTCGAGAACCATGGCCTCGGACTTGGAGGTGCTGATTCTCATCCCAGCCGCTTCAAACTCAGCTGCAAACCGCCCCAGGACATGCTGGAGGTCCTGGCTCGAAGGAGCCAACAAGACCACATCATCCGCGAAAAGCAGAGATGAAATCCAGTGGCTCCCGAACCAGACCGCATTGTTCCTCCTGAATCCGAGGTTCGACTATCGGCCGAATTCTCCTCTCCAGTACCCTGGAATAGTCTTTCCCAGGGAGGCTGAGGAGTGTGATCCCCCAATAGTTGGAACACACCCTCCGGTCCCCCTTTTTGAATAGGGGGACCACCACCCCAATCTGCCAGTCCAAAGGCACTGTCCCCGACTGCCACACGATGCTGCATAGACGTGTCAACCAAGACAGCCCCACAACATCCAGAGACTTGAGGTACTCAGGGCGAATCTCATCCACCCCCGGTGCTTTGCCACTGAGGAGCTTCCGAACTACCTCAGTGACTTTGGCTTGGGTGATGAATGGGTCCACCTCTGAGTCCCCTGCATCTGCTTCCTCTATGGAAGGCGTGTCAGTGGGATTGAGGAGATCCTCAAAGTACTCCTTCCACTGCCCGACAGTGTCCCCAGTCGAGGTCAACAGCTCCCCACCTCCACTGTAAACAGTGTTGGTGGAGGACTGCTTCCCCCTCCTGAGGCGCCGGATAGTTTGCCAGAATTTCCTTGAGGCCGACTGGTAGTCCTCCTCCATGGCCTCCCCGAACTTTTCCCAGACCCGAGTTTTTGCTTCCGCGACTGCCCATGCTGCAGCACGCTTGGCCTGCCGGTACCCGTCAGCTGCCTCAGGAGTCCCCCGGGCCAACCAGGCCCCATAGGACTCCTCCTTCAGCTTGACAGCATCCCTTACTTCCCCGGAGTCCACCACCGGGTTCGTGGATTGCTGCCACGACAGGCATCGGAGACGGCCACAGCTCCGGACAGCCGCGTCAACAATGGAAGTGGAGAACATGGTCCATTCGGACTCAATGTCCCCAGCCTCCCTCGGGATCTGGTCAAAGCTCTCCCGGAGGTGGGAGTTAAAGACCTCCCTGACAGAGGGTTCCACCAGACGTTCCCAGCAGACCCTCACAATACGTTTGGGTCTGCCAGGTCTGTCCAGCTTCCTCCCATGCCAGCGGATCCGACTCAGGTGGTGATCAGTTGACAGCTCAGCCCCTCTCTTCACCCGAGTGTCCAAGACATACGGCCGGAGGCCAGATGACAAGACCACAAAGTCGATCATTGACCTCCGGTCTAGGGTGTCCTGGTGCCACGTGCACATATGGACACCGTTATGCTTGAACATGGTGTTTGTTATGGAAAAACTGTGGCTAGCACAGAAGTCCAGTAACAAAACACCACTCGGGTTCAGATCGGGGAGGCCGTTCCTCCCAATCACACCCCTCCAGGTAACACTGTCACTGCCCACGTGAGCGTTGAAGTCCCCCAGTAGAACGACGGAGTCCCCGGTTGGAGCACTCTCCAGTACCCCTCCCAGGGACTCCAAGAAGGCCGGGTACTCTGCACTGCTGTTCGGCCCATAAGTGGAGACAACAGTGAGAGACCTATCCGTGACTCGAAGGCGCAGGGAAGCGACCCTCTAATTCACCGAGATGAACTCCAACACATGACGGCTGAGCTGGGGAGCTGTAAGCAAGCCCACACCAGCTCGCCGCCTCTCACCGCGGGCAAATCCAGAGTAGAAGAGAGTCCAGCCTCTCTCAAGGAGTTGGGTTCCAGAGCCCAGACTGTGCGTGGAGGTGAGCCTGACTATCTCTAGCTGGTACCGCTCAACCTCCCGCACTAGCTCACGCTCTTTCCCCCTCAGCGAGGTGACATTCCATGTCCCCATGGCCAGAGTCACCGTCCGGGGATTGGGTTGCCGGGGTCCCCGCCCACGACTGCCACCCAAATCCCACTGCACCGGCCCCTTCTGAACCCTCCTGTGAGTGGTGAGCTCACTGGAGGGCGGGCCCACGTCACTCTTTCTGGCTGGGCCCGGCCGGGTCCCGTGGGCAAAGACCCGGCCACCAGGCGCTCGCCTGCGAGCCCCAACCGCAGGCCTGGCTCTAGGGTGGGGCCCTGGTGACACCAATCCAAGCGACGTAAACATCCTTGGTGTTATATCTGTCATTAGGGGCTTTTGAACAAAATGTTTGATATGTGAATGTGTGTCAGGCTGTTTACTCCTCACAGTGTGTGAATGGTTTATATAACTGATGTGAAATAAAGCTGTGAAGTGTGAAGGAGGTGAAATGTAGGTGAAAGGTCACCAGTGTCGTGCAGCATGCAGACTGTGTGTTGGCCTCAAACTGACATGCTGATTAAAAGATCAGTATTTTAGTCCATTTTCTAACTTCAAAAGAAAACAAAAGTCAATCTTGTTTTCAAAACTTTATTCCATCCTGTCTCTCGTTGTTATGGAAACCCTGAGGGGCAAGTGAAGGTTTTTTATGGTTATTTAAATGATTATATTCTCCAATGACAATGTTTTTCCACGTGTGTGAAACTGCATGAATACATTTCCTCAGAAAAAAAAATATATTTTCACTCAAATTAAAATCATCTCACAAAAATCAATTTTCTCAAGATTTCTTTTCTAGAAAAGTATAATTTTCTAGGGAAAGAATTCTAAGATAAATTTAAAGTTCTCTGAAAAAATGAATTTTCTGAGAAAAATATACATTTTTTTTAGAAAAAAAATTTCTCAGAAAAAATCTTTTTTTTTACAGAATTTCTTTTTCAGAAAAATATCATTTTTTCACAAAAATGTTTTTTTTTTAACAAAATGAAGTGATTTTTTTTAATGAAAATTTTAATCTTTTCAGAGAAACACCATCCTGGAATCAACTTTTGCACATGAAGAAGAATAAAATTCTCCTGGGACTTTTTTCTGTTTGCAAAAAAAAGGATAAGAATTTGGTGTGATCCAGATTGAACACATCTAATCTTATTTGTCACATTTTTGTTTTAAACGTGTTATGATTGGTTCTCATCTGCCGTCGTCCCACTGGACTCGTGTATCTGTGTCTCGTCTCTCAGATCGAGGGCTGTGGCTGCCGGCTCAGGTCTCGGTCAGAGCCATGTCGTCTCCAGGCGGTCCCGGATCTCCGTACAGCTCGCTGGCCATCAGCCAGCCAGCGGAGTTCATCACACATGTGGAGCTGAACCGTCCTGAGAAACGCAATGCCATGAACAAAGCCTTCTGGAGGCACGAACCGGGTCACACTCACATTGACTGGGCGGTCTCAGGTACCAGGAACATTATCTTCACACTGATCTGTCTTCTTCTGTCTGCAGTGAGATGGTGGATTGCTTCAATGCGATCGCAGCAGACCCGGACTGCAGAGTGGTGGTGGTTTCTGGAGCAGGGACGCTCTTCACAGCTGGTGGGTGTTTGACTCTGTACACATTTTAAAGTCTTTGTGGGAAAGTTTTTATTCACCGTGTTGTGTTTCCGTCCAGGTATCGACCTGATGGACATGGCCAGCGACGTCCTGCAACCAGAAGGAGACGACATGGCCAGAACTTCCTGGAACATGCGAACAATACTCGTCAAGTACCAAGAAGCGTTCTCCGTCATCGAGAAGGTCGGACCTGAAGCGTGGTTATCACTCCAACAAAGATGGAAGCTGGATTTTTCTGTGATCTTATTGATTTCTTTTCTCCTCGCAGTGTCCGAAGCCCGTGGTGGTGGCCGTGCACGGCGCCTGTGTTGGAGGAGGTAGGCCGTCTGCATTTACTGTCAGGGATTAATGCATGAAAGGAATCAGGTGGATTGAGGTGATGATGGTGTTTTTGCGGAGGTATGCTATCTACTCAGTGTCATTGTAGTTCACTGTGGATGTTGTTCTGTGTCGCAGGTGTTGATCTGATCACAGCCTGTGATATCCGCCTGTGTACGCAGGACGCCTGGTTCCAGGTGAAGGTGCGTACAGGTGACTTTAATATCAGAGGCTGGAAATGTGGTGAGAAGAAAATTAAAGTTTTCACAGAAAAATAAACAATTTTAGGATAAAAATTTAATTATCTCAGGTATAAAAAAAATTTTTTCATTTTTTTTGTTTTTCAGAAAAAATAATTTTGTGAGAAAATTTTATTTTTCTCAGAAATTAAAAAAAATAATTTTCTCTGAAAAAAATTATTTTGTTCAGAAAAACAATTTTTTACAGAAATGTGTCATTTTGTCACAAAAACAAAATGAAGACACATTTTTTTTATTTAATTATTTGTCTTATCCACTAAATGAAAGTACAAGAAAAGGCTTTGTTTATTTTTTACTCCATTTTAATAATTTAACAAATAATATTTTTACTGATTGAATTGAATTATATTGAAGAAAAATATTTCTATCTGCATAAAACAAACAAACACTGTTGGAATGAAAACTGTCATCATTCTGGTGTTAAGTTCAAACAAAACAAACAAATAATATCAAGATTTATTTTATTGATATAGAAATAAGATCATAAATAATTAAATAATTTTAATTAAAAGTAAAATAAACGATTCATATTTTATAGAAAAGACAAAGCAGACAGTTTGTTGAACCGTTGTTTATTAAGGGTGATGACATCATGTAGGTCGTCTTCACAGGAAGTCGATATCGGACTGGCAGCAGATGTTGGAACTCTTCAGAGACTTCCTAAAGTCATCGGCAGCCGCAGGTCAGCAGATGATTTTAAGAATTCATTGAAAGTCTTAAAACTCAGCAGCTGAACCAGGAACTAAGAGCTGATTCCAACAAGACAATTTACGCCGTAGTTTCTAGTTTCCTCACAAACATTTTTATTTGTAATGTTGTCGTTGTCGTGTGATGAACTCTCCTTCACTTCCTCCAGCCTGGTGAACGAGTTGGCTCTGACCGCCAGGAAGATGTACGCTGATGAGGCCAAGAGCAGCGGACTGGTCAGGTGATCAATCGTCTCATCGTTACAATCATACACTCACAGGTGTTTTCTTTTTGTTTCAACTGAACCTGTGCTAAAGATATGTTGTCACCTGTAGACAGAAACCACACTGACGTGAGGCAGAATCACACCGATAACAATGTGCGGTGTTGTTTAATGTTGTCCGTCTTTCTCGTGGACAAATTTCTTTAAATTTGGCAGCAGCGTCCACGTGGACTCGAGGATGAACTTGTTAGATTCTGGGGGTCAGAGGTCAAGTTCACTGTGACCTCACAAAACACATTTTTGTCCGTAGCTCAAATTCAAGGATCACTTTGTTAAATAGTAACACAACAAACCTTTCAGTGGTGCAAATATAGCCAACAGATTTAATCATCTGCACTTTGTAATCAGTCAAATAATCTCTCCAGCCGAGTGTTTGCAGACAAGGACGCCATGTTGGCCGGAGCGTTGGAGATCGCCGGAGAGATCGCTGGTCGCAGCCCCATCGCTGTTCAGGGCACCAAAGTCAACCTCGTCTACTCCAGAGACCACAGTGTGGCCGAGGGGCTGGACTACATGGTAACCACCTGAAAACAGTCACAACATGAAGCTGCCTTTCTTTCTTTGTCACCACTGAACTCCTTCTCCATCCTCCTCCAGGCGACCTGGAACATGAGCATGCTCCAGACTGCAGATGTGATGAAGTCGGCTCAGGCCTCCATGGAGAAGAAGAGTCCCAAATCAGTCGTCTTCTCCAAACTTTAGACCTCAGCTGCCGTCGTAAAAATCCAGTGTGGCCTTTTTGTTTTAAACAGCTTGAAACGACTGTAGGAGGTAAAAGAGTGAAGATGATCCGTGTTGGGAAACAGTGTTTCAGTTTTCTACTAAACTAAAGAATCCAAAGTCATCCACGATCAGGTGACGTCTTATAAATTAATATCATTGTTGTGGATTTATTTCACAGTAACAGATTTCTGATTATGTTGACTTGTGAATGACTTTCTGAATGTTTTCTTAATAAAAACGTGTTGAATGATTTGAAATTTCAGTAAACTTTCAGTGATTCTGTAAAACATGAGTGCAAAAAGTTGATTTAAATAACTTAAAATGCTTTATTGATAAAACTACAGAAATAACTTAAATTTTACACAAAGTACAACTAGAACACATTCAGTCGATCGCTGCTGCGTCACTGCTGCTTGGCACGAAGTTTCTGTAACGTTTTCTGTGAAGAGATCATAGAAAGATGTTAAATTAACTCGACTTCAGTTCTGTAAGCAGCCTGTTGTGTTTACAGGTGAATGTTTCAGGTGTTTCACCTTGTGGAACTCTTTGGCCTTCAGTCGGTTTTGTGCAGAAGCTTCCTGTCGGCTCCTGATTGCTTTCTGACGCTTCACCTCCTCCAGCTGCTCGTACAGTCTGCACACAGATTATTAAATCTTTGATATGTAATGCAATTTATCACGTTATGGGTTAAACCTGCAAAAATCAACATCCACGAGGGTAAAAGATAAATATAATGTTACCTCTGACTTCTCTGGTGCATCTCAGAAACATCAAGTTTTCTTTGCTCCGGTGTGCAGATCTTTATCTCGTCCACCTTTTTCAGTCTGGAATCTTTTACTGAGGAGACAGAAAACAAACATTTTCTTCAGGAGGAAATGTGTGAAAATATTTTCTTGACAAATGTTTCTTTCACGGCATTTTACACAAGAATTTTATCTCACGGGAAAAAAGAAAAGATTGTGTCTCCGCTTCACACATGATAAAAAAAAAAAGAAAACATTGTCTGCTGAAAGAAGATACAGTACAAGGGAAAAAAAGAAAAAAAAATCATTTTCAGGAGGAAATTTTTGTTGAGAACTAGCTTTTCATCATCTCCTGGGAAAAATATAAAATAATGAAAAATTGCGTTGTTCAAGAAAGATACAACACAGAGCTACTGGGGTGTCACGATAGAAAAAAATTAATTGGCACACATTTGCATCCAGCAAACATGATTTATGGGACATTTTGAAGAAACATTTCTGGATGATGCATCTGGAATTGAGAATAAAAAAATATTTTAAAGAAAACAATTTGGAACTGGTCAAAGATTGCCTTAATTAAAAACAAAAAAAATGACTGAGAAAAAACATTTTCAAGAAGATGATTTTTTTGTTTCCCCCTTGTGAGTGAAAGTTAAAAATGTACAACTTTTGCCACGATTATCGTTTTAGTTCATTACAAAAAAAAACATTACAAAATAAATTTTATGACTCAAGAACTGGTGGAAAAAAGTTTTGCCATAATTTTTCTATTTGGGGAAAAATCAAAACAAAAAACTTCTCAGGAGGAAAAAAAAAAAATGTTAAAGTAATTTTTCCCCTGAGAAGATTTCCAATAAATAAACATAATTTCACACAGACAGAAAGTTAAAATGCAGATTGATTGATTTGGTTTATTTGAACCGTGACGTTGCGTCACAAAGCTCATCAGCGCTGACATTCACACTACACTATTTTGAAGTGAAGTGTGGTTGAATCACAGTTAAATACCTGAAGGAGGCAGCTGGGGCTTCTTCTGCTTGAGTCCAGATGTCTCAGTTGTTGGTTGGTTCTGCTCGGCCCGTCCTCCCTTGGACTTGGTCTTTGACTTACAGCTGACCGGCTGAGAGTCTTTAGACTTCTCTCTGCTCTCGGGTCGAGTCTTGGAAAGAGCTCGTTTGGCCTTGATTTCCTCCATCCTGTGTGTTGATCTCTGGATCAGAGCTCTGCGCTTCTGCTGGAAAACCTCCTGCAGGCCTCCGTCAGGAACCCACTGAATCTCCAACAGCGTCGCTGAATGAATGAAGGGAAAGAACGAAGACTCACTTTTCATTTTTTACCAAATTCTGACAGAAGACTTCTAAAACTACACTTTTTATTTATTATTTGACTCTGTCTTGCTTTAAAACAAAGATGTGGTGGAGACGAGAAAAAAGGATTTCTGTAGCATCCAACAGTCTGTTAGTGTCGTGTGACTTTTACCTGGCTGTGTTTGGTTCTTTTCCTCTGGAGTCTCATCCGTTAACACAGACTCTGATCCCTGAAGAAAACAAGATTTGTGTTCAGAGATCAGAAGACATCTGATGCTGAAGTCAGAATGTTGACAGCTGTATAATCACCTCAGGCTGGTTGCCTTCCTGCTCTTCCTCCCTCGCTCCAGCTGGATATTTGTCTTCCTGAAGTTCGTCTTCATCGATGACGGTCGTCTCTTCGTCCTGCAGCGTCGTGTCCGTCAGGCTCACTAATGTTATTTCTGACTGCTCCAGGATTCCCTTCTCACCGGCAGCTTCCTGAACACGCGTTTTATAAAGGAAAAAGACGTTTCTCAGAATATTCTGTCATACTTCTTCTCTACAAGTTACAACCTGCAGCTGTAGCATGAAAGAACAACGTGGTCTTGAATTAATGTCTGAAAGAAGAAAACATGATCTCACCATTATCTCCAACACAGGAACATCCCTCCTCAGATTTAAACTCTGTTCAGGCTCCTCTGGCTGCGACACGCTCGCTGCAGCTGCATCATCACACACAGTTAGATTTGACAGACTCAGAGCCGTTAGCTCCACATCGGGAGGATGGTTCTGGGAGGTGACGAGCTGGGTCAAGGACTGATCTAAGGCGGGGGAAGTGGTCACACAGCTGGACGGCTGCTCTGCTCTCAGCCGCTCAGGAGACGGTTCAGACTCTTGAGAAGACGTGGAAACACTGCAGGCTCGCTGCCCTGCAGGAGACTCAGGCACATTGTGTTCAGGCAGGTGAAACGTCATGGAGGCGTCTGCCGTCTCGTTGTGTGTGACCTCAGCCAGAAGAGGGTGGAATGAGTCGGAGCCCGGAAACACTGAAGATGAGGTCACACATGAAGCATAATGTGGTGAGGTTTGTAACGCAGTAAGAGAAGTGCAAGCAAAGAACCAGACAGACTGAGGCTGGAAACGCGTATTAAAAACAATTGTTATAGTTCCCTGAAATAAACTTTTAAATGATTTTAGCTACAAACTGAGAGCACAGATGCACCCACCTTCAGTTCTCTCTGGGCCCAGGTCTGTTTGACTGTTCTGGTTCTGCAGAGTCCGGTCCTGTGAATGTGGATTCACATCTGGAACAGAGGCGCTGTGTGACGAGGCTTCAGGAGGCAACGCTGGGTACGACGGCACGCTGGCTTCGGCTGAAACACCGAGATCCACACGAGTTCTGTCACCTACAACCAGAACAGACGATGAACTCACAACATTTGTGTGTACGAGCGTCTGAAACGGGTGAAAATGGCAAAATATTTTCACATCTTACTCTTAACTGAGGATTTATTGGGACCAAACCAGAGGAGATTGTGGAAACCAAGACTGTGTTGGTGAGTTTTATGACGGCTCAACGAGGTAATTAAGCTCTTCTTAGTTTGGTAAAAGAGAGAAACTGCCACTTTAATTCCTTACTGCGTTTCCGATAACTCAAGCGATCCTTTTACCTGAGCTTCCACTGTGCTGACCTGCAGACTCGTCCAGCTCCCCGACCAGCGGCCTCATCCGGCTCTCCTCCGGCTCGCCATCCAACCACGAGGTCGAGCGCTCCGACACCATCTGACCAATCAGCTGACCCGCGTAAAAGTCCTGCCCGCCGCTCAGCCAGTGAGAGCTGGACTGATGGGAGAGTCGACCAATCATCCGACTCAGAGTGGAATCCCACCCGCCTTGATCCAGGCTCACTGGAGGAACCGGCACGCCCGGTAGCTGACCAATCACAGACGAGTGAGCCGACGGTTGACCGACCAGCCGCTCCATGGCCGAGTCCCTGTGGTCAGCAGCCAGACACGAGGACTGGTCTGTCAGCTGGCCAATCAGAGGACGGAAGGAGTCCTGAAGTGATTGGTCCTCGCCTGAGAAGTGCTCCAGGATCGGATTGATCGTATCGTCCCATTCCTGCAGCAAAAAACAAAACACTGTTACAACCTAATAACGGCATCTGCTCCAAAAAGTGAGTTTCTGGTCTCTAACCAAAAGCTGATCCAACAAAAAGGTTTAAAAAGGCATGTTTCATTTAATCTCCACTTTAAAAAGCATAAATTGTGGATTGAGAGTGACGGACCTGACTACTCCTCTGTGCTTCTGCTGTGTTCGATGGAAGAGTCGGACTGACTGCAGAGGTTTCATCCTCCACGCTCCCCTCTGAGACCTGAACCAGCGACCGCTCAGACACTGAAGCGTCGGGTTCCTCCACAAACGAGCCTCGACCGCCTGCTGGACAACAAAAAAAAAAAGGGGAATCAGACACTGAACTGACAAAAACGAATGGCTGTGTCCAGGAGCTGCAGTCTACCTGTGGTTTTCACAGTGGCGCTGAGGGAGAAGTTCAGCTCTCTCGTGTATCGGTCTATAATCTGCTGGATGCTGCTTTCATTGAACAGAGACTCGACGTTGACACCAGGATGAACTGCAGCCGAGCTCTCCTCCACACTGAAGCTCCGACCGGACGAAGAGGAGGAGGCGTCCAGTGAATCTGCCGCTCGCCTCTGTTCCAAATGTCGGAGGGGAGGAGATTTATCTGAAGCAGTGAGAGAAGAAAGAGGAAAAGAATAGATTCAGGTTATAAAAGTTAGGAACAACTAGCATGTTGCCTGGTGTCTATAAAGTATCTCATATCTCCCACACAACAGGTCAAATGACGACAAATCCACTGTGTGTGTAACAAAACACACTCCTGCTGTCTCTCACCGGCGTTTTGCTCAGGATCGGTGGTGATGTAGCTGCCGGTGGAGATGGTGGTGGAGGAGAGGCAGTCCGAATCACGAGGTCTGTGTGCAGACTGACACACAAAACAAAGTGTCAGGGCGATAAAAACGTAATAGACTCAGGAATCACACAAACGGTGTGCAAACACAGTTACGGGTGTCGGCATTCTGCATGACCAGTACAAACACACACACACACATCCGGTCTTATTGCCCGTGTTGGAAGAAGAATTCAGATCATTTACTTTCGTAAAAGTAGCTGTCAGATTATTTAGAATGCCCCAATTAAACGTCATGATATGTAAAATAACAATTAAACTAAAATTACTGCATAAATAAAAGTACATCTTCTTTTATTGCTGCCAAAACTGGAGTCAGTAAAATGTCATCAACACATTCTTAGAAACAAAAATAATCTAATTTTGCCATTTTAACATCAGACTTACTTTATATAAGTCGCTCCACCACAAAACAGTTTTTCCGTCTCTAGTGAAGTGACTTTTCTCCAAGTTTAGTTTCCGACATGTTCGTGCACACAGACTCACTGAGCTCAGTTCAAGTGTAGAAACCATCATGAAAACGTATTTTAGTTAAAATACACTTCAGGTTTGGTGAATTTTACATCATCGCTCAACAGACACAGAAACGAACAAACACACAAAGACGTGATCAGACTCAGACACACATTCACTCCACACACTCAATATTTAGGTGTTATTGCCAATAATGGAAGAAGAAATCAGATTATTTACTTAAGTAAAGTTTTATGTTATTGTTCTGCATATTAGTGTAAAATAAAAGTGAAAAATAGGATTAATAGTTCTGTACAAACGTCTTTTAAAAAAAACTGACTCTTTAAATCTGCATTAGTTTTAGTTTACAACATTCACACGGACTCACTGAGCTCAGTTCAAGTGTAGAAACCATCATGAAATGCATTTTAGATCAATACAATTCAGGGTTTGGTTATTTGACATCATCGCTCATCAGACAGAAACAAAGACACAAAGACACAGCAGACTCATACATACACATTCACTCCATACAGGCAGGTACACACACACATAAACACGCACGACACAGACAGACACACAAAAGCTTCTCAAGCGCAATCAAAGGCCGAGGCAGATGTTTTCCCCAGCGCTCAGATTTGGCTACTTTTCATCATCGATCCACAACGTGAACCTCAGAGGGAAGTAAAAAAAATAATATATGCAGAAAACGTGATGAAAACATGCAGGGAAATTCATCTAATTCATCTGTTTCTGAAGTTTTATCACTGGTGTAAAGTAATAAATAAAAACAGAAACAGAAGATGTTAATTCTCTGCACAGAGACAAAACTCTTCTTTCCCTGGGAACTTTGTGATCAGCCTCTGCTGTTGACATGTTCGAAGGGAAAGAAAGAGTTGAAGTGTTGCTGTTGATCTCCAGCTGGCCTGTTACCTCTGAGGGGGATCTGAAGCTTGTGACTGCAGGACCGGAGTAGTCGGCTCCTCTCCCAGAGTCCGAGGACAGAGGCGAGATTATCCTCCGGACCAAATCTGGAAAATAAACAAATAAATAAATAAATAAATAAATGAATGAATGAATGAATGTTCCAACTAAGCGGGAATTCTACGGAAGCCCCGAGTGGAAAGTGAAGAGTTGTTTTTTTTCCTGGTGATTGATTTTCTATCTCTGATCTAAATCGTTTTCTCTCCTGTGTTTATGTCTCGATAATTTTCCTCTTTCGAGAAAGTTCCTTAATTTTCATTCATGTGGAAAGCAAATGTTAACCCACCTCCCCCGTCAGTTCTCAAGTCATAAAAGCGAGAAAACACCACTTTAGATCAGATTTATAAAATGGATCACCGGAAAAAGAATATTTCCTCGACCTCACACTAAATCTCTTAATTTTCACCCAATTATCTTCAAATCAAATACAACAATTTTCCTTCTGTCTACATGTGTAATCACCCTCTACGTACCGGAATCCGAGGATTCTGGAGACGTTCCTGCTCCCAGCAGCAGCCTCTCTCTCCAGACGAGATAGCTGGATCTCTCCGAGCTCGACCCGGAGGCGGCTCGTCTTTCGGCGATCCGCCGCTCGCTGCCGGATGAAGACGGAGTCGGCAGAGTTCTGTCAGACCCCACAGAGGATTCTGATTCTTCGTGTGGATCCCAGTCCATGTTGTGTGGGGGGACCCTCGCACTTTCTTCAAGTCCTGGAAATCAGATAATTATATCAGATATAAGATAAAAGATTGAGGAATGGTTGAAGAAAGTGTTATTCATGTGCGAGGCTGAACAGACCTGTGATCTGGCTGCTGTTGACCGTCGTCTCCACCTCCTGAATAGCACTGAGCTCATGTTGCTCAGTCATTCCCATGATGCCCTGCCTGACACGCGTCACTGGAGGCTTTGCTGCTCGAGGAGGAGGGAGGAGTGCTGACGGGAGGACTAACGCTGGGGAAGGTCCAACAGGAACATCACCCTGAGAGACAGGATCTTAAAAAGGAAACAAAACCACTATGATGACCATGAAACTGCCGTAGAACAAGTGCAAAACATCCCAATAACACTTTCAGGAGGTCATAATCGAAGTATTCAAGGAGTTAGCATCTCTATTCCTTCTCATCACTGTTGAGAGTTGCACATGTGCATGAACACGTGGCCTCTAGCAAGAAAATGGCGGCGGGTAAAGACGATAATTAAGATAACCAGAACTGAAACTGCAAAAAGGGCAACGATAATGAGCAAGACTCATCAGTCCTCAAATCAGAAAGACGTTTAGACAAGATTAAAATCAATAAAAGGTGGAAAAAGCTGCACGTCTGTTTCCCGTCTCACCGCTGTTGGAGGACAGTTGCTGGGACGAGTCCTCCCTCTCCGGAGGGTCTTCAAGATGTGACAAAGTTCCTCCATTACTCTCCTCTATAGCCTTCAGCAGGGACGCCAGTAGTTTAAGGCGGGTCTGATTGATGTTCTCTGAAACCAACGCTTCGCTGGTCGCTTCAGGAGCCGACTGTGGGAGAGAAGACAGACGGAAATTTGTTTTTCCATGTTCTGGAATTCTGTTTCAGTATTTTAAACAAAAGGCCACTTCAGCAGAGTTAATCCTCTGAATGTTTCAAACTTATTCCTTCATACTGCTGCAGTTTTATCCCCCTTAGTTTTGTGTAGAAACAATCTAGGATGCGTCCAGAGTATTTTAACAAAACAACACTCACTGGTGCATCAGTTTGGATCAGAGCCTGTAGCGTCTCCTTCTGTCGCCTCATATGAGTCGTCTCCACCTCCTGTCTCTGCCTCTCCTCTTCTTGTTGTCTCTGCTGCAGCAACACCGCCTCCCTCTGCTCCTGCACCCGTCTCTGGACCTCCTGCAGCTCTCGTCTCTGCCTCTCCAATTCTTGTTGTTCCTGCTGCAGCACCATCGCCTCCCTCTGCTCCTGCACCCTTTTCTGGACCTCCTGTCTCTGCCTCTCCTCTTCTTGTTGGTCCTGCTGCAGCAACACCGCCTCCCTCTGCTCCTGCATCCGTCTCTGGACCTCCTGCAGCTCTCGTCTCTGCCTCTCCACTTCTTGTTGTTGTTGTTGTTTCTGCTGCAGCAACACCGCCTCCCTCTGCTCCTGCACCCGTCTCTGGACCTCCTGCAGTTCCTGTCTCTGCTTCTCCTCTTCTTGTCGTCTCTGCTGCAGCAACATCGCCTCCCTCTGCTCCTTCACCCGTCTCTGGACCTCCTGCAGCTCCCGTCTCTGCCTTTCCATGTCTTCGTCTCTGGGGCTCAGGGACCCAGTGTGAAGGGAGTCACGTGAGGAGGTTGCAGAGCGAATCGCTGCATGGCTCTGAGCCAGAGGTGTTGTGTCTGTGATGCTCGGGCTAAGAGCTCTGATGGGATCAGGAGTTGGCAGTAGTGGGATGCTGGCTGAGTGATGTGTTGTGATCAGATTGTGAGGCTCTTTGGTGGCTGAGGACGGTCTCACTCTGTCTGGAAGGTGCCCTGTCACTCTCTCCATGATGTTTTCAGTCAGCCAGGCAGAGACGTCTGGTCCCTGGCTCCTAAGACTGTTTGAAACAGATTCCGCTTCAGCCCTCTGCAACCTCGAGCAAACCCTCAAACTGGAGCTGGGAAGATGTGGAGGTGAAGCCGACATGTCAGACTCTCTCGTGGGAACTTCGACAAAAGGTTGTGGTTTTGGGTGGATGTATACAGGCACTGATGGAGGCGTAAAGAGTGGCAGAGGAGCTGGAAGATGCGCAGGCCGAGTATTCTGCAGAGGAGGGTGGATGAGGCCGGGAGGGACGACAGCAGGCGGCATCTTTGTGGCCGCCATGTTGTAACGAATCTGTAGAGCGCGCTGGTATTCATCCAGGCGCTGACGAGCAACTTCCACTGACCTCTGGTGAACTCTGAAATACAAAGTTGGTCCAAGAGAAGTCAATTTCAACTGTACTGTATTCTTTAAGGAATCTGTGATAAATATCATGAAGACAAAAAGTACATGTGAAGGCTGAATTTTTCCCGTTACCAGCTGAGATCTACTTTCAAGAATAATGACACAAAAGTGGTGAAAGTGAGTCGTTAACCACAAAAAGCAGTTCATCTTCAGGCTTTAACAAACCTGTTTTGTTCCAACAGCCGCTGTTGATACTCTCGAACCCTCCTGGTGTGGTCGTCTTCACCTGGAGGAGGCACGAGCTGCAGCGTGCAGAAGAGGAGGAGTTAATCATGACTGAATTTATACATGATGCCTTCAAAAAAAGCAAACCGGCAATACTTTTAGATTTGATGCGAATATGGATAGTGTAAAGGATCAGATCAGATCAAAATGAGCTAAATAAAAGACAATGTGACCAAAGGACAACTGGTAGTACCGACCTCAGTGGCTGGTCCAGAGCTGACGGAGGAGATCTCCTGGTCATGAACAGGTACTTCAGTAACAGGCACTTCCTGGGTCACAGCAGCCTTCAGGTGTTCTCTCTCCTGCCGGGCCTCGAGTAGCATCTGCTCCAGTTTGGCCTTCTGCGTTTCCAGCTCCTGAAGCAAAACCACCTGCTGCTGCTTCTCCCTCTCCAGCTCCTCCTCCTGAACAACAACAAGGTTTTAAACCTTTAAACCACAGACAAGCTGTATAACACATAATCCATAGAGTTGGTCTTAATGTGATTTTAATGTTTGAGGTATCGGTTGTGTTAATATCGAGACTCTGTAGTTTGAGAGAGCGCGCTGGTTGATTGATTCTAAGTGCTGTATCGCATTAACTGGACTTGTTTCAGTTTCTGGTTCAGCATCTCTCAGCACCTCCTCCTCCTCCTGTAGAATACATTCTTCAGAGGATCACACTTCTCCACATGAATTCCCCAAAAGCCCAGAGTGAAGCTCCTGTGTTCCTCTGCTAGATGCAGATACAAACATCCTCCAGCCCAGAATCTGCTCAGCTCCATTTTACTTCTGATTATTGTGTCGGCATCAAATCGAAGATTCAAGCCATCGTCTGCAGTTGTTTTATGTTCAAAGCAGAAAAGAAGGGACCGCCTGCACAACACACTCCTGTTTTAGGGGCTGAACTAATTAAGTAATCAGGAACACCTGCAATCAATTCTGACCAATCATGAAAAACACATGAAGTTATTGGGTCAGCAGCAGAACCAGACTTGGATTCTCTGAAGAACTATATAGTGAACAAAATAAGAGGATTTAATATCTGGTGCCTGGATGTGAGCTCAGCACTCAGTCATCAACTTTCTGCTTCTTATATTTCAATTCTTTGTTGTTATTTAACGTGATGATGAAATACAAAAAACAACGAGCTACAATCAACTGTAACGTGACTTCACAAACAGAAAATAAGTGAGATGACGTTATTTTAGCAGCATATTGAATCAAGAATCACTCCTGATCTGTATTGTAAAGTTTTTTAGTGCCACTTTGTCCTGGAAGAAATTTAAACTCATGTAAACGTGTGCAGCCAAAAACTGAATCTCCTCTTGATTATATTTCATTAACAGAGAATTGCCTTTTAAAAAAACACATTATTTTACAAAATAATACATTCAGAACAGCAGTTATACCCTTTTCTTCCGTTCTTCTTCGAATTCTTGGATTCTGTTGGCAAAATCAGGATGTAGAGTTTCTGCTGCAGAGGACTGCTCTGTCGTCTCCATCGCTGCTGGGATGACACATAAAAACTGATTATTCTCACAACAACTAAACAATAATACACCACATTGTGTACGACCTTCCAAAATGAAAAATATTTCAGTCAATGACAGCGAGTGTCTGACCAGGTGCGGTTTTTGGTTGTTGCTCTTTCTCCTCGCTCGTCAGAGAACCCGTGTCGATGGTCGTGTCTCGCTCTGGGATCTGATCAGAGATGCCGGTCGGTGAATCGGCTGCAGGGACGTCGCTGTTGCTTTCAGCCCAGTGGGTCCTCTGAGTCCTGATGCGATCCAGGAGTTTCTTCAACGCCCTTCGAGGAGCAGGTCTGGAGGGCTCCACTGGAAGTTAAGAAAACACTGAATGCAGTTCTGGGCTGGTAAAGATACGTTTCATCAGACAGGAAGGTTTTATTCAAAGCTGGAGGGTGGAAGCACTCACATAAAGTATATATTCAGATCTGTACATCGATTTTGGTCTAAAAGTCAATAAGTAACTGGTGTTTTTTCAAAGAAATCTTGCAACAATTCTTAAAACCTCAACTTTTCTGTGTATCTGTGTTTCTATTCACCTTGAGCAGATGTTTCCATCTCGGCGCTCTCAGCTTCCTGCTCAGTGTCGTGCTGTGTGTTTTCTGTTCCCGCTGTGGCGTCTTCATCCACCGTGACGTCCAGCTCTTGGTCCTGGCTGCCTGTGGACAGAGCTGGCAGAGGTTCTGGTACCAGCTGGACCACCAGGTCCCCTTTAACCCCTGAGATCAGACACAGTCAAAGTTTGCAGGCTTTATTAAACTATTCAACTTTCTGGCTACTTCAGAATCATTTGCATGGTTTTAACGAGAACTATGAGCATTAAAAAGAACTGGCACATACATTTCTTACAAAACACATTCATAGTTAAATACTCCACCCCTGAACAGTCCTTACTCCTCTCTCCGGTGTACATGTCCTCAAAGGCGAACTCCATCTCCCTCTGGAAGTCCTCTCTCGTCTCCTGTCTCTTGTAGAGAGGCTGGAAGATCTGAGCAGGCATCTGTGACACCTGCTGTCTCCTCCTCAGCAGGTCTGTCTGCTGCATGTGCTCCAGCTCAACAAGAAGCCGCTCGCGATCCTGAAGGAGATCATCGAAAAACAGATCTGACACAAAAAACCACAACACTGAACATTTCTTGCTCTTTTGACAAGTAACAAGACTATAAAAGATGTTAAGGGGAAATCTTTCGATCCTGGTTTTTAACCAAACCACTACGATATCTTATTATATGAAAAGTCCGTCTGCGGTCTTTGCAACAGTGACAGCGAGCAGCGTCAGAGTGTGTTGGATTCACGCGAACAATTCTGCTCCTCCTCAAATCTCCTCATGAGGTAACAGGTGAGTCATACCTGCACGAGATGTTCCCTCTTTAGAGCCTGCTTCCCTCTGAGACGAGCCTTCTCCAGCTGCTCCTCTCTCCTCCGCTTCTCCTCCCTCTGTAACTCCAGCAGCCTCCTCGCCTCCATCTCAGCTCCCTCATGAGCATCAGGCTGTAAACACATATAGATTATTAGACAACTCTGACCGGAGCAGCGTTAACAAAACGTTGGCTTAGGAGCATAAAATCAGAGATCTCACCTGCTCCATGTCTACCTCTCTGTCCACTGTTCTCCCAGACATGTGGTAATAAGTTGCAGCAAAGGCACTCACGTCAGATTTCTTCACTACGTGTAGCGTCCTGTAGTCAATGTTCTGCTTGAGCAAGAAAATAAAAGGTTATTATGACTCCACACAGAACCTACACTGTGCTACATGTGCACTGATAAAAGTACTTTGGGAGACAATCACTTAAGTTCATAAACTGATCAAATCACCTGGATGGGGTTCGGGGGAGGCGGAGGGAGACTCGCCACTTTTGCTGCTCTTTCCTTTTCTGTCTGTAAGGCCTTCTTCCTGGCATTGATAGATCTACAGACAAGCAGAGAAATAGACTTAATGTTCAGTTCATTGTGGAGGTTAAAATTCAAACATATAAATGTTTATGATGCTGCTCACTGAGTCTGTTTCTCATGGTCTTTAAGCCTCTGGGATTTGAGCTCCTTCAGTGCCTCTCGATAACGCTCCTCTGCCTTGGTGTGGTTCTCCACCTCCCTCCGAGCTATAGCTGCCAGGTCGGGTTCCTTTGCAAAGGGAATAAAATTACAATACACAAATTCAATAAGTTGGGTGTTTGAAGTGATGGTGTTGATCAATTTTGAAAAAAAACAGTAATTCTCCTTAATTTGGCCTCAAAATTCATCTCACATCTTGTTTGCAAAAATCATTAGTGACTAAAATGTTCTGCGGGTCTTGACGGCTTCATTAACAGACATATTGTCTTCATTCAGCAACAGAGAGCTAACAGAGTTAATAAACACAAAGTCTAACTGGTGTCAGACAGCTGTTATCTTACATTTTCTTTAGCACTCCTGTGTCCCTGACCGAGAAGCTGGAGGCTCTCCTCGTACAATTTCTGCAGTGCATTTAGTTTCTCCCTCTGCTGTCGTTCCCAGTCCGCCCTCAGCTCCTCCTCCAGCTTCTCCAGCTCACGCTGCCGTCTCCGCTCAACCTCCCTGCGGATCTGCAGCGCGATGTCTCGCTGTTGCTCCCGCACCTGGGTGTCGAAGCAAAATACATATGCATTGAAAGTCTTGAAATAAGTATCTACTTTAAAATTGTCCAGAGAGGTGTTTTTCACAAGGCTGTTTCATGTCACCAAATCAGAGTCAGTCAAACATGGTTTGAGAACCGTTTGAGAGAAATACAAGAAATCAAAATCCCATATGTTCATAGTACAGAGAACTGACATGTTAGAAGAGAAAAGTGATGTTAACTGTAACTAAACAACTGCCATAAATAAGACAGAAGAGTACCTTTTTCTGTCATATCAACTCAGTCCTGATAAAAATCTGCTGTTTGCTCAGTTTGTTGCAGCACTGCTGTGATTATCACACCATGGGTCCAATATGATTATTGTGAACTTTCAATGCATCGAAAGTGCTGCAAATTACAGTAACGTGCAAGATGAGTATGATGCAACACAACATGAATGACCTCTAATAAGGTTCATTCCAAAATAAGATCATTTGCGTCTATTAGAAAATCAAGTTCTCGGCCAGTTGGTGAAACTTACACTTGTTTACATACAACACATTTACAGCCTCAAAGAGGTTATAATGCTGTTTGAACAACTTCAGTTGATTGTTTCCTCTTTGAGTGTTTTTAAGAAGACAGATTTCTGGGTGTGTGTTCCTGTAATTTCCCTTAAGTAATATTTAAAGTGTAAACTGGTGGTAAAAACTAAATAGGCAGCTACAGTCATGACTCAGAGTTGTTCATGGGTTTTATTCCATTACAGAGCACATATATAGTCTTGAACACCTTGTATAACTTCTATAAACAGATATGAGCTCAGACTTGAAGTGCACTATGTGGTAAGTGGAACCAACAATGTAGTAAGCAGTGTTTCAGTATATTGCTATGGCTGAGGTGAAGCAAACTTGAAAGCGACCCTGACCACACCAGATCTTCTTCGTGAAACAGAATTTCCTGACAGCAACCACAGGTACGAAATAAGACCTGGCGTAGCTGGTAATCTCTCTAAATGAATCATAACACTGGTAATACCACGAGAAGCTGTCAGGAAGACAGAGATCACGGCTATGTCGTGAAGCAGAAAGCTGTGACACAACAGAAAGACACTCGTTGTGTTATTATCACACATTACCTGCTGTATGCGCAGTTTTCTCCTCCTTTCATGTTCCTCTCGTATTATCCTCGCCTCTTCGTTAGGACTGAGTCTTAAACGAGCAACTTTTCTCTTCATTTTCTCCAAATACGCTGTTGGACATTTCCCAAAAGCAGCCAGAAGGCAGCACCTCCGTTAGCCGTGCTAATTAGCTATTGTTGGCTAACTT
The DNA here is from genome assembly GCA_963678695.2 of Diplodus puntazzo. Lineage (NCBI taxonomy): Eukaryota > Metazoa > Chordata > Actinopteri > Spariformes > Sparidae > Diplodus > Diplodus puntazzo. Next base: position 3,152,246 of record OZ023162.1, on the reverse strand, counting down.
AGCGTCACTGTGTTGCAGGCGTTCACTAACATTACACACTTACAGGAGACGACACAACTGTAGAAGAAACGCAAAATAAGTCAGGAAAAGAAAGAGGAGATCAATTCAACGCTCAGAGTTTTGTTTATCATCGGAAATCCATGCCAACCTGAAAAAACGACTGGACGTTTCTGTCCTGACGTCACATCCGGTTGTTTAAACCGCCCGCCGTGTCCGTCTCGTATTGATGTACGTGCTTCTTGGTTCCTACCACAAACCAAACAGGCTCCTCCTCATTTTACATATGTAAAAAATAATTTCACGCACCTTAATTAACATTAAATTAAAAAAGGGTTATTTAATGAACGTATTAGGACTTTATGAATGAAATTAACATGAACTTCCTAAAATTGTAGCCATCTTCCGCCACGCTAGGCGGCAGTAGAGCGCCTTTGTTCCGGTGTGAAGAGAGCGAAGAATGAGCCATTCACGGCGCTACTGGACATAAACTCCAACAACTCCAACGATTAACCTTTATATTTTTGTCTGTTGTGGACAGCAGGGGTGAGATTTACACTTTTAAGTAAAATGCCGTCTTTCGGGTGTTTATTTCGACTTACAGGATCTTCATTCATCCTGTGAGATTAGCAAGAAGCTAACGCTAGCTAGTGTCGCTAGCTAGACACAGCAATACTCAATCAAATGCAGCTGTGTATCTATTAACAATAAGTCAGATTTGACAAAGATGATGTGACAAGTGTTAGATTTGGAGATGATGAAATGCAGTTTCTTTCATTTGTTTGCTAATAATGCAGATTTGTTCTCTGGTTTGTGTCTTTATATCGTCTAAGCGAAATTGTGTTTTATTTATTCTTTCAAAATGGTCTTAAATATGTCAGTCATTATGTTTGTTCTCTGTTGTGTCTCAGACAGTTTAATGATTGAATCTCTCTGTTTGCCTCCCTCCCGTCAGACCTGTCATCATGTCTGGTGGTCCAGCAGTGAGGGTCAGCATCGAGTCTTCCTGTGAGAAGCAGGTGCAGGAGGTGGCTCTGGATGGGACAGAGACATACGTCCCCCCTCTGTCCATGTCCCAGAACTTGTCAAAGTTGGCTCAAAGAATTGACTTCAGCCAGGGGTCTGACTCAGAGGAGGATGGGGTCGAAGGCGAACCCAGGGACCGCGAGTGGGCCAAGCAGGAGCCCGAGGAAGAAGAAGGTAACGTATACTCAAGAGAAAGCAGGGGATTTTTTTTTCTCTTTCCCTTTCAAAGTTCAGTCTGAATCCAACAGATCTGATGCCTCTTTGTCAAAGCTCCCACAGGTCAAAACATGTCTGGACTTATTTGGGTCAAATATTGCAATCACACTCCCACTTGTAGAAAGAGAGGCCATCTTAATAAATAAAGTTTAATTGAGATTGTAGCTTGCAACCCACAACTTTTGATCTATTTTTCCCTCTCCTTTAGACCTGTCTTATGAAATAAATGTACAAAGTATTTTTCTGTTTTGGCCAAACACTTTTTTTCCTTACACAGGCACAGTGAAGTTTCAGCCGTCTCTGTGGCCCTGGGATTCAGTACGTAACAACCTGCGCAGCGCCCTGACAGAGATGTGTGTCCTCTATGATGTGCTCAGTGTGGTGAAGGAGAAGAAGTACATGGCTTTAGACCCGGTGTCTCAGGATCCAACAGTTGGCAAGGTAAACTGCTAAAGAATATCACTATCACGTCAATCACTAAACATCTACAGGAAGGACAACACTGACAGAATGTTCAAATGTGATCACAATCTTTGGTTTATGTTATATTTTAGTTACCAATGTTGTACACACACATTTATATCAATCCATTGACAGATTGTTTCTTGCCCTCGTGCAGACCCCCCAGGTGTTCCAGCTGATCAGTAAAAAGAAATCATTGGGCACGGCAGCTCAGCTCCTCCTGAAGGGAGCAGAGAAGCTCAGTAAGTCGGTAGCAGAGAACCTGGAGAACAGGAGGCAGAGAGACTTCAACTCTGAGCTGCTGCGACTTCGCTCTCAGTGGAAACTCCGCAAAGTAGGAGACAAGATCCTGGGAGACCTCAGCTACCGGAGCGCCGGTGAGAAGGCCTCTCATGTGTACTCAAATCTGAAAAAGGTTAACATAGCTGTTTTATTGTGAGGACACTTTTAACTTGTAGTCTAACCCCCAGGCTGATTATTAACCCGTTCAGGTTCCCTCTTTCCTCATCATGGCACATTTGAGGTGATCAAGAACACAGACATTGATCTGGACAAAAAGACCCCAGAGGACTACTGCCCCCTCGATGTCCAGATCCCCAGTGATCTGGAAGGATCTGCTTATATCAAGGTGAGAAAGAAACATAACATTGTTTTGCGTGTGTCTGCACAGTTGCACACTCCATCAAAATGCTCTTTTTTCCTATGAGTGGTTTTCATACTACTGTCAGCTGCAATCAGAAACATGGAGTTGGTAATAGTTCCGTGCTGTTTATGTCTTCAGGTGTCCATCCAGAAACAAGCTCCAGATATCGGTGATCTGGGAACCGTCAACATTTTCAGGAGACCGCCAAAAAACAAAGCAGGTATGGTTCAAAACACAAAGACTTCACATTGAAATTCTTCCGAAAGTCGGTGGACTTTTTAAATTGGTTCAGTAACAGTCTGAATCTCTGCCTGTAAGATTATTTAATGTATGTCATCTCTGATCTTTCATTTCCTCCACATCCAAAATCTTTAATCTACTTTTTTAACATGTTTTTGCTTCTTCTTCCCAGGTACTCAGGCGTGGCATCTGAAGCTCGAGGCAGCTCAGAACGTTTTGCTGTGTAAGGAGATCTTTGCTCAGCTGTCCAGGGAAGCCGTCCAGATTAAATCCCAGATCCCTCACATTGTTGTGAAGAATCAGATCATCTCACAGCCCTTCCCAGGTCAGAACACTCATGACAACATCAGCGTGGAAAACTTTAGCAGAGTTGATGTAATCATGTGGAGGTCTATATTTGTCACAGACTGCTGGTTAATGTTTAGCTTTTTATACTCTTATATTGTAGTTTAAGTTTGAACACTACAATCACTGTCCATGTCCTGTGTTCTAATAGATGAAACACAGAATATGAATGAACTTATTCCAAAAACTAAGAAAAAAAGACATATGCAGCTTATTGGAAAAGCTTTTTTACAGAAGTATTTCATTCAAAGCTCAGATGTTCCCCTGGTTCAGATATAAATCCCAATATTAACATTTGAAATGCTTTTGTCAACATTGTAAATCAAACATTGCTGCCTTTTTATCGTCTCTGTGACTCTGGAGTACAGCTTGGACAAACATACTCATGTCTTGTTTGTTCCTGTGATCCCTCTCAACAGGTCTGCAGCTCTCCATCTCACTGTGCCACTCCACAGGAGAGAAGAAGAACCACCGGGCCTCTCCAGAGAAACCCAAACCAGACGACCACCTTTACGTACTGGAACACAACCTGCATCAAATGATGAGAGAGGTGAAACACTGTTTGAAGTCGATGTGCATCTCACCTGAAGCTTCATCTATTTCAGTATCAGTGTCACCACTTTATAGTTTTAATAATGGTTTGATTATAATTTCTCCTTTCATTGAACAACTTTCTGTCTGTTCCAGTTCCACAAGCAGCAGCTGAGCTCTGTGGTGATGCCCCACCCTGCTAGCGCCCCCTTCGGCCACAAACGCATGCGCCTAGCCGGGCCGCTGGCCTACGACAAAGCTGAAATCTCCAGCCTGCAGCAGAGTGAGGGGCTGCTGGAGAAGATCATCAAACAGGCCAAACACATCTTCTTACGCAGCAGGTAGATGTAGCGCTCCCTCTGTTGTTTTGTTTGACAACTGATAGGATCTTTAAAACAACTGCCGATAATGGTCATGACATTGTATCATGATATTTAAAGCCAATAAACATTCAACTATGCTGGTAAATGTCACCACTAGAAATACTGTGTAAATCCAGACGGAGGTTTAAGGGTTATTTAGTCATTGTTTGCAGTGGGAATAGTTGGAGTTCTTGTGAATGGTTATATTTGCTTACTGCAAACATTACTCAGTCCACGTAATACGACACTCCCCAACATGCACCTCGTTATCTGTAATACCACTTTTGACCAGAGGGTGGTTCACTATGTCTTTCTTCATAGTTTGAGCTCAAGAAAATACATTTATGAGCAAAAATGAATCCTAATTCAATTCAAATTCTAAATATTTAGTTGAAGAAGTGTTGTCTGTTGAATGCTGAGTTCATCTCTGTACTTTTTTAGCCAATTGCTTCATTATTCAACAGTATTTATTTCTGTGATCACCAGGACGGCGCGGACCATCGACAGCCTGGCCAGCCGCATAGAAGACCCTCAGATCCAGGCTCACTGGTCCAACATCAACGATGTGTATGAGTCCAGCGTCAAGGTGCTCATCACTTCTCAGGGCTACGAGCAGATCTGCAAGTAAGTGGAGGAGTGGATGGAGGGAGGGAGGGAGAACCAGAGCAGAGAAGCAGAAACTATATGGGAGATACAGGAGAGGAAGTGCTAATGTATGTATGAGCATCTGTGGGTATCTGCAGGGCATCCTCAGCATGTTACATGTTTTCACTTATATTATACTAATATAATATAAGAAATAACACTGACAGAGTCGTACATGGCTGCAAAGTCCAGGGAATAAATTGCTATACGTTCTATTATGCTTTTATGAGATGCAGGGAAGCAAGACTACGTCTTTATTTCCTCAGTCTATATTTCCTTACTGGCTCATGTTTGTTCTCATTCCAGTTGACTGACATGTGAGATCCCTCTAAGATGAGTCTTAATGTGTTTTTATATGTTTAGGTCCATTCAGCTGCAGCTGAACATCGGTGTGGAGCAGATCAGAGTGGTGCACAGAGATGGACGAGTCGTCACACTGTCGCACCAGGAACAGGAACTGCAGGACTTCCTCCTCTCACAGGTGTCACGGTTTACGTCCTGATAACTTTAACTGTTATTCGGATTTAGTTTTTTATTGCAACCTTCTCTGTCATTTTTTTAAAAGTCCCATGCCTCTTTCTGTCCATCTTGTCATCCCAGATGTCGCAGCATCAGGTGCACGCAGTCCAGCAGCTGGCCAAAGTGATGGGCTGGCATGTCCTCAGCTTCAGTAACCACGTCGGCCTCGGCCCCGTGGAGAGCATCGGAAACGCCTCCGCTGTCACTGTCGCCTCTCCCAATGGAGAGTACGCCATCTCAGGTAAGACGGTGAGGTTGATTCTGAAGTGAAGATAATCCTTCTGTCCTTCTTCTCTTTATGTGTTATTGTATTTAAGTGCTGCCACAAAGTGTAAATTGCTGAAAAAAACATGGTCGTACATGTTGCAAAGAACCAGACAGGAAGTTCTCTTCACTTTGAGGCCTGGATATTTGGATATATGGAATATGGATATTTCTTAAAACAGAGCGTTGGTACATGTAAACAATGTTTTAAGTAACAAAAAAATGACCTTTTGGAAAATTCCTTTCAACGTGTAGATATTCAGGAAGTCAGTTTTCTGTGTTTACGTCTGGGTGAGCAGAAACTTAAATTGAGTTTTATCAGTGTGTGTAGCATCATGTGTTGAATTGAGTTATTGAGAATACAATGATGGAAACGAGAGAAACAAAAACAGCCGTTGACGGTGCTTAAATAAAAACGGCACGATAGAGGATTCTGAGCGACAATGTTTCCTCACTTTTTGTCCTGAGGATATATATACGATGTGCTTCCTGTTTACGCTGACACGTGCTTGTCTGGTGTATATAAAGGGTCATGATATGCATTTTAAAATGTGTTAGTATGGGTAGAGAGATTGTATCTTAAATGCTGTTAAGATCGTCTTTGTTTTAAAACCCTGACTGCGTCACAAGTTTTCACTACCAACATCAGCCATAACTGACCAGCGTAATACAGCAGATATAACACCTGTTGTATTTTCAGTGAATGGGCTCAACTTCCTCTTTCTCCTGATCAATGGTAGCAGCTCTGGCATCGTTCTCACTGTTAATGTCATTCGTTCTGGTAACACGTGTCTGGCTGAATGCAGCGAGGCCGCACCCAGCCTCTGGTGGTTCTGGAGATTTTGAGGGAAGTAGGAAATAACTCTGGATCAAATAGACAGGCTGATACAAGCTGAGGGAGCATTAACCAAACAAATGTCAACTCCTGGAATGCATCACATGGATGCATGTAGGAACAGAAGCAGATTTCAGTCACCAACTACTTTCTGTGTGTGTCCGTTTCAGTGCGTAACGGCCCGGAGAGCGGCTGCAAAGTTCTGGTCCAGTTCCCCCGCAGTCAGACCAAAGAGCTGCCGAAGAGCGACGTCATCCAGGAGGGCAAGTGGAGTCACCTCAGGGGGCCGTGCAAAGAGGTCCACTGGAGCAAGATGGAGGGACGAAACTTTGTGTACAAGATGGAGCTGCTCATGGCGGCACTGACTCCGTGTCCGTAGATACCAACCAGACTCCACTTTGTGTAGAGAAATTCAACATTTATGTCACAAATTTTCACCCAACTCATGAACTTTTTAAAACACTGCCATAACCTCCTTTCCTTCTCCAGTAGAGTCTGCTGCCTGCTCTGTTTTTAATGATGTAAGGTGAGGAGTGGATGTTGACCTCAAACAGTTTCATACAAAATAAAAAGCAGTCTGTTTGCATTTGAATGGATTTATATCATCATAACCTTCAAGCTATAAATAAGATATTCTGTTATTATGGACTTCCTAGTAAACACTTAGTAGACACTGCAGCAGTGTGTGTGACAACTCGTTTCAAATATTCAGAATTGACACTTCTGACAACACAACAGCGACCAATCAAAGTGCTTTACAACACTTTCCACATTCACCCATTCAGACACATGTACAAGGTGCGGTTCTGCTCGTCAGGACCACCCCTCAATATTTGTAAGCTCAGTTATTCAAACATCCACTCAGACATGGATGGAAGAATTTGGGGTTCAGTATCTTACCCACGGACACTTCAACATGCAGCAGGAGGAATCAAACTACCAACCCCTCCGATCAGCGGACGACCTGCTCTATCACTCGAGCCACAGCCGCCCTCAACATTCAAGACTCAAGTTTTGAAGATAGTTGTAAAGAAAGTCACACGATTCTTTTGCTTAGACAATAAATACAGTATGTATTGTTCTCCATTCTCATCAGTGATATATTTACATTCAATCAAAGTCATCAGCAGTGAGAAAAACAAATGTATTCAATACAAAATGTAAACAGGACAAGTTTTTACATCAATGACGAGCCATCCTCCTGGCTGTAAGTAACGTTCTGAACTAAATGAAAGACTGTTGTTTTACCTAAATCTTAAAATAGTCCTTATTGCAGCATTGGTAAATGTGATGATCAGTCTCTGCTGTGTTGTCATGTTGTGGCTACCAGACGTCCATCAAAGCGGCTGCAGCTCTGTTGCATCATTTTCTGCACAAAGGAGGGATTAAACTGGTCAATACACAAACTATAGTTAGCACAGCACATTGCTGTACAACACAATAATAGAGCTTCACAGACCTTTGTACTCTCACACACCCATACTTAAGACATAAAGGATAACTTTAACCTCAGTCGCACCCGTCAAGCCACACAATGATGCAGCAAAGAGAAGAAAAATTGAGTAAACTGAAGCTCAGAGCAAGTAAACCTCTCACATTTTCATATCAGAGAATTCTACACATTTTTTAATTAAGATCCATGAAGGTGCATATACTTTAGAGATGTATTTTTCTGCTTTACCTGGCATCTGTTTCCTGCGTCTCCATGCCACTATCTTCCTGTACACCTTGTCTAGTAGCCACATGGCCAGCATGAGCAGGCCGACGAAACAGGCCAGTGCTAAGGCAGACACAGACAGGTACTGGAGATCCTCGTACAGAACCTCTGGAGGACGGAGACACAGCAGCCAAATCATGTTCACTTCAAAAGAATACTTTTCACAAAACAAACACGGTAGGAATGCAGCTTGTATGACAGAGAGACGAGGCAGCAGATTACTGTGGTTAAATGTCAAGAATGTGAAGAACTAAAAGTATTCTCATTCTTACGTCAACGTCACAAACAACATGATCTCACAGTGTGTAACTATATGATTATATATTGTCATTATGGCATCCTTCAATCTGATGTGGGATTCTGGTGTCACCATATCGAAGATGGACAGACGAATGATCTGATTGTTTACTGATGAATAATGATGATAAACTCAGTTTGAATTAAAGGTACACATAAAGTTCAAGATGACAACTTTTACTGCGTCCTAAGGTCCTGGACCAATAGCCTGGAAGTCATAAAATGCCTCCATAAAATGTGGAAGGCTGCCGGTTTTTGTTTTGTTTTTACCTTCAGGGGATTCTCACTGAGAAAAACACTGTTACACACACACCAAAGCGAAACTACGCATTCTTAGAGGGGTCATGTCCCCCAATATACAGTAGAAAATATGTTGATCATGTCATTTTTGCAACTTGCAACTAATCTGTCTGTTGTTATTGCCTCTGCCAAGGAGGTTATATTTTCACCCATATCTGTTGGTTGGTTTGCGGGATTTAACAAAAACTACTGAACGAATTACCACACAACTAAGATGAAGAATAGTTCATTCATCTACTCGACCACATGCTGAGGGAAAGCTGAATGAAGTTCAGTAGTCCACTACACATTTTTTGGCTTCACAGCAAAACAGTGTTCGAAATCACTTTTGGGTCCTGGAGCTTCGGGAGCCTCCATACAGCCGTATAGAGCCATCTTATTTATATTTTTGGTTGTACTTTTACGTTTTAAAACAAGTGTCCAGTTACTCCAGTTGTTTAGGAGAATGCTGAAACTCTGTTTTCCTGTGAAGCTCCAGAAATCATTTGTGGACTACGAAAACTGAGGAGATAATGACTTCCACGGAGTAGGTTTTGTCTTTACTCGGGTCCTTCTGTTGGTTTGTTTGTTCATTTGGTTGGTTTGTCAGCAGTATTAAAAAAAACAACTGATTTGTTGTTGCTAGGCAGCAGTTATAACAGTGTAAAAGCGGGCTCTGCATACTTCCTGACACTGCGTCTTTAGGCTGTCAGAGCAAAAGAAATGTGGTCAAACAAGGTTTTCCAAACTGCAGCAGTCTAAGCTATTTGCTGTAGGAGTGACATGGAGGAGTTCAGGCCCACTCACCGTTTACTTTGAGGACATGACCAGCGTCCTTACTGTTTCCTGTCTCGTCTGTGACAGTGATGACGTAGTATCCACCGTCCTGCAGCCGCAGGTCTGACAGGCCCATAGAGCCGTTGTCGTAGGGCTGCACTCTGCTGCTGTAATCCACCGTTATGTTGGTGAACCCCCCTGGCTGCCAAGTCCCTATGGTGCGGCTCACCACCCCTGACATAAAGGTCCATTGTATGGTGTGGATCCCGCTGCAGTTCACATCCACAGAGAAATACACATCCTCCTGCACCGACCTGGTGAGGCTCCTCTGGGGAGAGTGGATGGAGATGGCTTCGGCTTCCAAAGTGACAGAGGACAGAGATGTTAGATCCTGAGCTCGTATATGTAGGTGTGAACAGATGTGAAAGCAGTATCATCAAACAGACGGACAACATAATTTAATAGCTGATTCAACTTTACCATCCAAAGAAACTGAGAAAGAAAACCCTGAATCTGCCCCTTTATCAGGATCCACACCAAAAGTAAATAAGGTCTCTTCTGGACGAAGACTCATCCTCAAAGTCTGGTGGAAATCTTTTAAGCAGTTTTCGTGTAATCCTGCTGACAAACCAGGAATTAACAACTATATAGGGTGGCTGTGGCTCAGGGGTATAGCCAGCGTCTTGTTATCTGAAGGCTGCTGGTTTGATTCCCCTGGTCTACATGTTGAAGCATCCTTGGACAAGATACTGAACCCCAAACTGCTCCTGGTGTGCTGGTCGGCACCTTACATGGCAGCCACCACCACCAGTGTGTGAATGTTAGTCGCATTGTTCAAAAGTACTCTAAATGTAGAATATCTAAAACTTGTACAGTAACAACAATAAATGTAGGTTCTATATTGCACGCTGCCTGATAATCATCTTTACCTTTCACACTGTTAGTTACTGTTCAACCTTCTCTCAGACAGTACAGCAGTCACAGCAGAACTCATCTCACCGTATGACTCAACTCAGCGCCATAAAAAGAAACTATTTAACCTCACAGGTTTTGCATCTCACCACACAATAGGTCACAGCTGCTTGCAAACACTGTGACGCATTTGCATCGAATTCCACATGCAGACAGAAATGTGCTGTTCTGTGCTCGCTGGAGGGATGAAACTTGTCCAACGAGCTAAGAAATAACGACTTCTGGCTGCCGCTCATCTAGTATTTTTTAACAGCCGTTTCAGTGTGGGATCTGGTTCTGCTGGCGATGTTTGCTTAATGAGGCACAGGAAAGGAATTCAACCTGAGAATACCAGTGCTGACTAAGAAACAAGGCAGTGTGGGAAAAAAAAGTGCCACATGTCACAATTATAATTACGCAATAGCCTTTATCACATGGATACTAGATCTTATTTTAGCAAAGAAGCTTGACGTGGCATAGAAGACTTTGTACTGATATCAGTTGCCATTTCCTTTGTATTTTCTTCAAGATTCAAGTTTTCTCTGGTGTGCTGGGACCTTTTGGTGTGGACCAGGAGAAACTATTTCAAGTTCTGTAATCTATTAAGTCCTGATAAAAGCATGCTGTCAAACACAACAGTCAACAAACATATGAGGCGTTTGGAGAAGAATCATAAACATGTGTATGAGGGCTTACCAAGGTGACACATATATAATGCGATGCTGAGAAACACAGCAACATCTTGAACATCCCAGAGCCTGAAATGCCACATTGGAATCCCAAACCCATTGGTCGTACCGCAGTATAAGAATCTCCTCCAGGGTTATTTCACATATTGAAGTATTCTCCTCTCCTCGTTCCCAGGGTTTCCTCTTTCACTGTCCTGTATACAGGTGTATGTCTGTGTGAGTTCTCCTCCTTATTGCTGTGAGAAAATTCAGTGCCTGTAGTTTCCCTCCTCTTTCAGAACTGCGCTGGACTTGTCTTCATACCTGAGCAAGTCAGTGCCAGCCAGCCCACACCTATCAGACAGGTTGAGCCAGAGATTACTGAGCAAACAGTGTTCTGTGATCTCACACATAACCACACCCCCTGCACCCACACACACACACACACCCACACACACACACACATACCCACACACACACACACACACACACACCCACACACGAGGGAATAAAGCTATAGAACAAACACATATATCCTTCTCAATTTACTTACCACCACCTCCTCCCTTCCTGCCCAACAAACTCCCACCTATATGTGCAGACACACTATCTACTATCTGCAACAGGATAGGGTGAATCACCTACAATACCTGGTGTGACTCACCTGGTAAAACATGTCAAACAGGAAATGTGTACATGCACTGAGAAACACTAACACACAGTGAACACAATCAGTTAACGGATATCTTTATTTAGAAGGCTGATCAAGATTACTTACTGCTTGTGAAGCCCTAACAACATATTGATAACTGACTTATATAGTCATAGTATCTATCTATCTATCTATATATCTATATATATATATATATATATATATATATATATTATATATATATATATATATATATATATATATATATATATATAAGATTTTAATCTATCTCAGATGAGAGAACTACACCTCACCTACACCTCTATCTCAGTAGGGAAATTATTTTGTATTTTTGATTATTTTTAATACTGTCAAAATATTATAATAATGATAATATATTCTATCATATATTTGCATTTATGTATTATATGTGTCATATAAGCTACTGGATGTCTAAGTTTGCCTCAGGCCAAATAAAGTATCTTCTTTGTTTATAACTCTTTCATGTTGCACAAAATTGGATTTGTATACTAAAAATTAGAAAATAAAGATTTGAAAAAAAAAAAAAGTTAGCTTCTTGAATTGTAGTTTTTTTTAAAAAATTAAGAATTGGAGCGATATTAATTTTGGCCAAAGAAGGCTACATTGTTGGCTACATAAATGGTTTAATGAAATAAAATAGTCTTTTATATTTATGATTAATTTCACATGCTAAATGATTAAACACGTGACTGTGTTTAAGCTTTTGCGCACAGTATTTTTTTGGACACGCCCCCTTCCTTTTCACGCGGCCTTTGCGTGCGCACGGCTCCTTCCTCAACGGGTCAAGCGCAAGTTCGGCTCGGGAGCCATTTTAAATCGTCGTGTATCTGCAGCCGTCAACTGTCACTGGATTATCTGGACGTTTGGTGGTCGAAAACTCCGGTGAGTTCATTTTCACCGTCTAACATCACACTTATTGAAGAGACAATATCGTGTAAACTCTTCGAAATTGCTGTTCGCTACTTTTAAGCGTCTGGCTGCTGGACGAGCTGTGATTAGCGAGTGAACGTCAGCTGCTATGTTAGCAAGCGGGCTAAAGGTAATTATCCTACTGTTGCTTTATGTGTCACTTTTATTCAATAGAGATTGACTTGTACAAATTGTGAAGGGTTTTTGTCAGGGGGAGTTGTCATGCAAGCTTTAATGGGAGTTTAATCGAGGCTGACTTCAAGTCGCTCTCGTTTACCGCGGGTTACATCACCTCCATGGCCGCCATGTCAGTGAAGTTATAGCGAATTTCTTCAAAGTTCAAGTCTGTTTGTCACGGCAGGCATGTTCTGTATATTTGATTATAAAAGTAGGACACTGCCAGATTTACTGTTTTGTTTATATTGCTGACCACGAACGTCAGTTTATTGCATCTGGGTGTAGCCGTTTGAAGACTTAGCAAACGTTGTCCGCCATTTTAAAACAGTTTTCTGTAAGTGGCGCAAACGTAAAACTTAATGAAGGCCTGTTAATTTTCACATTTGTTAAGGTAGCTGAATGTCATCCTGTTGTTGTTATACCACCGATTTCACTGAGTGGTTATTGTTTCTGTTCTGAATGAGCAGCAGAGGATGGTGTCTCCGGTAAACTTTAAAGAAGGATTGCTTTGCCAGGTGTTCATGATTGAGCCGACAGGCTGTGAAGCGTATGGAGCAGTTAGCTCTCCTCTGCTGGAGGAGGAGGAGCTCAACCTGCTGTTGGGAACCGAGTAACGTTATTAAAGCTTAAAAACATTATTCTCCTCAAACGATTAAGATTGATGTGCGTCACCGGGTTATACCAGATGAGTCTAAATACACAGTTGCATATATTAATATGTTGAATGTGTTTGTGAACGGAAACTTGATGTTTTTAATCTACAACTTCCTATTGGCCAGTAGCGTACCACGTGCCCGGAAAGCACCGAGGAGGTGTGTTTGCGAACGCTAGTTTTTTATGATTTAATGGTGATATAGCTACATTTCGGAACCAGTGGTACATGATCTCAAAGGCACGTTTTCTGTCTTGTAAGGTGATGCATAAAGTTTTAGCTCACGTCTTAAACCATGAGGTGGACTGACGTTGACGAGGATCACTAGCTCTCCTCTGTCAGTTATTCAGTATCGCTTCTCGGCCTTTTGGCTAAGATCAAGTGTAGTATCTGTTCTTATCAGTTTAATATCTGATACGTCCCCTACCCGGGGACCATATATTAAATTGATTTTTGGAACAGGGAGATGGAATAGGGGCTTGCTCCGTCCACTCCACGCATCGACCTGGTATTGCAGTACCTCCAGGAACGGTGCACCCCCCTCTCTATGTTTAAAAGTAATTGCAGTGGTTTAATTTTAAGGATTCCTGTATGCTTTTGTTATAATATACTAATTTGCTGCTGTTATTTACATCATTGGAAATGCCTTTGTGTTAATATTCCTCCAGTAATGATACGAAGCCACAGTGGGGCTTTTTCCTTCAAGCTCAGTGCGCCATCTAGTGGGCAAAAATTAAGTTTTTGTAGTGATTGATTGGATTCTCTCAGTGTTGTACAGGCTTAACTTCTCTCTAATTCACAGTGGAAATCTTTACTGTATGATTTTCTAGGGCAGTTTCACATCATGAGAGATGGTGTATCTGTGCACTTTCTTTTATTGATCTAAAGTATTTGTTTCCCATATACAAAGGAACCTTTTTTTAATATATAATTAACTAATTTACTTGAATTGTTTATTTTATTTTTTTACCATTGTTGTTTTTTGTAATGTTCCTGTCCTTTGGCTGCTGTGGCAAACACATTTTCCCATTGTGAGACAATAAAGGAGTACTGATTCTGATAGATAAACAATCATTTAAGTGTATACTAGTTTAGCTAGCTTAAACTAAGGCAGTCTGATGCAACAGTCCTGCAATAAAACCTCCTTTCATAAAGGTAATAATGTTCGATTTTTGAAGAAACCGTTTTAGAGAGGTTTTAATTAAGCCATGTAATCATTTTCAGAGGCTGCATATTGTGCTGCTGTTGAACTGTATTGTGTTAAACTCAAATCAGATATGAAAGTGGTTGGTAGCTTTTAGACATGAAATCATTATCAATTGGTTGGAAAATGAAGATTTTATGTCGATGGCTGTTTGATGTTCACATTTTAAAATATTTATTTCTCACTGTGGTTATAATACAACAGGCATGTCCAAGCTATTTCATAAAGAGCCATTTAGCTGCAGGCATTCCTTCCAACCCAGCAGTAGCACACCAGGCTAAACTTACTTAACCAACTTGTGCTTGAAATGGTTTATTAATCAGATTTACACTTGATTTGTTTGAATGAAGACCTGCAGCCACACACCCCTGCAGTTGTTCACCCTCCAGACCTATAGGTGGCAGTAGCATGAAGGTCATTTGACAACCAGCAGTGAACAAGAAATGGGAACAAAGAACCAAGAAGTGGTTGTAATGTGACGGGGGTGGGGGAAAATGAAATGTGTCTTTTATCCTTTTCTCTGAATTTTGAATTTAAATCAAACATCTGAATGCAGTATGGTATAAACATAGGTTCATTTGTCAAACTCAAATGTGCTGTGAGGCTGTTGCTCCTTTGTTAGAGGTAAAATAGATGCAATATGAGGTTAGAATGTGGCGTTGGACTGCAGCATTGCATGATGGGAACTATAGACATTATGTATCAAGTAAAATGCAAATGATCATTGTCAGCCCCAAAACAAAACTGTACTTTCTGTAAGAAGGTCCTGCAGATTCACACACCCTTTTGTAACCTCTGGTTCTGGTAATTTATAGATGTTCTGCATTGCACCATCCATCAACATTGCATGTGTGTGAATCAGATCCCTGCCGCTGAGCTGTACAACTCATACTTACCTGGCAGGGGAGATACCATGATCAAGAAGGTGGTTCACCCAGGGCGAGGCTCAGCCATTGCACTCCGGTTGTGCTGACCCCTGCGAATTCCCCAAATGTGGGAATCTCGACTGCATAATTTCTGGTAGTGGGGGACTGCGTTCGCGCTCTCCCCTGATAACATGTCTAAAGAAAATAAGGATAAGTAGTTAGATGACAGCTGCAAAGCTGCACTACAAAGTAAGTCTCCATAAAAAAATCTGATGTGGAGTAGAGGATTTATGTATCCTCACATTAGGTTTAATTTGTGTTTTGGTGAATCAAGCTCTGTAAAATATGGCTGCACTTGACTGAGAGTGCTTGAGCCTCTTCCTACACCAGGATCCTCACGTTCCTGCAGCATGTCAGCAGAGAGTTTTCCTGAAGCTGCTCCTACTTTCTACTGTGTTGTTCCCACACAAGGGGCCTTTCTCCGTGTCTCTGGAGTAGGACTGCATGATATAGACAAAATATTGTATCTTTTTTTTAAACCAAATATCTTACTAGTGATATGATATGACTATGACCAGGGGTGGGTCATATATATATATATATATATATATATATATATATATATATATATATATATATATATATATATATATATATATATATATATATATATATATATATATATATATATGTGTATATATATATATATATGTGTATATATATATATATATATGTGTATATATATATATATATGTATATATATATGTGTATATGTATATGTATGTATATGTATGTATATATATATATATATATATATATATATATATATATATATATATATATATATATATATATATATATATATATATATATGTGTATATATATATGTATATATATATGTGTATATGTATATGTATGTATATGTATGTATATATATATATATATATATATATATGTATATATATATATATATATATATGTATATATATATATATGAGTCACATAGTCATAGATATTTTCATCAATATCAATGCCGTTGTCGATTCTGCCTATTAACCCAAATTCCTTATCGATTCCTGAGTAGTTCATTGAGTGGCAAAAAAGGAGTTCTATACAGTCTTCTTCACCACCCTGAGGTCGTGGTGGAGGGAGGACCAACGGAGCAATAATTGACAGCCCACAGAGTATTGAGTAGTCGGTTTGAAAGTTAGTATTGCTAAGCTAACAGCTGATCGCCGGGTCTAACAGCTGACAACTTGGCTTGCTTTCTTCAACAGATAAAAGCAGTTTTGCTACGAATTGAGAAGCAGCGATATTTACGCCAGCATCCTCTCGCACCCAGGTTGACTGCACTGGCAGCATTGCACTGATTACACATGGCAGAATTCTCATCTTGTTCGGTGAATTGCAGCCAGGCTTTAAATCGCTTCCTCCTCTCCATGATGCTGCCTTGAGGTTGAAGGTCTGAGACGTCGCAGAGAGTGTGACGCAAATGTACGGCGGCGCAAAACCTCGTGCAGGCCGGGAAATGAGAGAATCATTAAGAAGAATCGATAACGGCGGAGGCGTACAATTCCGATGGAATTGGTAAGTTGGAACCGGTTCTCGATTCCCACCCCTAACTGTCACAATGCTTTTTTCACTTAATGGAAAAAATAAAGTATAGCAACAGTGGAAATTAAGCATTGTAAAAAGCAAAAGTGAAAAACAAATATGTTGAATACCTTAATCAGCATACATTCTACAAAAAAAATGGCAGTGTGCATGGCTTCTTCCAGAAGTTTTTTGCTTGGAAGACGAGTTAATCAACCATTGCTCGCTTTAGACAGGCCACCTGTGCTTAAGTCTTTCTGTGGGAGAGCTGGTGGCTTGCATGTTGAAATATTTCTCTGCCATTTTGCTCAGATGGGAAAGCTTACTTGGTGGGCTTTCCACCATAGAAGCAGGTTCTCTCCACTATCCTGATTGAAGACAGCAGATAGTTGTTGACTTCAGATTCCATGGCAGCAGTCGGATCAAATGCCAGTCTTGCCTTTTTTGCTGGAGGTGGAACTGCATCTTCCCAGTTTGGGTCATTAAAATGTAATATTTATACTTATTTCATAGGCTGCTTAGGGAATTTCATTTTTTTTTCTCTGGTTATAATGCTCTCACACAGCCATCATGAGCTCCCCTACATGGGCTTGGAATGAAGATTCGTCTACTATTGAAAAGAAATACTTTTTTTATTATTTGTTTCAAGAGAGGAGTTATCCAAGTCAGAGGCCTGCATGGGTGAAAAATAATGTACTGTGTCGGATACGGATCGGGTCGGACGCCTGGAGAGGCGGGTTTTACGATTGCCATTTTCAAGGCGTCACTTATCATCAGTCACTATTAGCGACACAAATGATGAGCATTTATATTTCATATGAGCTCATTCATGCGTGCCTGCGCCCTCCCAGAACTCCCATTCCTCACGCTGGCTTACTTTCACTTTTAAAAATTGCGTCCGTCTAATTTTCCTTCGGGCGTCGGTATCAATTTATAGCGGGTCAGCTCAGGTGTGGAATGTAATTTGTGCTACTGTCGGAAAACAGGTCGGATGCGGTTTAAAGTATGGCGGGTTTGCAAAATAAGACCCGTGCAGGACTCTGATCTAAGTGACCATTTTAATCCTCTAGCTAATTATCAAGCTAAAGATCCAACATGCTAGTTAACGTCAAGGACTGCATTGGAAGACGACGGTAAAATATTTCCTTTCTCTAACACTGTATTTATGCCAGCGGTTTCACATGAAATCAGATTTTTTGTGAATATACAATAACAAACTAGATGTTTCTGATACTCTTCAACTCACCGTTCAGTCAGTCATAGACAACATTTTTGTCATTTTGTAACTAATTCATGGCTGCTTCGGAGCGGCACACAGGCGCCACAGTCTGGTTAATATATAGGAAACATTGAATTTTAAAGGTGTAGTGGCTTTTATTTTGCTGTGGTGGTGCGCCACAGTCAATTACATGTAGGGGAAACCCTGCCTCAGTGGCTGGATTTTTAAACAAACTAAAACTGTTATTGGTTTTATAGTGAAACATTATATCACAACACTACAGGAGAAATTTGATATCGTCCATATCATTGCCATTTGCAATATGAATTCTGTGCGTGTTCATATCTAGATATAGATATATTAATGATATTGTCCAGCCCCTCTGATGCTCCAGCGTAGGTCATCCTTTAGTCTGACCCTCACTCACTTCATCATACACTGATTTTCAAACAGTTGATTATAAAGTGTGCAGTTCAGTTGTTTGAACAAAAACCTGCAGTCTCACAACCCTCTGTGGAGCCCTGCTGCTGTTCACAGTCCAGACCAATAGATGGCAGTAGCAGGAATGTTAGTTGCCCACCAGCAGTGAACAAGGAGCAAAGAAACAGGAAGTGGTTGTGAGGGCGGTAAAACATGTAACTTTGGTGTTTTCATTCTCTCATCTGATGTTTAAATCAAACATCTTAGTGCGGTGTGATTTAGCTTTAGCTCATAAGAGCATGCTGTTAGGCTGTTGTTCATTTGTTGGAGGTAACATGGTTAGAACTGGTGGTTTAGGTCAGCATGTGGTGTGGGAATACAGCATTGCATGATGGGAAATGCATTATCTATCAATTAAAGTGTAATTAACCTGTCATCTTAAGTGTAAAAATGAAATTTCTGAAATAAGTTGCTGTAGATTCACACACTATTCTACAGACTGTTGTTCTGTTTTTTAAAGCCCAAACCCATGAGGTAAAGTGACGGTGTAAAGAAGCACTAGCTCTCCTCTGTCAGTTGTTGGGTATCGCTTCTCGGCCTTTTGGCTAAGATCAAGTGTAGTATCTGTTCTTATCAGTTTAATATCTGATACGTCCCCTACCCGGGGACCATATATTAAATTGATTTTTGGAACAGGGAGATGGAATAGGGGCTTGCTCCGTCCACTCCACGCATCGACCTGGTATTGCAGTACCTCCAGGAACGGTGCACCCCCCTCTCTGTGTCTAAGAATAATCTTGATGGCTGATTGAAAGGATTTCAGTATGCTTGTGTTTCATTGCACTTATTTGCTGATGTTATATACCTAATTTCTGAAAGTTGCTGTGTAAATATTCCTCCAGCAGTATATTGTCATGCAGCTGCCATAAGTCCTTTCCTTCAACCTCAGTGCACCATCTAGTCTGCAAAAATTTAGATTGCAAACAGACCCGTCCTCTGCAGAGTGTCATGTTGAATGAAGGCAACTACCTGTTGAATATTTGATGACAATATGAAATATCCCATTTAAATCTTTGTAGTGATTGATTGAATCATATCAGTGTTGTTTAGGCTTCATTACATTCTAGTTCACAGTGGCAATCCTCACTGCATGGCTTTATAGTGCAGTTTCTCAGCATGAGAGATGGTGTATGTGTGCTTCGATTTTATTGATCTAAATTATTTAACACAATAAGACTTACTTTATAGGAAAACAATCATTGAAGTGTGTCCTAGTTCAGCTAGCCCTAACTAAGGCAGTCTAATGCAATAGTCCTGCTATGAACCCTCCCTTCATGAAGGTTGTAATGTTTGATTTTTGTAGAAACAGTTTTAGTGTGGTTTTAATTCAACCCTGTGAGCATTTTCAAAGGCTGCAGTTATAATACAACAGCAATGTCCAAATGATTCCATAAAAGGCCTTTTGGCTGCAGGTATTCCTTCCAACCCAGCAGGAGTAAACCAGTCTAAATCTATTTAATCAATAGAACTTAGTCTTGAAATGGTTTATTGATCAGATTTACTCTTGGTTTGTTTGAATGAAGACCTGCAGCCACACACCCCTGCTGTTGTTCACCCTCCAGGCCTATAGGTGGCAGGAGCATGAAGGTCAGTGGACCACCAGCAGTGAACAAGAAACGGGAACAAAGAACCAGGAAGTGGTTGTGATGTGACGGGGGTGGGGGAAAATGAAATGTGTCTTTTATCCTTTTCTCTGAATTTTAAATTTAAATCAAACATCTGAATGCAGTATGGTTTAAACGTAGGCTCATATGTGAGGCTCAAACGTGCGGTTAGACTGTTGCTCATTTGTTGGAGGAAAAATAGATGCAATATGAGGTTTCAACATGGCGTGGGAATGCAGCATTGCATGATGGGAAATATAGCCATTTTTTATCAAGTAAAATATAAACAATCATTGTCAGCCTCAGTACAAAACTGTATTTTCTGTATGAAGGTCCTGCAGATTCACACACCCTTTTGTAACCTCTGGTTCTGGTATTTTATAGATGTTCTACATTGCACCATCCATCAACATTGCATGTGTGTGAATCAGATCCCTGCCGCTGAGCTGTACAACTCATACTTACCTGGCAGGGGAGATACCATGATCAAGAAGGTGGTTCACCCAGGGCGAGGCTCAGCCATTGCACTCCGGTTGTGCTGACCCCTGCGAATTCCCCAAATGTGGGAATCTCGACTGCATAATTTCTGGTAGTGGGGGACTGCGTTCGCGCTCTCCCCTGATTACATGTCTAAAGAAAATAAGTAGTAGTTAGATGACCGCTTCCTCAAGAAGTGTGATTACAATGTCACAATAGTCATTGTAAAGCTGATCATTTTAAAC
The DNA here is from genome assembly GCA_963678695.2 of Diplodus puntazzo. Lineage (NCBI taxonomy): Eukaryota > Metazoa > Chordata > Actinopteri > Spariformes > Sparidae > Diplodus > Diplodus puntazzo. The sequence continues at coordinate 3,131,352 of OZ023162.1, read as the reverse complement.
AGGAAAGTTAATATATGAATTGAACAACATTGCTTAAATTACAGAAGTTCCTGTGACAATATTAATATAGCCTCTTCAGTAAATCATTCTCTTAATGTGAAATCAGTCAACACCTCTGTTATGAATAGAAAAACTATGGAAGTAAATGATCAGTGAATGGAAGAAAAAAAATCTGTCAATATATTAACTTTAGTTTGCAGTATATCCAGAAGCAGTTTGGCAAGTTTTGTTTTTTACCTCTAGATGGAGCCAAGTCTCTCTAGAATCTACTAGTGGGGAGGTTAAAGGCCCTCTGACGTTAAACTGACCCATTGTGCAATATCTGCACTATACTGTACACTAGGGCTGCACGATATTGGAAAAAGCTGACATTGTGATTTTTTTTTTTCTTTTTATCCTGCCATTGCGATATGAAAACATACAGGAATTTTCATCAGATGACCTGAATAGCACTTTATGTTATGCTGCACTGCTGCTATCTTGTGGACAATTAACCTGCACTCATCTTACCTCTTTTTGTCGTACTGAGCTCTGTGGTACCGACGTTAATAGTCAAACAAATTAGTTGTGTTACCTCTCGTTTTGGCAACAGATGCAAGGCAATGTCGACACAGAACATGTGTTTGGTCAATATCGTCCTTCTTGTAGCCGAAATAATTCCAGATAACTGACGTTGCTTTTCTTTTTGGAACAAAGTTTTCGTTTTCAGCAATTTTCGTTGCTCATTTTTCAATGTTGTTACCAGGGACTCACTCCATGTGCACGGGCGTGGTCTGTTTCGGCACACTGAATAAGAACTTATGTGACTGGTAGATGGCTGCCCATGCAGAGTCTGCGTGCATAGTGTGTGTCAGGTACCCTTGAAATTAGATGAGTTCATTTGGCCCTGCAATGTGACTACTGCGCATACGTACATCGCTATGACGATGCTCAAACGATATATTGTGCAACTCTCCTGTACATACTTTGCATTTTACTGCCTTTTTGCATTTCTGGTTAGACGCTAAATGCATTTTGTTGTCTCTATACTTGTATTGTGATAAATGACAAAGTTAAATCCAATCTAATTATTTTTCTACATTTTAGACCATCCAGTGACTGTCTTGACAACATTTGCTGTAAAGCGTTGAGCAGAGAGAGCCTAAGGAGCAGCATCTCAGGGAGACACAGTTCAACTTACGAGCCCAGAATTCGCAGGCAAGTAGGGGAGAGGCCACTTAATGTCTTATTTTTTATGTCTAGGTTTGACACAATACACTGGTATTGACAAAAGATACTGATCCAGAGCAGATGAGGATGTCTGATGGGTCTTTTATCACTTCATCTGTTTGTTTTTTCATCATCAATACATTTTCTTTATACGTTTTTTTTTTTTTCAATTAATGTAGCTGGCTCTGAAAGTGTCCTGAATGATGTAAAGTTGGAACAAAACTAACTACTTGTACACAACTTTCTGATCAAACAGATGTGAAAACTGCCCTCCTGAAAGCTCTGCTGATTCTCCACGACGGAAAAAATGACAGCATTGAGGTTCTCCTCATTAAAGCTGGCTCAGGAGGCTTTCTGCTGCATTAGGCAGTGGCTCTTGAAGAAGGATGACATCTCTTCCAAGCCCCTGAAGTGCTTCAGGCAGTATATTCGAAAAAGTGGTAGGTCAAGGCTCCTTAAGTAAAAAGCAGGGTGCTGTTCATATCAGAAACCTCAAGCCTGTACTCAAACTGCACTTTGTAGAAATCTCCCCAAAAAGTGGCCCCTCCAGCAGCAACTGCGACATCTAGTTCCTCAGGGTCCAGAGGTGATGACGGGCGAGCAGATGATGCTCTGCTGGCTGGTGCACTCGCCGCTTTTGAACACAAGGTACATCAGTTATCTCCTTGGATTACTATTACTTCATGAACCTCATTAATGCAGAATCTATATCCAATAAAACAAGCTACAGAATTACACTGAGGATGGTTTTACAGTTTGATCCTTTAGCTGCTTTGACATAGATTTTTGTCATCTTGGCTGCATAAGCTTTTGTTCTGATTTCCTTTCAGGGGACACTGACCTGACCCCTCCAGATGGTGCCTCCCAACTACAGCCTCCACAGCCGTCACGGACAGAAATCTTTCCACCGTCACCCATAAGCCGTCAACGTTTACGTTGCCCAGAATGGCGTCACAAGGGCCCCACCCAGGAGCCAGCCCTGGGGTTTGGGCTTGAAGGCCAGCACCTGGTGGCCGGGTCTTTGCCCACGGGGCCTGGCCGGGCGCAGCCCAAACGAGCGACGTGGGCCCCTCCTCCAGTAGGCTCGACAACCGCAGGAGGTTTGAGAAGGGGCCGGTGCTGTGTGATTTGGGTGGCAGTTGTGGGCGGGGGTCCTGACGACCCAGTCCCCGGACGGTGACTCTGGCCATGAGGACATGGAATGTCACCTCGCCTGAGCTAGTGCAGGAGGTTGTGGGATACCAGCTAGAGATTGTTGGGCTTGCCTCCACGCACAGTCTGGGCTCTGGTACCCAATTCCTTGAGAGGCTGGACTCTCTTCTACTCTGGAGTTGCCTGCGGTGAGAGGCGGTGAGAGGGTCGCCTCTCTGTGCCTTCGGGTCGCGGATAGATCTCTCAGTGTTGTTTCAGCTTACTGGCCGAACGGCAGTGTGGAGTACCTGGCCTTCTTGCACTGTGTTCCGATATTCATACTGCCATGACTACACTCAAACGTAGTACACTATCCGCACTTACTAAGTACGCAGATTTCAGCGGGTGAGTGTTGTTCCAGATCTAATACTCCGTGGTGCACTTACTGGAAATTACGATCGCGCGGCTCGTCATTCGCCAAAAACATTCCGCTTTTGAACGGTGAACAAAAGACATCTATGACTTTACTTTTTAACAAAATTTACAATCGTGCAATATTGCTCCGTTAATGCAGGCAATGTGGAGAATGGGCCGACGTCACCATCAACGTTACCTCCTCCTCACGACAGTGACAGACAATGCTCCAGTAGGTGTGATTTAAACCTATTCTACGTCATGCATGCTTCTTTTTTTTTATTTTTTATTTTTTTTTTTTGTCTACCAACGTAGCCCATACAACAGCAGTATTAGGTCGTGTATGACCTGTCATTTAAGTTATAGTGGGGGATTACTTTTGTGATCAAGTTATTATAGTCGTAGTCATGACATTATGATGATATAAATGATCAAGTTTAGTCTACAAGTTTAGTTATACCAGAACTACTAATGCTGTCTCTCTTAAAAGTTCTAAAAGACCATGTGGAGCCTTGATTCTTGAATTGAAAATGCAAACATTTTACATACCCAGGTTACTGTGTGGAAATACATAAGATACCTTCAAAGAGGCTTTGATTGTCATGCCTAGTACAACGTGCAGAATTACCTTGCTTTCTTAAGAAAACTGTCAATATGAAAATATTAATGTGTAATGGGCAACATATTAGCAGTATTTACTGTACACAATAGTTCCAACAGTAGCCTAATAGGAGTGCAATGCAAAAGACAACACATCAACTTAAAAATGACTGATTTTATTAAATAATACATAAAGAATTAAATCAATTAAACTTCAATAATAAACAAAAGATAATCAATGAATTAATGTCCACTTCCTGTTACAGCCTCCCAACCCCAGGCGGTATTGTCAGCTAAATGCTAAAGTGCAGATTCTCAAGCTTTTTTTTGATGGCCAGAGTGACTTGCGGGTTGATTTCCTTTGTCCAGGGGATCTTTTAATGCCCTAATGGAAGCCATGGGGAGCAACGCAGATCATAGCTGGGACCCGGAAATTGCCTGCCTGGTGTTCCTGTTCTGATTGGCCAGTGGTACATCCTACCGTGTCGTCTCCCTGGCTTTCGACATGCCACGAACATCCGTCCACCATGCCATCCATACCACCACTGCAAAGATTGCATCCCTTTTTGGGTCAGTGCATGACTCAGTACCCTCCACCAGGGTACTGCCTCATTGGGGATGGTGGGTACCCTTGCCTGTCCTACCCCATGAACCCCTACTGTCAGCCTCTCAGGAGCCAGCAGCAGTTATGCACCTGACCGTGACTACATTTAATTAAATAATTTGGCCAATTTCAACACCTGTGTATGAACATTGATACATTTTTCAAACATAACATTCAAAAAAACAAGAGCATAACAAATTCTTTAAACATCTGAACAGTAAAACCATTTTAAAATAAAGTAAATTAATTTAAGAACATAAACTAATAATTAACAAAAGCTCATTTCGGAGCCAGCCTCTCCAGATTTGCCAGGAAGCGGTCATCCCTGACTGCAGCATCCTGGTCCCTCCTCTCATCCCTCGCTCTTATCTCCTCTCTCCACCTTTCCTCATTCACCACTGCCTCCTGGTGCCACCTCTCTTGCCTCTCACACAGCTCCCTGTACCTCCTCTCTTCTCTGTGCTCTCTCGGCCGCTTGCCTGGCCTGTTCTGCCTCTCCTCTCTCTCCCTCTCTTCAGTCTGCAATATCCTCCACTCCTGTTCATCCTGGCTCCTGAGCCTTTGAAGCACTTCCACAACGTCCACCCGCCGCCTTTTGGGGGTGGACGCTGTGGAGCTTCTGGTGGTTGTGGGTGTTGTGGCCGTCAGAATGCCCAAGGCAGTCTCCTCTACTGCCTCAACCTGCCTATCCCATTCTGGTGTAGTCATAGAGGGGGCTGTGAACACCACCGCACCCTGGGCACATGTGGCAATGAGGACAGGTGACGTTACACGCGGCCTGTCCCCAGTTGCCTCGCACATGAGTTCAAACCACTTCCATTGCTAGACTATCAATAGCTATAAATAAACACCGTACGTATGCACTTACTTGTATCCAGCTGCGTTCGTCGTTCTCCCACCACTGAAGACCTTTTAATGGGCAACATGCCACTCCACAAAAAGGACTGTGCCATGATCAGTCCCTATAACGAAGAACAAGACGCCAATAAGAATAGACTATGGTTTATGACCTAAGGAACCCCAAACTTAGGTTTCACGTTTCCATACCACAGGGTAGCTAGTGCTGACATGTGATCACAAAAACACATCTGGCCCGGTGACATGTCTTGCGTTACCACTCTTCTAGTGCAATAACGATTTGTATTGACTTTCATTTCAAGTTCCCCATGCATTTACTATCAAAACATTTACAAAAACGTTACACATCGACAAAAGAAATACCTAGGCAAATACCATTTGTTTGCTGTATATCAAGTTAGCTGCTAATGGCTAGAAAGCTGAAGCATGCTAAACTGGGCGATAATAACAACTGTAGCCACAAGAGAAGTGTTAATACATTTTAATACAGTTAAAATAACTATGTAGAGGTGATTGCAAAATGTAAATATGACCATGTAAAACGACAGAACTTACATCTGTAAGGTTCGGGAGCTGCAGACGCTGTAGTCTCGGTAGCCAGCTCTGGGAAGTTAGGGAAGGCCATGGAAGAGGACTACTGGTCTTCCTCAAAGAAATTCAGGCAAACCATCCAGCACCTCAGGAAGGGGAAGCAGTCCTCCACCAACACCGTTTACAGTGGAGGTGGGGAGCTGTTGACCTCGACTGGGGACATTGTCGGGCAATGGAAGGAATACTTCAAGGATCTCCTCAATCCCACTGACACGCCTTCCATAGGAAGCAGACTCAGAGGTTGATCCATTGATCACTTAAGCCGAAGTCACTGAGGTAGTTTGGAAGCTCTTTGGTGGCAAGGCAACGGGGGGTGGATGAGATCTGCCTTGAGTACCTCAAGTCTCTGGATGTTGTGGGGCTGTCTTGGTTGACATGTCTCTGCAACATCGCGTGGCAGTCTGGGACAATGCCTCTGGACTGGCAGACTGCGGTGGTGGTCCCTTTATTCAAAAAGGGGGACCAGAGGGTGTGTTCCAACTATCAGGGGATCAGACTCCTCAGCCTCCCTGGGAAAGTCTATTCCAGGGTACTGGACAGGAGAGTTCGGCCAATAATCTCTCCGCAGGGTGCTTGGGGGTTCATGGGAGTTTGCCCAACCAGTCCACATGTGCTTTGTGGACTTGGAGAAGGCATTCAACAGTGTCCCTTGTGGCATTCTGTGGGAGGTGCTTTGGCTGTATGGGGTCGTTGGTTGGATGCACTCTGTTAAGGGCTGTGCGGTCCCTGTACGACTGGCACAGGAGCTTGGTTCGCATTGATGGCAATAAGTTAAACCTGTCCTCAGTGCATGTTGGACTCTGGCGGGGTTGCCCTCTACTTTGGGTCGTGACTGAAAGAATAAGATCCCGGATATAAGCGGCTGAAATTAGGTTCATCCGCAGGGTAGTGGGGCGCTCTCTTAGCGATAGGGTGAGGAGCTCAGAGTAGAGCCGCTGCTCCTCCACATCGAGATGCCCCCTGGATTTCTTCCTCGGGAGGTGTGCTTGGCATGGCCCGCCAGTAGGAGACCCAGGGCACGCTGGAGTAACTATGTCACTCGGCTGGCCTGGGAACGCCTTGGGATTCTTGGGTTTTTATTGATTGAATGGCTGTCCTTCCTTATGGTTGTGTGTATTGTGTACGTATTATGTGTAATGTGAGATATAGGATACATAGAATTTCCCCTGGGGGTATGAATAAAGTATCTATCTAACCATCCATCCATCCATCCTCGAAGAGCTGGAGGAAGTGTCTGGGGAGAGGGAAGTGTGGGTGTCCCTGCTCAGACAGCTGCCCCCGCGACCCGGCCCTGAATAAGCGGAAGAAGATGGATGGATGGATGGATGGATGGATGTCAACATTTAGGTTTATACTAATACACTGATCTCTTTAAAGGCTCCTCTGTCAGCTCCTGGTGGTCAACAAGGGACGACGTCTGATGTGACTGGTGCAGCGCTACAGGCAAGAAAAAGCACTGTGACTGAGGCAGCAGTAGCTAATACACCTGAGGTAATAATGGAGGAACAGCCATACAATCAGATTATTTACTGGTTGGTTAATGAAGGTCTTGTCTTTATTATTCAACCAGGTAACATAGGAGGGGTGGCACAGAATGTGGGAGTCTAGTCTTAATGGGCTCCCCAAGGCAGACATGGATGAAAGAGGACACTGAAAGGGGGTTCTTCCAACACAAAATGTCATATGAGGACAAGTACGGTAAAATATGGTCATGGAAAGTCCTTATGACTGAATGTGGTTTCATCCGCCTGAGTTCCATGGAGTGTTGGTGAGAGGGGGAGTGCCCTCAGCAGACTTTTTTTTTTTTTTCTTTTTTCACAGCCATGTGTTTCTCTGGAGACCACTAGGTGTGTGGGGTTACAGCCTTCGTTGTCACAGGTCTGAGTGTTTTAACACTGAGGTGAGTCTCAGTTGTTTTACTGTAAATTTAATTCTACAGGATTGTATTAGAATATTTAACTCCTAATGATTGTGCTGTAATTTTAGACGCAGAGTGGAGAAGCAGGTGATCTGCCTGATGAGGGGCAACACCATGGCTAAAGTATGGAGGCAGGTCCAGGAGAGCCACTGTGAGGAGTACCTGCACAGAAAAGACTTCTACACCACCCTCCTCAGCCAGCTCAACAAGCCTGGTGGGATCACAGTAAGTCATTTGAGTTGTCTTTTGTTTCACTGTGTAGAAACATGGATGCTCTGTCACATGTAGCTAATAGATCATTTCCATCTGCCAGCCTTAATAATGCAACATTATACAACATAAGTGCATACTGTAACAGGAATGAGGAGGCTTTCTAAAAAGACAAACTGAAGCAAAAAATAAAAAACTTATTTACACACTTACCTGAGGTAATACTGGACATCGTGTTAAGCATTTTTTTGGCCTTTATATGGCTTTATTGATCAGCTGAAGATGTGACAGGAAAGAGGATGAGAGAGGGGGTGTGACTAGCAGCAAAGGGCCCCAGGCTGGGAGTCCAACCCGGTGCCGCTGCAGCGAGGACAAAGCCTCTTCACAATGGGACTCCTGCGCTATCCATCGAGCCTAACGTCACCCCTACCTCACATTATTAATACTTACAGTAACCCTGGTGAATATTACTTGTAACACTGAGCCCTTTAGATTCTTCTACCCCGATGGAGAAAATTAAAACAGTCAGTTTGTCAGGCCTGGGCAGAAATGAGGACTCAGATGCGGAAGGTGAACGGTTAAGACAGGCTTTTATTTTGAAACTTCTGTCTCGACTTTAGAATGAGTGATAACTCAACAGGCTAAGAAACTCTGATCTAATCAAAAAACACAAAACGCACACAAGAACCAAAATTCACTTCCACAAGGGAGGAAACAGAAAACTCAATGTCTACTCTATACTTCGAGGGATACACTATAAAAATGACTTAAAAAAGAAAACCACTCTCGAGGAGGGAGAAAAGCAAAGGGCTGAGAACAAAATTATGCTGCACTGAGCTAAGAAAACTACAACAGAAAGTCACTCCAAACAGGAGGAAAACAAAAGCACTATGAAATTAACTTCTCAAAAAACAAAGCTGACAAAATGTTATCAAAATCAAAATCACTCTTCTTAAGAGGTAAACAGAAATCAAAAGCGTGGCAATACTTAGACGTAAACTCTGTGACCAGGCTGTGGATCAAGGCTGGACGTATTCGACGAGACGAACGAATTACTCTGGCAATGAGACAGGGGAAGACACAGACACAACCACATGGGGCAAGGGAACACAGGTGGAAACAATCATGGATCAGGGGAGACGTCAAACCGGTGACACAAGAGGACGGGCAAGTGACCTGAAACGAGAGGAGAGTTACTTTTCAAAATAAAACATGAAATTCACAAGACAGAAAACCCAAGACAGGACAGTCCTCACCGCGGTGTGACACAGTAGTGCAAATGGAGATCCTACAGTCTAATGTTGAAGTTCACTGTGTGTCTGTGTCTGCGTTCTTTTCTGTTTCCAGAGACTCTCAACCATCAGTTTCAGCCGCCACAACCAAAGCAGGAGCTGGCGTTACGAAGGCTGCTGAGGAAAATCTTCCTGATCACTGAAACAGAACACTGAGGACTGCAGTACTCGGATCATCAAGTCCTCAAATACGACTCCACCATGAAGGTAATTTTGATGCAGTCTGACGAACAGGAACATTTTTAATTGGAGAAAAACGTAATTGAATTTAAATTAAGTATTGATTATGTTTTACTGATCATTTAGTTTGAATGCGGTACAGAAATGAAATCTGATGAATTAATGGCCAAGCATCATACAGATGTCTTTTAGCTCTCTCTGTTTCCTCAGCAGACACCTTGAAAAGTAACTCGGCAAACGCAGGATTCCCTTCCTGAAAACAAACTCCAAGTGTGTTGCTGACTTCATCAGGAGACACGAAGCCTCGTCAGCCAAGAACGTGACGGATCAAAGTTTGTCTGTCCTCCATCGTCAGAGTGTTGCCAGCACTGACCAACCCCCAGCACACAGGATAAACCTGTGCATCCTCATAGCATGCTCATAGCTCCTCCAGCAAGCCTCCTCTCCCTTTGCTTCTGGAAAAGCATTATAGGATTGAGACATTATTCAATATGGCCTGCTTTACACTCTGACCAACCAACCTAGGGACATAAAAGCTACAAAAGAAGATTTGCCCCCCTGTAAAAAGGATGTTTATAACAAAAGATCAGGATAACAGAGTGTTGGGCAGCTACAAACACTTCTCCATTGTTTATCAGTTAGAGGAATTAGCTATAAATATGCTGTAATAAATCTGTTGACATGATGAAGTTGCATTCTGCAAATTGTCATATTGTTTATTTTCATTTCATTTATTCTGTAATCCTGTGCTGTGGTGTGATCCAGAGATTATGTCTATAAATAACTGCATTTCATTGGACAAATGTTGGTTTTAATTTGCATGTACATATTCTAAATACTATTAATTTTGTCTACACTGTGGTGTAGTGTTCACCTTTTCATACACTTTATTCAGTAAAGCGGTCACTGTTGTGGACTATCAGTTGATGAATGCAAAAATAAGTGAATATTTGTTTATCAGCAATACAACAATCAGATAATGTTGCACATATAGTAATATGAACATTAAAGTACCTTTAATCGGCTTCAGACACATTACACTATATTATATCAACCTACAAACAGTCATCAGGTGATTCATGAAGACAAGAGAAAATGGCATTTAAGGAGAAGACAAAGCATCTTACATAATTCTTTTAATGAAATGGGCTGTATTTTATTGACAAGAAAACAACAAATCCATCCAGTAAAATGTGAATCAATTACATTTATTATGTAGCACTTCCTTATACAGTCATTACAAACAGTTTTATAGAATGTAGCATTTTAATAACGTCGAGGTATAACAATAAATAGCTGATTTAAATACTAGCCAATATCACTCATATGGAATGCATTCAGATGATGTCAACAAAATGAAATAGTCTTTTATATTTATATTTAATGTCACATGCTTAATGATGAAGCATTAATGAATAAGATTAATTTACCCCCTGGCTGGTGTGTGGATGCTGTCATGGGATCACATCCTTTAAATACACTGACTGTATAGATTCATATGTTTAGATGAGTGATAACTATTTTCTGCTTTTTCCTCGACTGAAGCTGCTATCAGGCCTGTTCACACAACTTCTGTCACTCTTATATGTGCATTTAGAAATCAATATTTATAGTAGACATTAAAATGACTGAAACTGAGTAATAAAATGCAACAAGATACATTTTCATTCATTTAGAAATACAATTTATTAAACAATAAAAACAGTAAAATGTTCAGAGTATATTTAAAATGATAACAGCTCTTTACATAATAAACAGACATTTTCATAATATGAGATACAAACTGATCACATTATAACAGCAAACACTTGTTATAATGTGACAACTTATTGTTATAAAACATTTCATGTAATAAGATATTTTCATGTTATTAAAGATATTTTACATTGTGATGTTAAAACATGAACATTTTTATTATAACAATAAACCTTTCACATTATAACATGATACTGAACTGTTTTTCTTTTTGTGGCGTGGCGGCAACACGCTGCCGTATGAAACACTACAGGCACTGATAAAAACTATAATGTGAACGTTGGAGTTAATCTGACTTTAAGATATATTTTGCACACTGACAGATGCGTTACTGATAATAATTACAATCAGAAGTTACAATCAACACAGTAAAAACTGGGTATCAACATGTATTGTTCATTTATACAGATGACTGATACAGACCAAAGTACAATAACAGTTATACAGCACTAACAACACTACAAGATACAGTTATTATATATATAAATGCAGAAAAGCAACTCAGATTCCTTCACATACAGCTGAAAAAAATCACATAATCATCAGAATGAGATTTAATTTTAAATAAAAAGATGAAAAAATATACCTTCAGTGAAATATTAAAAGATTGCTTGCATACATGTTAAAAATGACTTAAAAACATAAAGTATTATACATTATTATTATTATTATTATTATTATTATTATACATCACTATACATAAACAAGTACAAAAACTTAGGGGACATCCTTAAAACTATTATTAATATTTCTGTTATCATTATTAATATTTTAACTGTCAGCTATTTATTCCCATGCTATCAGTATTAATAACATTATTACATTTAGTTTTCTTTATTGTGACGACCTCTTTTGGAAACACTTTCTACTGAACGTGATTAATAAATGGTAAATGTATAGATAATTAAAGTTAAGTTAATATTTATTCCACTGTTGACAAACAATCAGATGTTTTACAAACTTTTTATTAAGCACTTGTTTATTGTGACGTGGCAACTGATGTTGATAATACTTTGTAAATGCTAATAAATACTGTGTAGTTCATTTGTAAACATTATTCGGATGAATAATATAAAGTTGCAAATGATGTTTATTAACATTTACAGCTGTTAATAAAGCATGTTTTGTTAGCAGGGAAATAACTATTAACTAAGATTTAATTAACTATAAATTCAACTAATTTTTAATGATGATTTTATGAACTATTACCCCCTTTTGTATTTTAATAGTTTTCGTCACCTCTTAACAACAACAACACAGCAACAACAAAACGTCGACTAATCAGATACTAATACTACAACTACTATTAATAGTAATAATAACAATAATTTGCATTAATTGGCCACCATCAACATATATAATATAATATAATATAATATAATATAATATAATATAATATAATATAATATAGTATAATATAATATAATATAATATAACATAATATAGAACCTTCTGTATTAAAGATGAAATGAGTACTTACATGTACAACAGGTGATGAACCATGATGATGAGTAAGTATGAACATACAGTTTGTTTATTAACTGTCTGTCTGAGCTGGACGCTGCTCTCCTCTCCTGGTCCTCTGGTTCACAGCCACCACAACAACACAGAGGATCACCAGCAGACCAGGGAGCAGTGAGGACCTCACCGTGTAGAGGGGGAAGTCCATCCCAGAGGGCTCTCTGGGCTTCAGAACAGTTCTGGAGGATGACACACACTGTCTATCTGGGCCAATCACGGCACACCAGTACTCTCCTGTGTCTTCCAGTGAGATATTAGAGAGAATCAACAAGCCATCATCTTCAGATATGTTCAGTCTGCTCCTCAGATCAGAATAAGATGTTAAATCATATTCAACCAAGAGTCTGCCTTCTGTTTGGTTTGACTTGATGAACCAGCGGTACCAGCTACCCTCTTCCCGACCTCTGCATCTGAAAGTGACGTTGTCTCCCTCTGAGAAGAGCTCGACAGCAGGTGGGCCAGATTTGGGGCACACCGCCAGGTGATAAAGTTGAACATGGTTGTAGATTTCACAAGAGTAAAAACCTGAGTGATTTAACTGAAGTGATGAAAACACCAGTGAGTAGTTTTTGCCCACCTCCGAGACAAAGTTGTAGTAGTTCTCATTATACGTTTTCCAAAGTGGAGGCTGGCCGTCAGTGAAATCAGCAGCAGGACACTGTAACACAGCTGTCTCTCCCACTGAGTGGAGGAACCACTCCGATGGTAGATGTAACTGTACAGGGTGACTGCTGACACACTGCTGTTGGTTCATCACCAGACAGTTGTAATATTTGAACCGTGTTAACGTGAGGTTGTAAATACGAAGTCCTGATGAGGTTTTCACCACTTGGGATCTTCCTTCAACATCGTCCATCACCGATGTTACACTGTCCCCAAAAACTCTTGTCCAAATTTTATTCCTTTTTCCAGAATCAGTCTTGAGCCACTGGATGTCCAGATTGTCAGCCGCTCCCTCACATGGCAGGTCCACTGTTTCTCCAACTCTGACTTTAATATGTTTGTATTCATTTATCGTGCTACAAACAATAACTGTGATGTTGTTCTCATATGTCACGTTGCCCCAACACTCCTCTTGGTACTGGCCGGAGTCTGAGTGGGTCAGGTTCTGGATCCTGTAAGAAGAAATTTTGTCTCTGCTGACAACTGACAGTCGTTGTTTCCAGTCTTCAGGTACTGTGGAGTTCTGGGACCAGAGGGCAGAGGTATTCCACAGGACGAGCTTCTCCTCACCAACAAATCTAGAGATCAGGCAGGAGTCGGCCTCCTCGAGGAGGCTGAAGGTGAAAGAGTCCGATTCCTCTACGACGACGATACGTTCTTCTGCATGAATGTTGTTGATGAGAGCAAACAGCTGGAAGGAGAGCTCTGCGACTGCAGCCATTCTGCTCTGAGGACGAGCAAACACTGACACCTCTCACCCGATTATCTCTATATTAACCCTCATCAGCAGCTTGTCATTAGTGGTTGGAGGAACGTGACTTCTTTATCTCATCATCACAGGAAACTTTGACGCATTCGGCTCTGTACCAAGGAACCTAATCAAAAGATCAGACACATGTTGTGAAATGACTTTTAGACACATTAAAGGCGTTAACTTAAGTTTACTGCAAGATTCATCTAAACAGAAGTCCCCAAACTAGTGACATGCTGCTACACCATGGCTCCTGAGAATCTTCATTATTTGCATTATTTCTTGTAACATGTAATCAGACATGTGCGACACGTGTTAGTTTGCTTTGCTTAATTACTGCATCAGTAAACATAAGAACATGAGCTCATCAGCTGACAAAAGTAATGTGTAATAATGTTTATTTTGAATTACAATTGATGAAATATAATAAAAACAATAATTAAAATGATAACAGCTCTTTTCAAACTAATTTCTAATCAGTTTGTTGTTGCCGTAGTTTTTGGCAGGACCCAGAAGCGGACAACGAGGCAAACAGGTTTTTTTAACTTCACAAGGTTGATGTAGGTGAAGGTGGAGAAACTCAGGCTGGAGACTCCATCAGAGAGGAGGGAGGAGGAGCAGGAGAGGTAGCTCATGGTGGTGCCAGTGGATAGCGTGGCGTGTGGCGCTCAGGTGAGCACAGGGCCAGACTGTTAGCTGCAGAGGTGCAGAGAGCCGGGTCACTGGAAGTGGAGCCACTGGTAGCTGGCAACGAAAGTCAGATCTGAGAGAAAGCACAAATAACACTGAGAAGTAGCTCTTTAAAGCGACGAGCCGGAGACATGTACCACGTGGAACTGACAAGATCACCTGGCAGCAGGTAGCGTGAAGACCAGGGCTTTACAGCAGGTGCTGACTGCCAACCTGCTGCAGGTGTGAGTGTGTGTGTGTGTTTGTGTGTGTGTGACATAGGGAACAAAATACAATCAGTGGGACATTTATACAAATTAACAAAACTATTGCACTAACTGCAACACTCAATGTTGGTTGGCATTTGTAACAGAACACCAACTAAAGATGTTGCTGTAACACTTGCTGGGTCTGTTTTATAAATTCTCAGTGCTGATCCATCAACATTCAGAACAGCTCATTTATTTTATCATCCTGTCTAAAAATGACTAACGACAGACGTCTAACACCAGTTAATAGAGCTGTGATTGGTCAGATTGTACCACAGCTTGAAGATCCTCAAATGTTACAGGTGGATGTTTATGTTTGAATACAGGTCAGAAGAAATATATCGTCGCTGTCCAGTCAAAACCACGTCATCTCCAAATGTGGTGTTTTAGATTTGTTTGATCAAACTGAAGGAGGGAGTGCTCCGTTATGAGCTGAGACGGTTTAGAAGTGTTTTCAGTTTGTGCTGTCACTCGGGCCATGGCAAAAAGTCGGGTGCAGAGCTCCTCTGAACAAGAAGAAATGGGTTTGGCTGACAGCTTTATGGTTAATCCTGGTGACCTGTCATCTCCACCTGTGGATTCTTCCCAGAAGACAGGTTTTTCTTTTCCTGTAAAGGACCCAGAGTCAAAGGTGTGTATGTCCCGGGATCAGCTTCTTATTGAGCAGAAGCAGGACATAACACTTGCTCCTCTTTTTGAAGCTGTGGAGTCTGGAAGTGAGATCGGGGTCATGCCGACTGGTTATTTCTTACGGGATGGGGTTAACGCTACCTAATGTGACCGCACACGACGACTGGAGTGTGGTGACGCAGGTGGTGGTTCCGTGTTCATTTCGGTCCAAAAATCTCACCTTGGCACATGATAACCCTCTTGCTGGCCACCTCGGAGTCCATAACTCTGAGTTTTTTTTGTCCGGGATTAAAGAGGGACATGCGGCTACACTGTAGAACGCGCCATGTCTGCCAAGTGTCTGGGAAGCCGAACCAGACTGTTCCTCTATACCCACTCTATCCAATCCCTGCTGTGGGAGAGCCATTTGAGCGTGTTGTGGTGGATTGTGATGGTCCTTTACCTCGTACCAAGTCTGGTAATAGGTTTCTGTTGACTATTATGTGCTCCAACACTTGCTTCCCTGAGGCCATTCCCCTGTGAAAAATCACAGCCTCTACTGTTGTTAAGGCGCTCGTGAAGTTATTTTCCCTTGTTGGGTTGCCAAAGGTTATTCAAACAGATCAAGGATCTAACTTTATGTTGCAGGTTTTTTTGCAGGTCACAAAACAGTTAAATATCCGTCCCCTGCAACGGTGTATGGGAGGTTAAACAACTCTGAAGTACTGTCCCAACTTGATACAAATTTTCCACACCTGTCGCAGTCTCAGCATGAGGATGTGGTGAAGTCAACCTGTCTCTGTTTTGTGATGTGCCGACGCGGACCCACATTTTGATGCACGATATTGATGTGGGGGATTCTTCCCCAATAAAACAACATGCATATCGTGTCTGTCCCGATAAGCGTGTCCGCTTACATGACCAGGTGTTAGAGAATGACAATGCAGAACCTAGCTCTAGCTCATGGAGCTCTCCATGTCTTTTGGCAGGTAAATCCGATGTCTCAGACCGATTCTGCACGGAGTCAATGCTGTCATCAAACCAGATTGCTTCCATCTTCCCAGAGTAGATGACTATGTTGATCACATCGGTGCAGCCAATTATGTAACGAAGCTCGACCCGCTTAAAGGCTATTGGCAGGTGCCGCTGACTCCTCAGGCGAAGGAGATCTCTGCCTTCGTGACCCCTGGCGAGTTCCTGCAGTATACAGTGATGCCATTCGGGGTACGAAATGCTCCTGCCACGTTTCAGCACCTGGTGAACACAGTCTTGTCTGGTCTGTCTGGCTGTGAAGCTTACTTAGATGATATCGTAGTCTACTCATCATCTTGGACTGATCACATACAGCAACTACACACAGTGTTCGGGAGGCTGCGTGACGCCAATCTCAACCTTGCCAAGTTCGAGTTTGGCCAGGCCACAGTTACTTATTTGGGCAAGATTGTTGGGCGGGACTAAGTCAGGCTGGTGCATTCGCAGGTCGGAGCGATTTCCTCATTCCCTGTTCCAGTTCCTCGGCACGAGTAGCAGCGTTTTTTTAGGGATGGTGGGGTACTACAGAAGCTTCTGCAAAAACTTCTCTGCTGTTGTGGCACCACCATCACTTTTTGTAGACGCAAGTGATGCGGGAGGAGGTGCTGTCCTTCTTCAGGAGGGAGATGGTGAGATAGAGCATCCTGTATCTTACCTGGCTCTTAAACACTTCGAGGTGTATGTTGGCTCCGCTGATGTGCCTACGCACGGAGGCCTCGCTCTCTCAGGAGCCACTTTTCAAACTGACGCCAGGAGGAGGAGATGGTTACCTTTTTGTCTCCTTTGCTAGGAGTTTTTGTGTTGGTCAATCTGTTAGCGTTAGACTAACAGCAGTTTTATTCACTTAATCTGGCATTAGGTTAACTTTCTTGATTAGATTGGAGGGGAAGAGCTGGGTGCGATGGCCCACTGCAGGCAGCGTTCTCCCCTTTTGTTAGTTTTCTGCCTGGTTCTCCAGCCTTTTACTTTGATGTGTAGTTTTTACTCCGTTTGGTTGTTCAAAATTAAATTAAGTTTGACAACCTGTTGTCTGAGCGTCCTCTGAAATGTGTTGTGACCTCTTTACGAGCATTTTGTCAGAGGGTTCATAACAATAACAAGGAATCCAATGAAACAGGGGTTTTTCGTTGCTGAAGTTATTTATATAATAAATATGATTATATAATAACATCCGTAAATCACACAACAAACTAACATTACTGAGCATACTGGAAAGTGCAAAGGGAACTCCTGTGAACAAATTCAAATATTCTAATAATTATAATATAAACCCCATTATATAATAACAATGGCACACAGTAGAGTGTACACCTCTGCCAAGGCCCAACAGCCACCAGGATTAATCTGATATCAAACTGATAAAAAGGTTGATAAACACCACAAACACGATCTCATGTGCACATTGGTGGTAGTGGGAGGTGGGAGTCAAACTGTACTGGGTCAGAGACCGATGGAATGTAACAGTACATTATATCAGATGAGACAATCGGCCAGGCAGATAATTGATCAAAACACAGGTACAACATGCAAAGTGCATGTGTGTATGAAAATATACAGTTAGGAATCTCTGCTCAGACAGCTTCATGGCTCTCTGACGGCCTCTGTGACTGAGGGCCCAAAGCCTCATCCACAGCTTTCTGGAAGTCTGTGAATGTTTCAAAGGTATGGCCGGCAAGTTCTTTTGAGGCGGATGATTGTGATTTTTCACAGTAAGTTTTTTTCCTGTACTTTTTGCGTCCTTGAGTGGATTGACCACACAGTACACAGGTGTACAGTCTCACTGTACTCTGACGTCCAGTGCCACTGCGCTCTGCTTTCTTCATCTTGTAGAAAGTTGATCTTGCAGATACCTGCAGCTTGGGAACAGCTGCAATTAATGTCGAGGGTTTTTCCGGGGGCTGCATGAGCGTGAAGGTGGGCTGTAGTCCTGCTGTTGCAGTGAGAATCAGGGCAAGTGGTGGTTGAGTGGGGGGTGCGGCTGCAGCGACCACCACCACTGCAGGAAACTGTCAGGCCTAGGCTGGAAGGAGGACTCAGAAGCAGGTCGAGAACAGTTAAACCAAGATTTTATTCTGAAAACCTGAGTTTCTCCTGAGAGATGAGTGACAACACAATGGCTATGAAACTCTACATAGACCTGAAACAAGAAAAGGGGAAGGGGAAAAAGGCGAGGAGAACACAAAAAAACAAAACAGAAGGCGCTCCAAAAGGAGGGAAAAATAAAAGGCAGAAAACTGATCTACTCTGGCGATGACTAACTATGAAATTTAAGCAACAAAAAACGCTCCAAAAGGGAGGCTATAGGGGTTACAAAAGATTACTCTACTCTGAAATATCTAAACAAAGAACAGAAAACGCTCCAGAGGAGGAAAAATCAAACAACAACCAAAAATACTAAATAAATGAGAACACTCCAATGGAGGAAAAACAGCAAACAAAACCTAGCTTAACTCTGAGCTAAAAAATGTTACAAAATAAGAATCACTCTTCTGAGGAATAAACAAAGGAATTGAGAATACAAACACTCTTGGTCTAGGAAACAATGGCTGTGGCAAGGGCTTGAGGTACACGCAGGACGAAATACTCTGGCAACGAGACAGGGGAAGACACAGACTACATACTGATCAGGGAAGGGAGCACAGGTGAGAACAATCAGGGATTAGGGGAGACGTCAGACCGGTGACACAGGAGGAAGGGCAAGTGACCTGAAATGAGAGGAGAGTTATCTTTCAAAATAAAACATGAAATTCACAAGACAGAAAACCCAAGACAGGACGACCCTCACCGCGGTGTGACAGTACCCCCCCTTCTATGGCCGACACCTGACGGCCCAGGCTGTCCAGGGTTATCTCTATGAAAGTCATCGATAAGGGTGGGGTCCACGATGTGGTGGGAAGGGATCCACTGCCTCTTTTCAGGTCTGCACCCGTCCCAGTCCACTAGATACTGTCTGCCCCGGCCCTGGTTGCATACTGCCAACAACTGCTTCATTTTGACCTACTGTATTAACACAATGGACCTAAAGTCGTTTTTTTTAAAAGCCTGCTGATGTCATCAGCGTCTGTGTAAGAAACTACCTATTCATTTGCATCGTGGAGGAGACCAGAGATGGAATGTGGAGTCGGAAATATATTTGTTAAACATTATTTGTTCCACCATTTCAATAATTTCTTTTTAGATGTGAATCTAAAATGTGAAGAATGTCAAGTCTGAAAATACATTGTTCAATTTTGAATAATTTAAGGTATTTTTACTGGGGGGGACAATTCATGTTTTTCAGAAATTGGGCGGGACAAGTCCCTCCCGTCCCCCCGGGATCTGCACTCATGGGTACGCGTGCTCGAGCGCACCGGAGGGGTTGCCGACGGCCCCACTGAAGGTGAGCCCGTGGATCACGGCTGCCAGGTACGTCAAGGTGAGCGCGAGTCGAGGCTTGATCCCGCCCACCTCTGACAGCAGCCTGAGCTCATGCGTGCAGCAGCGCAGCTGGAAGGTGGACACGAGCTCGAGAGTTCTCAACGGCTGCAGGTTCGGGCCGGAAAAAATACGCAAATGAGCCGGGCCGGGCCTCGGGCTTCCTTTTTTATAAAACACATTTCATAAAACACATTTCTTGCAGGTAGTAAATTATATAGCCTGTTGTGAATCATCGCTGTTCAGGTGTGGTGAAGAGTAAGTCTGGCTGCTGCTTCATGGGGAGGGGCAGACGCAGAACTGACGCCGCTGCGTGACGTATAATCGCGCCTATAGCCTGGCTGGAGAAGATGGAATTGGCTAAAAGTAAACTTGCTACAGGCGAATTCACTTTTGCTTTTCGAGAAGTGGGGAAATCGTCTGTTTCTGTCTCTCCGAATGTATTTCACTGGTTGAAGCGCAGTGTCTTCTTTGCAGCGGGAGCGGGTGCTGCTGCTGACGTTGACGCAACACCTGTCTCCCGGCTCGCGTCACCTTTGCGTCGGCTGTCTGTCTGATCATGATAACAAGTGTATGAGAAAAACAATGCAGGCACGCGGGGGGTCAGGTTCGGGCCGGGTCAGGGCAGACAATTCATGCTGGTGTGTCGGGCTCCGTCGGGTTCGGGCTTAAAAACCCGCGGGCTGGGTCGGGTTGTAATTTTCAGGCCCGTTGAGAACTCTAACGAGCTCCACCGCGTACACGGAGAGTCCGGTGTCCGCCAGGGCCCTGGTCAGCAACCTGCGGGTCACGTCGCTCAGACAGTTCCCTTAGAAAATAATCACTATAAAACTGTTATATTTTGGTTTTCAAAGTGTTTCCCTCATCAGGACCTGTCTGTTTATCACAGGAGATGTTAGTGATGGAGGGATTTAAGCCGTCCTGATGAGATGGATGTTAAAATCTGACAGCTGTCTGTGTCGGCTGTTTATCTGCCACAAATCTTAAACTTCTTCCCGATATTGAGTTCACTGTGACTTTGCTGTTGTAAACATTGTTGTTCTACTAACATCCACAGTAGTCATTTCTTGGTTTTGTCACATGTTTAGATGTGTAGCCTGTATTTCTAGTTTGCACTTGCCCTCCAATAAATAGCCTAATAATAAACCAGTGTTTTATTGCTTTTTAAGAATTGCAGCTGAATTGCATGTCTGCCAAACCTCAGTATTATGATGATGTGAATAAACTCATGTTGACAATAGTTTGTTGACACAAAAGAAATGGCAATTGCACTCACAGCTACACAGGATACACAGCTAAGTAGTTAATTTTCTATAAGTGCTTTGTTTATTAATTTTACATTAATCAATCTACATATTGTGTTATTAAGGCCTGAAAACAAATTGCTGCGTGCTATGTGCGTGCACGTTCTGCCCTTTTCTGACTTTGAGCCCCTGCCCCTCTATAATCATATGCACGTCCCTGAGTAATAGTATTATTAATGTTGAGATACCGATGCCAATTGTACAGTATGAGGAAGTGACGATGCGTTTACTGACCATTGTACCAACCCAATGACTGGAAACCAGTAATTTAACCACCGATATCAGCTGATCTGTTGAACATGATTCAAGTCTGAAACCACAGCGAATGGTGTGTGATCACAGTCATCAACAAAACAGAAGTCTTTGCCTTTATCTCTATTCAACACACTGAACAACACATCAACGCACTGATCAGTTTGATCTCTAATGTGCCGACTCTACTGGAGGATCACATGATGCCTCCGAGGCATTTAACTTTAATTTACACTGTAATGTTCGCCTCCGGGGCAACTCTGAACATCAAAGTCACGTCCTCTTCAAGTGTTTTAGTCTGACAGGTGCAGGTTGTTATTCTAAGTGTCGTCTCAGGAACCACTGCTACAGAGATAAACGTTCTTTTTCAAAGGTAAAAGCCACAAACAGCTGCTGTGTCACTCTCACTAACTCCACCAGACTCCATTTACCAAAACAACACCATTTCATTACGATAAAACTAAAATTCAACAGACACAAAATAAAAACACACCAAAACGATCTTTGTTCATCACTGTTCCAACAACCACTGGCTCTGGTCGACAAGAAATAAGATTCACTGTGTTCACAGCGACCCGATCGCATCAGGACTCCGGTCGACCCGATCGCGCCAGGACTCCGGTCGACCCGATCGCACCTGACTCCGGTTGACCCGATCACATCAGGACCCCGATCGACCCGATCGCATCAGGACTCCGGTCGACCCGATCGCACCAGGACTCCGGTCGACCCGATCACCTCTGGACTCCGGTCGACCCGATCGCATCAGGACTCCGGTCGACCCCATCGCACCTGACTCCGGTCGACCCGATCGCACCTGACTCCAGTCGACCCGATCACATCAGGACTCCGGTCGACCCGATCACACCAGGACTCCGGTCGACCCGATCGCACCTGACTCCGGTCGACCCAATCACATCAGGACTCCGGTCGACCCGATCACCTCTGGACTCCGGTCGACCCGATTGCACCTGCCTCCGGTCGACCCGATCGCGCCAGGACTCCGGTCGACCCAATCGCACCTGACTCCTGTCCACCCGATCACATCAGGACTCCGGTCGACCCGATCACCTCTGGACTCCGGTCGACCCGATTGCACCTGACTCCGGTCGACCCGATCGCGCCAGGACTCCGGTCGACCCGATCGCACCTGACTCCGGTCGACCCGATCGCATCAGGACTCTGGTCGACCCGATCGCACCTGACTCCGGTCGACCCGATCGCATCAGGACTCCGGTCGACCCGATCGCACCTGACTCCGGTCGACCTGATCGCATCAGGACTCCGGTCGACCCGATCACACCTGACTCCGGTCGACCCGATCACATCAGGACTGACTCCGGTCGACCCGATCACATCAGGACTCCAGTCGACCCGATCGCACCTGACTTCGGTCGACCCGATCGCACCTGACTTCGGTCGACCCGATCACATCAGGACTCCGGTCGACCCGATCACCTCTGGACTCCGGTCGACCCGATCGCACCAGGACTCCGGTCGACCCGATCACACCTGACTCCGGTTGACCCGATCACCTCTTGACTCCGGTCGACCCGATCACATCAGAACTCTGGTCGAACCGATCGCACCAGGACTCCGGTCGACCCGATCACATCAGGACTCTGGTCAACCCGATCACCTCAGGACTCTGGTCGACCCGATCACACCAGGACTCTGGTCTACAGGTAAGGCCACTTCGAAAAACGCCTGGAGGTGGTGTGGAGCGCTGCTGCATACATGACCAGGCCATCGAATGTTATTAATGGAGACTGTGGTGGGATGGACATCTTGCGCTGAAAAACTGAGAATATTTCAACTTCGAAAAACTGCTGGAAAAACTACTGTACCATCTGAAAACAGTTATTGCCCTCCTGTAACGTAAAGTGTGGGGTCGACTTACAAAACATAAATTTGCTCAGTGGGATAAACACCCCATTGAGACCCTGCATGCTGAGTTGTGTAAAATTCTTCTACATGCCCGGAAGAAAGCGACAAACAATGCATGCAGGGCAGAATTAGGCAAATACCCACTAATTATAAAAATACAAAAAAGAGCAATTAACTTTTGGACATATCTAAAACAAAGTGACCCCCTCTCGTATCATTATCAAGCCCTGCAATGCCAAGACATGAGCAGTAGGAACCCCCTTCCAACTGGTTCGGAGGCTGACATCACAAACCTGCCCCTCTAACACAGCCCAGGAACACACCACCTCACCAATCACACCCAACCAAATCACTAAACAATTAAAACAAAACTACATCACCTATTGGCAAGCACAAACAAAAACACAGAGCAAAATGCAAAACTGTCTGGCTCTAAATCGACCCTACACCACAGCAAATTATCTGAGCATGGTGACTGATCTTCAGCTAAAACAAACCTTGACAAGGTACAGACTGAGTGAACACAGCCTTGCTATTGAAACAGGGAGGCACCGGAAAACCTGGCTCCCTGCAGAGCAGAGGCTGTGCTGTCACTGCAGTCTACATGAACCTGAAACGGAACTACACTTCCTCACCAAATATGAAAAATGTAAATATATTAGAGAAATATATTTCCCTAAATTTGAAATGGTAACAAAAGGTTTTTTCTATAAACTATCCGATGAGGAAAAACTGGCTATCCTACTAGGGGAAGACTCAAAGAGCAGCAAATTAGCAGCAGTCTATGTTTCTGCCTGCCATACACTGAGAGACAGCGTTGGACACACATAGAGTATCAGCTGACACACAGATTTATTGTTTGTTATTTTGTAGCCTTTTAATGACTTTAAATGATATTTTTAGTTGACACAAATTGAGTGATTTACTGTAATTTTTTTTTTTTTTTTACCGATTACCTATGAATTTATTGTAAATACTGTTTTCCTTTATTGTAAATACTGTTTTCATTTCTTGTTATTATTATAGCTTGTAATGCTTGCTTTGGCAATCTGTACAACGTTACGTCATGCCAGTAAAGCCATTTGAATTGAATTGAATTGAGAGAGGGAGAGAGAGAGAGAGAGAAGTCGCTCATCAGAACTCCACCACGCACGTAGATGAGACGTGACAGTGGAGCGACTTGAACCTTTGTGAGTTATAAATCCATTAACATAACTTCCTTGTGGGGGCTAACAAGTCGCCTTCCACTTATTCAACATGCTTAAATATGAGTAATATTTCAGAGGACCGTCCATTTGTGCTTGTTAAGCTAACTGCTTGTTAATGAGAGATAAGAATAATCTGACAGCTGTCTGTGTCGGCTCTTTATCTGCCACAAATCTTAAACTTCTTCCCGATATTGAGTTCACTGTGACTTTGCTGTTGTAAACATTGTTGTTCTACTAACATCCACAGTAGTCATTACTTGATTTTGTCACATTTTTAGATGTGTAGCCTGTATTTCTAGTTTGCACTTGCCCTCCAATAAATAGCCTAATAATAAACCAGTGTTTCATTGCTTTTTAAGAATTGCAGCTGAATTGCATGTCTGCCAAACCTCAGTATTATGATGATGTGAATAAACTCATGTTGACAATAGTTTGTTGACACAAAAGAAATGGCAATTGCACTCACAGCTACACAGGATACACAGCTAAGTAGTTAATTTTCTATAAGTTCTTTGTTTATTAATTTTACATTAATCAATCTACATATTGTGTTATTAAGGCCTGAAAACAAATTGCTGCGTGCTATGTGCGTGCACGTTCTGCCCTTTTCTGACTTTGAGCCCCTGCCCCTCTATAATCATATGCACGTCCCTGAGTAGTAGTATTATTAATGTTGAGATACCAACGCCAATTGTACAGTATGAGGAAGTGACGGTGCGTTTACTGACCACTGTACCAACCCAATGACTGGAAACCAGTAATTTAACCACTGATATCAGCTGATCTGTTGAACATGATTCAAGTCTGAAACCACAGCGAATGGTGTGTGATTACAGTCATCAACAAAACAGAAGTCTTTGCCTTTATCTCTATTCAACACACTGAACAACACATCAAGGCACTGATCAGTTTGATGTCTAATGTGCCGACTCTACTGGAGGATCACATGATGCCTCTGAGGCATTTACACTTTACAGTTTTAAAACAATTTAAAAGCAGTGACACGACTGTAATGTTCGCCTCTGGGGCAACTCTGACCATCAAAGTCACGTCCTCCTCAAGTGTTTTAGTCTGACAGGTGCAGGTTGTTATTCTAAGTGTCGTCTCAGAAACCACTGCTACAGAGATACGTTCTTTTTTAAAGGTAAAAGCCACAAACAGCTGCTGTGTCACTCTCACTAACTCCACCAGACTCCATTTACCAAAACAACACCATTTCATTACGATAAAACTAAAATTCAACAGACACAAAATAAAAACACACCAAAACGATCTTTGTTCATCACTGTTCTAACAACCACTGGCTCTGGTCGACAAGAAATAAGATTCACTGTGTTCACAGCGACCCGATCGCATCAGGACTCCGGTTGACCCGATCGCACCAGGACTCCGGTCGATCCGATCGCACCAGGACTCCAGTTGACCCGATGGCACCTGACTCCGGTCGACCCGATCACATCAGAACTCCGGTCGACCCTATCGCACCTGACTCCGGTCGACCCGATCACATCAGAACTCTGGTCGACCCGATCGCGCCAGGACTCCGGTCGACCCGATCGCACCTGACTCTGGTCGACCCGATCACATCAGGACTCTGGTTGACCCGATCACATCAGGACTCCGATCAAACCGATCACACCAGGACTCCGGTCGACCCGATCACACCAGGACTCTGGTCTACAGGTGAGGCCACTTCGAAAAACGCCTGAAGGTGGTGTGGAGTGCTGCTGCATACATGACCAGGCCATCGAATGTTATTAATGGAGACTGTGGTGGGACGGACATCTTGCGCTGAAAAACTGAGAATACTTCAACTTCGAAAAACTGCTGGAAAAACTACTGTACCATCTGAAAACAGTTATTGCCTTCCTGTAACGTTTGCACAAATCAGTTTAAAGATTGAAAGCAAAGCTTTTAAAACACTTGAAATTGTTTAGTATCCATCTTTAAACCAGTTTAAATTATTCAGAGTCTAGATTTTGAATTGGTTTACAAGATTTAAGAACTGGTTAAACAGCATTTCCTCCACGTGCTGCGCAGGCAATGAGAGATATTAAAGTTTCATCATATGATTAAGGGTTATCTGAACATGACCAAATATGGAGATGTTTATCAGAGGTCGCCGCCATCAGCTTTTCTTCTTTACTTCCTCGATTTAACGTCCTGCCTCTTCTCTTTATAAAAACCTGCTGAATTACTGTCCTCAGTGACGCCTCCACCTCTCTGGACTGAGACACCACAGACCGTCCTCCACCTGAGCAAGTAAACTTCCACCACCAGCTGTTTGACAGTCAGACTGTTGGAAACAGCAGTGAAGGTAAAAAAACTTTCACATCAGTGTTTTATCAGCCTGTCAGATTACCCTTCTGATCAACTGTGAGGTCAACGAGGGTTAAGAACTGCAGAAGATGAGCCAACTGATGAACTGTTCTCTGGACAAGAGTAATGAACTCTGAGGGCCGGAGTGGGCGCCGACATCACTGTAGACTGTTGCTGCTGTTGATATGCTGACGATCCTATGTTCTGATGTTCTGGTGTTCCAATGTTCTGATGTTCTGAGGTTCTGGTGTTCTGATATTCACCCTGCCTGCTGTGCAGATGAATCCTCTTCCCTGGATGACGCTGGTGTTCCTGCTGCCGGCTCGCTCCAGTCTGGCTGTTGTGGACCAGAACTGGCTGACTGGTATCGTCAGTGGAATCTTGGATGAATGAGTGGACATTTCTTTACCCAAACAACAGAAAACATAACGAGCTCTGGTTGTTCTGATCTGTCATGTCAGATAATTTTGGTGAAGAAACTCTTAGAAACTGTTCGAGGACAGATCAGATCCTCTGTCAATACGACTCTAGTGTTCTGATGAGCTGTTCAGTATAAACCTCCACTCTGTGTGACATCTTCTCAGCTGTGTGTGTTTTTTGAATATTTTACCTTCAACAGGTACAAAATAAATGAACAGTTCTGTCTGGCTGCAAATATCCCAAGGGACCTCGACCCAAAAGACCTTCGTCAAGTCCTCCAGAACGACCGCTACGAAGAAAATGTTAAAGACATTATTGATGGATGTCAAGTATACACAGGCAAAAATGTGGTTGTAGCCAAACACGTAGAATCGGTACATGCAGAATGTCAAGTTCTGCAAAACTTGAGCCCATTAAAGAGCAACAAGCAGAATAACATCCTGCTCATCTACTCCTACCTCTCCCCATGTGGAGAAAAGTGTACGAACCTGGGCAATAAACACAACATCATCCAATACATGAGAACAATAATACAACAACAACAAAAAGGACACTGGAGTGATGTTGTCTTTGTGTTCACAAGAGTCTTTGATTTACCAAAGCATGGCGAACCGCCGACCAAAGAGGAGCTGAAAAAATCACTGACACAGCTCGGGAATTCTGGACTTCATCAAAACATTTTCCGCTGCTACAAACCGGAAAATTTAGAATTTCAGTGCCACAGCTGCTCGTCAAAGGAGAAGGTTTCAGATGTTTGTGTCATTAACAACTTTGTACCTGGACAGGGAGGAAGAAGCAGCAGCAGCAGCAGCATTAGCACAAAGAGAGTCAGATACAGTCCAAGTGAGCAGAAGTCCAACTTCATGGGGTAGATGAGTTCTGGTTTCTGATATGATTCAGTTGGTTCATCAGAACATGACCCAACTGACTGAACTTGAGAGGTTCTTGATTCTTAATGATGCAGGTTTTTCCCTGAATGACTGAAATCTGCATTTCTCTATGAATATAAAGCTTCTGGATGTTTCTGTAGTCCAACCACTTATCTGGGTGATTTGACCTGTTTTTTCTTCCCGTTGATTAAAAACATGTAAATGATCATTACATCATCACACCTGATAGAAACATATTGATCTACTGTTCAACCTAAAGTTTGCTGTCAGGACTCAGACCTGTATGTAACTCTGTGGACGACTTCATTGATAAAGTTTTGCTTTTAAACTTAAGTTTTCAGAGAGCAGGTACTTAGGCACTGATGGTCCATTAAAACATGGTTGTGTTCCAGTGTGATAATCTGATTACAGCTTTTTAAAGCCAACCCAGATTTAAAAGCTTTGACATCCTGCTACACAAAGAATGTTACATACATTTTAAAATGCCCTGTAAGAAAATATTTGATAGAAATGAAAACTGTCATCCTGTGACCCGACTGATGGAAAGCTTCACTGTTCTTCATGTTAACTCTAAATAAAGCTTCAGCATCAAACCCTGTCTCTGTGTGAACATTCCCTGTTCCAGTTTCTCGGCACTAGTAGCAGCGTTTTTTTAGGGATGGCGGGGTACTACAGAAGCTTCTGCAAAAACTTCTCTGCTGTTGTGGCACCGCTCACTGACTTGTTGAGTCCCAAAGTTTGTTTTCATTGGTCTTTGGACTGTGAATGTGCATTCAACTGTGTAAAAGCTTTGTTGACAAATGCTCCCATACTTGCTGCACCAGTCTTTGATGGGGCATTTAGACTTTTTGTAGACGCAAGTGAAGCGGGAGTAGGTGCTGTCCTTCTTCAGGAGGGAGATGGTGACGTAGAGCATCCTGCATCTTACCTGGCTCTTAAACACTTCGAGGTGTATGTTGGCTCTGCTGATGTGCCTACAGTTATTTACACTGAACATAACCCGTTAGTGTTCATTAACCAAATGCGAAATACTAACCAGAGATTGATGCGTTGGTCCTTGTTCCTTCAGGCTTTTAATGTAGAAGTCAGGCATGTAAGAGAGGGAGACAATGTCCTGGCTGATGCATTATCAAGGTGTTCATAACCTGTGTTAATAACATTCATGGCTTCCTGTTATTTAACATCTTAGGGTGGGGGTGCTGGCCTGTAGGCTCTCTGATGGCCTCTGTGACTGAGGGCCCAAAGCCTCATCCACAGCTTTCTGGAAGTCTGTGAATGTTTCAAAAGTCTGGCCAGCAAGTTCTTTTGAGGCGGATGATTGTGATTTTTCACAGTAAGCTTTTTTCCTGTACTTTTTGTGTCCTTGAGTGGATTGGCCACACAGTACACAGGTGTACAGTCTCACTGTACTCTGACGTCCAGTGCCACTGCGCTCTGTTTTCTTCATCATGTAGAAAGTTGATCTTGCAGATACCTGCAGCTTGGGAACAGCTGCAATTAATAGTGCAGTGCAAGTGGTGGTTGAGTGGAGGCTGCAGCTGCAGCGACCACCACCACTCCAGGAAACTCAGGTGGATGAAACATTAAAACACATTCAGTCACTTTTGAGTACTTTCCTTGTCCTGATGTTGCTGTGCTTGTCCTCAAATGACACTTGGTGTTGGAAGATCCCTCATTCAGCGTTCCCTTTCATCCACCTGACGTCTGCCTCGAGGAGCCCATTAGGACCAGACTTTCACATTTTGTGCCACCCCTCATATGTCACCTGGTTGAATAACAAAGACAAGACCTTCATTTACCAACCAGTAAGTGCTCTGACTGTATGGCTGTTTCTCCATTAAGCTGCATGTATTAACTCATGTGAAGCAGCTACTGCTGCCTCAGCCACATCAGACGTCGTCCATTTTTGACCATCAGGAGCTGACAGACGAGTCTTTAAAGAGATCAGTGTATTTATTATAAACCTAAATGTTGACATGATCAGTGTAATCTATGAAATATGGGCTTATAGGTGAGGAATGGCTTCTGTCTGCGACGGCTGTGGAGGCTGTGGTTGGGAGGCAGCATCTGGAGGGGTCAGGTCAGTGTCCCCTGAAAAGAAATCAGGATTTAATCTTATGCAGCCATGAGGACAAAAATCTGTGTCAAAGCAGCTAAAGGACCAAACTGTAGAACCATCCTCAGTGTTATTCTGTAGCTGGTTTTATTAGATACAGATTCTGCATTAATGAGGTTCATGCAGTAATATTAATCCAAGGAGATAAACTGATATACCTTGACGTTCAAAAGCGGCACGTGCCTCAGCCAGCAGATCATCATCTGCCTGGTCTTTGTCACCTCTGGACCCTGAGGTGCTGGATGTGGCAGATGCTGCTGGAGGGGCCTCTTTTTGGGGAGATTTCTGTAAAGTGCAGTTTGAATACAGGCTTGAGGTTTGTCATATGAACAGCACCCTGCTTTTTACTCATGGAGCTTTGACCTACCTCTTTTTCTTTATTTAAAATGTAGTGCCTGAAGCACTTCAGTGACTCGGAAGAGATGTCATCCTCCTTCATCACGAGCCACTGCCTAATGCAGCAGAAAGCCTCCTGAGACATCTTGCTTTCATGGTCACTTCTGGCTTGAGGATCCACCTAGAGGCACTTGTGAAGGGAATAACACTGCCACATCTCCTGGAAGGTAAAGGACCTGAAGTGGACCTGTCCACGTTTAGCTCCAGGTGGCAGGAGACTGAAGAGAACAACTCTACGTACCGGTGCAGGTAATCCTTCACCCACTCAGCCTGAATTGGACCTTTCCTGTCGGGTTGGTGGCTCTCCTTGATGTGGCGATCGAGGATACTAAAATACAGAATATGTTATTGAATTTAAGAAAAACAACTTATACAATGTTTGATTTTGTTCAGTAATGAATTCTCACAATTTCAGATATCCAACGTGGTTTTCAATCAGCCATTTTAATCTTTTGCCACTGTACTTTCCAAATGTGACGATGAGCTGATTGAGATACTGCTTCTCTGTGAGATTTTAAGTAAAGTAAAAGGAGGCTTTTTTCGTTTAAGCTGAAGAGTTACACATTGGAAAGGTTATTACAAAATTAAACATGTAAGTTATTTATAGGTGCAATAGCTTGGCATGCCTGCAGCACTGCACAGGGTGGGTCAGGTGCAAACACATCTACATGGATAAGTTGCCCCCCCGTGGCCCAATTGTTGAAAAACGCGTGCCAAAGTGCCCTCCTGGTAGCCAAAACGTGCGCTAAGGAGCCCTCCTGGGAGCCAAAATGTGCGCTAAAGTGGCCTCCAGGGAGCCAAAACGTGTGCCAAAGTGCCCTCTTGGTTGGCAAAACACACCAAACTGCCCCCTTGGCTGGTTAAAACATGATAAACTGCCCTCTTGGGAGCCAAAACACGCGCTAAAGTGCCCTCTTGGGAGCCTAAAAACTGTGCCAAAGTGCCCTCTTGGTTGGCAAAACATGATAAACTGTCCTCTTGGGAGCCAAAACGCGCTAAAGTGCCCTCTTGGGAGCCAAAACGCACACTAAAGTCCCCTCTTGGAAGCCAAAACGCTCGCTAAAGTGCCCTGTGGGAGCCAAAATGCGCGCTAAAGTGCCCTCTTGGGAGCCTAAAAAGTGTGCCAAAGTGCCCTCTTGGTTGGCAAAACACACTAAACCGCCCCCTTGGCTGGTTAAAACATGATAAAACTGCCCTCTTGGGAGCCAAAACACGCGCTAAACTGCCAACTTGGGAGCCAAAAGCGCGCTAAAGTGTCCTCTTGGGAGCCAATAAAGTGTGCCAAAGTGCCCTCTTGGGAGCCAAGACACGCGTTAAAGTGCCCTCTTGGGAGCCAAAACACACTAAACTGCCCCCTTGGCTGGATAAAACACGCACTAAAGTGCCCTCTTGGGAGCCAAAAAAGTGTGCCAAAGTGCCCTCTTGGTTGGCAAAACACACTAAACTGCCCCCTTGTAGATGGTTAAAACATGATAAACTGCCCTCTTGGGAGCCAAAACGCGTGCTAAAGTGCCCTCTTGAGAGCCAAAACACACGCTAAAGTGCCCTCTTGGGAGCCAAAACACATGCTAAAGTGTCCTCTTGGGATCCAAAACACACGCTAAAGTGCCCTCTTGGGAGCCAAAACACACGCTAAAGTGTTCTCTTGGGAGCCAAAACACACGCTAAAGTGTCCTCTTGGCAGCCAAAAAGCGCGTTAAAGTGCCCTCTTGGGAGCCAAAACACACGCTAAAGTGCCCTCTTGGGAGCCAAAACACATGCTAAAGTGTCCTCTTGGGATCCAAAACACACGCTAAAGTGCCCTCTTGGGAGCCAAAAACACACGCTAAAGTGTTCTCTTGGGAGCCAAAACACACGCTAAAGTGTCCTCTTGGCAGCCAAAAAGCGCGTTAAAGTGCCCTCTTGGGAGCCAAAACACACGCTAAAGTGCCCTCTTGGGAGCCAAAACACACGCTAAAGTGCCCTCTTGGGAGCCAAAGCACACGCTAAAGTGCCCTCTTGGGAGCCAAAGCACACGCTAAAGTGTCCTCTTGGGAGCCAAAATATACGCTAAAGTGCCCTCTTGGGAGCCAAAGCACACGCTAAAGTGCCCTCTTGGGAGCCAAAACACACGCTAAAGTGCCCTCTTGGGAGCCAAAGCACACGCTAAAGTGTCCTCTTGGGAGCCAAAATATACGCTAAAGTGCCCTCTTGGGAGCCAAAGCACACGCTGAAGTGTCCTCTTGGGAGCCAAAATATACGCTAAAGTGTCCTCTTGGGAGCCAAAATATACGCTAAAGTGCCCTCTTGGGAGCCAAAACACACGCTTCCCTCATCAGGACCTGTATGTTTATCACAGGAGATGTTAGTGATGGAGGGATTTAAGCCGTCCTGATGAGATGGATGTTAAAGTTTAAATGTTGACACTTAAAACAAAAGTTTGGGAGCTATAATCCAGTTAACCGATATTTTCTGCTTTTTCCTCGACTGAAGCTGCTATCAGGCCTGTTCACACAAATTCTGTCACTCTTATATGTGCATTTAGAAATCAATATTTATTGTAGACATTAAAATGACTGAAACTGAGTAATAAAATACAGCAAAATGCACTTTCATTCATTTTGAAATACAATTTATTAAACATAATAAAAACAGTAAAATATTCCAAGTATATTTAAAATGATAACAGCTCTTTACATAAAAAACAGACATTTTTTTATTATGAGATACAAACTGATCACATTATAACAGCAAACACTTCTTATTATATTGTGACAACTTATTGTTATAAAACATTTCATGTAATAAGATATTTTCATGTTATGAAATATATTTTACATTATCATGTTAAAACGTGAACATTTTTATTATAACAGTAAACTTTTCACATTATAACATGATACTGAACTGTTTTTCTTTTTGTGGCGTGGCGGCAACACGCTGCCATACGAAACACTACAGGCACTGATAAAAACTATAATCTGAACGTTGGAGTTAATCTGACTTTAAGATATATTTTACACACTGACAGATGCGTTACTGATAATAATTACAATCAGAAGTTACAATCAACACAGTAAAAACTGGGTATCAACATGTATTGTTCATTTATACAGATGACTGATACAGACCAAAGAATAATAACAGTTATACAGCACTAACAACACTACAAGATACAGTTATTATATATATAAATGCAGAAAAGCAACTCAGATTCCTTCACATACAGCTGAAAAAAATCACATAATCATCAGAATGAGATTTAATTTTAAATAAAAAGATGAAAAAATATACCTTCAGTGAAATATTAAAAGATTGCTTGCATACATGTTAAAAATGACTTAAAAACATAAAGTATTATACATTATTATTATTATTATTATTATTATTATTATACATCACTATACATAAACAAGTACAAAAACTTAGGGGACATCCTTAAAACTATTATTAATATTTCTGTTATCATTATTAATATTTTAACTGTCAGGTATTTATTCCCATGCTATCAGTATTAATAACATTATTACATTTAGTTTTCTTTATTGTGACGACCTCTTTTGGAAACACTTTCTACTGAACGTGATTAATAAATGGTAAATGTATAGATAATTAAAGTTAAGTTAATATTTATTCCACTGTTGACAATCAGATGTTTTACAAACTTTTTATTAAGCACTTGTTTATTGTGACGTGGCGACTGATGTTGATAATACTTTGTAAATGCTAATAAATACTGTGTAGTTCATTTGTAAACATTATTCGGATGAATAATATAAAGTTGCAAATGATGTTTATTAACATTTACAGTTGTTCATAAAGAATGTTTTGTTAGCAGGGAAATAATTATTAACTAAGATTTAATTAGCTATAAATTCAACTAATTTTTAATGATGTTTTTATGAACCATTACCCCCTTTTATATTTATTTTAATAGTTTTCGTCACCTCTTAACAACAACAACACAGCAACAACAAAACGTCGACTAATCAGATACTAATACTACAACTACTATTAATAGTAATAATAACAATAATTTGCATTAATTGGCCACCATCAACATATATAATATAATATCATATGATATAATATAATATAGAACCTCCTGTATTAAAGATGAAATGAGTACTTACATGTACAGCAGGTGATGAACATGATGATGAGTAAGTATGAACATACAGTTTGTTTATTAACTGTCTGTCTGAGCTGGACGCTGCTCTCCTCTCCTGGTCCTCTGGTTCACAGCCACCACAACAACACAGAGGATCACCAGCAGACCAGGGAGCAGTGAGGGCCTCACCGTGTAGAGGGGGAAGTCCATCCCAGAGGGCTCTCTGGGCTTCAGAACAGTTCTGGAGGATGACACACACTGTCTATCTGGGCCAATCACGGCACACCAGTACTCTCCTGTGTCTTCCAGTGAGATATTAGAGAGGATCAACAAGCCATCATCTTCAGATATGTTCAGTCTGCTCTTCAGATCAGAATAAGATGTTAAATCATATTCAACCATTAGTCTGCCTTCTGTTTGGTTTGACTTGATGAACCAGCGGTACCAGCTACCCTCTTCCCAACCTCTGCATCTGAAAGTGACGTTGTCTCCCTCTGAGAAGAGCTCGACAGCAGGTGGGCCAGATTTGGGGCACACCGTCAGGTGATAAAGTTGAACATGGTTGTAGATTTCACAAGAGTAAAAACCTGAGTGATTTAACTGAAGTGATGAAAACACCAGTGAGTAGTTTTTGCCCACCTCCGAGACAAAGTTGTAGTAGTTCTCATTATACGTTTTCCAAAGTGGAGGCTGGCTGTCAGTGAAATCAGCAGCAGGACACTGTAACACAGCTGTCTCTCCCACTGTGTGGAGGATCCACTCCTGTGGTAGGTCTAAGTCTACAATCTGACTGCTGACACACTGCTGTTGGTTCATCACCAGACAGTTGTAATATTTGAACTTTGTTAACGTGAGGTTGTAAATACGAAGTCCTGATGAGGTTTTCACCACTTGGGATCTTCCTTCAACATCGTCCATCACCGATGTTACACTGTCCCCAAAAACTCTTGTCCAAATTTTATTCCTTTTTCCAGAATCAGTCCTGAGCCACTGGATGTCCAGATTGTCAGCCGCTGCCTCACATGGCAGGTCCACTGTTTCTCCAACTCTGACTTTAATATGTTTGTATTCATTTATCGTACTACAAACAATAACAGTGATGTTGTTCTCATATGTCACGCTGCCCCAACACTCCTCTTGGTACTGGCCGGAGTCTGAGTGGGTCAGGTTCTGGATCATGTAAGAAGAAATGTTGTCTCTGCTGACAACTGACAGTCGTCGTTTCCAGTCTTCAGGTACTGTGGAGTTCTGGGACCAGAGGGCAGAGGTATTCCACAGGACGAGCTTCTCCTCACCAACAAATCTGGAGATCAGGCAGGAGTCGGCCTCCTCTAGGAGGCTGAAGGTGAAAGAGTCCGATTCCTCTACGACGACGATACGTTCTTCTGCATGAATGTTGTTGATGAGAGCAAACAGCTGGAAGGAGAGCTCTGCGACTGCAGCCATTCTGCTCTGAGGACGAGCAAACACTGACACCTCTCACCCGATTATCTCTATATTAACCCTCATCAGCAGCTTGTCATTAGTGGTTGGAGGAACGTGACTTCTTTATCTCATCATCACAGGAAACTTTGAAGCATTCGGCTCTGTACCAAGGAATCTAATCAGAAGATCAGACACATGTTGTGAAATGACTTTTAGACCCATTAAAGGTGTTAACTTGAGTTTACTGCAAGATTCATCTAAACAGAAGTCCCCAAACTAGTGACATGCTGTTACACCATGGCTCCTGGGAATCTTCATTATTTGCATTATTTCTTGTAGCATGTAATCAGACATGTGCGACACGTGTTAGTTTGCTTTGCTTAATTACTGAGCCTCATCAGCTGACAAAAGTAATGTGTAATAATGTTTATTTATTTAATGTTTGAATTACAATTGATGAAATATAATCAAAGTTTGCAGCATTTTTCACCGTCAGCCAACAGTGCTCTCTTAGATTTATCTCTCTTTTTCTCCGCTGCCCCCTTGTGTCGCTTGATGCTTCGATTCATTTCTTTTGCTAGCTTAACTTCCAATTTCCAACTTCCAACAACAAATAATCAAATTAAAAAATGCAGGTAGATTTGTTGTATTTCAAATCATGCACGTTTTTGAACATCTGAATAAGACTTTTCGCTATAAAACAATGCAGACTGATGTAAAAGTTTGTGACTGTGGAGGGTAACCATGACTGTGATATAGAGACTCGTATGTGGCTTATGAATACTGATCAGACTGCTGTTCTAACGGGTGTGAAGGAATTGGAGAAATGTGGCTGTCATTTAGCCTAAGAACAGTACTGACGCTTGAAAGGGGGCTGAGAAAAATGATCTTGGGGCCGCATGACTGTGACAGTTATGCCGCTCTCTGATTGATCGGCTGGCCCAAGCGGCCCACGTTGGGGCCCAGAGTCCAGATTACCAGTCCGCACAGTGACGACAGGCGGCTGTCGGCTGGCATCCAATTTAAAGACGTATTGTTGCCCCCTACCGGACTAGAGTGTTAAACAGTTGATTAGCAGGAAAGAAAAAAAAAATGGTGATCACTGTGTGGCGGCCGCTGCCCGTCCTGGAGTACCGCCTATATTCTGTGATTCTCCAGAACACACAAATGGCCAGTCCGCCTCTGCTGGTGGATAGCGTGGCGTGTAGCGCTCAGGTGAGCACAGGGCAAGACTGTTGGCTGCAGAGGTGCAGAGAGCCGGGTCACTGGAAGTGGAGCCACTGGTAGCTGGCAACAAAAGTCAGATCTGAGAGAAAGCACAAATAACACTGAGAAGTAGCTCTTTAAAGCGACGAGCCGGAGACATGTACCACGTGGAACTGACGAGATCACCTGGCAGCAGGTAGCGTGAACACCAGGGCTTTACAGCAGGTGCTGACTGCCAACCTGCTGCGTGTGTGTGTGTGTGTGTGTGTGTGTGTGTGTGTGTGTGTGTGTGTGTGTGTGTGTGTGTGTGACAAAGAGAACAAAATATAATCAGTGGGACTTTTATACGAATAAACAAAATTATTGCACTGACTGACTGCAACACTAAATGTTGGTTGGTACTTGTAACAGAACACCAACTAAAGATGTTGCTGTAACACTTGCTGGGTCTGTTTTATAAATTCTCAGTGTTGATCCATCAACATTCAGAACGGCTAATTTTTTTTATCATCCTGTCTAAAAATGACTAACGACAGACGTCTAACACCAGTTAATAGAGCTGTGATTGGTCAGATTGTACCACAGCGTGAAGTTCCTCAAATGTTACAGGTGGGTGTTTATGTTTGAATACAGGTCAGAAGAAATATATCGTCGCTGTCCAGTCTAAACCACGTAATCTCCAAATGTGGTGTTTTAGATTTGTTTGATCAAACTGAAGGAGGGAGTGCTCCGTTATGAGCTCAGACGGTTCTCGTGTTTCTGAAGCCAAACAAACCTTTAACAAACTCACTGAATCACCTGAAAAATGCATCGACACAAAGCTGAAAACATGGCTGCTTTATACGGAGGAGTATTAGGGCCAGGGGGGAGGAAAGAAATGAGAGCAGGATGTTTTTAGATTAGTCGCTGATAAACTTTCTTAGCTCATGAAACGTTCACACTTTGGAGATCAGTGGTTTTGATTGGACAGTACTGCTATGTTTTCAGGAAACCTTCTGTCATCAGTTACAAGTCTTCAGATAGTGAGTTCTGAGAAGGAGGATGTTGCAACACTGATGCACGTCACAAACACTGTTTCTACCCAGTTTGTATATTGAGTGTCAGATAGATGTTGCAGAAAGTCATCTTACTGTTATTCCTCAGAGCAGCAGTGTCACATTCCATTTGCCTAAATTAGTTATTACATTTCATTTCATTTCTTTTTAGCCTAACATTGTTTTTTTTACTGCTATACATTTAATTTATGCTTCAGAAATCACAAAGTGGTGTTCACCTGTGGAGATTATCTTGATGAACAGAACCTGTAAGAGTCACAGAGATTAATTTCTGCAAATACAAAATCCAGTCGAAAGATCCTGAAGGCTTTTCACTTTAACTCCTGGGTTAGCCTACAAACATACTGTCATGGCTGCACCACTCTGTTCTGCTGCATGTGATTAGAGACCCACTGAAGTGCCAAACAGCAACACACTGAATCACGCTGACCTTTGACCTCACAGTGAGACTCAGACTGTGTCCTATAAGAATAGTATGAAAAAAAGGTCACACTTTATAAAAAACATCATGAATGAATGGAGAATTTATATAGAATTAAACTTTAGTTCATAGTTATTTATTTTTTTAAACATCAACTTTCTCATGGCCATAACGATAATGTTTATATGTTTATATTTTCTGCAAATCCAACTTAATAATCAAACTCGTTGTTTTCATGACTGAATAAACGGAATAAACAAACAAACAAACACAACTGATACTGTTTTACCTTGTTTACATGTGGCGGCTTGGAGTGGGAGTTTTTATATTTATAATTAATTTCACATGCTTAATGATTAAACACGTGACTGTGTTTAAGCTTTTGCGCACAGTATTTTTTTGGACACGCCCCCTTCCTTTGCACGCGGCCTGTGCGTGCGCACGGCTCCTTCTTCAACGGGTCAAGCGCAAGTTCGGTTCGGGAGCCATTTTAAATCATCGTGTATCTGCAGCCGTCAACTGTCACTGGATTACTTGGACGTTTGGTGGTCGAAAACTCCGGTGAGTTCATTATTACCGTCTAACGTCACATTTATTGAAGAGACAATGTCGTGTAAACTCTTCGAAATTGCTGTTCGCTG
This sequence comes from Diplodus puntazzo, assembly GCA_963678695.2. Taxonomy (NCBI): domain Eukaryota; kingdom Metazoa; phylum Chordata; class Actinopteri; order Spariformes; family Sparidae; genus Diplodus; species Diplodus puntazzo. Next base: position 3,092,032 of record OZ023162.1, on the reverse strand, counting down.
CTTTTAAGCGTCTGACTGCTGGACGAGCTGTGATTAGCGAGTGAACGTCAACTGCTATGTTAGCAAGCGGGCTAAAGGTAATTAACCGAGTGTTGTTAGGGTTAAATTTGCTAATTTTATTCAGTAGAGTTTGACTTGTACAAATTGTGAAGGGTTGTTGTCAGGGGGAGTTGTCATGCAAGCTTTAATGGAAGTTTAATCCAGACTAACTTCAAATCGCTCTCGTTTACCGCGGGTTACATCACCTCCATGGCCGCCATGTCAGTGAAGTTATAGCGAATTTCTTCAAAGTGCAAGTCTGTTTGTCACAGCAGGCATGTTCTGTATATTTGATTAACAAAGTAGGACGCTGCCAGATAACTGTTTTGTGGATATTGCTGACCACGAATGTGAGTTTATTGCATCTGCGTGTAGCCGTTTGAAGACTTAGCAAACGTTGTCCGCCATTTTGAACCCGCCGTTTACTGTTAGTGGCACAAATGTTAAACTTCATGAAGGGCCGTTAATTTTCATATCTCTCAAGGTAGCTGAATGTCATCCTGTTAATTATACCACCGATTTCACTGAGTGGTTATTGTTTCTGTTCTGAATGAGCAGCAGAGCATCGTGTCTTCGGTAAACTTTAAAGAAGGATTGCTTTGCTAGGTGTTCATGATTGAGCCGACAGGCTGTGAAGCGTATGGAGCAGTTAGCTCTCCTCTGCTGGAGGAGGAGGAGCTCAACCTGCTGTTGGGAACCGAGTAACGTTATTAAAGCTTAAAAACATTATTCTCCTCAAACGATTAAGTTTCATGTGCGTCATCGAGTTACAACGAATGAGTCTAAATACACAGTTGCATATATTAATTTGTTAAATATGTCTGTAAAAGGAAATTTGATGTTTTTAATCTACAACTTCCTATTGGCCAGTAGCGTACCACGTGCCCGGAAAGCACCGAGGAGGTGTGTTTGCGAACGCTAGTTTTTTTTATGATTTAATGGTAATATCGCTACATTTCGGAGCCAGTGACACATGATCTCAAAGGCACGTTTTCTGTCTTGTAAGGTGATGCATAAAGTTTTAGCTCACGTCTTAAACCATGAGGTGGACTGACGTTGACGAGGATCACTAGCTCTCCTCTGTCAGTTATTCAGTATCGCTTCTCGGCCTTTTGGCTAAGATCAAGTGTAGTATCTGTTCTTATCAGTTTAATATCTGATACGTCCCCTACCCGGGGACCATATATTAAATTGATTTTTGGAACAGGGAGATGGAATAGGGGCTTGCTCCGTCCACTCCACGCATCGACCTGGTATTGCAGTACCTCCAGGAACGGTGCACCCCCCTCTCAATGTCTAAGAATAATCTTGATGGCTGAATGAAAGGATTTCAGTATGCTTGCGTTTCATTGCACTTAGTTGCTGATGTTATATACCTAATTTCTGAAAGCTACTGTGCCAGTATTCCTCATATTGTCATGCAGCCGTCATGGGGCTTTTTCCTTCAAGCACAGTGCGCCATCTAGTGTGCAAAAATTTAGATTGCAGTCAAAGACGTCCTCTGCTGAATGTTGTCATGTTGAATGAAGGCAACTACCTGTTCAATGTTTGATGAAAATATGAAATATCCAATTTAAGTCGTCATAATGATTGATTGAATTATATTAGTGTTGTTCAGGCTTCATTACATTCTAGTTCACAGTGGCAATCCTCACTGCATGGCTTTATAGTGCAGTTTCTCAACATGAGAGATGGTGTATGTGTGCACTTACATTTTATTGATCTGAATTATTTGCAATATACAAAGGGACTTACTTTATATATAGGAAACAATCATTGAAGTGTGTCCTAGTTCAGCTAGCCTTAACTAAAGGGGGGTACACATAATGATAATCGGGCTGATTTTGCTCCAATTTTACCCCTTCCTGGCCACAGAAGATTATCTTCTGTTTTATAAGATTATCCTGTACGTTTATCCTGTGGTCTGTGGTGTGTTAGGAGTCAATTTGTCCTGTTAATTTACTCAAACAGGTCGCGGCCAACAACCGTAAATGTTAAGCTTGTTCAATATTTACAACCAAAATTCTTTGTGTGTGGGGAAAGCCGACGACTTCTGAGTCACTACTCCGTGAAATGTGGTGTGAAACGCAACGTAGCCAACCAGCTGACTGAGGAACAGCGCAATCAGCTGGTCGCAGGTGTTAACAATGGCCTGGTTGAGCTGAGCCTGGCTCACCGTGACAAAAAGTAGCACAAGTGAGCCAAACGGACGCAAAAAACATACAAACACTTAGAAAAGATGTGAAAGAAAAGAAGTAGAACAAGTGGGAAATATAAACTATAAATCTACTCACCTCTAGCTCGCTCACTAGACCACAAAGTCCTTGTTCCTGCTGTCTCCAGGATTTTTTTTACACTTTTTTTTTTTTTCGGACAGCCATAGTCAGAGGACCACCATCATTCCCTCTTCTATGTCTTTCATGTTTTAAAACGTTTATTTACTTCTTTTTTTTAATATACAGTCTATGCTCTTTTCCATTTATGAAGAGCCCGGTGATGCTGCGGTTGTTGCCATTGGTTACTTATCATGTTTGATCACGCGATATTACTGTCTCGGAGGACTAGATTCTAGGTCGGCCATGAGACAGATAATCTTTATGTGTGTGGTGTCCTGTGCTGAGAATATCGGAGCACACCACACACAGTACGATCAAAACTGATTTTTTTAATCTTCATGTGTGGGGGCTTTACAGATGAACAATCTTTTTTATAAAATCCTTATGTGTGTACCCCCCTTAAGGCAGTCTAATGCAACAGTCCTGCAATGAACCCTCCCTTCATGAAGGTTATAATGTTTGATTTTTGTAGAGACAGTTTTAGTGTGGTTTTAATTCAGCCCTGTGATCATTTTCAGAGGCTGCAGTTATAATACAACAGCAATGTCCAAATGATTCCATAAAAGGCCTTTTGGCTGCAGGTATTCCTTCCAACCCAGCAGGAGTACACCAGTCTAAATCTATTTAATCAATAGAACTTAGTCATGAAATGCTTTAATGATCAGATTTACTCTTGATTTGTTTGAATGAAGACCTGCAGCCACACACCCCTGCTGTTGTTCACCCTCCAGACCTATAGGTGGCAGTAGCATGAAGGTCAGTGGACCACCAGCAGTGAACAAGAAACAGGAACAAAGAACCAGGAAGTGGTTGTAATGTGACGGGGGTGGGGAAAATGAAATGTGTCTTTTATCCTTTTTCTCTGAATTTTAAATTTAAATCAAACATCTGAATGCAGTATGGTTTAAACTTAGGCTCATTTGTGAAACTCAGATGTGCTGTTAGGCTGTTGCTCCTTTGTTGGAGGTAAAATAGATGCAATATGAGGTTTCAACATGGCGTGGGAATGCAGCATTGCATGATGGGAAATATAGCCATTTTTTATCAAGTAAAATATAAACAATCATTGTCAGCCTCAGTACAAAACTGTATTTTCTGTATGAAGGTCCTGCAGATTCACACACCCTTTTGTAACCTCTGGTTCTGGTAACTTATCGATAGTATAGATTGCACCATCCATCAACATTGCATGTGTGTGAATCAGATCCCTGCCACTGAGCTGTACAACTCATACTTACCTGGCAGGGGAGATACCATGATCAAGAAGGTGGTTCACCCAGGGCGAGGCTCAGCCATTGCACTCCGGTTGTGCTGACCCCTGCGAATTCCCCAAATGTGGGAATCTCGACTGCATAATTTCTGGTAGTGGGGGACTGCGTTCGCGCTCTCCCCTGATAACATGTCAAAAGAAAATAAGGATAAATAGTTATATGACAGTTGCAAAGCTGCACTACAAAGTAAGTCTCCATAAAAAAATCTTATGTGGAGTAGAGAATGTATGTATCCTCACATTAAGTTTCATTTGTGTTTGGAGAGTCACGCTCTGTAAAATATGGCTGCACTTGACTGAGAGTGCTTGAGCTTCTTCCTACACCAGGATCTTCACGTTCCTCCAGCATGTCAGCAGAGACTTTTCCTAAAGCTGCTCCTGCTTTCTATGGTTGTGTTATTCCACACAAGGGGCCTTTCTCCATGTCTCTGGAGTAGGACTGCATGATATAGACCAAATATCCTATCTCTATTTTTAAGCCAAATATCTTACTAGTGATGCAGTGTGCATGGCTTCTTTGAGAAGTTTTTTCCTAGGAAGACGAGCTTATCAACCGTTACTGGCTTTAGACAGAACCCCTGACAAGTTACGATTTTGCCGCCTGTGCTTAAAAGTCTCTCTGTGGGAGAGCTGGTGGCTTGCATGTAAAATATTTCTGTCATTTTGCTCAGATGGGAAAGCTTACTTGGTGGGCTTTCCACCATAGAAGCAGGTTCTCTCCACTATCCTGATTGAAGACAGTAGATAGTTGTTGACTTCAGCTTCCATGGCAGCAGTGGGATCAAATGCCAGTCTTTTTTGCCTTTTTTGCTGGAAGTGGAACTGTATCTTGCTCCAGTCTCTCATGACCTCAGTGGCTGGATTCTTAAACAAAAATAAACTGTCATTAGTTTTATGGTGAAACATTATATCACAACACTGCAGGAGAAATTTAATACCATCCACATCGTTGCTATTTGCAATATGAATACTGCGCATCTTCATATCTAGATTTAGATATATTAATGATATTGTCCAGCCCCTCTGATGCTCCAGCTTAGGTCGTCCTTAATTCTGACCCTCATCATACACTGATTTTCAAACAGTTGATTATAAAGTGTGCTGTTTAGTTGTTTGAACAAAAACCTGCAGTCTCACAACCCTCTGTGGAGCCCTGCTGCTGTTCACTGTCCAGACCAATAGATGGCAGTAGCAGGAATGTTAGTTGCCCACCAGCAGTGAACAAGGAGCAAAGAAACAGGAAGTGGTTGTTAGGGCGGTAAACTTGTAACTTTGGTATTTTCATTCTCTCCTCTGATGTTTAAATCAAACATCTCAGTGCTGTGTGATTTAGCTTTGGCTCATATGAGCATGCTGTTAGGCTGTTTTTCATTTGTTGCAGGTAACATAGTTAAAACTGGTGGTTTAGGTCAGCATGTGGTGTGGGAATACAGCATTGCATGATGGGAAATACATTATCTATCAATTAAAGTGTAAATAACCTGTCATCTTAAGTGTAAAAATGAAATTTCTGAAATAAGTTGCTGTAGATTCACACACTATTCTACAGACTGTTGTTCTGTTTTCAAGCCCAAACCCATGAGGTAAAGTGACGGTGTAAAGAAGCACTAGCTCTCCTCTGTCAGTTGTTGGGTATCGCTTCTCGGCCTTTTGGCTAAGATCAAGTGTAGTATCTGTTCTTATCAGTTTAATATCTGATACGTCCCCTACCCGGGGACCATATATTAAATTGATTTTTGGAACAGGGAGATGGAATAGGGGCTTGCTCCGTCCACTCCACGCATCGACCTGGTATTGCAGTATCTCCAGGAACGGTGCACCCCCCTCTCTATGTCTAAGAATAATCTTGATGGCTGATTGAAAGGATTTCAGTATGCTTGTGTTTTGTTGCACTTATTTGCTGATGTTATATACCTAATTTCTGAAAGTTGCTGTGTAAATATTCCTCCAGCAGTATATTGTCATGCAGCTGCCATAAGTCCTTTCCTTCAAGCTCAGTGCACCATCTAGTCTGCAAAAATTTAGACTGCAAACAGACCCAGAATGTTGTCATGTTGAATGAAGGCAACTACCTCTTCAATATTTGATGACAATATGAAAAATCCATTTAAGTCTTTCTAGTTGATTCAATTATATCCATTTTGTATAGGCTTCATTACATTCTAGCTCATACTGGAAATCCTCACTGCATAGTCTCATAGTGCAGTTTCTCAGCATGAATTATAGTCTGCGCTTAAATTTTATTGATCTAAATTATTTGCTTGCCATATACAAAGGGACTTACTTTATAGATAAACAATCATTTAAGCGTATACTAGTTCAGCTATCTTAAACTAAGGCAGTCTAATGCAACAGTCCTGTGATAAAACTCCTTTCATGTAGGTTATAATGTTTGATTTTTATAGAAACAGTTTTAGAGAGGTTTTAATTCAGCACTTCGATCATTTTCAGAGGCTGCAGTTATAATACAACAGCAATGTCCAAATGATTCCATAAAAGGCCTTTTGGCTGCAGGTATTCCTTCCAACCCAGCAGGGGAACACCAGTCTAAATCTATTTAATCAATAGAACTTAGTCTTGAAATGTTTTAATGATCAGATTTACTCTTGGTTTGTTTGAATGAAGACCTGCAGCCACACACCCCTGCTGTTGTTCACCCTCCAGACCTATAGGTGGCAGTAGCATGAAGGTCAGTGGACCACCAGCAGTGAACAAGAAACTGGAACAAAGAACCAGGAAGTGGTTGTGATGTGACGGGGGTGGGGGAAAATGAAATGTGTCTTTTATCCTTTTCTCTGAATTTTAAATTTAAATCAAACATCTGAGGGCAGTATGGTTTAAACATAGGCTCATTTGTGAGGCTCAGATGTGCTGTGAGGCTGTTGCTCATTTGTTGGAGATAAAATAGATGCAATATGAGGTTTCAACATGGCGTGGGAATGCAGCATTGCATGATGGGAAATATAGCCATTTTTTATCGAGTAAAATATAAACAATCGTTGTCAGCCTCAGTACAAAACTTTATTTTCTGTATGAAGGTCCTGCAGATTCACACACCCTTTTGTAACCTCTGGTTCTGGTAATTTATAGATGCTGTACATTGCACCGTCCATCAACATTGCATGTGTGTGAATCAGATCCCTGCCGCTGAGCTGTACAACTCATACTTACCTGGCAGGGGAGATACCATGATCAAGAAGGTGGTTCACCCAGGGCGAGGCTCAGCCATTGCACTCCGGTTGTGCTGACCCCTGCGAATTCCCCAAATGTGGGAATCTCGACTGCATAATTTCTGGTAGTGGGGGACTGCGTTCGCGCTCTCCCCTGATAACATGTCAAAAGAAAATAAGGATAAATGGTTATATGACAGCTGCAAAGCTGCACTACAAAGTAAGTCTCCATAAAAAATCTGATGTGGAGTAGAGAATGTATGTATCCTCACATTAAGTTTCATTTGTGTTTGGAGAGTCACGCTCTGTAAAATATGGCTGCACTTGATTGAGAGTGCTTGAGCTTCGTCCTACACCAGGATCCTCACGTTCCTCCAGCATGTCAGCAGAGACTTTTCCTAAAGCTGCTCCTGCTTTCTATGGTTGTGTTATTCCACACAAGGGGCCTTTCTCCGTGTCTCTGGAGTAGGACTGCATGATATAGACCAAATATCCTATCTCTATTTTTAAGCCAAATATCTTACTAGTGATGCAGTGTGCATGGCTTCTTTGAGAAGTTTTTTCCTAGGAAGACGAGCTTATCAACCATTGCTGGCTTTAGACAGAACCCCTGACAAGTTACGATTTTGCCGCCTGTGCTTAAAAGTCTTTCTGTGGGAGAGCTGGTGGCTTGCATGTAAAATATTTCTCTGTCATTTTGCTCAGATGGGAAAGCTTACTTGGTGGGCTTTCCACCATAGAAGCAGGTTCTCTCCACTATCCTGATTGAAGACAGTAGATAGTTGTTGACTTCAGCTTCCATGGCAGCAGTGGGATCAAATGCCAGTCTTTTTTGCTTTTTTTGCTGGAGGTGGAACTGTATCTTGCTCCAGTCTCTCATGACCTGAGTGGCTGGATTCTTAAACAAAAATAAACTGTCATTAGTTTTATGGTGAAACATTATATCACAACACTGCAGGAGAAATTTGATATCGTCCATATCATTGCCATTTGCAATATGAATACTGCGCATCTTCATATCTAGATGTAGATATATTAATGATATTGTCCAGCCCCTCTGATGCTCCAGCTTAGGTCGTCCTTAATTCTGACCCTCATCATACACTGATTTTCAAACAGTTGATTATAAAGTGTGCTGTTTAGTTGTTTGAACAAAAACCTGCAGTCTCACAACCCTCTGTGGAGCCCTGCTGCTGTTTACAGTCCAGACCAATAGATGGCAGTAGCAGGAATGTTAGTTGCCCACCAGCAGTGAACAAGGAGCAAAGAAACAGGAAGTGGTTGTGAGGGCGGTAAACTTGTAACTTTGGTATTTTCGTTCTCTCCTCTGATGTTTTTAATGTAGATCAAACATCTTAGTGCGGTGTGATTTAGCATTTGGCTCATAAGAGCATGCAGTTAGGCTGTTGTTCATTTGTTGGAGGTAACATGGTTAAAACTGGTGGTTTAGGTCAGCATGTGGTGTGGGAATACAGCATTGCATGATGGGAAATACATTATCTATCAATTAAAGTGTAAATAACCTGTCATCTTAAATGTAAAAATGAAATTTCTGAAATAAGTTGCTGTAGATTCACACACTATTCTACAGACTGTTGTTCTGTTTTCAAGCCCAAACCCATGAGGTAAAGTGACGGTGTAAAGAAGCACTAGCTCTCCTCTGTCAGTTGTTGGGTATCGCTTCTCGGCCTTTTGGCTAAGATCAAGTGTAGTATCTGTTCTTATCAGTTTAATATCTGATACGTCCCCTACCCGGGGACCATATATTAAATTGATTTTTGGAACAGGGAGATGGAATAGGGGCTTGCTCCGTCCACTCCACGCATCGACCTGGTATTGCAGTACCTCCAGGAACGGTGCACCCCCCTCTCTGTGTCTAAGAATAATCTTGATGGCTGATTGAAAGGATTTCAGTATGCTTGTGTTTCATTGCACTTAGTTGCTGATGTTATATACCTAATTTCTGAATACTGCTGTATAAATATTCCTCCAGCAGTATATTGTCATGCAGCTGCCATAAGTCCTTTCCTTCAAGCTCAGTGCACCATCTAGTCTGCAAAAATTTAGACTGCAAACAGACCCAGAATGTTGTCATGTAGAATGAAGGCAACTACCTTTTCAATATTTGATGACAATATGAAATATCCATTTAAGTCTTCGTAGTGATTGATTGAATTATATCAGTGTTTGAGCTTCATTACATTCTAGCTCATACTGGAAATCCTCACTGCATAGTCTCATAGTGCAATTTTTTAGCATGAATTATAGTCTAGGGCTGCAACGATTCCTCGAGTAACTCGAATAAATCGATTACAAATAATGATCGAGGCAAAATCTCTGCCTCGAGGCTTCGTTTAATTCCTATCACCCGCGTTATGTGGCCCGCTTAGCTCAGGGACCATGTTTCCACACGGACTGTTACTGCAGACACACACCACTACATTAGCGTTAGCGCAATGGCGGAGAGCCAAGAAGCTGTCCGCAAAAGTCAGAGAATGTCCAAAGTTTGGGATCATTTCACACTTAAAAAAGAAGATAACAAAGTGCAACGTGTCTACTGCAAAGCAGAACTGATGCACCACAACAACACCTCAGCAATGATTCAACATCTGAACCGAAAGCATCCAGTTAACACCAGCTCACCAAGCCTCGCCGACTCAAGCTAACGTAAACATTGATGTTAGCTAATTTAACGGAGCCTACCATCGCTAGTTAGAGCGTATGGTATATTAGATTACTCGAGTAATCGATGGAATAATCGGTAGAATACTCGATTCTAAAAATACTCGATAGCTGCAGCCCTATTATAGTCTGCACTTAAATTTTATTGATCTAAATTATTTGCTTGCCATATACAAAGGGACTTAATTTATATATAGATAAACAATCATTTAAGCGTGTACTAGTTCAGCTATCTTAAACTAAGGCAGTCTAATGCAACAGTCCTGTGATAAAACTCCTTTCATGATGGTTCTACTGTTTGATTTTTGTAGAGACAGTTTTAGAGAGGTTTTAATTCAGCGCTTCGATCATTTTCAGAGGCTGCAGTTTTTAATACAACAGCAATGTCCAAATGATTCCATAAAAGGCCATTTGGCTGCAGGTACTCTTTCCAACCCAGCAGGGGAACACCAGTCTAAATCTATTTAATCAATAGAAGTTAGTCTTGAAATGGTTTATTGATCAGATTTACTCTTGATTTGTTTGAATGAAGACCTGCAGCCACACACCCCTGCTGTTGTTCACCCTCCAGACCTATAGGTGGCAGTAGCATGAAGGTCAGTGGACCACCAGCAGTGAACAAGAAACTGGAACAAAGAACCAGGAAGTGGTTGTGATGTGACGGGGGTGGGGGAAAATGAAATGTGTCTTTTATCCTTTTCTCTGAATTTTAAATTTAAATCAAACATCTGAATGCAGTATGGTTTAAACGTAGGCTCATTTGTGACGCTCAGATATGCTGTTAGGCTGTTGCTCCTTTGTTAGAGGTAAAATAGATACAATATGAGGTTAGAATGTGGTGTGGGAATGCAGCATTGCATGATGGGAAGTATAGCCATTATGTATCAAGTAAAATGCAAATAATCATTGTCAGCCCCAAAACAAAACTGCATTTTCTGTATGAAGGTCCTGCAGATTCACACACCCTTTCGTAACTTCTGGTTCTGGTAACTTATCGATAGTATAGATTGCACCATCCATCAACATTGCATGTGTGTGAATCAGATCCCTGCCGCTGAGCTGTACAACTCATACTTACCTGGCAGGGGAGATACCATGATCAAGAAGGTGGTTCACCCAGGGCGAGGCTCAGCCATTGCACTCCGGTTGTGCTGACCCCTGCGAATTCCCCAAATGTGGGAATCTCGACTGCATAATTTCTGGTAGTGGGGGACTGCGTTCGCGCTCTCCCCTGATAACATGTCAAAAGAAAATAAGTAGTAGTTAGATGAACGCTTCCTCAAGAAGTGTGATTACAATGTCACAATATTCATTGTAAAGCTGATCATTTTAAACAGGAAAGTTAATATATGAATTGAACAACATTGCTTAAATTACAGAAGTTCCTGTGACAATATTAATATAGCCTCTTCAGTAAATCATTCTCTTAATGTGAAATCAGTCAACACCTCTGTTATGAATAGAAAAACTATGGAAGTAAATGATCAATGAATTAAAAAATAATCTGTCAATATATTAACTTTAGTTTGCAGTATATTCTGATGAAATTTTACTGTGCTGTTGGTAAAAACAAAACGTAAAAAATAAGAACATTAACATTCACATTGGTAAAGAATGTAACATTTTCTCTCGTCACACATTTTTACTCAAACATCTCCCTTTGTAAAGAAACAGAAGCAGTCAGTTTCGCAAGTTCTTGTTTTTCACCTCTAGATGGAGCCAAGTCTCTCTAGAATCTACTAGTGGGGAGGTTAAAGGCCTCCTGATGTTAATCTGACCCTCTAGTTAGCAAGAGTTTCACCAGTTTTCTTCCTTACATTTAGATTTTGCAGAGTGTTTTATGTGGGTGGTGGATTAAGCAGCCATAGCAAAGCTCCTCCTGCAGTCTGTTATACTTATATGGTACAAACTGTATCTTCATTTAGTACTGCCAGTAATATTTATATACTGTAACATCTTCAATACTTATGCTGTACATACGCTGCATTGTACTGCTTTTTTGCACTTCTGCTTCGATGCTAACTGCATTTTGTTGTCTCTGTACTTGTAATGTGCACAATGACAGAGTATGATGTAATTATTATCTTTTCTACATTTCAGACTATGCAGTGACAGTCTTGACAACATTTGCAGTAACGCGTTCAGCAGAGAGGGAGTCTTCAGCGCAGCATCTCAGGGAGACACAGATTAACCCAGTGGTCTGCTCAACTACCTGATGGTACGTAAAAAACAATTTACGAGCCCAGAATACACGGGAAAGCAGGAGACACAGTTTAATGTCTTATTTTCTATGACTAGGGGTGTCGCAGTATACTGGTATTGGCAAAAGATATTGACTGATCCAGAGCAGATGTGAGGCCTGATGGGTCTTTTATCACCTCATCTGTTTTGTTTTTTCCACATCAATACGTTTTCTTTATAAACACTTATTTCAGTTATTGTAACCGACTCTGATTTGTAATTTATTAGCCAAAAAATGAAACAGTTAACTAAATTTAAAGATGAATTTGACCGATGGCAAATAAATAACCATATAGTGAAAATCTGATCTGATGGTCCAAAACAGCTGCTGTCTAGATGGAGAATTATTTTCATTTGGTGTGACTATAATTCTAAAGTAAATTTAAGAGGTGTTTCTAGTTCTTATTCATTAAGTTGTTATGGATCATCAGAAAGTCTCCAGATACTGATGTGAATGATGTAAGTAGAAACAAAACTAACTACTTGTACACAACTTTCAGATCAAACAGACGAGAAAACTGCTGAATCTAAATGACGGGGAAAATGACCCCATTGAAGTTCTCCTCAATATAGCTGAAAACACTGGAGATTTAGAAAATCTGATCAACACATTTTACACAGAATATAAACAAATGTCAGCAGATCTGCAAGCCAAAGCCAACAGGAATTTCTTTCAGCCTAAATCAGGACTGGGCTTTTATTTCAGTAGGTAATTAAATCCCCCCTAAAATAAGTCCTAGAAACTATATTTGCAAACCTCATCACTAAAAAAACTTCCCCTCTGTGTCCTTGTCATGTGTTTGCCTGTAATGGTTGTTTTCTCTCTCCCTCTGCCTGTTCTCTCTCTGTCTCTTAGGAAGACACACCTGTCCAGGTGTTCTAATTACCTGATGACAGCATTTAAGGAGGATTGAGTAGACGTCTCCCTCTGTCTGGAGCCACTGCCCAGCTCAGATTAAAGGGGGATATTTTTCCCTTTTGCCTTTTTCCCCCACGTGGTTTCAGTGCTGTGCTTTTTTTGTTTTGTTAGTTAGTTTGTAGTTTAGTTTGGAGATCACCAGTAGTCCAGTTTTCGGTTTTCTTTGGTTCATTTAGGGTTAGATTAATTTCCTTAATAGTTTAGAGGGGATAGCTGAGTGCGACGGCCCACTGCGTGGCTGGCTCAGTGATTTCCCCTTTTTGTTTATTTCAGCTGGGATCTCCAACCTTTTTAGGGCCCTTATTTTTTTCCCAAATTCAATTTTTTCCATTTTTAATTTTTGGGAATCCTGTTGTTTTTTGGTTTTTTATAATGTATTTATTTTCGACACAACAACACATTTCCTCAATACTGATGTCAGCCTCAGCACACTTAGCCAGAAGACGACAGTGAAATATTGCTTTTCTCTAACACTGGATTTATTTATGCCAACAGTTTTACATGAAAGCGGATTTTTTTGTGAATATAAATAATAACAAACAAATTGTTTCTGATACTCTTCAACTCACAGTAACAGTCAGTCATAGGCGACATTTTTATCATTTTGTAACTAATTCATGGCAGCTTCGGAGTGTGACACAGACCCACCATCTGTCACCGTGTGTGTGAGTGAAGGATTCTCCGAGGGCGTAAAGCGCACTGCTTCAGGTTTGAAAACGGTTTCATATTATTATTTTTTCCACTAATACAGCCCTGATTTCATTAGAAGTAATGCAAACAAAAGAGACTGACTGAAACGTCGGTATGCGTTGGAAAGGTGTGTGTGTGTGTGTGTGTGTGAGATTGCTGATCACTTTGATGTAGCTGTATCTATAGAGTTGTGGAAGCAGGAGATCAAAAATGAGCTCGCAGGTCGACAAGCCAAAGTCAGAAGAAATGCTCAGATTAATCGAGTTAAGTACTGAGATGTGGCGCTTATATTTAAAAGAGAAGTAACTCAGTAATGAATTGGAGTTGAGGAAGAGGAAACTAAAAGGCAGCTTGACATGAAACTGTCTTCCTCATTTCCTTTATCTGACTCTCCTTCTGATAACTTGGTATAAACAAGTGTATTCGTCTTGTTCCTCTTTGTGAGGGGGACATAGAGAAATACTCTGAGTGTGTCGCGGATACATTAAAGTGGCTAGAAATGTCTGGTCCTTGCTTCTTCAGTGTGTTTACAGGTAAGGCTGAAGATGCCTTTTTGTCATTCTCATCAGACCTGAGTCAAGACTGAGTTTGTGAAAACTACGGTGCTCGGTGCCTATGAATTGGTGCCTGAGGCATATCGCCAACAATTTTGCTGTTTTAGGAAGACTGATTGTCAGACTGAAATTTGACCGTGACAAAGAAGCACTCTTTGACTGCTGGTGTCGCTCTAAAGGGGTTAATGACTGAGAAATTGTGTGACTTGATACTTTTGGAGGATTTCAGAAACTGTGCCAAACGGAATTGCTATTTACCTCAATGAGCAAAAAGTCTCCTTTCCTGGTCCCTGCCAAAGATGGAATGATCTGATACTGCACTGGCGGTTGAGTTGTATGAGGTCTCTCCTCTGAAAACTCTGCTGTGGGGGGTTGGTTAGTGCTGGCAACACTCTGATGATGACAGAGGACAGACAAACCTTGATCCGTCACATTCTTGTCTGACAAGGCTTCTTGTCTCCTGATGAACTCGGCAACACACTTGGAGTTTACTTTTAGGATAGGAATCCTAAGTTTGCTGAGTTTGGGGTCGTCGACTGCCACTCTCTGCTGCACACGCTGATACAATTTGGTGATCTGACGCTTTTGTGATGACCCTCGAGCCTTTGCACCACAGTCAGGATGAAGCCACAGCTGTTTAATTAAATGAGTACATAACGTGGTTCTTCCTGGAGTCCAGCAGCTTTTGTACCAGAGATGAATCAACCACATCACCTTTAGTGCGGCCGAACATAACGTTGCCCCAACGTGATGCGTAGAAGCTTGAGATTAAGCTTTTTCCAGCCGCTGATGACTCGCTGTCTCATGGCTTCACTGAGAACAAGCTGCCCCTCCTCCTGAGAGACTCACCGGAGTATTGAAACATGAGGGAGCATGGCTCTGTGAGCTGGACTGAGCTGGCTTATTATTGCTGCATCCCACGCCAGGAAGCGGCCGATGGCATGTTCTTTTGACTCCTGTGCAGCTTTCCTGCCAGCATTACAGGCCAGGACCTCTGTCAGCTTGAAGTACCAGCCAGACATGTGGCAGATCTGCCTGACAGTTTTTGAGTAGCCACAGCAGTAAAGACAAGTGTCCTTCTTGGCACACGCTGGGCACTCAGACCTGGGACAGCGAAAGCTGTAACCCCACACACCTACTGGTCTCCAGAGAAACACACGGCTGTGCAGGTACTGAGGAGGGTGGCTTAGAGGTCTTTCCTCTGCAGGTATTCCTCACAGTGGCTCTCTTGGACCTGCCTCCGTACTTTGGCCATCGTGTTGCCCTGAGTGCAATCCCTCATCAGGCAGATCACCTGCTTCTCCACTCTGCGTCTAAAACTACAGCACAATCATTAGGAATTACATATTCTAATACAATCTTGTAGAATTAAATGTACAGTAAAATAACTGAGAGACTCACCTGAGTGTTAAAACACTCAGACCTGGGACAGCGAAGGCTTTAGCTCCACACATTTTGTGATCTCCAGAGAAACACACAGCTGTGGAAATAAAACTCCCCCTCTCACCACCTCTCTCCTTTTCCTGATGATGCCGTACTTGTCCTCAAATGACATTTGGTGTTAGAAGAGCCCTCTTTCAGCGTCCTTTCATCCACCTGACGCCTGCCTTGGGGAGTCCATTAGGACCAGACTCCCACATTCTGTGCCACCCCTCATATGTCACCTGGTTAAATAACAAAGAGAAGACCTTCATTTACCAACCAGTAAATAATCTGACTGTAAGGCTGTTCCTTCCTGTTCCATTAAGCTGCGTGCTTAAGTGGAACAGCTACTGCCTCCTCAGTCAATGGTGTTTGCTGGCCTGCAGCGCTGCACCAGTCACATCAGACGTTGTCCATTGTTGACCATCAGGAGCTGACAGAGGAGCCATTAAGGAGATTGTTGTATTGGGGGCCATCCACATGGAGATGCTTCTGTGTGTAAACGCACGTTTTGCATAATTTTGGCCGATCGTCCACATGGATCCTGCCAACGCACTTTTTTGAAACCTGGCCACTTTTTGGGGAGATTTCTGTAAAGTGCAGTTTGAGAACAGGCTTGAGGTTTGTCATATGAACTGCACCCTGCTTTTTACTTAAGAGGCTTTGACGTACCTCTTGTTCTTTGTCTAAAATGTAGTGCCGGAAGCGCTTCAGCGACTTGGAAGAGATGTCATCCTCCTTCATCAGGAGCCACTGTCTGACTGAGCAGAAAGCCTCCTGAGCCATCTTTCGCTCGTGGTCGCTTCCAGCTTGGTGATCTGCCTGAAGGCACTTGTGAAGGCCGTACCACTGCCACATCTCCTGGAACTGGAACCATCCTCAGTGTTATTCTGTAGCTCGTTTTATTAGATACAGATTCTGCATTAATGAGGTTCATGCAGTAATGTTAATCCAAGACAGTGACAGAAAGTTGAAACTGAAAATCAGTGACACTGAAAAAAAACTGAAATTGTAAAAAAATCTGTCACTGAAAAAAAAGTGACATGAAGAAAAAATCTGAAGATTGTCATTAAAAAATACAAAAAATCCCAATACAATGAAATAATAACATTTTCAGATTTTAATTATTTTAATTAGTTTCTTTTTTCAGAGCCAAAACTTGTTTCAATGCCAATACAATTGTTTTCAATACAAATGTTTCAATGCCAATGTTTCCTTTTTCAGTACTGGTTTTGTTTTCAATGGCAAATTTTTTTTTGGATGCCAAATTTTCAAGTCACTGTTCTGGCTCCATACATCTTCCTTCACCCCGAGCCGATGCCTGACTGAGCAGAAAGCCTCCTGAGACATCTTTCTCTCGTGGTCGCTTCCGGCTTGAGGATCTACCTTGAGGCACTCGTGAAGGCTGTACCACCGCCACATCTCCTGGAACGTAAAGGACCTGAAGTGGCCCTGTCCATAAATGGCCCTATCCACGTTTAGCTCCAGATGGCAGGAGACTGAAGGGAACAACTCTATGTACTGGTGGAGGTAATCTCTCACCCACTCAGCCTGAATTGGACCTTTCCTGTCTGGGTGGCGGCTCTCCTTGATGTGGCGATCGAGGATACTAAAATACTACTGTACTACTAAAGAAAGGGTACAGGCTTGAGGTTTGTCATATGAACAGCGCCCTGCTTTTTGCTTAAGGAGCCTTGACCCACCTCTTTTTCTTCATTTAGAATATACTACCTGAAGCTCTTCAGTGCCTTGGAAGAGATGTCTTTCACGACGAGCCACTGTCTATGGAGCAGAAAGCCTCCTAAGGCAACTTTCGCTCTCTGTCACTTCCAGCTTTAGGATCAGCTTGAATTTTAGAATGTTCAAGCCTTCATCTGAGCGTAGTAGCTGCTATTCATCAAGGATGCCTTAAGTACATATGTGCTAAGGATAAGAACATACAAGTGCATATACTTTATTTTTTTTCTTCTGCGGTCAAGCTTGTTCGAGCTGATGATCACTGTGTTTTGTAGAGTCGCCAGAAGCACTTAAAGAAAAACAACACAACTTTTGGAATCTTTCTGTCTCTCCAGTGGCGCAGCGGGGTCCTCTGGTGGGGCGGCTTAACGTGGTTGCCATGTCACCCCCCACCACCTCTTAAAAAAGACAAAGACGGTCCCTATTGAACAGACAGAATCCCTCCTAAAAGGTCTGGGAGTGGTCCAATATGGAGGGGGAAAAAAAACTGGACCAGCACCCTCCTTAAGGCCTGGGAGCGCTCCAAAACAAACAGCCAAGCAAACAAAAAACAAACCTTGAAGGGGGATATGTGATATTCATCTGCTGTCCGGCCCTGCCTGTCTCCACTTGGGCCCCTGGTGGTGCTGCTAGGGGTTTTGGGGTGTTAGCTCTTGCTCGACTCTCGAACAGCTCTGTGAAACCCTACTATGAATCACTTTATCATCATCATCATTATAGCTGATATTATACTCGCCGTACCAAGAAATACCAAGATGCTGCTTCTCTGTCATAGCTGCAGTGATGAGCTGGCGTTTCGTCTGAGCTGAAACCAGGAGGGTCGTCAGCTGATTGAGCTCAGCTGGGCGTGATGTGTTCACTCTGTCCCTTCATACAGCTGGCATCCATCCTGTACCATTTGTCTTTTTTATGAGTTGTGTTGACCTTAGTTTGATAAATTATCCTACGTTTATGTAAAATTTCTTGCATGGTCACCTTCCCTTTACGAAACGGGGGGTTGGCTCAGATCCAAACCTGTTAGGTAAATGTTAAACGTTTGTTCTGCTGTTGTAAAGTAGTTACTTCTGCAGAGTTTGTTTTGGTGGAACAGCATTTGTGCCCAATTTATTACATTTGCTAAGCCTTTTGTTTCTAGTTGAAGTTCTGGTACAGGTAATTGATGACCACAGCCACACCTTAGTTATGAGTTCCCTTTGTAAGCTGAAGTGGTTGATGTCAGCATGAGGTCAACCAGTTTTTTATTTTACTTGTGACATGGAGAACATGGGGAAAGACTTTGGTGACTAGGTGTGGGATTAGTCAGTTAATGTAAGCAGGTAGAGCTGGAGGTGCTTTGACTGTGTTTTGGCCATCTGTAGTTTCACTATCGTACATGTCCAGTATGTTTATGCGGCATTATGGGTTTGTAATAAACATTGAATGACATGTATCTAAAAATAAACGTGTGTTCTTTGTCCCTTGTCATCTAAAATATACAACGAGTTCACTGAAATGACCTCCAGTCACCAGATGTCAGAACAAAAGAGCAACCTTGGAATGTAGTCAAACGGGAGAATCAAATCATTCGAGTGACGATGACAAAGCTGCAAAAACCTGTGATGCTACCAGGTCAGTGTGGACCGAAACCTCGAACCGGAACAAAGTAAACTGAGTAAAGAAGCTAAAACGGACATCAAACTGTTTTTTTTTAACATCAGTTGGGCTACAACTTTCTTTTGTTTGTTTTCTCAATTAATTGATCAGCTGTTTGCTCTGCAAAATGTCAGTGTTTCTTAAAGCCCAAGACGACGTCTTCAAATGTCATGTTTTGTCCATGACCCAAAAAATAACTAGTTTACTGCCGCAAAGGAAGAAAGAAACAAGAAATGTTGGTGGATTATCAAAATAGTTGGTTATGAATTTGATATTTTATAGCTAATCTTTTAATCTTTGCAGCTCTAATCAACTGTACCGAACATCAGACGGCCTAAAAAAAGTAAAAATGTAATAACACAGGTGGTTAAAAATTAGAAACATATCACATTAAAATAAACAGGCAGCAGGTGAACTCTGATCTGAAGCCTACTTTCATTTTCTACCGGTGGAGCAGTGTTGTTAGGCAAACAATAGACTTCCCCTCTGGGCAAAGGGAGGAGCGTGACCAGGGTAACATCCTCCACACCTCAGTGACGGCCATGACCTTTTTGCAATTCTACACCTGTGCTGTTTATCACAGCTCATGAGCTGCTTACGGAAGCAGGGACTGTTTCTCACACTCGATTAAGACTTGACTATTACCAACCAAAAACCATGGACGACGGACGGCCACCAGACGACGTGGAGCCAAAGAAAGACCAGGACAAGGAGGGGGATGGTCTGGATTGGCTCCTTGAAGAAGGCCCAGAGATAGCTCATGTACCTATGGATACCAACGTCTTACTGTCCAGGTAACTGATCCTGACAGGGAAGAACTGGAGTCTGATTTCTTTCTCACAGGTTGTGCACATGGCCTTTTATTGCACAGACAGAAGTAGTTTGGTTCTATAGCTGCTACAAAAATGTGTTTTAGCCTGTGGGGGCTGAAAAGTATCAGGTGACACGGTGGTGGATTCCAGGTAAACAAGCTTTAGCTTGTTTGAAGCCTTCATTTGTTTAAAAGCTGGTTAGAATCGTTGAACAAATATTCTGTGTGAACACAAACTGTTCTTCACACATTGTGTTGAAACAGTCGGTCTTGTAAATTATGTTCACATATTGCTTAGTTGGAAATTTTGAGCTGCATGATTCATCTTCTGACTTGATTTATAGACTTATAAGTGAACTTTTCTACATTTCAGACCATCCAGTGACAGTCTTGACAACATTTGCAGTAAAGCGTTCAGCAGAGAGAGAGTCTTCGAAGCAGCATCTCAGGGAGACACAGATCAACTCAGCGGGCTGCTCGACTACCTGATAGTTAATAAAAAGCAACTTACGAGCCCAGAATACACAGGTGAGCAGGACAGAGACAGTTTAATGTCATATTTTCTATGACTGTCACATTATACTGGTACCATCAACAAGTTTTCTTTATATGCACTTTTTTTTAAGATACAGTAACTGACTCTGATTGAAATGTATGTGTCAAACATGAAACACAGTTAACTAAATTAAAGATGCCAAATAAATAACCATGCAGTGAAACTTTGCTCTGAGGACAGCGCTGTCTGTGAGCATGTCGGTATGAAACAGTGCAGCCACGTGTTGTCCAAAGAATGTGCAGTGAAGTGTTTTTTTTTTATCACGTAAATAAATGGTTAAGGCTAATAAAATTCTGTTGTTGGCTCTAAAAATCTGCTGTCTAGATTGGAGAATAATAAGACTTAAAGTCTGAAGTAAATTTAAGTGGTTGTTCTAGTTCTTATTAATTTGGTGTGAATCATCAGAAACTCTCCAGATACCGATGTACTAACTTGTTCACAAATTTCAGATCAAACGAACGGGAAAACTGCCCTCCTGAAAGCTCTGCTGAATCTAAAGGACGGAAAAAATGACACCATCAAGGTTCTCCTCGATATAGCTGAGAAAACTGGAGATTTAGAAAAGTTGATCAACGCGTCTTACATAGATCCTTGTTACAAAGGTAGGTGAAACAAAAGGACAGCAGACGTTATATGTTGTATAGACAATAAGATTTGAGACAAAATTCTGATTATAGACTATATAAATAAAAACTGACTTGAAAGTGAGAGTTCACACAGTGAGAGTATGTGAGATAATGAATGTCACAACATACGTGTGAGTAGAGTGCAGCAACAATTGTAAGATTTAAGATGTCTTCAATGTCACTAATCAACAATTTTATTAGTTTCTTTTTTTTTTTTTTTTTTTACCTGAACGTGAATCTTTTTCGAAAATAAGAATCTCGGCTGTTTTTTTTACACTCTAGATGGTTTATTTAAGATTCTGTGGTGTAATAATCCAAGAGTTGTTTTTTTTTGCATTTAAAAAGTAGCTTGGTAGCTGAAAAATAACTTTATTATAGAATTTGACCAAAAAGAATTTTGATTTACTTGAAACATTTATAATGATATATTGCAAATGTATAAAAACTTATATTTTGATTACAGCAATTTTTTTAAACTTTTCACTGACTAATATTATACTTAAATGTTTTATTTTAGATTGACATTTTGTATTCTGTTGAATTAAAGGTTTTGATACCTATTGAGGCAGTTTTTCTAGATATTTATGGTTATTTGATTATTGTAACCATTTTGCAACAACATAAAAATAAATACATGTTGCAAATTATTCTGATGGCTAACTCCAAATTTCAGCCCAACACAGTTGAAAAATGAGCGTTTGTAGATTGAAGTTTTCACATTTTTTCAAGACAATACCATCACATAAACTAAACTGTCCTTGGTGATATGAAATGACTTAACTTAAATGACTTGTTAAAATCTATTTCAAGTTGGAGATGCATTAAATCGGCCGTAAATAAGTGCTGCAGAATCATATTTCTGAATCATGAGTGTTCAATCACTGTGTTTTCTTGAATAGATCAGGAGCTTAAATCTGAAACTTGAGAGTGTAACAATGCGTGGAAAACATTACCAGCTAGTTTCCTGTAACAACCCTCCTCACAGGTCAGACGGCCCTGCACATCGCCATCGAGAGAAGAAGCTTTGACCTCGTGAAGCTGCTCGTCCAGAAAGGAGCAGATGTGCAAGCCAAAGCCAACGGGAACTTCTTCCAGCGTAAAGCCGGGCTGGGCTTTTATTTTGGTGGGTAATTAAACCACCCCCAATTAATATCCCCATAAGCTACATTTGCAAACCTCATCACTAAAAAAAACCTCCCCTTTCCTCAACAGGAGAGCTTCCTTTATCTCTGGCTGCCTGCACCAACCAGCCCGACGTCGTGTCCTTCCTCATGGACAACCCGTACACAAGAGCTGACCTGACTGACAAAGACTCACAGGGAAACACCACCTTGCATGCTTTGGTGGTCATTGCAGACAACACGACAGAAAACACAGACATGATTGAAAGGATGTACGACGAGATCCTCATTCAGCACAACAAACTTCACGGGAAAAAAGTCCAATTGGAAGCAGTCGAGAACAATCAGGGGTTGACTCCTCTGAAGTTGGCTGCCAAGCTGGGCAAGATCGGGGTAAATCTGTTTTCTCTCGAGGGTTTTATTGTATTTTCACACAGATTCATGTTGTTACCTTCTATTGATCATCACATTAATATAATTTTAATAAAAACAGGACGTGATCATGGATTTCCAGCCTTGTAGAGCAACACTACCTGACCGTGGGAAACCTGTCTCATGTGAAGTGTTTGGGAAGATTCACTGTGTTGACACTCAATCATCATCTCCTCTGATCGTGTTCTTGTGTGTTCTCCAGCTGTTCAGGCACATACTGCACCGGGAATTCACTGATGAGGCGATGAGGCCGCTGTCCAGGAAGTTCACTGAGTGGGTGTATGGACCGGTCCACTCCTCCCTTTACGACCTGAACTCCATTGACACCAACGAAGAAAAGTCTGTGTTGGAGATCGTTGTCTTTGGGAGTGACATTCCAGTAAGAAATTGATTTAATTAATTCCTCATTAAGGCTTATAATGATCTGTGCATCACAAATCTCCACTTTTCATTAAGTCTTTCTTTATTTCTTTTCCATGCAAGAGCAGCATATTTGTGCAGTCAACAAGATTAAGAGTACATGAGCTGGAGTCAGAATTAGACACAATATATTGTTGTCCTATTGTCTGACACCAGCTCATGTTACACAAGCTACACTCGGGATGTTTGTTTTTATTTATTTTTTTTGACAATGAAATAAGTTAATTTAAAAAACCATATGATACCAACCAAATGCATAATTTCCAATTAAGATACTAAAACTGAAATGTGATTACAAATAAGTTTTGTCTTCTATGTAACATTCTTCTTTCAGCCTGTTAAGTAGTCACATTCTACATGTATACGTCAGCCATGTATATGAAGGCAGGTGGGGGTAAAATAAAAGGTTCAAAGCCCTAAAAACATGTCCCCAAATGGGAATTATAGGGAAGTGAACTGTACAAGACTACCAGATGACTTACAGTTCACTACCAACAGCACAGAAGAAAACATGACTCATTTATTTAGTCTGTATCAGTCAGCCTTCATTTTTCCTTGGAGGTGAAAGTGAGGTTTATAGTTTATATGCCACTTTAAGTCAGTGTGCCTCAATGACAGTTCTAAGAGAGTAAATAAGTGTTTTCACTGACCAACACTTCCTCAGAATCGTCCTGAGATGCTCAAGATCGAACCTCTACGCAGTCTTCTCGAGGATAAGTGGGACCGTTTTGCTGCCAAAATATTCTTGATGAACTTCCTGGTTTACCTGGTGTACCTGATCATCTTCACTGTGGTGGCCGTCTACAGAAAGGAAGGACAGGTAGGGCGACACATCCTGGAACAAACTATGATTTTAATAAATTCTTCAGCCTGAGAAAGAAAAGACTCCTGACCGTCTGATCTGCAGCCACCGTTTGCCATCGAAGACGTCCCGCTGGACTACTTCCGCAGCCTTGGTGAGGCCATCAGTGTCTTTGGAGCAGCGTGGTTCTTCTACAAAGCGGTAAGAGAAGTGGAATTTAGACAGAAGCCTTGAATTAATTTCAAACATAACTCATGTTTCTACGTGTGTCTAAATCCACAGATCACTATTTTCAAGAGGAACCCCCCAAACTTCAGGGCTCTGTACACGGATGGATTCAGTGACATTCTGTTGTAAGCACTGCTCAGGGAAACTTCAATTCCCAAACAAACATTTTTTTTAATATCATTGTTTACTTTACAACTTTGCTGTGTTTGCAGCTTCCTGCAGGCCACGTTCCTTCTGCTCTGTGCCATTCTGTACGGCTGTGGATGGAGAGAGTACCTCAGCTTCCTCGTGTTCTCGCTGGCTCTCGCCTGGATCAACGTCCTCTACTACTCGAGAGGCTATAAACAGCTGGGGATGTACAGTGTCATGATGCAAAGGGTACGTTTTAGGGAACAAAGTCTGAGGAATGTTTGCCTGGTCAGAAATGGTCATTATCTACTCACCCCGAGCTGATGGTCAGTTTCATAGTCCATAAAACAAGGAGACTTGTTTCAAAACTTAAAAAAAAAGACTTCAGAGACTCCGGACGTCATCTAAAGATCCCAACTTAATTTTTAAGCCAGATCTTCACTGTAGTCAATGAGTCAATTGTGCATTGAGTGTGTAAACATTTTAGTTTTTTAATGTTTTAAAACAAGTCGGACTTATTCAGTTGTTTAGGAAACTGTTTTGCTGAGAAGGTCCAGAAATGTTTGGTGATTAGATAATGAGTGAATTATTTTTTTGGGTGAACTGTTCCTTTAAGGTGTCTCCCTCTTTTAGATGATCCTCAGTGACCTGGTTCACTTTTTGTGCGTCTACTCTGTCCTGCTTCTTGGATTTTCTGCTGGTAAGACTTTCATTGTGCAGAATAAAGACTTCAGATGTTTTCCAAGCTGAAGACTCGTCAGTCAACTTTTCCTCCTCCTCCACAGCCGTCGTCGCCCTCATAGACGACTCCTTTCCAGATCCTGGAAATACGACCAACGACACACCGGCACAAGGAAGGATGTTTGATGCAGAACCTTTCGAGTGCAAGAAGCCAAGTTTCAATGACATCAGTTATACAATCCTGGAGCTGTTCAAGTTCACAATTGGAATGGGAGATCTGCAGTTCACCGATCACGTTCAGTACAAGGAGGTCTTCTACATCCTGCTCATCTTGTACATCGTCCTCACTTACATCCTGCTGCTCAACATGCTGATCGCCTTAATGGGCCACACGGTCGAGAGGATCTCTGAAGAAAGTGAAAACATCTGGAACCTGCAGGTAGGAAGCTGTTCTGCTCTGTAAACTTGTTTTCACAGCAGAATTTAACTGGGTTCTCAAATCCAGTGTGAGATTTAATGGCAGTTACACTTTTCTTTTCTCTCACCTGCAGAGCTTTTTATCCACCTTAGTTTTAAGATATCTATATAGAGATATCTGCCTTCTCTAGAGTAAAATGGAGCTGGATGGCAGAAATTATATTTGAAACACTTTGGTAGAAATGAAATAGTTCGTACGACTCACATCAGAACAATCTAGATGGATAAAAAACAGGTAAGAGGAAAAATATAAAGTTTGGATGAAAACTAATCCACCTCAGAGAAACAGTCGCAAGTTTGTTCAGTCTTTTTTGTTGTTTTTAAGATATTGATACCAATTATGAAAAGCGTCTATATTGTGTGCAACACCCTGACAAACACTCGATATCTAAAGTTAATGTGAACAGAACTCCAGCACTCACAGAGAACAAGCCTTCATGCACTTCCAATCTAATACATTTTAGGTATATAGACCAAAACCACAATCGCCTTGTCTCGGTGAACGACATCCTCTGTCCTCAGACCCTCGATTCAAGTGAGGAAACACTTGACATATTGTCGAAAAAGGGAAAAATAAGAAATGTAAGAAACTCCAGGAGGAGCCAGAGGAGGAATCTTCTCCCAGACGGACAGACAGGAAATAGATGTAGAGCAAAACAATTATATTGACAGAATATCTTGGATACAAATGATAATGTATGTAAAGTGTGTGTGGATCCAGGAGACGACTGAGCGGGCCGACTGTTCCCGCTGGTGCTGCAGCTCTATTGTTTTAATGCTACCGAGAAGTGGAAGCTGCTGTTTTATCGTCTTTTAAACAACAACAATCTTTGAAATCTTCAGAGGGCGTTCACAATTTTGGACATGGAGAGGACTCTGCCCCGCTGCCTGACGAGTAAACTGTACGCTGGAATGTCAAAGATGGTTTGTGTGAAGAACGAGCAGGACGAGGAGCGTCGATTTTTCAGGTGAACAATTATTGGATGTAATAATATTTGACTTCAGTATCAGAAAAGGCATCACGTGTACTGTTTGTTGATTAACACCCAACAACCCTGATCTCTGTAAATGTTCAGTCCCCCCAAATTGCAAATAAATAGATTTTCTTTCTTGATTTCAGTTGTATGAAAAGATTTTCCTGTTGGTGGAGAAAAATCCAGGTCTCAGTGACGCAGTTTATGCACAGGGATCATTTATTAGGGAGAAACAAGATGCCGTTAACAACAAAGTGACTTTATTTTTCAGAGTGAGCAGAAAAAAATAGAGAGAAAATCCAGTGCTGGTGTTTAAAACATTTGTCCAGGATTAAAGCACAAAGATTCAAATAAAAATAAACCTACCTTGTATTACAGATTTTTTTTTTTTTTTTTAACCCTGTAATGTCGGATAATTAATACAGTCATGTCAGATGTTTCTAGTGTTCACTGTGATGAAGGACTCTTCTGACTTCAGGGTGGAGGAGATGAACTGGAAACAGTGGAGGTCCGATCTTGGATATATCGAGGAGGAAGATCCTGGAGATCGTATGATGAGACCGCAACCACAAACACAACCCAAAGACCCGACCCCTGGTACACACACACACACACACACACTCTTCTTGTTGTGTTTTACTGCTCTGTCACTAATGTGTTTCCATCTAATCTGTCAGGGAATCGGTGGGGCCTGAGTCCGCTCTTGGAGAGGATTCGTGCCAGACGTCGCCAACCACCGTTTTCCAGCAATCTGTAGCTTCATCAGAACATGAAAGTCTAAAAGTCTTTATTCTTTAAGTTTAAAACAGTTTAAGGGGAGAAACTACAGGGAAAATAATGTTGTTGAGAAGCTGATCTGGTGTTTTATTGTGTTAAAGTTCCTGTTTTGTATCGTCTGTATGTGCGTAAACACATTTATTTCAGAGTTGTTTGTGTTGTCTCGTGTATTTAAAAAGCTCCATGCTGTGGGTGTGTGGCACTAGTTTATCCTCAATACATTTAATCCCTACATGAAGAAACATTAAATAATACAGTATAAATTAATATATATTTAATTTGCCTTGAACACAAAATACAATAACTTGAAATATAAAAAGTAATTGTCTGATTGTAAATAATCAACTGGGGAAGTTTCATTGTGATATTTATTAGTTTATCTTTTTGGGTTTGTTTTTCAGATTGTGTTTTTATTGCTATTTGCACAGGTCAGAACAGGTTGTTAGAGAGTGTGTGTTACTCACCTGTAGTTGCAGATTCAGGTTTAATGTGGTGTTTATTTTAAGCCAAAGTAATCTATTGATATTTTGGATCAAGTACAGCAAGTTTGTTTTTTTTACCCACTTACATTTCTTTAAAAAAAAAAAAAACTTGTATAACATGTACTGTACAATATTACAGTGTCAGAACATCTAATTAAACCTTAAAGTTAAACTAACTTCTGTTTTGTTTTAAATGTACCTGCTGGTTGTTGACATCACAAGCCTGCAGGGTGATTAACTGAATCCTAAGTTAATTTAGGCTTAATTTAAACGCTGCCTATTGACATCAGTCATCATTAACATCTTTTAAATCCTCTTACAGGAAGGATCTGAAGTACGTTTCATCATTTTACGCTTGTAAAAGAAAAAGTAACTTCTTTCATCCCAAAATATTTTATAACCGCATTATTTTTTCCTCCCTTCCTGTAAATCACTCCTGACTTTAAACTGGATACACGTTTCAAAAGAAAACCACTCGGTCAGCAGTTTGTGTTTGCAAACTTTATTTTGGTTAGGGGGAATGTTTGTGCAAGACATTTTATTCCTGAAGGTTAGGCAAAACTGGAATATCACATTTTCACAAAGTAGAGAAAGTCGGCCCCCCTCCACCACCGTTCACAACATGATCGACCTTTGATCATCAAAGATAATCGTATTAATGGAGCATCAAGAAATCTAGAGCGAGTCGTTTCGTACTGAGCCCCGATAAATATTGCCTTCTGGGTCGACGGACAGGGTGAGCTACATGTGCTTTAGTAGATTCTTGCCGAGCATGCTGACATGAACTGTTTCTGCATGTTAATAACATCTGAATCTGTCTTGGGGAAACAAACTGGAGCTCCTGTGCAGACAGGAACCTCTCGCTCCAGATTTCTTTATGCTCCGTTCACATCTTTACACGTTTAACTTCACGAGATATTTCTTAAACCGTCCAAACGAGGGCAGCAGCTCTCCTTTATGTCACCAGGTTGTTGCTTATTACTGTCAGAACAGGAGTTCCAGAAACAAGCTCGCCGAGGCTTTTCGTTGGCCGGGTGGTTACAGAGAGGGACGCTTGGTCACTTTGGTCAGTGAGTCAGCAGCAAACAGTTCACACATCCCGACAGTGTCTAGGAATCGTGGCACACTTCAGGACTTCAGTCCATGACACAGTATCAGTAGTTACACTAAAGTAGCTTGGTCCCCCGTCAGAGATTAACTTCGTGCACCTTTTTGTCAGCGTGCACACCTGTGTGCAAGTACCCAAGCTTTAACATACACACACGCAAGCACCCACTCACACATTTCTCCATACTAAGCCCAGTGGAGGCACTTCATATGAAACTGTAGAACCTGACTGTGTCGGGCTGTAACGAGGCAGTTCAAAATATACAGGGCGGGTCTGTCAGACTGTTTAGTGTTGGTTCAAAGTTAAAGGCGCAGTTCACATGGAAATGTTAAAATCCAGTCATCTCTCGCCCGGCGCTGATAAGATTTCTGACGATTTGTAGTCCATGAAACATTTCCAGAGCTTCGCAGCAAAACGTCATCGCAGCGTTCTTCTTCTACACTGAAGCAGCTGGAGACTCTTTGTTTTAAAACGTAAAGAACAGCCAAAAATAAACATATGGCTCCACACAGATCGCCTCGTGTCATAACCCACATCTCTGGAAGCCCCGACATCCCAAGCTGATTTAAAAAGATGAAATTTAAACATAAAGAAAATTCAAATCAACACAAAATGGCTCCAAACAGCTGATCAGACATAAACCTGGGCTGTCCAGACTTGAGTGATTTAATTATCCACCATCATTGCAGCGCAGGAGGGACAATGTAGTTTTTTTAGCACACGTAAAACAATTGCTTTATTAAAATGTCACTTGAATGATATCAGGCAGAAATTATATTCTCCAGAAATCACATGTATTCATATTAGTGTTCAGGCCCGTGATCACTGTACGTACCACTGAAGTCAGACAGCGATCCGGCTACAGGGGGACGTTTGGATTCAGCCTCTGAAAGCCCAAAGATCCAAAAATCGATTTGAAAAAGTCGTGATTCACTCCCTCGATGTGCGAACACTTTTAGCTCAGAAGCTACAGAGAAGATTTAGGTTTTAAAAAGGGGCAAAAATACGACTTTTCAAATCAATTTGGGATCTCAGGGCTTCCAGAGTTTTCCACTACACCAGATAAACTGTATGAAGCCATTTTGTCTCCAGCTGCTTCGGGTTGTTTTGGAGAACGCTGTGACGCTGTTGTGATGTGAAGCTCCAGAAATGTTTCGTGGACTATGAAACTTCACCTGACTTTTTTTAGTTGGCAAGCGGGCTTCGTAGATAAGTGAATTTTCGTTTTAGGTGAACTGTTCCTTTAAGCTGAAGTGGGTCAGACTCCTGTAGAATCACTCTGCCACTCTGATTACTGGTCACCTCCAAATATAGCAGATAGAATCGTCATCTAACCAGATTTTTACCAGCATCGCAGTCGTGGCGTTTTTTTGTTTTCGCCCTGCGCCCGTCTCATAAATAGGAACTTCTTTTCATTGATACAGCCCATACATCATTACTATTCATACACACGCACACACAAATCATACTAGTGTGTGTTAAGATTAAAGTCAATAGCAGCTTTAAGGGGCAGGCACGTCAAAAAAATGAGAGCCAGAAAACAAAAGAAACTGCCATCAAGTATGAAGACCAAAGAAATCCAGGAAAGCTACGGCTTGCATCTCAGCTGTCTTCCTCACCGGTGTCTCTCTCTCTCTCTCTGTCTGTCTCTCTCTCTCTTTTGACCTGTACTGTAATCTGAGAAGAAGAAATGCTCAGCGCTGTGAAAGACATCAGATTAAAGCATGGATGCAAACCTCTTAATTTTCTCGCAGTTCAGTTCACGCCGTCTGCGTCGATGTGTGTCACCTATGGCACCTAACGTGAAAAACACCTATGGCTTCAGGATGCAGTGGTCCAAAACAAATAAATTAAACTATAATAAGGATATTTATTAAGAATACCAACTAAAACACAGTCCAAATACTTTAAAATAATAACTGCTACAGCCCTGTTTCTACATACCTATTAATTCTGCTAAATACTATTCATATTTTCACTCTTAAAATCATCTTAATAGGCAACATTTAAGACAGTGGGACAGACAGGTACGAGTAGCATCATCACCTTAATGTTTCAACTTAAGGCAACATCACCTGTTCCCACTGCACATACATATTAACACAGCCCCATGATCTGACAGTACACTTTAAACAGATTTCAAATGAACCAAAGAAGAAAAATGACTTTCTCTTCCTCTCAACGCAGCCACGCCTAAAGGAACAGTTCACCCCAAAGAAAGATAATCGAGTTACCTGCTCACCAACATGCCGACGACAAACTTCGGTGAGTTTTCACAGTCGACAGAACGTTTCTGCAGCTTCACAGCGAAACAACGTCGCAGCATTCTCCTTAAAAAAACAAAACAAAATGGTTCCAGACAGCTCAACCAGCTTAATCCAAGTCTCTGGAGGCAGCGAGAGAACAAACGAGATTTTAAAAGACGTTTTTTGAAACTGAAATCTTTAAATCAAATCTCACGGCTTCTGGAAATGTGGGTTACGCCTGATGAGCTGTGAGGAGCCATTTTAGATTTGATTTGGTTGTTTTTTTGTAGCATTTTAAAACAAGTCATCATGTACTTCAATTGTTTACGAGAACGCTGTAATGCTGTTTTGTTACGAAGCTCCAGAAATGTTTTGTGAATTTCAACACTTCCATCGACACGCAGGTGAGTGGATGATGACTGAATTCTCATTTTGTGGGGTGAACTTTTCCTTTAAGTTTGGATCCTGGCAGAGAAAGTACGAAGTCGAGGAGTAACTACTGTGACATTTAAGGCTTTTTCCAGAAGGCTTGAGGCCGGCAGAGCAAAAATATGCCCCGACAACATCAACCCGAAAAAAGGACTAGAGGAGGAAACGGGTCCAGAGCTTCATCGTGCTAGAAACTTCTAACCTGCATTAAAATGTTCTTATTTTTCTTTATAGGTAGCAGAAATACAACACAGGGTGAGGCCGGCGATCAGCAGATGAACAGCCACACGGATCCAGTCCACACCACATCAGTTCACTTGTATTACAGTAGTAAAGTGATGGGGAAATGTGTTAATGAAGCATTTTCCCAGCTTGCATTATCTGAAGTACTTGCACGCTTGCAAGTGATCAATTTGCTTTTCACATACCGACATACGCACGCCATTTCAGTATTAATGGATGGGATGCCTTTCTGTTTCACATTAGCTTCGAATAAAATAAGAGGGGCGCTAATGGAGTTTCTGCTCCTCCTGCCAAATGTTACAGCATAACATTTAAAAAAGTAATTTCTACAGTTCAAGTAGGACCATCTACAGAAATACCACAAAGAAAAGAATAACTACTTCAAAAGCAACTCTTGAAATATTACACACGAGGGCACTTTCCAAACGTAGGAGAATTACACGAATCAAAGAAACGGAAAACGTTACGGTTTTTGCTAGTGCTGGCTTTGTCTTATTTTATATCAAATTCTACTTAACAGTGATCGTTAGCCGTTTCCTGCGCGCTCACTCACGGCGCAGCTCAGAAGCCATTTTGTTTTCCTGATAAGAGGAGTTCTGGCTACCAACTATGGGGGCAAAAACCTTTTCAACAGTCTTATTAATTGCATATACATATTACCTTCTTATTTAAATGGATCAGAAACCTGTTAAGAGGATAAATAAATCTCAAATAAAAACATTACACAAGACATCCTAAATCTTGCCTTTGGGCAGTTGTAAGGCCACAAATGCTGAAAAAAGTTGTTCCATGTCAACCGAGGAGAAGCACTGTGACAATCATGGCAAGCAATGAGTATTTTTAAAACACCGTATATACATGAACAAAGAGAAGCGCGTCCATGCCAGTGATGAAAAGAGGATTTTCTACTCAACGGTGGACAACAATCTCCAAAACCCTTCATCTGCAACGACATGGCTTAAGACCTGAGGAATACTTTGAAACATCACAACCTGGTGGGTCTACAAATCGAGCTCTGGAGCAATAGAATGTAATTGATCACTTGCAAGATCTTAAAGAATAAACCACAGAAGCTGAAAGTAGCTGTTGAGGAAACTCAAAACACATCGAGGAGGGGGTGAGCGCACACATTAGCGGTAGCCTGGGTGATGAGTGTGGACTCCTCCGCCGTTGTTGGGCTCCTGAACCTGACCCATGGCTGACCTGTGCATCTTCCCCATCACATCCATGTTCTGCTCCTGAAAGCTGGGCAGCTGGAATTCCCCTCCCAAGAAATCCACATTCTGCATCAGCTTGGGCTGGCCAGGAGGACACTCCTTCCCCGGCCGGTACTTTGCCCCTGGGATGCGGTTTGTGGAGGTTGCAGCCTGCCCCCCTTGGAAAGCCACCGGGAGGTCCTGAGGGCCGGATACGTTGTTACCTGCTGTGGCTGGGATGCTGCCCCACGGTGGCTGCATGTAGTGGCCATTAATGTAAGGCATAGAACCTACCGGGCAGTTAACGGGGGATGATGGTCGTGGTTTTTCTGCGGGGTGTTTAAGAGGAAAGGACTGTGCAGCGTTAGGTAGCTTGTGGGGGTAGCTGAGGTTTCGAGAGGGGAAAGCACACTCAGCTGGATTCTCCATCCGGGGGTTCTTGCATGGATGGGCCCCCTCCGGAGGCTGCTGCATGTGGGCCATCTGGTGCTGAGCCCAGGAGCGCTGCTGCTGCAGCTGCTGTAGCTGTTGTAAATGTTGCTGCTGTAAATGCTGCTGCTGTTTCTGCTGATGTAAATGGTGCTGAAGCTGATGCTGCTGCTGCAGGTGAACCTTCTCTGGGTCTGTGTGAAAGGCAGGTAGACTGTTAGTAGCAGCTATGTTGGGCTGTGAAAGCAGAGCAGCACTGGTAGTCTGAGCTGTAGCTTTGTCTGGGGGTCCCACCATGAGGCAGCTGGGCACAGAGCCCAGAGCCCCGGGGTGAGAGGACACTCTCGAGCTGGCGTTGATCAGCAGGTTGCGGCTGATGGGGCTGGGGTTAGCGATCTGGCCCTCACAGACTGAGGTGGTGCCCATGCCGGCCCGAGCCTGGCACAACTGGTTGATTTGGTGCACGATGCTGCTCAGGTCGCCAGGCCGGTTCTGATGCAGGCTGGCTGCCATGGACAGTGGGATGGTGGAGGTAGATACAGTTACATTTGGTGGGGCGTCTGCGTCGGGGAGCTTCCGGGGCCCATACGCCCCCGGCGGAGGCTGCTGGAGGCTGTTAGGCATGGCAGGAGGCCCTGCACCCACAGCCTGGGGGAGGGGCTGTGAACCCACCAGCCCCTGGGTGTGCTGCAGGCTCGGAAGCTGAGCTCCGTCAGACATGTGGCGCAGATCCTGAGTCACTCCTGGTTGTGTGAGTAAAGCTTGCGGAGGAGCCGGAGGATGCTTTAGTGTCTGCAGGTGAGAAAGATGCTGCTGTGGTACGACTGGTGGACAGGACTGGCTCTGCTGCTGCAGAGCCTGGGGGTGAGGCAGGCTCTGCTGCCTCTGGACCCCCTGTGGGTGAGCCAGTCTCTGCTGCTGCGAAGTCTGAACCTGGGACAAGCTCTGCTGCCGCTGCAGAGCCTGTGAATGAGCCACGCTCCTCTGCTGTAAAGCCTGGGGGTGAGGCATAGATTGAGGCTGCTGTAAAGTCATTGGATGAGCCATGCTTTGCTGTTGCTGCAGCGCCTGTGGGTGAACCATCCCCTGCTTCTGGACAGCCTGGGCCGCAGGCTGAGACGGGCCCTGTAGGTGAGGAGCCGGCTGAGGAAGATTTAAAGTGCTTTGAGTGGCGTACGGCCCACTGTGAGGGTTCATGACGGCTTTATGAAGGTGTCGGACGCGGCTACCGTCCGACTCTTTGATGACGCCTTTGGTGGGCGCTCGGAGGACAGCCAGCAGGCCCCTACTGGAGCTGACCTGAGAGGGGTAGGGACTGTGGCGCTGGCTGGACGAGGAGGTGTCGAGCCCGTTGACTGTGCGGCGAATGTGCTTCCTTTGAGGTACTTTGACGCTGTTGGGGAAGATCTGGATGGTCAGAGGGTTGTTGGCAACTTTCTTAGCATAGGCATCCAACTCTGCTGGGGTTGGATAGCTGGCAGATCTCATCTTCTGTGTAGTTTCCCCTGCAAAGTAAAAACAGTCAGTCAACAGGAAATAACAAGCAAAGCACACAGACTGGCAACACTGACATGATTAATCAGCTCAAGTCAATTGAAAGAAAATTGCTAATTATTCTGATAATTTTTTAATAGTGTCAAACATTTAAATGCGAAGATTTGCGCCTTTTCTTTGTTATTTCTGACAGTAAATGAAGAGTTTGTGGTTTTGGATCGATGGTTTGACAAAAAAAAGTATTTGAAATATCGATGAAAATGAGTTTCAATTTCCTTGTTTGAGATGAAAAACAAGCTTGTTTTTTTTTTGCTCTCTAGCCTGGATGACAGAGCTAGCTTAGCATCAGCCTGCAGCTGTAAATGCAAACAACAGTTCTTGGTAGAGTCGGACTGATACTGGATTTTTTGGGGTCGATTGGTTCTGATCTTTATGTTCGGGTGTAAAAAATTCTGAGAACTATATCGGCCGTGAAACTCGATCTCGCAAATAAACTTCACTGGAAATGTAATGACAACAAAATCACCCCGAGCACCTTTTTCTACATTCAGTAATGTAAAATCACAAGTTTTCATATCGACCCATAATGAACAACATGCTGATAACAATTTATCTGTGATGGGCCGACATGAGGCATTAACATCACGCAGCCGATACATCGGTCATCTCTAGTTGTCAGGACTTAAAAAAAACCAATGAGCTGATATTTTTAACAGATCCCGATGTGGAAGTCTAACAACGAAATAGTCGTCAGCGCTGAAATAAACGTTTGAATTGAGTCGTGACAACCTTATTAATCTGTTACGAAAATAAATGGAAGTAACTGTTGTAGCGCTAAATAAGCTCTGCACGACAGTGAAAGGTGGAGGAATTGTGATGAATATGTTTTTCATTTCATCTGACTTTTAACAGACTAAACTGACAATGCGAATACAATCGAATATAATCGGCAGATTAATTGCGAATTCCAAATCGCAAAATCGATCTGAATGACTTTTGGATATCGTTCTTTGAAATGACAAGCAGGATCTATTTGCTCTGGATGACAAAGCTAGCTTGACTTTTTTTACTCCCTCGTGTAAACACATACATAAAACACGTACAGTTGCAGCATCAACACATTGTCTGACGCTGAGCAATGAGGAAGTGGAACCGCGACATGATGGAAGGAAGCACTCACATTTCTGAAGTCCAGTGTTCATCTGCGTACGGGAGAGAAGTCTGATGGTAGGGTCACCTGATGCCGGCAGACAGGCCAGCATGTCACTATTCCACTAATGCAGCATGGGACACCTCCTCACCATACTGGGGACAGACAGAACAGGCGTGAGTCAGCCGCTGACAGACACTTATGGTGTGAAATGACTTCGCTATCGCCTATTTTCACATCCAGTACTGTTTGACCTTTTAGCAAATGGCAGCTTGTAATAAACTGACATCATGGTTCTATAAACGCTGGTGGCATACAGCCTGCAGCAAGCAGAGAGCCGAGCTGGAGAGATGGAAAAAGAAAAAGATGTTCGTTTTTTTCCCCCCGAACAGAACAGAACAGCACACTGATGCAGCGTGATGCCAGATCTCCTCCTCAAACTCACTCACAGTGGGGAGGAAAAAAATAAGCACAATTTTCTCTGCTGAACATGTTTCAGTAGGTCACATTGTGAAAAGATAGATTCAAATCAAAATGGAAGCTTTGGTCCTGAATCCAAATGCATTTTAACAGAAAACAGTCATCGTGTTGAAGACAGCGTGAACACGCCTGCAGACGACTATAAAGATCAGCGCACTATTACATCACTAACTATATTTATAGTCGATTAATCAGTTTGAGTTATTTTTGACAATAGTCAAAATTCTGATTCCTGCTTCGTAAATGTGAAGATTTTCTTGTTTCTTTCCTCCTCTGACAGTAAACTGAATATCTTTGGGTTTGATATCTGAAGTCGTCGTGTGATCGACTTATTTCATCATTTTCAGCGACTTCATAAATCAAACAACTAATCAGTTAGTCGGCCAAATAATAAACCGATTAATCGACAATGAAAATAATTATTGGTTGAGTGAAGAAGGAGAAAACTAACGATGAATCACCATGTCGGCAAATCAATGATGATAAATCTGCAAACTGATGCCGTGAGTAACATGAGAAGATCTAATTACTGCTCAGACATGAAGCAGATTAACGAAGGGAATAACGCTGCCTACACTGGACTCGTCTGTTTGTAATCCACCAGGCGTTAAAAGATTTACAGGTTTACATTTTACAAATCTTTACAAAAACATCTATTCCCATGTAAATAAATAATCTGTGCTTCCTTCTTCCTGAGCTCCAATAGAAGAGATGGCAGACAAAGTCCACAGTAATGCAGCTAATGCTCATTATCATTTTCACATTAAGTCATTAGCTGTAAATGTCAGGAATTAGTGAAGAGCGCCTGAGCGAGAGTCAAAAACCAAAAGATATCAAATTTACCATCTCCGTTCAGCATTTCATCTCAACTTAGAAGCTAAAAACCAGGAAATGATTTACGAATCTCACAACGAAGAAACAAATAAAACAGGAAGACTGCGACAGCACAAACATAACAGAGGAAACACAGGAAAGAGAAAATTGATTACAGTGATTCATCAGTTTGACAGTGAATTATCTGATCTGTCTCGGGAGCTTATATCAGACGAATTACACAAAGAATCAAGTGTTCTCAACGAGGACATGAGGGAGAGAGTTAAGCAAACAGCCTTCACTGCGTCAGCCAAACACCCAGAGTGTCTCAGACGGGTGGAAAAGGAAAAATACTGGTTTTATTCCCAGTTTCACTTCACTGGAAGAAGGTTACTCGGAGGGGATCTCTGAGGAAACTAGGTGCAGTCATCACAGTGTTTTGCAGATTCATCACAGACGTGCAGACAGTTCATGATTCATCGCTTGATCACTTCCACCGTGCACATATTTTACTGGCTTCTCACAGTGGTGCAATCCCAATGAATGCACTCTCTTGTGGATTATTGGTGAGATGGAGTGTTAGTGGACGCATCAGTGGGACTCTGAGTCTCTGTGTTCGGACACATGAAGCCACAGCACCTCTGCTGACATGGGTTAACAACCTTTCCTCCTCTGTGTCCTACAGGATGACGAGGTGGAGGGTGTGTGTGTGTGGTTAAAACGATGATCCTCATTAATGCAGACTGGATAATGTGACCTTTTACCACACACACACACACACACACACACACACCAGCCGTTTGGAGCTGTGGCAGCGACCTCAGTTAACGCCTAAATCAACCTTTGTCATGTTGTGTGAGCGTGTCGAGTTACAGATTTAACACAATAACAGAGGGCTAGGTTAACTTCCAGCAGGCTGTCTGTAGCTAGGTAACGTTAGCCATCTGTCTAGCAATCCAGCCTTAATCTGCTGCTGGAGTTCAGAACAGCTAGCTAGCGTCAGGAACGGTCTTTAAATGGAGCCGGATTATTTCAGCAAACACACACTGAGTGGACCGACTGTGAGATTAACACACTTCACTTACTGGACATCAGAAACAGTAAACAAACAAACAAAAAAATCATCGTTCAGAAGGTTACCTCGAGTCAAGCACCACAATAAATAAGGAGCTTCTTTGTGCTTATTGTGACCAGGCCAGCTGGTTAGCAAACTTTAGCTCCTCGCTGACGGAAAACAGCAACGCGGAGCGGATTAAAGAGGATGATACTTACTCCTCACGAAGCTAGGAGTAGGGAAACTTCATTTTGTGGAGAAATAACGTTGATATTGGTTTAAAAAATGAAGCGACCATCCCCAGTGTGTTGATTCTCCGTGCTGCTGCTGCTGCTGTCCGGCTACGGCAGCAACATTTGTCGCGCATGCGCAAAGAGAAAGGACCCAGGCTCTGCATTTAGGCTTCGACGGCGAACGCCTGTCGAATAATCCCGACGGATTTTAGGTTTTATTACTTAAAACATGACAAGATCTAAATTTCCTTAATAAATCCACGAAGCAGTGATGGAATAAGTATTCACATAAATAGGCAGTACTATAATATATTCCATTACATTAAAAAAAGCCTACATTAGTATTAAATGAGTTTTTGACTAAAAAATAATGACGTAGAATATCCCGTCAGTATTATATCACAGTATTTTAGTACATTTACTACATTACTTTTCACAACCTAGCATAGAGTTGATTTTTGAAAGTGGAAATGACCTGATTGAGCCTGATATTAACTCTATAAATATCCATTATAATGGATAATAATTATAATGAGATTGAGATATGAGATATAATGAGATTGTTCTTTGTGCCTTAACAAAAATCATAAAAAACGCCTAAATAACTGGCTGGAAACTGACACTAACCAAAACCAATAAACAAAACAAAAAAAATGATATTTCAAATCTAGTTATACTTATATTAAAAGTTTCAACTCGGTGTGTGTCATTATAAACCCCTGCCTAGGACCAAATTACAAATAAATGTCTTAGGTTTTTTTTTTTATAAAAAAAAAAAAGGTGCAATATGTAAGAAATAGCCACCAGTGGAAGTCATGCTCTAAACCAACAGGGGGCAGCGTATCAAAGTGTTGTCGCTAACTGCTGCCAACTGTAGCTGCCAGTAGGACGGTTAGCTCAGTTAGCAGCGGAGCTAGCCGTCTGGACCAGGAGAGTTTAATCCGCTAGCACAGGAGCTGCAGATCACGACGGACTGGGGCTAGCTGGTTAGCATATCTTCAGTAAATATCTCTGCAACAATACATCACAACAGTTATTTCTTCACATTCTGTTTGTAATTTTAGGTTACATTATAGTAAACAGCAAAAAAAATAAAGGTACATGATGGCATTTGGATTTATTAGAAGGACAAGTAGCGAAGAGTGAACTGATGTTCTGAGTACAGACGGATGACATGCAGCAAGAGCATACAGGAACTCAAGGCTGTTTGAGACACACAGTGTAAGTGTTGTAAATAACAGTAGGAATATAACACAAACATGTCATATATACACTGGACATTTGAAGCTAAACAAACCAGTATGGTCACAGCATTTGTCAAGTCACTCTAAAACATAAATCAACTCAGGATGAGCACAAAAAACTTCATTAACATCAATAATCGTAACAGTCCTCTGTGAATTCTGTGTCAATACGGTCGCTATAAATAAAACTACCTCTGTATTTGTTGTTTTACCTGCTTGAGAAATGAGGCTCAAACTAAAACATCACTGTTACACTAACTTCAGTTTAATGTGGATGAGTGCAGCTCTTTACAGCACCGAGAGGACTCAGCTTAGTTCTTCTGGAAGTGCCTATGTGGATGAGATACATTAAGGACGGATCTGCCGGATCATATTCCGTATCTGCAAATGTTTTCCAAAAAACCTTCGACAGGTAATGGTGCAACAGAGTGAACTGCTGCACTGGAGCTTAAAATTTGGTGCATCAGACCCCAAAACAACAAAACATTGTGACTATTTACAAACAGCAATATCACTGATTAAAGGACAACTTCACCCCAAAAAAATAAATGTTGTTATTATCAGGTGAAGTTTCGTAAGTCCACAAAACATTTCTGGAGCTTCACAGCAAAACACCATTGCAGCGTTCTCCTAAACATCTGAAGTAGATGGGAACCAAAATGGCTCCATACAGCTCGTCCACAATTCCCTCGAAGCCCCGAGAGCCCAAATTGATTCCCAAAGACGTTTTTTAAGCCAAATCGCCTCTAAAGCTGCTAAACTAAAGGGAGTGCACGAGCTTGACTGCACGACAAAGGTGTAAATATCATCTTTTCACATCAATCTTTGGGTTTCTGTAGACTTGGATTGCACCAGACAAGCTGTCTGGAGTGTAAATTACATCATTTGGGTCGAGCTGTAGAGATATTTTATGTTTTCAGTTGTTTTTTAGGTTTTAAAACAAGTCGCCTGCTGCAGTTGTTAATGCTGCAACACTTTTCTGTGAAGCTCCAGAAATGTTTTGTGGACCACGAGACTTCACCTGACTCTCCATCAGCATGTTGTTGAGCAGATTATGACTACATTTTCATTTTCAGTTAACAGTTCCTTAAAAACAATTCAAACATCTGATAAGTTAAAGATCTCTGCTAAGACATCACACTTATGGAAACAAATCAACACAGACGTACACCGAACAGAAAGCGCGTTTCTCTGAAAAATGTGTAAAAGTTTGGTTTGTTGACATGCTGTCAAACATGGCTTAGCATCTACAGATATTTGTAGTATGAAATTAAACCTCAGATAAACTATGCAGTATCCTTCTGATACAATACAAAATAAAAGAATCTATTCTATTTGGCATCACTGTTTGGCTTTTCATTGTCAGAATCTATTCACATGAAGCTTTGCCCACAATATTAACATATTTCACACAAATCCAAGCCGGTTGTTTTTTTTTACATTTTGCCCATCAGATCCTTCTTTTCCTCTTTCTATCATTTTTTTTTTCTTTGTTAAACACCACCAGATTTTTTAAAACTCAATCGAGGCCAAAACTAGTACCATTTTACGTTACAACCACATTAAATATTAAATTACCATATTACAAGCTCTAACCATATTAGCACAAGCTCAGAATTTGCTTCCTGTTTTCCTGCCAGAAAATAAATAATAATCATTTTTTTATGCCTGATATCAACAGTTTGTGGAGAATGAAACTCCTTTCAGAGGAGCAGATCAGATTTACACAATGAAAGGAGCTTCTTTAAGATTGTGAGCACCTGTCACATTGTAAAAATCAACCAGTGAGACAAAATAACCTGAATAACATTAGATAGTTAAAAATTACAACATGTACAATACAAAGAAAGCTTTACAATTAAAACAAGATTCAGATTATCTAGGGAATGCAGATGTGTTTAACCAAAGAAAGAGGTATTTTAAATCAACAAAAAGATCTGCAACACATGGACGGTAAAGAGAGGCCCCAGTGTAGAAACACCAGAGAACAGCTGCTAACATCAGCTGTCAGGACACATGAGAACATGATTCTAACCTGGGCGAGACTCGACCGTCACACCCGTCTGATATCAGCTCTCCTCTTCTGTGACGCTTCATACAAACGGGCCGATATATATAAATCATTTAAATACAAAATAAAAACACAAAGTGACACATAATGTTCCCGTTTTCAAACTAAATAAAAAACATCTTTGAATGAGCAGCAGTGCATGC
The DNA here is from genome assembly GCA_963678695.2 of Diplodus puntazzo. NCBI lineage: Eukaryota > Metazoa > Chordata > Actinopteri > Spariformes > Sparidae > Diplodus > Diplodus puntazzo. Next base: position 3,050,491 of record OZ023162.1, on the reverse strand, counting down.
AGATATTCTGGTCCTGTATAAAGTAAGGCACCAGAGGTTTCCAAAATTCACTTGGTATACAGTATATACGTATAAAACAACAAAATTCTTCAAGTGTATTAAAGGCAGTCTATCGAGTGCATACAACAGATACTGGAGTCATGTGGAGATTTCAGGCTTGAGCACCGGTCATCTTCTGCAGCAGCGGCATCTGTCGAGAGAGAACAACGACACTGAGGCGCTGGAACAAATCCTCAGGAATTTAAACTGGACTAACTGCACGATCTTCACGTTTTTTGTGAAGGTCTGATTGGCTGATTTCGACTCTTTTTAGGCTCGGATTGGAAACAAAAAGCTCAAATCCAACATCTGATGCATTGAATGTGAGAAAAACTGCTACAATCCTTTGGAGATGAAGCACTCGGGACTATAAGCCACGGTACCTCAGGGCCTCTGCAACTTGAGGCACGGTGGCCCCCGTGACACTAAATCGTGAGATTAATGAACTGTTGATTGGCAATTTATAACCACAAAATGGCTGTTTTTATAAGCCTAAACTCCCACACTGCAACACATAATACTTTATGTACAGTAAACAACAAATAAATGAGAAATAAAATGAAACCAGCCATTTCAGGACTTCGAGTGTCGTCCTACAAGTTGTTGCACAGAGTTGAATAGACTTCATAGTCATATTATCAGAGCTGACTCAAATATCTGAAACCCTCCTGCATTTAACAGTTTAGTAAAACTACCCATGCAGTCACACTGTTACAAATGCACAGGGTAAAGCCGGCCTACCTTCGTCAGGTCCACTCCAGTGAGAGCGTTGACAGACACAGGAAGTTCAGCCAGAAGGCGGTTCAACTCGCCCGTCACGCGGCTGCCCTCCCCGCTGAGGATGATGATCTCGTTGGTCCTGCCTAATGGTGCCGCTACCTTGGAAGCAATCTGCAACGACACAGTTAAGTGTTTACTGTAAGCAGGAAATAATCATGTGACTCATTAACCAGTCATAGATTCATGACTGATGAATCATTAAGATGAAGCAGCTGTGCTGATCTCAGTCTAAGACAGAGAGCTGAATAAAAACATACTACCACCGTGTTCATGTGGAATTTGGATTCAAGAGCTGATTATTATTACTATTAAAAGTTTCTAAAAGGAAATAAAACTTGCCTGATACTGGCATAAAAGTGAGAAATAGAGCATATGTGATTAAAAACACCTAAACATCGATTGACTTGACTTCATGGGAACATTAGACAGTCTGTCCACTTGTCTCCTTTTCATTCCAGTCTTTTTTCTAGGCTAACCGAACTAGCTTCACATCTCAGCGACAGAGGTGAGCAGCGGTAACAAATCCATGTTTTACCTTCGGCAGGGCCTCGAGCACCAGCGCAGTCTTAGCTGCGTCTCCGTACTGCTGGTAGGCCTCCGCCTTCAGTCTCATCTTCTCAGCCTCCGCCTTCCCCACGGCTGAGATGGAGGAAGCCTGCGCCTCACCGATCCTCCTGATCTTCTCCGCCTCAGCCTGGGCGATCAGCACCGTCTTCATCCTGATGTGGACAAACACACGTGTTAAAATAACGGATATCTGATTCATCCATCAACACATCTCGCTCCTAAAGTCTCTTTTTACTCATTTACATTTACATTCAGTAATGTAAATGTAAATGAGTTAAAAGAGACTTACAGTAATTCAAAACAAGGTGCCGACCAGCACATCAGGAGCAGTATCTTGCACAAGAATACTTAGACATTAAGACCAGGGGAATCAAACCAGCGACCTTCTGAAAACAACATGCTGGCTCGACCCCTGAGCCACAGCCACTTTTCACACAGTTGCTGTGTCTCAGTTCAGGGTCTGCATCCTCTGAAGGACTCGGCCTTTGTGGTCTTTGAAGGCGAGTCCTTCAGAGAGACCTTGTTAACCTCGTCAGCCGTTGTTAAATGGGACGGTCTCGCCTTTGGAGCATTTCCTGGTTGCATCACCAGATGTTTTACCCTTATGTCACGATTTCTGCCACCCAGGCCCACGCAAGTGACGATCTACGCCGCGCGATGTCGCCATTTTCTCTCTTTCTTTCTTCTTTTTCTGGTGCGCAAAGAATGTTGGGATATGTGAGGCCACGAAGGATCGTAGCGGTGCGTCCTCCAAAAACAGGGAGAAGAAGGAGCATCTGGAGGAGCCTTCAGACTGGGACAGCCTTCACACGGCATTGTGACGCAATTGGCCTTCAAATGCTCCTCTGAAGGATGCAGATACTGAATTGAGACACAGCAAATATGCTGCTGCATGACTCTAATCGTCATTTCTAAATCAAGTTCCTGTCTGAAATTTAGTCCAAACAACAAAAACTAAAATTAAGACAATAAATCTCTACCAGAAGTAAAGTGATGTTGCTGCTCCGCAGCTGCTGACCTCTGGTCAAAACTCCCTCTCTGTCTCACACGACGGGATATTTACTGAGCAAATCACCGTTTTCATTACGGTGGGAGGACTTCAGATGTAAATAAGCTCAGCTGCAGCTCATCTGATTTACAAAAAGTTCTGGTAAAACAATCTTTATGTCTGAATATTTGGAGAGAAATACTGTGCTGCTAAATCTGGAATTAAATTCAAGAGGCATGAAGTCCGATGGTTACAAGTGTGTCGTTATTCTGCTGCTGTGACAGCTGCTGGAGTCTTCTGCATTCTGATATTTCCTTTTTACCAGATGTTTAAGACTCTAACTCACTTGCCAAATCATCTTTTTAACACAACTCCAGGCCGTCAAGAGCACAAGAGGACCAGAGGAGTGTGGACTAAAACACTTGTACCGGTTCTCTCAGTTAGCTCGCTCCTCAGTTGTGATTCTGTTAGAAACAGCTGTTAAAACTGTCTGAATGTCCCTTTAACCGACAGTTTCTCACTCACTTGTGCCCCTCAGCCAGCTGCTGCATCTTGTAGGCCTCGGCCTCGGCGGGCCTCTTCACAGTAGCGATGAGCTCCTTGTCTGTCCGGGCGATCTCCTTCTCCTCGATGGTGATCTCCTTCTTCCTCTGCACCACCTGGATCTCGATCTCCTCCAGACGGATCTTCTGCTGCTCCTTGGCCGCCTGCAGCTCATACGCCAGCTGGGCCTCAGCTTTCTGAACAGATCAGCACAAAGACTGTCAGGTTTCTGAAGCACACACACCACAGGTAACCCACGTTGTTATTAGACGCTTACCTTGGTGTTGACTTCCTGGTTGAAAGAAGCTTTCTGCAGCTCCAGCTCTCGTTTGGAGTCGGCCATCTTGGTGTCAGCCTGGAATTTGACGTCCATCATCTCCTTCTTGCACTCTGCTTCCTGGGAAACGATAAAGACGCTACGTTTATATAAATGTTGAGCACAACAGAATCGGCCTCTCACCTGCTCGAGCCTCCTTACTCACCCGTATCCCAGCATCCCTCTCTGCCTCAGCCACGCCGATGTCTGCATCCCTCTGGACAGCAGCGGTCTGGGTCTTGCCGAGGGAGCTCAGGTAATCCAGTTTATCGTACACATCCTGTGAGCACAGACACGAAGGTCAACATGTTCAGAGATCAACCTCAGAATCAAAACAGCAACAACACTCACGTCTGTCTTTAATCAAGATGGTCGCCATGTTTATCTCCAGTAAAATAAATCAAATCTCCTGATTCAGAGATCTGACTGAAAGGGGGAAAGGTAGAGGCTGTCAACCGTTTTAAGTATTTAAGCTTGATAATCTTAAAAAACATACCAAGTATATCTCAGGTGAAATCAAACATGGTTTATCAATTCTAATATTAGTCCATCTGTCTCATAGCGCCACCTCCTGGTCACAGGCCTGAGAAACAACCATACAGCCACTATATAATCTGTTTAAATGAGCTATTATAACGCTGGACAAACGAAGAAACTTGTGCCATTATTGGAATATTATTTAAATCTTTTGAGCCTTGAACTGTTTTGTGACCCGTGTCAGTCTACTGTATGGTTTAGCTCCCTTATGCCTCAATAAAATGTAATCTGACAGCTTGTGGACGTTCAGCAAGGGGAGACCATTATATAAAACACTGTTCGACAAAATCACAGCAACAAAACTGTGAAGTGTGATCCCAACAAATATTACAGATTGAAGAAGGTTCAGTCAGTTTAAAAACTGTCCTACAGGTGCATCTATTACTGTGGTTTATCACTTTGTTATACGCGCCTTTTACAACAGATGAATATTATCACTGTTCATTATCGGATACATTAATTGTTCTCTGTCGCTGTTTTAAGTAAAACAATAAATTAACTGACAAGATTCTTTAAATGTAAAAACATCTACGTAAGCCGACATGAAGTGAGGCTGTAACAGACTCAACTCATTTGCTCCATTTGTCAAAATCTAATTTTGTGAGGTAAAAGCTCGTCGGCTGGAAGTCGTACAGTAAATGAAGTGATGATTCTATATTTTGATCAGTACGTCAGAAAATAGAAAACTAATTTGATTTGCAGTGAAAATGTTTTTTATACATCTTATTTCTCTCTACACAAATTAGGCCAAATCAGAGTTTAAGCAGTTTTTAAACTGTAAACAGTCTTTACTCCACCATTTCAACCCCAATGTCCCAGACTACTGTGTTATATGTAATGTGGAGAAAGGAAAACAGTTCCTCTGTCTAAGGGAGTGCCAGAGAATCAGATGTGCTTGATGCATTATCACAAATTGTATCTGAAAAGCTACTAAAATGTCCACCGATGTGCATCCTTCGACTGTTCCCTGAGGAACTAAATATCAAGAACAAAATGAAAACAAACTGTGTTTTCTGAGCGAAACACACAATTGCTCTCTTTTGGAAAAACCCATTCAAACCGAATGTTAGTCAGGGGTTCAGGGATCTAATTGCTTTGCTTTGGAGAAACTGACTTGTGCTATCAAAGGAAAACCTGAGATTGTTCAAGAAATATCTGGACATTTCAGCTCTTATACATTGTTAGAACATAACCCTTGTCTTTTCTGTCAAAGGCCTCATTTACTCAAACTGTTATCTCAGCTACATTCAACAAAAACATAAAGAGCATCAGCAAATAATATCTAAACTACAAGATGTAAAGAACAATACATAAAAATCAACTCACAACTGTCTGAAGCCTTTACTAATTATCTTACTGCTGCATCAGAAACCATCTCCACGCGTCTAACTGACGAGATATAAATGTACTCTGGGCTTCCAGCAGAGCGATGCGGTCAGCCGCTGCATCTGCACCACACTTCAATTTGCTCTAATCAACAACAATAAACTCTCCCACCAGTCACTTATCAGACCCATGAAACTGCAGAGACGACTTCTCTAATGAGCAGATAAGACTCCGGCAGTACTGCTCAGCATATAAACACACAGTGTTTCCCGCATGTTGGCCTCTTAATGGTCGTTCATACAGAAATGGATACGACACAGTCACGACGATGCACAGAGAGCTGAAAGTGTGTGTGCATTAGATTCACGCAGTGCCCAACAAACAGAAACATGGACCTCCGACACTAAAGATTTTAGATAAGTGATCATTTTAGATATTCAAAAAGCTTTCTGAAATACTGCTGTAAGAGCTGGAGCAGTAAAATTACTTCAATGTCTGATAAATCAAAATCAAACCTGCTGTGAACTCTTTTCTAGAGCTTTGTTGGAGTCAAAACTACAAACAGGAGCTAGTTGTTAACTACAAAATACATCAAATGTAGCTTATTGTGTCTTTAAGATTTTATGTAAACATTCATGTTTTCATAGAGAAATGTGCACAAGCTTCCTCTTTGTCAGTCAACGTTACGAGTCAGCAGCCTCCATGAACAAGCCGTGTGTAGGAGGTCGAATAGCTCATGTTAGCATAGCAGTCTCGGGTCTCATGCTTGCATTTCTCCAGGAATGTTACGCCCCCTTGTGGCTGAACACAATATGCTATCCTGCTAATGACGGCCGGAGTGCTCTGACTGGGACGGCGCTCTCTCTCTGTGACCTGAAGATGTTCTTCCAACGCTGCTCCTGATATTTAACTAATTCTCCAACTACACTACCTTCTAAAAATCAAATATTCAACCTTGTAGAGAGTTTTCATTTGTCCTGAGTTTTTCAGTCAGATATAAACATCATAACAACGTCGCTCTTCATCAGTATAATAAAACAGAATCTTTCCATCTTTATTCACACATGCTTAACAGACACATGTGCTGCTCTTGGATTGAGCTGGCAGGTCTGTTTCATTACGTACCGCTTCTCTTCATGTCTGAATCTATTACTGAACTGTATTATTTTGACCTTTCTTTGCTCGGTAGCTTCATTAATATCTTAAATCAGGGATTATAATCGCTGCATGTACTGGCAGCTGTCAGAGCAGCAGCCGGTGTTTCACCTTGATGGTAAAGCTGAGGATCTCGATGCCCATCCTGCCCACGTCTGGAGCTGCTACCTCCCGCACAAGTTTAGCAAACTGGTCCCTGTCCTGATAGATCTGCTCCACAGTCAAAGTACCTGCAGCACAGAGACGCAGTCAGTATCTGTATGTCACATGAACATATCGACCATGCAAGACAAACAACAGTACGACAGAAACTAGCAGCCACACTGTTTTCATCATGAGCGTTCAGCAATTTTCTTTCTTTGGCCAGATTTTCTTATAATTAAATTAAATTTCAGCATCCTCATTGTAAAGATTTACTTCTTTACTCAGTTTAATAAATTGTTCAATTGACTATCTTCATCTGTATCGGACTGATGGTTAAAAACACAAAAATAACATTTAAAGACGACTCCTTCCACTCTCAGAAACTGTGAAACTATCTAAACAATACCATCAAACATAATCAATCAAGAAAATAATCAGAAAATTGATGGAAAAGGTTAGTTATTATAAATTTACACAGTCTTCTCAGACAGCGAATTTAGGTGTGCTAATTTTGACAAACACACAGTTCAAATAAAATCGATGTCCGTACCGAGAATAGAGCGCAGGTGTCCCTCCAAAGTCTGCAGAACCACAGCTTTGATCTCCATGACGGATTTACCCAGAAACTGCTCACAAGCCACAGCCAGCAGGTCGTGTTCCGTCATGACCTTCACCTGCAGAAGACACGGCGACAGAGTGACGTCACAACATCAACCAAACTGTATTTATATCACACAAGTTAAACATCAGATGCAAATCCAGGTGTTGAAGAACAATAAGATAAAAAAAAGAGGACGAGAATATTTGAAAAAAAAAGAGGATATAACAAAATAAGAAATAACATCAGATGCTTTCTTATTTCTGAAATATTATTGTGGTTAAACACTATTAATGACAGATAAAGTCGCCTACAGCTGAGAAACACACGGGGATGTGGTCTTACCTGAGCCACACCTGTGACAGTGATGGCGACGCCCTCTGCTGTCTCCACATCCTCACAGCGAGGCTGCAGAGTCATGATCTCCAGAGTTATCCTGCAGCGAGGAGCACAAACACATTTGTTAGAGTTTCAATATAATCTATACATGTTGAAAGAGATATGTAACAGATATATATTATCAGCACGCTGAGAGTCTAATAGTTACACTTCTACTGCTGGTTAATGTTTTATTATTTTACCTTATTGAGTTAATGTGGATTATAAAACATGTGTTATTGAATGTCTTCCATGAGGATCGACTCTGACTCTGTCCCACAGGACAAAGTGACAGACTACAAAATGAAACACGCTGGTACCTTGAATATAATTTGAGGTTTCTCTGGGTTTGATCCTTGTTGGACAAATTTGGAATAATGCGAGAACACAACTCAACAAACATTGCAGCAATCTTACATGTAATATAATGAACGATATGAATGTCGAAACTAAATGTTGATATGAAGTTGTTACAATCAACGAACATGTAATTTATCTTAAAATAAAGTACATATTTCTTTTATGTATAATGTCTCGTCTGACAACATCTTGGGCGAGACGAATGGATTTAAAGTTTTTCACACAAAAAATGTTTCTTCATTCTTCGAGAAGGTCCAAATAATTAAGAATTTATTGCAGGGAGTCTGAGGGACTGTCTCTACAAGCGACAAAGAAGTAGCTTACATCAGTAAAATATAGGCCTTGCTGCCACAAACTGACACATTTTACAAAGAAACAAGCAGCTTCATGTTTTGATTTAATGCTGAATTTACAAGAAGGTATTAATGATTTAGAATTTGTCGGAGCAAAGTTTCACAACATTTCTTAAGTTTCTCCTCACGTAACAATCATTAAAATCACTAAATTTGTTAAGGGAATCTGGTGATTTAGTGGTTACTTGACCAGTGGTTAGATCAGGTGAAACAGTGTGTTCGAAACAATCAAATGCATCCTAAATGCGTCTTGAGGTGTTCACACCGGTACTTAGAGCCGTCCACCTGTGATCGGATCACTCAGGACGGAGGATAATATCAAGATTAACTCTGCATCTATCTGCGACTATAAGAGGAAACGTCTCATCCTCGTTAAAATGAACAGAGAGTCAAATCAGATGTTGCCGCACCTTAATGCAGTGTGTTTCCACTCAGCTGTCTTTTGTTTTACTGCCACGACTCCTATATAAATTTAATAGAGGTTACAACAGAGCATTACTCTGAGATGACATCATGGAAAATTTCGCAATCTGACATGTGGTCAGTCTGACACTGATGAAGAGCAACAGACGGAGAGTAACAATAATCAGCGTAAGGGAAATATTAACCAGAGGACTTTCGCTGTCTCGTGATGCAGCTTTGAAATGTGTGAATGTGTCGGCCAAAAAGGAAAAAGACCTTTGAACCTGTAGAACACACTTTGTGCAACACTAGTCAGACTGTAACAGAGCAGCTTCCTGCCTGCAGATAATCTCTCTTACTTCCCCCCCCATAGAAATTCAACACAGCAGAAGTCCATTTCAGCTGCGGTCTGTTTAGAAACCTCAGCCACTTTCACCAGAAGGCGTTTAATAATATAATCCACTTATCTGTGGTGAGTCGTGCTTGATGGAAAAAAGGAGCTACTAAAAGGCCAACTCCATTTCAGGAAAACATAAACAGCCCTGATGTTTATACTGCGTTGTCACCTTTGAGTGTCCGAGATGAGCCACCACGCCCAGGACCAGCCTCCCACCACGTAGGTCTTAATATCAGAGCCACAACAGCCACCTGAGGAGAGAGGAACCATTAACACAACGTGATAAAATATCAACAAGTAGCATATTGATGTCAACCTGTAGGAACATCAGGAGGAAGCACAGAAACATTGATGGATTTGACACTGAGCAGTCAGCTGATTCATTTAACATTTATTTGACTTTGTTCACTTCAGAGCCTCGAGTGAAGAAAGTGAAATAAATACAGAATAAAGGAGAAGCGGCAAACACAACATGTGAGGAAGCAGTGGACTAGAAATGGGAACGTGCCTCAGAGATAATCGACTACGTTTTACAGCAGTGATGAGCGGAAGATTAAAAGATTCACTTCTCACATTCCACTAGTCTTGAACTATTTCTTTTTTAGGTTTGACGAATCATTGCAAAACAATGTGTGTTTACGAAATTAATCTGTATATAGATTAGATAGATTAGTAGATTTTTAAACTGGTTCTTCCAGCTTGGTTCCTCACTAAACATTGTGGAAAATGTTTTTTAAGTTGCAGACATGTTATCTCCTCTGAAACTGTAAAAAAACAAAACAAACAAACAAAACTCTTCCTCTTCTTCTTCTTCTGTGTTTATGTATGGATTGCAAACTAACTGTTACAGGTGCAAACAGCCACCTGCTGTATTGCGTTTTTTAAATGCTGCGCTTGTTAAGTCAATGAAAACAAATTGTGATCATATTATCTGCTTAATTTATCGACTAGAATTTCACCAATGTGGTAGCTGATAATCTAAATTTCCCAACATCAGATCAAAATATATAGTGCATCCCTAAATCCAAAACCTTTCTGTTAGTCCAGGAGAGAAACATTTCTCCTCAGTAGCAAAGTTATGTTGTTGTGGTTTATAATATATTTTCAGGTCTTAAAGGTGCATTCTGTAGTTCACTGACCGAATTATTTATGCCTTCACAAATTAAATAAACTTTTTCTTTCCAAGATTGAATAAACAAACTGAGCTAAGAGGACAACTCAATTTAACCTGTTTTACTTTGATTATGTGGCGGACCCTGCCACCTTTCTAGCTTCAAACAGTGTTCTTGAGACTTTAACCTACTATGTGAGCAGCTTGTTCATTCTGTATTATTACCTCATTAATACTGTAAATGTTTAAATTCTCAGTTTGAATTTCTTCTCCACAGCTACAGTGTGCCCCTTTAAATTAGGAGCTGTAGTAAACTGTACAGAAAATAATGAGATTAGTGATTTTGGGATGTATAAATCGAATTATCTTGCCCAGCTGCACTAAAAAAGCTTCAGAGTACTCTTTAACTTGTTAAACATGTAAGTGTGATCTTGTTATTTGGCTTTATTTACATTATTTACAGCGGCATTCAGCAGAGCTGATAGACGACGAGCTAACCCGCCCCCTTTCAGGTGGAACACCAATGTGGGGCCTAAATTAAGCGACAAGCTGCTTAAAACACACCAGACTTCGTATCTTTCTACTTTCACATACGTTTGTAATTTTACATTTAACCAGAATTCACACTAACTGAACCCGTTTGTGCTAATAACTGCTAATGCTGCTAACCTACCGTCGTTGCCTTGAATGCTAACGAGGTTAGCGCTACGGCTCTCAGTAAACCGAGATTAACGTCGTCTAAACCTGATTCATGAACTTTACATAGATATCTGAGTATTTGCAGGGATTTGTTAGCTGTGTGGTTCCAGAAGAGAGCGATAAATGTGAATTGGTTTGACATCAGCTAGCTCGCTGTTAGCTGCATCAACATGACAGTTAGCTTAGCTGTCTTCGTTAGCCCGTTAAGAAGGGGAGGGGGACCTACCGGACACCACCAGAGCTTCGTTCGGCCCCACAGTCAGACAGTTCCCCATGTTGACTCGAGATAGCGAAAGACAGAACCAGCAAACAGTCGGATCCTTGATGGAGCTGAAGATACGGGTCTGATCCGTTAATTAATCCAAGACTCCCGCAAGATGACAGCAACAACACAGCGGCCGCCCCACCTAACGACACCGCACTGACAGCCAGTGACGTAACGTGTGTGAGCACGAGAGACCCGGAATCTGGCTCGAGCTCCGTGTTTTAGCTTTGCTAACCGTGTTAATGTTGACTAACAGCACTGTAGGAAGGTGGCGAGTGCTAGTGGAGAAGCTAGCTGTAGAGCTAGCTCAACTATCCCCCCATTAAACATATCTCTGAGAGGTTGACCTAGATTGATACTTAATTACTCTTACTTTGAAAGCACACCGGATGTAACTAGTTGTGACGTGCAGTTCTTCCCTGCGGCCACTAGAGGGCGGTGACAATACAGTAACAATACAGTACAGAGCACCACGCGCCCTCTAGTGGTCAGGTTGAAGAACTGCAACACATCTAATTACATTTCCGGTGAAAATTTCAAAATAAAGGGAGAAAAACTGAACCCATGAAATTACAGTTACATATATCAACTAATCTACAGTATTAATTTACTCTTTTTCAACCAATTAAAGGTGCACAATGTAGTTTAAACACTAATGTTGTTCAATTTTAAATCTTACATTTAATGCATTTTTATTTATTTATCTATTTTTTTTGCAGATTGAGATTTTACTAATAAAATTCAAAACAGTTGAAATCTAAAAAATGCTTTAAAAATAAATTGCCCAATAATGTAAAATGAGTTAAAATTAGCTCCACTTATACCTGTCACCATGTTAAAATGCTGCTGACATGTTAATGCATCATTGATGAGGATCAGATTACACTTTAATATCTTCACATCATAATTATTTTACTGTTAACAAACAATGAACAATTTATGAACATCTTATTGACAAATTGTTTTTTGTAGAGTTGCCTCTGATGTTTATAATACTTTGTAAATAATTAATAAATACTGTGTAGTTCATCTGTAAACATTATTTAGATGATATTATAAAGTTGCCTGATGACCTTGATGAATGATGCATGAAGCATCTCATTGTTTGTCAGCAGTGAAATAATTATTAACTAAGGTTTAATTAATTATACATTTAATGTTCATTAATGATGGTTATTATAAAGTGTTACCTATTGATCAAACAATCATTTATGTGGAAAAAAATGATTAAAAATGACAAATATAATCAGGTTAAAAAGAGCTTTTATCATTTTAAATATACTTGGATTTGGACTTTTATTTTATTAAATTTCATGAATTATTTTTCAAAATTAAATGTTTAGCATTTTCTTACTCAGTTTAGTCATTTTAATGTCTACAAGAAATACAGTTGTCTAATTGCACATTTGACACTTTTGTCAGCTGATGAAGCTAAATGTTTCTTATGTTTTACTGATGCAGTAATTAAGCAAACTAACACGTGTCACACATGTCTGATTACATGTTACAGTAATAATGCAGATAATGAAGATTCTCAGGAGCCATGGTGTAACAGCATGTCACTAGTTTGGGGACTTCTGTTTAGATGAATCTTGCAGTAAACTCAAGTTAACACCTTTAATGTGTCTAAAAGTCATTTCACAACATGTGTCTGATCTTTTGATTAGATTCCTTGGTACAGAGCCGAATGCTTCAAAGTTTCCTGTGATGATGAGATAAAGAAGTCACGTTCCTCCAACCACTAATGGCAAGCTGCTGATGAGGGTTAATATAGAGATAATCCGGTGAGAGGTGTCAGTGTTTGCTCGTCCTCAGAGCAGAATGGCTGCAGTCGCAGAGCTCTCCTTCTGTCGCAGAACAAAACGTTTAAATATCTTCAACCTCCGGTAACCACACACCTTATTTCAAGCTTTTATCTGAAAACCAGGGGCAGCAGTTGCTCAGGTCGTCTAGTGATCGGAAGGTTGCTGGTTCGCATCCCAGCTCAGGCTGACTTGAGCTGAGCTGCATGTTGAAGTGTCCTTGAGCAAGATACTGAACCCCAAACCCTGCGTGACAGCCTATGCCATCAGTGAGGGCCCTGCGATGAGCTGGTGACTTTTCCAGGGTGTACCCTGGTACCCCAGAATGCTTGGTCCCCCATGGTGCAGAACTTAGTCCTGGGGGGGATGGAGACGGTGTGAGTTCGTGGAGCAGAGGGATGAGGTTTGTGAGGTTATCAGTTCTTTGAGATAGGAGGGGGCGTTGCCATGGACGCACTGGTGAGTGAGGAGGGAGACTTGTAGTCAATCCTGGTGGGGATGGGAAGCCAGTGAAGTGAACTGAGGATGTGTTCATACTTGCGCACTCTCATCCGGATCCTAGCAGCACTGTTCTCCACATACTGGAGCCTTTGGATGCTTTTGCTACAGGGTTCCAATGAGTAATGCGTTGCAGTAATCCAGCCTGAAGGAGACAAAGGCGTGGACGAGCTTCTCGGCGTCAGGAAAAAAATGCAAACTGATTTCCAGGTTTTAGGACTACAGACTACATAGAGTTTATAGAGTTTCTTTAGGTTCGTATAGCCTACATAAGAAAACACAAAACAAACGGACAGATGTTTTCTGTTTGTGATGCAGACTACATGAAATAACTGCAGCTAATTTCTGGAGATGGAATGTGACACTGCTGCCTGAGGAATGACGGTAAGATGACTTTCTGCAACATCCACCTGACACTCAGTATACAAACTGGGTAGAAACAGTGTTTGTGACGTGCATCAGTGTTGCAACATCCTCCTTCTCAGAACTCACTATCTGAAGACTTGTAACTGATGACAGAAGGTTTCCTGAAAACATAGCAGTGCTGTCCAATCAAAACCACTGATCTCCATAATGTGAACTGTTCATGACCTAAGAAAGTTTATCAGCAACTAATCTAAAAACATCCTGCTCTCATTTCTTTCCTCACCGCTGGCCCTAATACTCCTCCGTATAAAGCAGCCATGTTTTCAGCTTTGTGGCGATGCATTTTTCAGGTGATTCAGTGAGTTTGTTAAAGGTTTGTTTGGCTTCAGAAACACGAGAACCGTCTCAGCTCATAACGGAGCACTCCCTCCTTCAGTTTGATCAAACAAATCTAAAACACCACATTTGGAGATTACGTGGTTTTGACTGGACAGCGACGATATATTTCTTCTGACCTGTATTCAAACATAAACATCCACCTGTAACATTTGAGGATCTTCAAGCAGTGGTACAATCTGACCAATCACAGCTCTGTTAACTGGTGTCAGACGTCTGTCGTTAGTCATTTTTAGACAGGATGATAAAATCAATGAGCTGTTCTGAATGTTGATGGATCAGCACTGAGAATTTATAAAACAGACCCAGCAAGTGTTACAGCAACATCTTTAGTTGGTTTTCTGTTACAAGTACCAACCAACATTTAGTGTCGCAATTAGTCAGTGCAATAGTTTTGTTTATTTGTATAAATGTCTCATTAATTGTATTTTGATCCCTTTGTGTTAAGGCCACCAGACTCTAACCATCAGCCAACAGCTTTTATCCGACCACTCCGTTGCCTCTCGTCTAACCCGTTCGGCAGAAAATTTGCATTGATGTTCCTTCGATGTGCTGCCAACTACACAGTAGCGTGTACTTTCTGCGCTTGCGTGAGATGCAATAAGCGGGTGGAGCTAGTCCCGTGCCAGTACTCGAAAACATGAAAACAGGATATGACGGAACAGAGTACATAGAAAAACAAAGCGCACACTGTATTCCACCCCTCCCACACACCACGCTGATTCGCTAGCACACCACCAATCAGAATGGTCATACAGCGAGCACACAACCAATCAGAGAACCCAACGGCTCGGACGGCCAACAGCCAACCTTCTCAGACTTTCCATGTTGAACCGGAGCAGACAACGTCTACGCAATTCCAAAGGCTTCCAACACAGCTGAACACACGAGCTGAACTCGTCCGAGTCTCCCCAAACTCTTCAGACATCCAACGGTTCGGCCGGTGTGTTCCTGCCTTTAAAGACGAACCGCCGTGAATTCACACAGAAAGCCAGTGCTGCGGCTCCTAAAGAGGCGTGACGGTACACATCATGATAATGACATAGGTGTGTTTTCAAGGTGTTTCCCGGTGTCCCCCTTGTCAATCTGACTCCCTCACTCGTGGGGACGGAGGCTGTTTTCCGGGGTAAAGTTCACTAAAGTCTCGGTCCGGAGGGCTGACGATCGCAGTGATTTATTTTCATCACAAACACTCGGTGAGTTAAAGTTTTTGCCGGTGACAGACGCTGTTTTTCGGGCATAGATGTGACCTACAGTTGGGAGGACAGACGCTTCTCCACGTATATCTGCGGTATTTTGTTCCTCATATAAGTTGCCAAAGACAATTACAGTTACTACCTCACTTTTGTTTGGTCATGTAACATTGCTTTGTGGAACATTTCTCTATATTAAGTTGAGTGAAGGACCTGTGTAGTAAACTGACTGTCCGATCGCCCCCCCTCGATATGCGAAGCTGGCTTGTCCGTTCACACTGGTTCGGTTCTCCAACGATACGGCCCTGATACTACCTCCAGAGGCTGATCAGCGCTGGAGTGAAATTTCACCCCTCGCTACCTCAAAGAGAGTCACACTGAGACGGAGGTGGGGAATTAGCGTACTAAAGCCACATCCAAATGCCATTGTGAATGGGGCTAGCGGCTGACAGGTCCATGCAAGGGCAGTCTTTGCCCGGGATGAAGAGGAGTTCAGTTTTACTAAGGTTGAGTTTTAGGTGATGCGCAGCTGTCCAAGCATCGCAATGTGAGTGTTGAAGGAGGATGGGGGAAAAGAGAGGAACAGTTGGGTGTTGTCAGCATAACAGTGGTAACAGAATCCATGTGATGTGATTGCAGAGCCTAGCGATCTAGTGTATAGTGAAAACAGCGGTCCAAATACTGAGCGTTGAGGGACACCAGTTTCCAGAAAGCAGAGTTTGGAGAAGGAGCCGTTCCATATGACCTGAAAGGTGCAATTCGTCAGGTATGATGTGAACCAGGTTAGAGCAGAGTCAGCACTGCCAGACTGGAGAGGAGGATTTGGTGGTTGACTGTGTCAAACATGGAGAATAAGTCGAGGAGAATGAAGATTGATGAGTTGGACGAGGCTCTGGCGGCACTGAGCAACTCAGTCACTGTGAGGAGGACCGTCTCAGTGGAGTGACCAATCCTGAGGCCTGACCGATTAGAGTCAAGGAGGTCATTTTCTGAAAGATAGGACAGTTGGTTGTAGACTGTGCGTCCAG
This sequence comes from Diplodus puntazzo, assembly GCA_963678695.2. NCBI lineage: Eukaryota > Metazoa > Chordata > Actinopteri > Spariformes > Sparidae > Diplodus > Diplodus puntazzo. The sequence continues at coordinate 3,034,250 of OZ023162.1, read as the reverse complement.
GGTTTTAGAGAGGAATGAAAGAGGTGATACAGGTCTGTAGTTTCGGATGTCAGCTGAGTCTAGAGTGGGCTTCTTTAGGAGTGGCTTTACTGAGGCTGTCTTGAAAGGAGCTGGAATAATGCCTGAAGTGAGGGAGGAGTTGATCAGAATGGTGAGGAATTATCAAACACGATATAACCGAGGCAGAATATTTTACAGTTTAACAATTATTTGTAGTCTTTAAAATGACTTCAGAGCAGAAACATTAAACATCCCTGGAAGAATTATGAATAACCCCAAACAACTATGTCTGAATTGTCATATAAAAATGTTTTCATATGGAAAAAACATTTTAAGCTGAACACACTGAGCTGCTGACACACAAACACACACACACACACACACACACACTCACACCTGCAGCAGGTTGGCAGTCAGCACCTGCTGTAAAGCCCTGGTCTTCACGCTACCTGCTGCCAGGTGATCTCGTCAGTTCCACGTGGTACATGGCTCCGGCTCGTCGCTTTAAAGAGCTACTTCTCAGTGTTATTTGTGCTTTCTCTCAGATCTGACTTTTCGTTGCCAGTGGCTCCACTTCCAGTGACCCGGCTCTCTGCACCTCTGCAGCCAACAGTCTGGCCCTGTGCTTACCTGAGCGCCACACGCCACGCTATACACCGGCACCACCATGAGCTACCTCTCCTGCTCCTCCTCCCTCCTCTCTGACGGAGTCTCCAGCCTGAGTTTCTCCACCTTCACCTGCATCAACCTTGTGAAGTTAAATAAACCTGTTTGCCTCGTTGTCCGCTTCTGGGTCCTGCCAAAAACTACGGCAACAACAAACTGATTAGAAATTAGTTTGAAAAGAGCTGTTATCATTTTAATTATTGTTTTTATTATATTTCATCAATTGTAATTCAAAATAAACATTATTAGACATTACTTTTGTCAGCTGATGAAGCTCAATGTCTCTTATGTTTTACTGATGCAGTAATTAAGCAAAGCAAACTAACATGTGTCACACATGTCTGATTACATGTTACAAGAAATAATGCAAATAAAGAAGATTCTCAGGAGCTATGGTGTAACAGCATGTCACTAGTTTGGGGACTTCTGTTTAGACGAATCTTGCAGTGAACTCAAGTTAACACCTTTAATGTGTCTCAAAGTCATTTCACAACATGTGTCTGATCTTTTGATTAGATTCCTTGGTACAGAGCCGAATGCGTCAAAGTTTCCTGTGATGATGAGATAAAGAAGTCACGTTCCTCCAACCACTAATGACAAGCTGCTGATGAGGGTTAATATAGAGATAATCAGGTGAGAGGTGTCAGTGTTTGCTCGTCCTCAGAGCAGAATGGCTGCAGTCGCAGAGCTCTCCTTCCTGCTGTTTGCTCTCATCAACAACATTCATGCAGAAGAACGTATCGTCATCAAAAGGGAATCAGACTTTTACACCTTCAGCCTCCCCGAGGAGGCCGACTGCCTGATCTCCAAATTTGTTGGTGAGGAGAAGCTCGTCCTGTGGAATACCTCTGCCCTCTGGTCCCAGAACTCCACAGTACCTGAAGACTGGAAACGACGACTGTCAGTTGTCAGCAGAGACAAATTTTCCTTTTACAGGATCCGGGACCTGACCCACTCAGACTCCGGCCAGTACCAAGAGGAGTGTTGGGGCAACGTGACATATGAGAACAACATCACTGTTATTGTTTGTAGTACGAGGAATAGATACAATCATATCAAAGCCAGAGTTGGAGAAACAGTGGACCTGCCATGTGAGGCAGCGGCTGACAATCTGGACATCCAGTGGCTCAGGACTGATTCTGTATATCGGAAAAACATTTGGACAAGAGTTTTTGGGGACAGTGTAACATCGGTGATGGACAATGTTGAAGGAAGATCCCAAGAGGTGAAAACCTCATCAGGACTTCGTATTTACAACCTCATGTTAACAAAGTTCAAATATTACACCTGTCTGGTGATGAAACAACAGCAGTGTGTCAGCCGTCAGATTGTAGAGTTATACCTACCATCAGAGATGATCTTCCACACAGTGGGAGAGACAGCTGTGTTACAGTGCCCTGCTGCTGAGTTCACTGACGGCCAGCCTCCACTTTGGCACACGGATAATAAGAACTACTACAACTTTGTCTCAGAGGTGGGCAAAAACTACTCACTGGAGCTTTCATCACTTCAGTTAAATCACTCAGGTTTATACACTTGTAAAATCTACAACCATGTTCAAGAATATCACCTGATGGTGTGCCCCAAATCTGGCCCACCTGCTGTCGAGCTCTTCTCAGAAGGAGACAACGTCACTTTCAGATGCAGAGGTTGGGAAGAGGGTGGGCAGCACCGCTGGTTCATCAAGTCATTCCAAACAGGAGGCAGACTCTTGGTTCAACATGATTTACCATCTGATTCTGATCTGTGGAGCAGACTGAACAGATTTAGAGATGACGGCTTGTTGATTCTCTCTAATGTCTCACTGGAAGACACAGGAGAGTACTGGTGTGCCGTGACTGACCCAGATGGACAGTGTATCTCATCCTCCAGAACTGTTCTGAAGCCCAGAGAGCCCTCTGGGATGGACTTCCCCCTCTACACGGTGAGGTCCTCACTGCTCCCTGGTCTGCTGGTGATCCTCTGTGTTGTTGTGGTGGCTGTGAACCAGAGGACCAGGAGAGGAGAGCAGCGTCCAGCTCAGACAGACAGTTAATAAACAAACTGTATGTTCATACTTACTCATCATCATGGTTCATCACCTGTTGTACATGTAAGTACTCATTTCATCTTTAATACAGGATGTTCTGTATTATATTATATTGTATTATATTATATTATATTGTCTGATATTATGCCAATTATTTTGAATTATATTATACTGTATTATATCATATTATATTTTATATGTTGATGGCAGCTAATTCTTGCAAATTGTTTTGTTGTTATTGTTAAGAGGTGAAGAAAAATATTAAAATAGATAAAGAGGTGTAACACTTCAGAATAACATTGTTAAAAATGTATTACAATTTATACTTAATTAAATCTAGTTAATAGTTATTTCACTGTTAACAAAACATAAATGTAAATTTATGTAAACAACTGTAAATTTTTGTCTAAATGTTTACAGATGAACTACACAGTATTTAATAACATTTACAAAGTATTATCAACATCAGTTGCCACGTCACAATAAACAAGTGCTTAATAAAGAGTTTGTAAAACTCTGATTGTTTGTCAACAGTGGAATAAATATTAACTTAACTTTAATTATCTATACATTTACCATTTATTAATCACGTTCAGTAGAAAGTGTTTCCAAAAGAGGTCGTCAGAATAAAGAAAACTAAATCTGAGTTGGCTTTTATGCATTTATCTCTCTATAAAAGCAAGGAATCTCTGTCTGTGTGTGTGTGTGTGTGTGTGTGTGTGTGTGTGTGTGTGTGTGTGTGTGTGTGTGTGTGTGTGTGTGTGTGTGTGTGTGTGTGAAATATCTCTGCGGATCAGGATCAGACTGACCTGAGAGTTTTAACATGGCTGCTGCTTGGTTCAATGGTGTGCAATGCGGATTTGTTTGGATTACAATGATACCGTTAATGAATTATTTCATAAATGCTTTACACATTCTGGAGCATAGTCTATCGGAGCCCCCACAGTGACATGCGCATTAGAGCCAATCACTGCAGAGCTCAAGCCTACGACACACATTAAGAAACAAGCGGATGTATACCTGCGGCGGCGCGAGCTGGAACGGGTGTTAGACGGCGGTTCGGTCCCGTTCTGTTCTGTGCATGATCTAAACTGACTGTTGTGGATTAATGTGACTAAACAAGACCGGACCTGTCTGTTCGGGTCTGAGGAGATGCGGAGACGCGCGGACAATAAAGTGGAAACGGAATCTGTGGATGTTGGTGTGTAGCTAGCTGCTAGCTGCTAGCCGCTAGCCAACCTACACGGCCAACCTCCCGAGTCAACGGACCGGACGCACCGACATGTCCAAAACCGGACTTAGGGTAAATAATGTCCGCCACGCTTTTTCGTGAACATTGCCGTCACGTTTGCTTTGTGTCTGGTGCAGAAGAAACGGTAAAAATGGGCTTTTGTCGCCAAAGTGTTCAAGCAGCAAGTTTGGTTGTAGAGCAACAGGAAGTTGTGGGAGGGACGTCGGCGGATGATTGACAGGCCACGACGGTCGGCGTACAGACAGGGATGTTGACATTTAGCGTGTTTGGAGTGTATAGTTAGTGTGTTATGTAGTGTTTGGTGTCGTGTGTTTAGTGTGTAGTGGAGTCGGTTTTTTGTTTAATGAGTCAGAACAGGAGAAGCTGAATGTGGAGCAGGCAGTGCAGCTCTTCATTCAGCTGGAAGCATCTTAGGCAGACCTGAGCATTGCCTGCATTTAAATGTAAATAGTTACACAGAACTTTGTACATTTTTAAAATGTATGCACATATTCAGCAAACAACAATTTATATTTGCATTATAAGTACTAAAAATGGTTTGTTAAACATATTCGTGGTTTTCACAGTAAAAAATAACTTTTTCTACTCGGATTTTATTTGATTTTTTTTGTGATTTTAGGTCTATTGTGTTAATACAATATGTCAAAATGAAAAAATAACTGTACAGTCACACATGTAAGGCTGTGCTGAAAATAATCACACCAAGTAAATAGTTTTAAGGTGAAATATAATGGCAAAATCAAAAATAGTCAAAAACGACCAATTATGCCCTGGTATATCGGATTTCATAACAAACCTAAATATCCCCGACGTTCCACCTTCAAGCAGCCTCATTTGGCCATCAGTGAAAATGCTTCTTAACCTCCCACTTTTCTATAGGAACACATATTTCCTACGGGCACTGCACTAATATATATAATAACTGTATCTTGTAGTGTTGTTAGTTCTATATAACTGTTATTATACTTTGGTCTGCATCAGTCATCTGTATAAATGAACAATACATGTTGATACCCAGTTTTTACTGTGGTGATTGTTACTTCTGATTGTAATTATTATCAGTAACCCATCTCTCAGTGTGCAAAATATATCTTAAAGTCAGATTAACTCCAACGTTCACATTATAGTTTTTATCAGTGCCTGTAGTGTTTCGTACGGCAGCGTGTTGCCGCCACGCCACAAAAAGAAAAACAGTTCAGTATCATGTTATAATGTGAAAAGTTTATTGTTATAATAAAAATGTTCATATTTGAACATCATAATGTAAAATATCTTTTAGAACATGAAAATATCTTATTACATGAAACGTTTTATAACAATAAGTTGTCACATTATAACAAGAAGTGTTTGTTGTTATAATGTGATCAGTTCGTATCTCATAATAAGAAAATGTCTGTTTATTATGTAAAGAGCTGTTATCATTTTAAATATACTCTAAACAATTTGCTGTTTTTATTATCTTTAATAAATTGCATTTCAAAATGAATGAAAATGTGTCTTGCTGCATTTTATTCCTCAGTATCAGTTATTTTAATGTTTTCAATAAATATTGATTTCTAAATGCACATATAAGAGTGACAGAAGTTGTGTGAACAGGCCTGATAGCAGCTTCAGTCGAGGAAAAAGCAGAAAACATCAGTAAACTGGATTATAGCTCCCAAACTTTTATTACAAGCGTCAACATTTAAACTTTAACATCCATCTCATCAGGACGGCTTAAATCCCTCCATCACTAACATCTCCTGTGATAAACATACAGGTCCTGATGAGGGAAACACTTTGAGAACCAAAATATAACAGAATAGTGATTATTTTCTGAGGGAACTGTCTGTCTGAGTGTGTTTATTTCTCCTCATTAATCTGCTGCATCTTGTTTGTGGATATGATGGAGACACATAAGAACACAACCAGATGAGCTGCATCTGTTATCACTCATCGAAACATGAATATATACAGTCAGTGTACTTAAAGGATGTGATCACATGACATCATCCACACAGCAGCCAGTGATCCACTAACTGGTTTCACCTTGGACCAGTCTGAACTGGTTTCACAGACTTGTTTGCTGCTCAAAGCGATTCTGTTTTCTGCACCCCGCATCCTCCGGGACAGAGCAGCAGCAGCTCGGCAACTTTCTGCAACATCCATCTGACACTCAGTATACAAACTGGGTAGAAACAGTGTTTGTGACGTGCATCAGTGTTGCAACATCCTCCTTCTCAGAACTCACTATATGAAGACTTGTAACTGATGACAGAAGGTTTCCTGAAAACATAGCAGTGCTGTCCAATCAAAACCACTGATCTCCAAAGTGTGAACGTTTCATAAGCTAAGAAAGTTTATCAGCGACTAATCAAAAAACATCCTGCTCTCATTTCTTTCCTCACTCCTTTATGTTTACTTAAAGACTACGTGGTTTCGACTGGATTATTCACATATTTCTGTGTTGACTATTTTTCTATTTTGCCTGTATGCTGTTGTATAAAGGCAAAACTTAATAAATAAATGTGTTTACAAAAAAAGACACATCAACAGGTTTCTGTGCTGCAGCTCACAGTTTAGTGCTGCGACCAACAGCATCACTGAGGTCGCTCTTCCTCCTCTCCTCTTCCTCCTTCTCTCCATCCTCCTCTTCCTCAGTGGTGATCCTCACAGCCACTTCCTGCTTGGTGATGTCATCCTGAGTGGCCACGGGATCGTTGTCGTGATCTTCCTCACAGATGGAAGATGAAGAAGAGGAAGAGGAGGAGGAGGAGGAGTCTGTGTGGTCAACAGGTGTTGGCACGGCGTTGAAGGTGATGAAGCCGATGAGGATGACAACCAGTGAGACCAGGTAGAGTCCAGAGAACTGAGGAAAAGGATATTATTATTAGTTATATGAACTGAGGTGATGCAGTCAGGGGGAGATGCTTTATGTTTTTACTTGCTGATTCATTTCATCGGTTTAGATGTTTTTTAAATATAAATAACAAAGTGGCAGTTCACCCAGTCATTGTATACACACCCCCAGCGGATGGAAAGTAGGGGGGAAGGTTCGTTGTCCACAAAACATTTTCGAAGCCCTGAGATCACAAACTGATTTGAAAAGACTTTATTTAAACCCTTGATGTGCATTGAAACATGTGAACCCACTTCAGACGGGGTGAGCACCAACGCTTTTAGCTCAGCAGCTACAGTGAAGAGTTCAGCTTACAAACGGTGTAAATCTCCCGATCTAAAGAGGAAAAGACACTTTCAGTTGTTTCCTATCGAAATCTTGACTAGTTGAGTTTTTTTGCAGAAACGAGCTGTAGACACACGCTGACATATCATCACCTTTTAAGTTGATACAGCAAACCTGCAGCAAACAGCTTTTTATTTACACTATCATTCATTTGGAGCTGATTTTAGACTCACCTGGCGACTTTAAGTCTAATATTTACTCACTTTTAGCTCAGGTTTTGGTCTCTACAGACTCTCTTTGGCTGCTAAATTCCTCTGAATGAAAACAGCTGCAGGCGGTGAGAGTGAACCAAAACAACAAAGTCCTGGACAGATTAAATAAAGCTCCTTAAAGGTGATAATTCAATGTAGGTTAATATCTAAGGGGACAAATTTCACTTTAAACCCTGTAATTAATACACGTTATCCTAAAAATATTGATTATAGCTTTCAGATCTGAAAATCTACCGAGTGAGAAAAACTCAGGATTTCTTTGGTTTGACGTTGTTGGAACCATTTAGGATAAAGTAAGTACACAACTCAGCAGGATATATAACAAAGGTCTGGTCGTTTTTAGACATTTGAATGTAGAAATGTTCCGTATTATATCTTTAAATCCGAGTTTAACACCTGGACAGGCTTTATGTCATCATCACACCTAGTTTTTAACATTTTTAACAAGATAATAAGGAAGTTTGTTGTATCTTTATACTCCAAATGAAGTCAAACAGACATATAAAGTAGCATTAGATAAAAATATTTCTAGTATTTACTAGTAGATTAATTTAATCTCAGATTCAGAACATGATGAAATATCCAGTTTTGGTGGTTCAAAGGTCATTTAAAGAACTTTGGACTCACATGTTTATTATAAACTGTTTATATGCAGGCAGCTGTGTTAAAACACAAGCACCTGACATTAAACTTTAACCCTCATTATTGTTCATTAACGCAGCATCACTATAAAGTTAGCAGGTTACCGTGACCCAGAAACTGGGGCAGGATGAAGCAATATAAGTTGGAGAGGATGCGACTTTGTGTGTGTCTGTGTGTGTCTGTGTGTCTGTGTGTGTGTGTGTGTCCACTCACATTGTACTGGAAGAGGAAGACCCCACAGAAGAGGCTGAAGAGGTCGGCGGTGAGGAGCGACAGGTTGACGGAGGTGGCGCTGCTCAGCTTCACCACGATGGGCATGCAGCTGTACAGAGCGTACATACACAACGCGTAGGCAGCGAACAGAAGCCCTGAGAGGACAAACACACGGCTGTTAGCTCACAGTCTAATTCAAATGTTACAGGAACGATGCAACATTAAAAATATGACTGTCCACCATCTTAACCAGCATTAGTTTGATTAACAGCACAGAGATCTGGGAGATTTTAGTCCTCTTGAGCACAGGACAGACTTCTGTACAACAAAGTTTTTGTTGTAGAATGAAATGAATCAGAGGAAGTGAAATCACAATGTTTCTCTATAAATACTGACCGACTTGCCAGCTCCACTGGATCTTAGCAACTTCATTACGTTCCAGGACAACCCTGAGCGACAGAACATAGATACATCAGATTAATTCAAATGTAGAATGATTCATAACACTGATCAAACACACAAACACGCACGCTTAACACACATCTGTATGGTGCTGATGATCGTGCCGAACAGGCCGACCATGCCGAGGAACTCCACCCTGCTCAGGTTCTTCACCGTGTACTCCTGACACACGTTAGAGACGGCGTACAGCGTCGCACTGATCAGCACCAAACCGTCACCCAACAGGATGTTTGAGGCTGAGGAGAGAAGAGACGAGTCATTGCTGATGGAGTTATGAAATCAGTTTGTTCCTCTGTACAATATGCATCAATACATTGATTGACTGAATGGACAGGGGACGATAACATTTAATTAGTCCTGAACAGAAAAATATAAAAGTAAAACTGCGTCACTTTCATGCTAACTCAAGAATAAAATCTTTTTAGTCAAATTTCTCCTTAGATTTGCGAGAGTTGAAGGGATTAAGACGATAAACCCTTTGTGATTCATGATTAATGACATCACATTCAAGAATTAATCATGAATTTGTTTTGTTTGCAAACTATATTAACAACTCAGAAATAGCCAATCTTATCTATGTAATACAGGTCATATAGATGCATTAATATTACATTGAGACTGTTTCACAACCAGTTAAACGTTCCTTGTAGGTTTAGTTGCTTCTGGATATATTAACGATTTCACAAAAAATAAAACAACCTAAGCAGAAGTGAGTGATTTAAAAATACATATCCAGTAAAGAAAACAGTTGGGTAGATGAAGGCTTAAGGCATCTCAGAATAAATGGCGAAACAAATTAAAGCCTGGTGGCACTCTGAGTCAACACTCATAGGAGGGAAGTTCTTACTGGAGCCCTGATCTCGTCCAGCCAGCAGGTCGGCACCAACCATGGCCCCGACCCCCAGGAGACAGATGCAGACGGCTACAAAGTGGACCGGCCTGTAGCGGGTCTTCAAAACCCACCAGGACAGTATCATCAGGACTGGGATTACAAAACAGTCCAGCAGCTGGTGAGACAGGAAGACATACAGGAACATATTTAAATATAAATGCGAAATCTCTTCTCATCGACTTAATATCACATTTTTATCATTTCAAGTTGAATGAACCTAAAATTTCTACAGTTTTTGAAAACGTGAGTTGCTGTAACTTGAGAAAACAAGACAAACAACCTTTAAACAACACCCACCTGTACACTGGTGAGGGTGGTGTACTGGTACGCTTTAACAACAGTGTAGTTGGCCTCCACGTCCACCAGTCCCAGCAGGAGGTACTTCCACCATCTCCTCTTCAGAATCTGTAAAATATTTCCATCTCCTGCGTTTTAAAGGGAAACACCACTGAACATTACTGACATTTGTTTGTTTCACCACCAAGTCTGAATCACTGCTGCTCACTGAGGGAGGACGACGTTACAGGTATTATTCTCAGGTGTTACCTGTTCTGCAGAGCAGCATGGTGGTGTAGGTGACACACAGCAGGGTGTAGTTAAAGAGGCTCTGCATCATCGGCGTGTTCACACTGAAGCTCGTGGCGAGGTACTGAGAGGTGATGGCCGTCCCACAGATGAGCGCCGCCAGGCCCTGACCCATCGCCAACGTCCTCGCCAACTGCCTGAAGACATAGAGAAACATCTTCCCGTCTACCATAGTTTCATGAATTTTTCAGCGTCGTCCACTTTACATTTTCAAGAACATATTAGTTAGCAGAATGAAACCACTGTCAGTGAATCAGTATCATTGTTTCCCCCGATGTTCAACTCTCCCTTTAAAGACCTGTTGTTATATCAGTTTCTATTATAGACATTAATTTAAACAACCTAAACATATTATAGACAATGAAAACTGTACTGAAAACAAATACCTGCTCAATAAGCAGGGATCCACTAACTCATTGGTGGCTTTTTCCGTACTCCTTCTACGTATTAACATTATAATCAGGAGCAATATTGTGAGTATTAAACGTGTAGTGAGGAAGACAGAATCCGTCTCTACTTCATTCGTGCTGTTTACTTCATCATTTACAGTTTACAGATCACTGAACCTCGACTGTGTCACCTCAGACTCACAAATATCACATCAAGGAGTGTTTGCTGAAGAATGAATAACTTTACCCTGACTAAATTTTAAATGTATGTTTAAATAGTACACAGATCTTTTACTGAGGAAGAGAAACAGCACCACAGTGCAGATAATATCCTCTGTTCCAAGACAAAACCCACTAAAAATCATGTTTTACTCTCTTTGTGCTTTCTGGGTTCAGGCTCTGTTGCTCTCAGCTGGTTTTATCCACTTTGTATTGTACTAGTTTGTGTAAAGCACACTGCAACTGTGTCTTGAAAGATGCTATGTACATAAAGTTTTATTCTTTTATCAATAAAAATCTATTATACTTAAATAAATGACCAGAGGCCGTTGCCTCAAAATACAGGCCTGCATAAATTAGTAAAATTACTTATGATTTAGAATGTACCATTTCAGAAATATGAATATTATACTATATCGTATCATATTATATATCATATACCAGTGCATTGATGTGTAAATCACTTTCATGATTTTGTAACGGTGGTTTTAATTATTTTACACACTGCAGGGTTGCTTGTGAATTTTGTCCTTTTGGATCAATAAATGATAATACACTCATTTATTTGTTGAGTATATTTTGTATTATTAATCTGCAAAGGAAACTTAAGTTATCAAATTAATTTAGGAGTAAACAGTGCAATGTTCACCTCTGAACTGCAGTTACTTAGAGTGTAAAATTTATTAGAAATACACAAGTAAAAAGTACCAGTATCTAAAAGTTGAGTGCAGTTATTGAATAAATGTACTTAGTTACTTTCCATCAAATGTTCAATAGACTTTCAAGAGAGTAATTTTACTAAAATTGAATTTAAATATCAGAAAAGTAACAGCACCAGTGTTTGAAAATAACTTTTCCTTTCCCATCGCAGACTGCTGACTGCATCTCTGCTCCACAGAAACATAGAAACATTTGTACTAACTTTTCTTCCAACATGCTTCTCTTCCCGTCTCGTCCACTCACCAGGTCAAAACTTCCTTGAGGTTGAATTTCCTGACCCTCATCATGAATCCACTCTTCTGGTTTTCGTCCCTGGATGCTTCCTCAGACTGCTTAGTATCCATGTTGCTGCACTGACGGAGGATTCCTGTCTGAGCTTTTGCTGTTAGGAGCTTTTAAATCCTTGACTTTCACTGTGCCAGAGCTGAATGATTAACGGACCCAGAAGGCAAAGATCACTCTTTCACTTATCTTCAGGAGCGAGTTGAAGACGGCCTGCAGCACTTTCAGATAAGAGCTGATGATGAAAGATTCATTTAAAGAAGTCATCACAGGGCTTCTTCTTGTTTTCACTCTCAGCTGTTATCTACTGATGGGATAATGACTTGTGTTGGAGGAAAAGTACGTTAGTTGATCATGGAGATTTTTATGGAAATGGTGGAAACTAAATACATCAACTCAAGTGCTTTATCTACATACTTCCTACATGTTATACTACTTTACACTTCTATTCCACAACAATTTAAAGAGAAATATTATACTTCTTACTCCATTATATTAATTTGAAAGGTACCTTAAAGGTTAAGATGCAAAACTAGAATATTTCTCAAGAAATTGTGCATGTAAGTATGAATAGAGAAAGCAGTCTGTGGGAGGGAGAGGGAGAAAATGACCAGCACAAAATGTCTGGCTGCCCTTTATTCTAGAGTACACTAATAATATGTAATACGCTGTACTTTTTTGCCAAAGTAGACAGAAACTAGAAATAATATGGTCTTTATTATGCAGTAAACACACACAGTTGTACCCTAAGTTATCTAATACAGATTATTTGTAACAAATTAGACAAAAACTAGAAATACTATGGTCTTTATTAGACAGCAAACAAAGACTTCTAGACTTTCCAAATTTTACTGGACTGGTCAAAGCTCCCAAAAAATGTATCCACCATTTTACAGATCCTTGTTTACAATGTAAACTTTACAAAAAGGTAATTTTGGACCACACAGAGTTTGACTATAAAAGTGGTTGTCAAACTTTTTGTTTTACCTTGATTTAAGGTCCGATGTCACTACAGATTAAACTGTCCACTGTCTTTACAGCTGCTAATTAATCAAGATTAAGTGAATGATAATTTGTCATATTTCCTACATTTATATCACTTACACCATCAAACATGTTACCACATTTGAGCTTCTTACTCTGAGTGTGATGTCACAGGAAATACATTAATATGGTCTGTTGTGTTTGTGACCCCCTATCTGTGTCAATCAACCCCAAAATAGGAAAAAAGGAAAATATAGTTTGCTGGAAGCTTCAGGCAGAATTCAACTAAAAAAAACTGAAGCAAATAACCCCACAGAAAATAAGATGAAAATGACTCCTTACAGTTTGTCCAGCAAAATCTAAGCGTCCAAAAGCCCAGAGATATAAAACTGATTTGAAAATAAACTATTCACAACCTTTTTCAAGCCAAAATCCTCTCTGTAGCTGCTAAGCTAAAGGTGTTGTATCTGAAGTGAGCGCACAAGCTCAACTTCAAATCGTGGGTGTAAATAAGAGTCTTTTCAAATCACTTTGAATCAATCAATCAGCAATCCTGTGTCAAAATCCTTAACAGAGAAAAAGAACAGGGATATTTTGCCCAACATTGATGTGGAATAAAAATGAAAAAACACATTTTCCATAAGATTAATACACTACTGATCTTAGTACTTCCTAGACTACCTGCATGCATAATATGAAGTACTTTTACTGTGTACTTTTTGAGTAATATTTTATCAACATCCTTACCAGAGAACAATAATTATTATTTTTTACTACTATTAAAGTACGTTTTTTATTCCACATCAAAGTTTGGTGAAATCTACTTGATTCTTTTACTCTGTTAGGGATTTTGACACAGTGGGATGCATTCAGGTGCGCTCTCAGACAATGGGAGATGGGAGTAGTCAAACCTGGAGAGACTGTGTCAAGCAGGCGCCACCTACTGGACATTAGGGTCGATGCACTTTCATTTGTAAGTGCAATTTAGGCCGCTCTGATGTCAGAACCATGTGACGGTCCCAACACAAACATAATGCGAATAAACATTAGAAAGATTTTCTTATTTATGACTGATCAGAATATTAAGTCACTGACCTCCTCATTCAATTCCCATGGATCGTGATTGACTCAGAATCAGAATCAGAACTCTTTTATTGGTCCTGCAAACAGGGATATATGTGTGTCACAGCAGCCAAAGGACAGTTCAATTTAAAAATAAAGAACAATAACAGTAAAAAATAAAAAGAAGAAAGAAAGAAAGAGGTTTTTTTTATACATAATATGTACATATTATGTGCCACTTTCTGTGACATCACCCTCATGAAGTCATGTGATTTTATTCACATTTGATTTAATTAATTTCATGGTAAAAGTATAGAACAGAAATTAATAACACTTGAGCTGAGGTGTCCAAATTACCTGAAATTACCCGATTACAATATCAAAGTAATGTAGCTTGATTACTTCCTTCTAGTTTGGTATTAATAACAAATAAAGATCAGAGAAATTAAATATCAATAATTATAGCTGCTGCGCAGCGATGGGTCAGGTCCGGGGTATTTTGGGCAAATTTAGGCAATTCTGAGCAACAAACAGGAAAATAGGAAGACAAGACAGTTGAAAACAATGTTCATTTTGGACCACTTAAGGCTTGAACTTACAACTTCTGGAACCAAAGACTGTCATCAATTGCTTTGAGCTAATTGGCAAGTGGCAACACAACAGTGGCTTCACAAATTGAGTAAGCCATTCAGTGTTGTGCAGGCAGATCTGAAACCACTGAAAAACTTTCAGTTATCAAGACAAAAATCTGAAAATACACATATTGCAGCATGGAGATGTTGGTAATTTGTTTTTAAAAATGATTGATTTGCTCCATAAGTGAATAACTGATGTTTAAAAATGCTGCTTGCATTGACTGCAATTATTCACATGAGAGCAGAGCTCAAAATGTTCTCAAAAAAGTTACATTTTTTACATTTTTTTTTTTAATTTAGGTAAAATTCTGATATTTGTCAAACATCATCTACCATGATTCTAAAAAATGTTCAGTTTTTTCATGAACATTGAAGATTTATTTATCAATTTGCAGGTATATGTTTACAGTGGTGTTCACAGTCAAACATTTTCATGCACTGTAGGCAAAAATTGTGGGAAGAGATAGGTTTTTATAAATTTTACAGTTAAAAAAAACAGAGTGATGGACTTCTTAATTTTTAATAGGTTTAAATGTACAAAAGTTTCTTTAGTATTGGGGCTACAGTTTGATGAAAGTGTGAAGTTTTACCGGGTTGATTTGTTATGAATTTTCAATGTTTTGAACTTTAGATGCTTGCTGTAGCGCCACCATCAAGACTATTGGCTTGTGTTTCATGTTGAGGACATTTGACATTTTGACTTGTCATCAGCATCCTTGCTGGGTCTCGAACCCACAACCCCTGATACCAGGAGCAAGCTCCTAACTCACTGAGCTAATTGGCTGGAAGTGAGACCTGCTGTATATCTTCATTTGTCGACTCAGGGAGTCACTGTCCGGGCAGCTGTTGTCAAGGCAGATTTAAAAAATGGTCAAAATGTCAGAAATTCTGTTACCTGAACAAAAATCTGATAATACATAAATTGCATCTTGACAGCATGGAAATGTTGGTGATTTGTTTTTAACTCTAAGTGTTTTGCTTCATAAGAGAAAATCTGATGTTTAAAAAATGCCACTCTTACATTGACTCCAGTTGTTTCCATGAGAGCAGAATTCAAAATGTTCTCAAAAATTCAGTTTTTGAGATAAAATTCTGATATTTGCCAAACTTCATCAACCATGACTCCAAAATATTCTCAATTATTTTCAGGAAGATTGAAGATGTATTTAGCAGGAATTTAATTGTATATGTTTACAGTACTGTTTACAGTCAAACATTTTGATGCACTGTAGGCTTATTTTTTGATCAATCAAAAATCAGAGAAACAACTTTTGTGGAGGACGGTCTGAAGATGCTCTCTAGCAAGTTTGGTGACAACTGAGCGAAGAAAGGAGAAAGAATTCCTAGGAATACAATAGGGTCCTTGGCAGCTTAGCTGCCCGGACCCTAAAAAGAAAATGATGTTTTTGAATCTTATTACCACTTGTTCATCTATGTTGTTGCAATTATTATTTGTATTTTGCCCTTTATTGACAAGAGAAAGACTCCTAAGCTGGGACTCGAAGACACAGTACAGTCATACATTTAGCTTATAAGACACATGCTCTACCAACTGAGCTAAACAGCCTACAACAGTTCTATGATTCTCAGGTCTGATCCAGTAAACCATGCAAAATAAGTCCCGCCCCACCCACAGCATTTCTGACGAATCCAGGTGGTGCACGCCCAAAGGGGCGGTCTCGCTCGTTTCCCGCGCGAAGTTACTGCATTTCCCTCCAAAACTTAGTATGCCTATAATAATGTCTGACTGATCGTCACTCTGTTTGGAGCTGCTCTTCTCTGAGGACACCAACACGGTGAGTAAACTGTTCTGTACGAATCTGCTTTATGTGCCCAGTTACCTGCTCAGTACATGTGTATTCATGTCTGTGTGGGAGGTGTGCAGATTAGTTATTACTTACAGATCTCAGGTAATAAGCCCAGGTGATTTTCCTTCCTATATCAGCAGCTCCACATAGTAATTTCCTTCATGCTTGTGTAAGCCCAGTAAGCTAGCTCTACATATGTGCAGGTTAAAATGGAGCCAGCCTCCCTCTCATGTCGGTGAGATTTGTTTTTGCCTCAAATGTTTCTGAAATAACTCTGAACAGAAGCTGAAGTCTTCTCATTTAACTTTTAAGTGTTGAGGTAAATTCGGCTCGAACATTATCCATTAACTACATCCAATTAAATCCGCGATGGACGTTATGTTTTGCTCAGTGCACCAAACTCCATTGTGATTTTGGTCGTTTTATCTCTGCCGTGTTTATGACATGAATAATGCACAGTTAATTCAATGTAGGTCACTATCTCAAAACATGTCGGTAGTTTCGGTGAAATCGGCATGAAGTTTTTTTTTTAATTTATTGTTTTGAACGGCATGAAAGCAGGTAACGTTAGCTGGTCAGTTTAAGTGAGTGTTATGTTATGTTAGCTAGCTGACTTTAAAGTTGTTGCGGATGCATTCACGGTTTTAGCAGCGGCTCAGCTGCCTTTATTAACGGGTCAGGACACATGAACCGGGTACTGACAGTATAACGAGTTTATAAAGACGACTGAGTCATTGCATCGTCGTGTTTTTACAGACAGGTTTGCATGTTAGCTAACGTGTGTGTCTGTTGGAGAGCGTTAGCATGACGCTATTATCTGCTGTGTAATGTTAGCTTGTTAATACTAGCATCGTTACAGCCGAATATCTGAGCACAGCACTGTTAGCTAACAGGCTCCATGTTGTGTTAATAATGTCTCAGTATGTTAGTATGTCAGCATAGGTCATTCTGAGAAGCTACAGTAGTTTAACACACATATGCAGCCTCATTGTAGCTGCACTGCACTGAATACATTCTGTGCAGCTACAATAAGGCTGCATATTGTTTAACCCACAATATGCAGCCTCATTGTAGCTGCACAGAATGTATTCAGTGTGTTTGTCTCAGTTTTGGTTTAATGTGTTATTTAAATCACTGCACTGACTCCCTGTGTTTCAAAAGATGGACTTTAAAATCATATTACTTGTGTATAAAGCACTAAATGTTCTCAGGACTTAATACATTTGGTTTACTTTTGCTTTACCTGGTTTACCTTTAAAAAACACATTTGTTAAATCAGATTATAGTAGATTTTACAGTGCAGAGTGATGTGAGACTCCTGAAGTGATGTCATGCACATGGTTACAGACAATTATATCATTCTTTATTATAAAATGATAATTCTGTTTTTGCTGGATGTGTCTTTAATCTGAGTACATCTTCTTTCTTCCTATTACAATGAGAATATATGTATACAATCCCACACATATATGCATGTAGTTGTCATGTTATACTAAAGTTCTTCCTCCTCTCTCCAGGTGAACAGTAGGACTTGTCTTCAGCTTCAGGTGGAACAGCTCTGACCTGTAAAGTGCTCAGACTCGGAGAGGAGAGACACCTGGTCCAACAAGGTCAGTGCAATATAGGTGCAAAAATTAAAGGCAGAAAGTGTGAGATTTGTCAGTTGTTCATTAATACTCTAGGATCAGTAAATGATTCTACAGGATAGTCGAGTCTCATTCACAGGTCGTTGAATACTGACAGTTTGGGTTGGCAGAAGCCACGTCAGTGTCACTGTTGGGACACTAGTCACTCTCCCTCTTTTTCTGTTTGTCCTTTAAAAAAACTAATTAAAAAGGCAAACAAATTTGCAAACAAGCGGTGTACAAGTAACTTCAATGGGAAATAAAAGAAGGCAGTAAAAGTAGTATTTTAAATGGAGTTTACTAAGTGCTATATTGTTGGCAACTGACCTTGTTTCAGTTCAACATGTTAAATGGGTGTTGTTTACTGGGAGGAAATATAAACAGTAAGTCTGTTTAGAAGGCTTGCATTTTTTTCAATCTCATTTATATATAATATAAATGATTTAATTATATTTTATTTGACATGTATATCTTCACTGTTCAGCCACAATATTAAAACAAATGACAAGTGAAGTGAGCATTGATCATCTTGTTACAATCAAATGTTCTGCTGGGAAACTTTGAGTTCTGTCATTTCTGTGGAGCCTCTTTGACAAACACCACCCACCCAAACACCGTTCAGACCAACTACATCCCTTCATGGCAAAGAACCCAAGGTGTCAACCTGGCCTCCTCATTCTCCAGATCCCAATCCAGTTGAGCATCTATGGGATGCGTCAGAACCAACTCCCATCCATGTTGGGGCCCCCATGGATCGTTCTTGGCTCAGACTGCATCCAGTGGAAGCTCAGTTGGATTGAGATTTGGGGAATCTGGAGGCCAGGTTGACACCTTGAGCTCTTTCCCATGTTCCTCGGGTTGTTCCTGAGCAGTTTTTGCAGTGTTGCAGGCGTGTTGTCCTGCTGGGGGGGGGGCACTGCCATCAAGGAGTGCTGCTGCCATGAGGGGGTGTACTCGTTCTGCAGCTGTGTTTGGGTGACTGCTGTTTGTCAAAGAGACATCCACATGAATGCTAGGACTCATGGTTTCACAGCCGAACATGGCATTGGAACACAATGATCCATGTTTTTTATTTCACCTTTCATTGGTTCTAATTTCGTGGCTCTCAGTGTATAAACATGTTAAATACTTTATGAATAGATCAAACCAATGCATTTAGGCACTGTAACCAGACTTGTTTATATTTCCTCTTAGTAAAACAAAACCTGTATAAAATACGTCTACTTCCTTTGAACCCTGTAGGTTTTGAGCTGGGACTTACATTTTAAATCGACAGCTTGATTCATGTAGATTCAACATTAACATTAGCCTCAACCTGTTCGCCTAGCAGGCCACTAATATGGATCGCATTCAGTTTCTGACGTGCAACTATGCGGTGGTGAAGTTTTTAGTTTAGGAGCAGTTCTTGTCGTCTCATTCATGGTAGAGGTGCAGCAAACTGAGCGGAGACATGTTAATTTCTGGTGGCCTGTGTAAGGTTTCTATTGAGTGGTTGTGAGTTTGTCTACGTCCTTCTGAGTGTATAAACTATGCTGAGCAGAGCCAGGTGTTAACATTGGCGTTGTTATTCATGGCAGAAGTGCAGCGAATTGAGAGCTACAACACCAGCAGAACTGAGCAGGGACGTGTTGTTTTGGAGGCCTCGTGGTGTAGAGCTGTCTAGGGACAAAAGTTCTGTAACAGCAATCCAGTTGTTAGTGGTCTGCCAGGCAAACCCTGTGTTATCATTGTAAGTTACAAGTTAACTTGACCAGACTTCAGCTATCTTCAATGGCAAAGGCCCGAGTGCTGTCCATCAGAGCTGATAGCTGTGGTTTCCATGAATGGCAGCCAGCAGGCCATTGATCACCTGCAGGTATTGGTAATAGCGTATCCTACGAGCCCTTGTGCCATCCCGCTAACTTAAAGGTCCCTGTACGTGTATTCATACCTATAGCAGGTCTCTGTCTGATGATACAAACCTATGGTTGGTAGAAGCGAGCACATAGTGGTCGTGTTTAGCTTGGGCCTCGGCCTGGCTAGGGACATGCTCAGGGCCACGGTAGAAGCTAGCCTGACGCCACATGCAGCTCTGTTCTCTGCCCTCATGTCCATGACGAGATTCACATGCGACCTCAGTGAGCATGGTAATGCGATGCCTTTGCTTGAAGATAATGCTGAACCTCTGTGATAAAACAAAATGAAAACAATTGCAGGAATTCATTTTCTTTGCAACTGTGCAACAGCATCCTGCTTGATAACACCATGCAGAGATCATTACAAAGCTGTTACAGGGTCCTCGCCCTCACTGCCCAGCAGACCACTAATAATGATCCGATTGTACTGTTGTGATGTTTTTTTGTTTGGAAGCAGTGGTGATGGTCATGTTCATGGTAGAAGTGCAGTGAACTGATAGCTACAAACAGCTTGAGCGGTTGTTAGTTTATCTTTGACCTTCTGATTGTATTGAAGGTTTGTTTTCAGTCATTGTACATCATCACTCGAGCGCGCAACTGTGCGTTCAGGGAGTGCTTAATAAGCTTTATGAAGCATTTGGAGTTGTTGTATTGCGAACTGATAGCTACAAACAGCTTAAGCGGTTGTTAGTTTGTCTGCGTCCTTCTGAGTGTATTGAAGGTTTGTTTTCAGATCTTGTACAACATCACTCGAGCGCGCAACTGTGCGTTCAAAGAGTGCTTGATAAGCTTTATAAAGCCTTTGGAGTTGTTGTCTTGATAGCTACAAACAGCTTGAGCGATTGTTAGTTTGTCTGCGCCCTTCTCAGTGTATTGAAGGGTTTTTTTCAGATCTTATACAACATCACTCGAGCGCGCAACTGTGCGTTCAAAGAGTGCTTGATAAGCTTTATAAAGCCTTCTGAGTTTTTGTCTTGATAGCTACAAACAGCTTGAGTAATTGTTAGTTAGTCTGCGTCCTTCTGGGTGTATTGAAGGGTATCTTTCAGATCTTATACATCATCACTCGAGCGTGCAACTGTGCGTTCAGGGAGTGCTTGATAAGCTTCATAAAGCCTTTGGAGTTGTTGTCTTGATAGCTGCAAACAGCTTGAGCGGTCGTTTGTTTGTCTGCGTCCTTCTGAGTGTACTGAGGGTTTGTTTTCAGATCTTGTACATCATCACTCGAGCGCGCAACTGTGCGTTCAGAGAGTGCTTGATAAGCTTTATGAAGCCTTTGTTGTTTAAGTTGTTGTTTTGCTGGAGACACATTGTGGTATAAAGTTTTTCAGGCGAACAGTGTTAGCTAAACAATGTTGAGCGCAGTAAGCTACGACAGCCAGTTCACCACTGTGGAGTTCTAGGTTTTGGAGGCCTCGTGGTAAAGAGCTTTCTCAGGACAAAAGTTCAGTAACAGCAGTCCAGTTGTTAGTAGTCTGCCAGGCAAACTTGGTTATCAGGCTTGTGTGAACTGATCAACCAGAGCAGACTTGGGCCCCACCTCAAAACCCATAGGATTCAAGGAGTGTTTTTACAGCTACTGGATAAACACAAAAATATATATATAAAAAATATATCTTTAAATAAAATGTATATGAAAATACAAGTCTTCTCACTCAACAGCTCAACTCTCCATGAGTCCTGTTAATAGCCCACAAAGTGCGTTATTTGGCAACCTGAGAATGAGACTCAAAAATCATCTGTTTTTTACAGAATTGCTTTATGAGTATGCCGACATCACGGAATTATTTGATTAATTAATAATTGTCCTTCACAATGCAGGACACTCGCTTGTCTCACATTTCCTCTCTAAGGTCTCAACTTTCTGCTTTTAATGCTGATTAACTATCTATAATAATACATCATGTTTGATAAGGCAATCTTTAATATTGATTATATGACTCTGCAAAGTAACTAGTAACTAAAGCTGTTAGACAAAATGCATTGAAAGTATGAATAAAATAGTTTAAAACTAAATGTATGCAAAATATGTAAAGTATTTGACATGTATATCTACACTGTTCAGACGAAACATTAAAACAACTGACAAGTGAAATGAACATTGATCATCTTGTTTCAATCCAATGTTCTGCTGGGAAACTTTGAGTTCTGTCATTTCTGTGGAGCCTCTTTGACAAACACCACCCACCCAAACACCGTTCAAACCAACTGCACCCACTCATGGCAAGGAACCCAAGGTGTCAAACTGGCCTCCTCATTCTCCAGATCCCAATCCAGTTGAGCATCTATGGGATGCGCCAGAACCAACTCCCATCCATGTTGGGGCCCCCATGGATTGTTCTTGGCTCAGACTGCATCCAGTGGAAGCTCAGTTGGATTGAGATCTGGGGGATCTGGAGGTCAGGTTGACACCTTGAGCTCTTTCCCACGTTCCTCGGGTCGTTCCTGAGCAGTTTTTGCAGTGTTGCAGGCCCGTTGTCCTGCTGGGGGGGCACTGCCATCAAGGAGTGCTGCTGCCATGAGGGGGTGTACTTGTTCTGCAGCTGTGTTTGGGTGACTGCTGTTTGTCAAAGAGACATCCACATTAATGCTAGGACTCATGGTTTCACAGCCGAACATGGCATTGGAACACAATGATCCATGTTATTTATTTCACCTGTCACTGGTTCTAATGTTGTGGCTCTCAGTTTATACACATGTTAAATACTTTTTACAGATACACTCAAAACCTCAACAAATATACTCAAAACCTCCACAAATACACTCAAAATTTCCCAAAAAAGACTGAAAGTCTTCATAATGACACACAAAACCTCCATAAATACAGATAAAAACACACAAAACTTCCACAAAAACACATAAAACTTCCACAAATACACACAAAACCTCCACAAATACACCCAAAATCTCCCCAAAAAAACTGAAAGTCTTCATAATGACACACAAAACTTCCATAAATACAGACAAATACACACAAACTTCCACAAAACACAAAAAAGTTCCACAAAAACACATAAACTTCCACAAATACAAACAAAACCTCCAGAAATACACTCAAAATCTCCCAAAAAGACTGAAAGTCTTCAAAATGACACAAAACTTCCATAAATACAGACAAAAACACACAAAACTTCCACAAAACACACAAAAGTTCCACAAAAACACATAAACTTCCACAAATACAAACAAAACCTCCAGAAATACACTCAAAATCTCCCAAAAAGACTGAAAGTCTTCAAAATGACACAAAACTTCCATAAATACAGACAAAAACACACAAAACTTCCACAAAACACACAAAACTTCCACAAATACACACAAAACCTCCATAAATACACTCAATCTCCCAAAAAGACTGAAAGTCTCTATTATGACACACAAAACTTCCACAAAAACACACAAAACTTCCACAAAAACACACAAAACTTCCACAAAAAAACCACAAAACTTCCACAAAAACACACAAAACCTCCACAAAACACAAAAAACCTCCACAAATACACAAAAAACTTCCACAAAACCTGCTCAAAGAGGCGTGAAACTACCACTGTTCTCTTTTCTCATCTTGCAGGTGACGGACGGTTAAAAGGACGAATCTCCAAGACGAGCCAAACAGTGGAGACGAGCCGCCACAGGAGCCTGAAGGGAAAGTGTGAGTATCTTTCACTTGTACTTTACGAGGGGGATCAAGCATGGCTGACATATCTGCAGAGTGCTGATGGTCACTGTTGGTTTCTCCAGAACCAGAGAAGCCAGGAGCTGAAAGTGTGGGCAGAGGAACGGCTGCTGAGGACGAGCTGGACGACGGTTTCCTGAACTGAATCCTTATTTCCTGTCATCAAGTTTTGTGGACTGACATGTTGTCTGGTTGGTGCTCGGCCCAGGACAGGAAGGCTCTGCAGCGGGTGATCCATCCATCCACAGAGCATCAGTGACAGAGGAGAGGTGAGGTGTCTGCTCAGAGCTCAAAGAATACTGAACACACTAACAGAACCAGAAGGAACCGCTGACGTAGCTTCTGTCCTCAGACTGTGAGACTCCTGAACATCCTCAACAACATAGACTGCTTTGGTTTCTGTCCGTCTGTGATGAAGCAATAAATGAGTCAAACTGATTCTACAACTCTGATGTTGTCAAATGTTTCTGTCAGATCAGTAGGAAATGTTGTGCTGCTCACAAACAGACTCACACTCATCAGAAGCTCCTTGTTAGATTCCAAACTTAATGTCTGGTGAACAAACAGAACCAGTTTTCTTAACTCACCGTCATTCCTCCATCGTTCCCAATTGATTCAGAATCTCCTGTCGCTCACAATTTAACATTTTGGGAATAAGCGTTTTGGAGCGTTGAATACAAGCAGGAGGTATTTTCTTTAATTAAGTAAACTTACAAACAGTCTTAGTATTTTGTAGTTGATGAGGACGATTGAGGGTCAGTCATTTTGTCCCTCTCTATTTCACAAACAGACCGCAAGTGTCACTTAAAATAGAAATCATGCATTTAACTAATTGTACAATAAATATAGGCATTAATAAATTATTAGTCTAAAATACACTAAAATACAACGTTTTCAATATTATTATAATAAATGTATCATTATTTGATGTTTTAATGTGTAATAAAATGAGGAATTATAAATGAAAATAATAGTCCATCGATAAATAGTTCAAATTTAAAAGAGATTTACAGTTTAAAATATTATTTTTTTAATTGCAGAAGACGAATAAATAGCTGGATTCACAGACTAAAGCAGAGTGCTTGGAGAAAAGTCAGAGAGCAAGTTGGAATACCTGCTAAGTTATGAAAATATGTGTCTGTTACTTGATTACAGCGGTCTGTTTTACTTTACTATGAACCACAGTAGCACAATCACAGCAGACATTGCCCGCATACTAGCTTGTTGAGTTTACTCGCTTCGAGTCAAAGGAGTCATTGTAGGAATAGTGATATTATTCACATGAACTGAGTTTATAGGGGAGACAGTGAGTGTAATAATTACATTCATGTGTCCTACATTTCCATAACTCTGCCTTATATAGAATCATACAGAATGTGGTAGTTACATATATTGCATCTTTTAATATAGCCTTCATTGGCTTTACGTTATCAAACAAGATTTGTAAACCATATTCACAGTATAAACTACTACGTATGTTTGATGCCAGAGTATTTATTCTTGTGTTGTTTAGGCCAGTGCCTTATCCTTATTTTCCTCCGCTGTTTGCACTTTATGCTACACAGTTAAAGAATTGTTTGTTGCTAAAAGCTGTATATTTCATTTAAGGTTTAATGAACTATCATCTTAATTGTCTTTATTTTTAGTTAGCATATACCTTAAACACTTCAAGCTGAAAGCTAATGATGGTTATATAAGAGCAGCTGCATGCTGGTGTGATAAGCTGTATGTTTTACATTCAATTTACGTATGATCCGATTATTCGACTAATTGAAAAAAATAATCGATGATTAGTCGACTATCAAAATAATCGTTTGTGGCAGCCCTAATATGTATATGTATGTATGTATTTATATATGTGTGTGTGTATATATGTGTATATTTATATATTTATATGTATGTGTGTGTATAAATATATATGTGTATATATCTCTGTGTATATATATATAATATATATAATATAATATATATATGTGTGTGTGTGTGTGTGTGTGTATATGTATATGTATGTATATATGTGTATAAATATGTGTATATGTATGTATATGTGTGTGTATATGTATGTATATATATGTAAGTGTATCAGGGTTCTCCCCAGACGGTGGAATAACTGCGCCGCTATACTCATTTTCAATGTTAGCTGCTTTATAGCGGGTGTTTGTGGGCTGCCGCGGTCTTCTCGTGGTGAACCACGACACTACAAATTTCTGGGGAGAACCCTGTGTATGTATATCTATATATACATATATGCAGTAGGCGATTTGAGGGGGGATGCCGTCCCCCTTGTTAGCAAAATTACCAAAAAGCATCCCCCTTGTTAACCTGCCATCACTCTCCGTCCGCTAGTAGCAGATAGTGTGTTACAAATTACAAGCGGTCGCGATCAGCTCCGACGCACAGTGAAGTCAAGCCGGGCACGGCAGCTTAGCGATCCGGCTGCCCAGTTTCTGTTTGACAAAAGCTGCAACAAGCTACACAGCGCAAAATCGCGCCGGCCGGAAGGCATAGAGCACCCGGTCAATTTTCAAAATAAAACGCCCTGTACAGTAGGGAGAGAAGGAAGATAACTGGATAAAATGGAATTGTAGAATTAGAAATGTCACGTTATGGTTAAGGTGTCCTGCAGCAATGTCCTTTGGGAGATGTGCAGGTGTGTCGGGGCAGGGTGGTGCTCCCATTGGGCCATCTCCCTTGTTAAAAATTAACAAATCACCCACTGCATATATGTATATATATGTATGTGTGTATAAGAAACGTGCATTGTATGATTTACGGCCGCCGGTGGCACCTGTAGTCTTAATCTAGACGGTGGCAGAAGAATAAGAAAGGGAATCAGAAGAAGAAGCAGGGTTGGCGGTTTGGGGAAAACACGGTGGACTGAAAAGCGAAAGGAAATGGAGAAAGGACTTATGAACGGCATATTCACTTTCAAAACACTGCCAGATGGTCGACAGGACAAAAGTTATCTGCACGTACTGTACACGTGTGTGTGTGTGTGTGTGTGTGTGTGTGTGACACAGAGAAAGAGAGAAGCAGACAGACAGAATCAGGTTCCTAACTGAAGTACTTTTTCACTTGTATTACAGGTACATAAGTGAACTTCTGGGAGAATAGAAGTTTCTTAAAAGTATTAAGAACATGAAAAAAATACGATTTAAAAAATTGCGATTTAAAAAATTCATCGTTTGACAGCCCTACTTAGAATATAATAAAGAAAACTGGACCTTGAATTATTCCAAAAGGCTTTTTAGTCTAGCGAGTTTACAGGTTCTACCTCAGTTTGCACCACTAATTGTCAGAAGCGGGTACTGACACTATAACCAGCTTGTAAAGAAGTCTGACTCATTTCATCGTCGTGTTCTTACAGACAGGTTTGCATGTTCGCTAACTTGTGTGTCTGTTGGAGAGTGTTAGCATGACGCCATTATCCTGCTGTGTGATGTTAGCTTGTTAATATTAGCATCGTTTCAGCCGAATATGTGAGTACAGCACAGTTAGCTAACAGGCTCCATGTTATGTTAGTAATGTCTCAGTATGTTAGTATGTCAGCATCTAGAAGGTAATTCTGAGCAGCTAAAGTAGTTTAACACACAGTATGCAGCCTCAGTGTAGCTGCACAGAATGGATTCAGTGTGTTTGTCTCAGTTCTCCTTTAATGTGCTATTTAAATCACTGCACTGTGACTCCCTGTGTGTCAAAAGATAGACTTTAAAATCATATTACTCGTCTATAAAGCACAAAATGTAATATTGTTACAATCAAATGTTCTGCTGGAAACTCTTGAGTCGAGGCATTTATCTGGACGCCTGTTTGACGAGTATCATCCACCCAAACATGGTTGCAGACCGAGTGCACTTCCTCATGGCAACAGCCTCACTCTACTCCCTGACAGTGGCAGGGCCCCCAGCAGGACAGTGCACCTGCAACACCGCAGAAACACTCAAGAATGGTCCGATTAACTTGACCAGGAACTCAGGGCGTTGAACTGGCTTTTCAATTCCTCAGATCCCAAACCAGTTGGGCATCTGTGGGATGCGCTGGAGCCAAGTCCCATCCATGTTGGGGCCCCTGTGGATCGCTCTCTCTCTCTAATTTCTCTGGTCTTTATTTGTTATGTTTAGTATTGAAGTAATCTGAAAGTTTTGGAAAAATAATGTAATCCAAATAATCCCTTCCAACCCCAGTCCAGACACTTTCCAAACCAAACAGAGAATTTATTTCAGAAAAAACTTGTGTATGGTTGTGAACAGAGAGAGACAAATTATTTTTAAATCCTGCTTGAGTTGTGGCATGAATCACACTGATGATGTTTGACAATTTCAAAGATAATTTTCCAAGTCAAGAAAGTCGCAGTTTGTCATAAAAATTATGAAAGATCAGACCCTTAAAATAAGTAATTATAAAGACTACACAGCTAACAGTCATGTTAGTGACATCATCTTGTTGAATGGTCACCAAAACCCAGAACATCAACACTGTAGAGCTGCTCCTGTATATTAGCAGCTCACAGAACTGACCGACTCTTCCTTCACATGAGTGCAGTTGTCATAATGTACAGTTTTATTGTAATTTTCATAATTTTCCGTATTCAGTTGGCGGCTATGTTGGTGTTGGTGACGTGTGTAGTTCACTGAGCAGTTACACACAAAACTAGATAATATTTTACTTAAATTAAGACAAACTGTTGACTTGGAAACTTATCTTTTAAATCAACATACATATGTGTGATTCATGACACAACTCAAACAGGATCGAAAAATTATTTGTCTCTCTACGTTCATCATTATACAAGGATTTGTTATTTTAAATAAGGTCACATGGGCTTCTTTTAATTTAAAATATGAATTAAAAATATGAAATATTTTCATGAAATTCCCTGTTGAGGTTGTGATTTATTAGAGTGCTGCTGGTATAGAGAGAGTATCTAGTTGTACTGTATAGACAATAAAAATTAAAAAATGTATATATAAAACAGCATTTAGTACAATCTCATCAAAGAAAGTCCGATCAAAAGTTGCTATCGAGAAATATACATTTCAGCATATGTTGATTTTATCATTATTTATATGATTAAATCACCTTGTGCTTTCATTTGATCGAAATGTTTTTTTCAAATATGTTCAGAACAAGAAACGACAGACAAGAAAAACTGTTCAAAAACAAATAACAAAAGGTAAATAAATAGATTAGTGGATGGATAGAAAAAATATCTATTTAAAGACAATGAAAAGAAAAAGAAAATGTCAAACACTTATTGACTTTGTTTACATATTTGAAAAGGAGTAAGAAGTATAATTTTATTTAATCCTTTTTCTTCTCCATAAGTCATTGAATGATAATTAACAAGCTTCCTTAATGTTCTCATCTAAAAATATACTATCATTAAATTCCCTGAACTGAACTCCCTGAAAAAACATTTTTAATCTTTAATATTTGTCATATACAAATATAAATTCATTACTGATATACAACCTTATCATAAATATAATAAATACATATTTAGATAATATACAGTATGATGTTTGTACCTTATTTTATACACATGGAATTGATTAAGTGCTCTGTTGACACAGTTTATTATCATTAGTATTAAAATGATGGTTTTTAGCCTCAATGATTTTCAGGGTGCATGATGACCTCATCGTGAGCCAGCTGTAGCACATCTCGCGAGATTCTGCGAGGTGATAAGTTGAAGAAACATGGCGACGTCTAATTTGTTAAAGGTAAGAAGCACTTGAATATATCAAATTTCCGAGATTTGTTAGCAGATTTAAGCCCTCCATTTTCAAATGTGATGCGGCTTTATATTTGCACTATGAGCGGAAACGTGTTTATGCATTAATAGTGTAAATAAATTGAATAAATGCACAAATAAGAGCACCTGAAGTCACACTTGTCACCGTTGTCGTTGTTGAAGTCCGGTGTTGTGTCGGAGTCTGTTCCCCAACGATTTATCTCCCCGCTGCCACGAACAGAACCAGTCGCAAACCGAACCTGAACATGTCGTCCTCTGTGGTTCTTAGCCGAAACCGAACCTGAGCTGGTACCACAATCGGGCGTCTCTGCGACCACGAAGCAGATCATAACATAACCCGTATCAAACCCTGAACCGGATCCTGGATCCAGAGCACGGGGTCGGTCCGGAGGGTAAACAAACTTCGACACATGATCCCCTCCCCGTCCTCACCGCGACTGTAAACTTATGTCTCCCAGCTAATTGCTGCTAATGTGCTAGCTCCCGTGTTTTGGCTAGCGAACCCAGACGGTAAATCAATCTCCTCCAGATGAACCTGCCGAACACACCGTCTGAGCCCACAAGGCCCAGTTAGGTGTCTTCTATCCGAGCTGCACAGCAGTTAACGGCTCTGCGGTCCAGACAGCTCCGGACCTGGTTAAACACAGTTAGCCGGTAAGATAACTAGCCTTCAGTCAGATAGCATTTTATGCTAGCAGGTGAAGTAGCTTTGACAGGCGCCCCCACCTGGACCACCTGGACCCGGTTAACCTGTCAACCAGAGTCAGGAGGTAGACACAGACCCACAGTGTGAAGAAGAAACAGAGGGGGGAGAAGAAGAAGAAGAACAGAGGAGGGGGAAGAAGAAGAAGAACAGAGGAGGGGAAGAAGAAGAAGAAGAACAGAGGAGGGGGAGAAGAAGAAGAAGAACAGAGGAGGGAGAGAAGAAGAAGAAGAACAGAGGGGGGGGAGAAGAAGATGAAGAAGGAGAAGAACAGAGGAGGGGGAAGAAGAAGGAGAAGAACAGAGGAGGGGGGAGAAGAAGAAGAAGAACAGAGGGGGGGGAGAAGAAGAAGAACAGAGTGGGAAGAAGAAGAACAGAGGAGGGGGAGAAGAAGAAGAACAGAGGAGGGGGGAGAAGAAGAAGAAGAACAGAGGAGGGGGGAGAAGAAGAATTCAGGAAGTGGACACAGACCCACAGTGTGGTGAAGAAGGAGGAGGAGAGAGGAGAATAAACAAAAAGGAGGAAGAAGAACAGAAGAGGGGGAAGAAGGAGGAAGCACATTTGGCAGTGATTGCAGCCTTCAAGCCTTCGAAACGTCCCTGCAGATCCTTCAGGTTCTGTCAGGTTGAACAGGCAGCGTTACAGCTCAGCCATTTTCAGGCCTGCATCAGGTGAACCTTCAGAACCTTCAGCCCGGTCTGAGGACCTGAACGCTCTGAAACAACTTTTTATTCTGGATATCTTATGGTGTTAAACTTTCCCTCCACCCTGCGCAGCCCCCCAGTCGCTGCTGCTGATTAACACCCGTAAAGCACGATGCTGCCGCCACCGCGCGTCATCGTTGGGATGATATTGCACAGATGATGAGCGGTGCATGGTTTTCTCTAGACATGATGCTCAGAATAGGGCGACATAATTCAATCTTAGTTTTATTAGATGAGAGAACCTCACAATCTGATCTCTGCCTCAGAACAATCCTGTCGCTCAGCTCCTCTGACCTCACCACTGTGTTTTTGCTTTGTTATGGGTTGTCAGTCAGAGACCTTTTAAAAACAGGTGTGTTCCTTTCTAATCACGTCCAATCAGAGGTTTTTTTTACTCACCTGCCACTGTGGCAGCTGTGGCTTTACAAATGTTAAACACTGATTTACTGTTTTAATCCTGGACTATTCTTAAGAATCGCTTTTTAAAGATAGTATTTATTAATATACGATGACCTGAATTCTTTTTGTCTGTCCACAGCTGACATTGACTCTGTGTCTGGTGACGGGTGCTATTTTCTTTCCCTGTGTGCAATCAGTTAAATTTACTACACATGGAGTCAACAAAAAAAAATGTTCTGCACTCTGAAACGTATGTTCACTTAAATCACAGCACTTATATACTTACAGTATCCTTGATGAATCGCAGCTTCTATGCTCAGACGAGGGCTGGAAAATGTTTTCATTCTTACTTTATCAATGTTGTGGTTTCTTTCTTGTGCCAAATGTACTTATTGTAAGTCGCTTTGGACAAAAGCGACTGCTAAATGCCCTAAATGTTCATGTAAATCAAGGTGTAGAAACATCTCATAGATGAGAAGAGAAATAAGAAGCACCCGCGCTAAATTTCAAGTGTCTGAGCAAAGCGTGCCAATTCTGAATCAGACGAAACCTTAAGAAAGAAAAACTATTATAAAGTAAACGCATTTCTCTTCTGTTTCTCACGTAATCTAAGCAGGCTCGCATTTAAACCACATGTTAGATGTGATATGATTGCTTAAGTTGATGTAAAACTATTTAAATCTCTTCTGTTGTAACATTTAGATTCTCATTAGCCGACTTGATCCCAGCTGTTGGTCAGACTTCATTCTTCATGTTCGTCTTTTTGTTTCTCTCTGTCTTCTCTTACTGTCTCTCCTCAAACACCTGCTGTCTCATTACTGCTTTTCATCCATCCTCTACTTCCTCCCACTCCTCCCATCCCACCCCTCTCCTCCAGAACAAGGGGTCCCTGCAGTTTGAGGACAAGTGGGATCTGATGCGGCCCATCGTTCTCAAGCTGCTCAGGCAGGAGGCCGTCACCAAGCAACAGTGGTTCGACTTGTTCTCGTAAGAGATGCTCTCTCCTCTGTCCCTCAGTTCTCTGTCTATTTTCAGGAAGTGGTCCAGCGCCGGATAGCCACAGCTGCCACAGCATCACTGAAACATAGAACAGTTGCTTTACTCTGAAGGCAGAGTGGCGCAACAGGGCACTCGCAGGAGACTATTTTGGTGCATTTCAGCCACACATGCTGCAGACGGACTTAGTTTGTACCAACAGGTGTTGTGCTTCACATTATCACCACAGAATTCCAGACACTTGTAGGTGAGCTTGTTATGGGATGTGTTCCACTCGTAAACTGGGATGGAAAGGTGTTCTGTTTCTGTAGATTAACTGCCACAATATGATGTACAACTGCATCTTGGTATAGAACGATACTTCTGCAGCCAAATAAGAAAACTCTCACTTATTGACTCGCTTTAAAAACACCTTGGAAAAACAATTCTGTGGAAGCTGTGTGAGGAGCGTCGCTGTGGGCGTGGCTGGCTGCTCAAACATGATTCATGTCAAAAGGAGTGAACCTGAAGTTAAGGATATTGTACATTTTAGTAACTGCTGGAAAACGCAATGTGCCGTGTAAGAGCCGAGCACGAGCCAGGCGGACTGCTCCACATGAAAATAATGGTTTAGCTGGCAGCGCTTTTCTAGTGATGCATCTTGGTGGGCAGCCGTTTTCCTCTTCTTTGTTACCATTTGATATATTTCCCCATGAAATAAGATTCGTTGTGGTTTAACATGTGAGGAATTTGGTTTTTAAAATGAGTGTACAAATGATAAATGGTGGTTCCTTTTTTCTTTTTATTCAGCACAAAGCTGTGATGGAGTTTGGCAGGTGTGAGGAGGATTACATCATGTTGCTGCTATGAAGCATTACAACAGTCTAATTCTCAGGAAAGAAGGAGACATGCTGTAATAATTTCAAAGCTCCGTGAGGCAGAAGTGTGGTTTATGATCTTGAGGTTTACAAAAATAAATAATAATAATAAAAATAAATTCTTGGCTTTTCTGACAAACCTTAAATAACAAAGAGAAACGTGTGGAGAGTGAGAATGGTCACGAAGAGGATGTTGGAGATTGTTCTTTTTTGGTTTGGAGAAACAGGATGGGGAAGAGGAACATGCTGGAATAAATAAATGAAACATGGAGAGTCACACATGTCGGGACAAAACCAGGGCAGGTTTTGAAGGTGTTTCCAAATCGGTGCCAGGCAGCAGTTGGCAGTTTTGGTGTGTTGCCTGACAAACTAAGTTACACGAGTGTGTGAGCAGCTCAGTCTGTTTCCAGTCTTCTCTCAGTCATCATGATTTTGGGTTTAAATTACAAACAATGGACACTTCACTTCGTCCTTCTTCTGCTCACACGCCGTCTTCCTCAGTGCCTCGATTCTCTAAAATTGTGACTTATCATTTTGAACCTATTTTGCTACTGACAGGCTACATGGGCTTTTGGACTGTACTGATATGATTTCCTCGTCTTCTGCCCTCCAGAGATGTGCATGCTGTGTGTCTATGGGATGATAAAGGACCTGCAAAAATCCACCAAGCCCTCAAAGAGGACATCTTAGACTTCATTAAACAAGCACAGGCTGTAAGTAGTGTTTGTATCAGTGTGTTATGGTTTGTGTTGTTGTCTTAATGGGAGATGGAGACACCTTTTCTGAAAGCGTTCTGACGTAGCAAACATTTAACTCACATGACTGATCAGCTGTTTCCTGATCCTACAAAAGCTTCTATTGAAGTAACAGGACAAAAAATAGCTGCAGATGAAATCAGTCGTGCTTTTTTGATTACGTGATCTTGTTGCGCCCTCTTCCTCTGCGACAGTTTAATGGTTTTCTGACTATAGAACAACCTACTGCATCTTTCACTGAACCAACTCCTAATAATCTTACATCAGTCATGAGAGGAAACAAGCAAGTTCAAATCTTTGGTAAATATAGATAGAAACTGGCTGCAGATACAGTTTGACTAGTATTCCTTTGTTGACCTGCCCTTCGTCTAACCTTTGCTTGCAGCGGGTGCTGAGCCACCAGGACGACACAGCGTTGCTAAAGGCCTACATTGTGGAGTGGAGGAAGTTCTTCACACAGTGCGACATCCTGCCCAAACCCTTCTGTCAGCTGGAGATCACACTGATGGGCAAACAGGGCAGCAACAAGAAGACAAACATGGAGGACAGCATCGTACGCAAGGTGAGAGGAGGAAGTGGGGAAAACAACGAAAGGTTGAGTCAAAAAACTGATTAACAACAAGAACGCAGAAGAAGAAGGAGGACAAATGAGCAGGGATGATGAGATGAAATGAGAAGAATAAGCTGGAGGAGGACAGCAGGTGCAGGTGGACAACAACATTCAGCAGAATAGATAGAGAAGGAAGAGGAGAGGCGAGACACAACCAAAACAAATTACCTGAAGTCACAAGCAACTTAAAGAAGTTGAAAAGACAGCAGAAAATATTAAAGGACAGGAGGCAGAAGAGATGAAGTGATTGTGAGATGGAGAGGAGGAAACTGAAGAAAACATTAATAAATTATCAGTGCTGAAGTGAGTCAACACTGGAAAGTGTCCCGGAGTTTGAGGTCAGTTAGCCTAAAAATCCTCCTATTAGAAAACAAGTTGTGTGATTCATGTCACATCTGTTTGATCCCCGTCAGCAACTCAATAGAGAAAAACCATCACCAATTACCATCCTTTATCTTAAACCTTCTAGCTGATGTTGGACACGTGGAATGAGTCGATCTTCTCCAACATTAAGAGTCGCCTGCAGGACAGCGCCATGAAGCTGGTGCACGCCGAGAGGCAGGGCGAGGCCTTCGACTCGCAGCTCGTTATAGGCGTGCGAGAGTCGTACGGTAAGACAAAGAAAACACGAAGGAATGTGAAATCTGCACATTAGCTGTAAATATTTAGGAGGAGATGAACGCACTGAATACTGGAGCTGCAGCAATTAAGTGATAAATTGACTAAATTGATTTGCTAACTGATTGATTTGTTTGCGTTAGTCAAAATTCTGATTGCAGCTGCTTGAATGTGAATATTGTCTGTTTTCTTTCCTCTGTGACAGGAAACTGGCTTTGAGAAACACTGATCAACACTTTTTGTTACCTTTTTCTGAGATTTTGTAGACCAAACAACAAAAATTGGTCAACAAAATAAACATTGGGTTAAACAACAAGGAGGATAATCTTTAGTTCCAGCACAACATGTCCAGGTGTTTCATAAATACTGTGAAACATTTTCTTGTAAACACCCAAATTAACCTTTTTGATAAAGATCCACAGTTAATCACCACTTTTTGTCTCATTCTTCGTCAGTGAACTTGTGTTCGAACCCAGAAGACAAGCTGCAGATCTACAGGGATAACTTCGAGAAGGCGTACCTGGACTCCACAGAGAGGTTTTACAGAACACAGGCGCCGTCCTACCTGCAACAGAACGGCGTCCAGAACTACATGAAATATGTGAGCAACTGACGACTGTTAATGTTCCCAGAAGTCTCTAAAAAATGAAAATGCAATTGGACGGATGTGAGGAGAACACAGGTTGTTGCCTCAGTGTTGAGATTTGATTCTAATAATCTGTGTGTGGTGTTGATGTTTTCCCTGCAGGCAGATGCAAAGCTGAGAGAAGAAGAGAAAAGAGCACTTAGATATTTAGAGACACGTCGTGAATGTAACTCTGTTCAAGCAGTAAGTAAGATAAGTTCCCTCGCGCCACCTTGAATCTATTTTTCTGTATTTTCATGTCATCTCATCCGATCTAATATATAGTATATGTGTGTATAACAATATATTAGAACAAGAGCCACACTGTGTTTTCAAGTCATGAATGAGAAAACAATAATATCAATCAAAAATTGATTGTTTTCAATCCCAAAGCGTCGGTTGTTGACGAGCTGGGAATGGGACTCAAATCAACTTTTCCTACGAGTCGGACTTGTAAAGGATAATTCCACCCAAAACTGTTTGTAGATTATCTCCTCACCTCCGTGCTGATAGAAAGTCAGGTGAAGTTTCGTGGTCCATAAAACATTTCTGGAGCTTCACAGCAGAACAGCTGTTATTAAGACTGTTGTTCAGTCATAATCTTCACATTAGCTGCGGAGCTAAAAGCGTTAGCACACATTGCTCTTGCTTCTTTTGATCGTTTTCATGGTTTCACTTCATTTAACCAAAACCTTCCTGAGACAAAGACTCACTTTAACATTATTTGATGTGTTGTCTTAGTTCAGGTTTATCTTTACAGTGACTCTGTTCTCTGTGTTCTCGCAGCTTATGGAGTGTTGTGTGAACGCTCTGGTTACCTCGTTTAAAGAAACCATCCTGGCTGAATGTCCCGGGATGATCAAACGCAACGAGACGGACAGTGAGTACTGCTGCACTCGCCCTCAGCCACCCACCTGTAGGGTCCACGAGTCTGGATGTGCAGGACGTTTCTGTCCCGTGTGTCTCTGATTTTCTTCTCTTTGTTCTCGCCGGAGCAGAGCTGCACTTGATGTTTTCACTGATGGACAAGGTTCCCAGTGGGATCGAGCCGATGCTCAAAGACCTGGAGGATCACATCATCAGTGCTGGACTGGCAGACATGGTGGCTGCTGCTGAGACGATAACAACTGTACGTGCACAAACACACACTTCGATTAGTTAACACACATCCTCAGATCATACATGTGGTAAAACCCAACCTTTTATTTATCTATCATACAAACGGGGAATAAAGAGGTGTTTTCATTCATCATCTCCTGTTGCATTTGCTTTTGGTGGCACAGTGTCAGAGTAATCTTAAACACACTCTCCAGAACACGCAGTGAACAGATGGCTAACAGACGAAAGTTAATATTGGAGAGCGTCTTTCACAACATGTTCAATGGTTCCATGTGTGTGTTTGTGTGTGTTTGTGTGTGCAGGACTCTGAGAAGTATGTGGAGCAGTTGTTGACTTTGTTTAACCGCTTCAGTAAACTGGTTAAAGAGGCCTTCCAGGACGACCCTCGCTTCCTCACTGCAAGAGATAAGGTATGTTTCAGTCCAAAGTGCTGCACGAACTTACAAAATATAATCCGACACCTTTAAGGTTTTGATAACCTGCTAAATTAAATAACTTACTGTCATTTAAGTATTTTATAACTCCTCTGTACTAAAGGCTTTTGAGTCCATCAGACATGATTTGCACAAAGTTGAGACTCTTGAGTTAAAGTGGCCGGTGCCTTGATTTTAAAGTTCACTATGAGAAGTTGAGTTCATATGTGTGACCGGGAAACTGCAGTTATTGTAGAACGGGGCTCTGGGAGATTTCACTATTTGCTACGGTGGCCCTGAGGGTCCAAACACAAGGACTTTTCAGCCAAACACAACATTTTGGACATTTTTAAAATGTAAACAATATTTGCAGCCATACTTGTTTGGTCCTCTGCTGTGCCGTGCTCTGTTATGATTGGTCGTAATCACTTGTGTGTGTTTTCTGTTCCCCTCCGCAGGCGTACAAAGCCGTCGTCAACGACGCCACAATCTTCAAACTGGAGCTGCCGCTGAAACAGAAAGGGTGAGGAGGTGGAGCTGACTGTGTTCCTGGAATGCAGGGTTGTATTTTCTGTTCAGCTGAAGCTAATCGTGTGTCTGTCTCCTTCCAACCAGTGTGGGTATGAAGACTCAGCCCGAGTCGAAGTGTCCTGAGCTGCTGGCGAACTACTGCGACATGCTGCTGAGGAAAACTCCTCTCAGCAAGAAGCTCAACTCAGAGGAGATCGAGCTCAAACTCAAAGAAGTGGTGAGTCTCCGTCCTGTTCGACCTGCTGAGTCGTCTTCTCCTTCTCTTCTGTTCTCACTCTGATTCCTTCTTTTATTTTCTCTCCCTGCAGCTGTTGGTGTTGAAGTACGTCCAGAATAAAGACGTTTTCATGCGTTATCACAAAGCTCACCTGACCAGGCGTCTGATTCTGGACATCTCAGCCGACAGTGAGATTGAGGAGAACATGGTGGAGTGGCTCAGAGTGAGTTACACGGATTCTTAAATTACATGCAGACAGACAGTAAATCACAGTACGTATAGAAATAACGTCGACACAGTGAACTAATGTCTCCTTCTGTATCTTTCATGCGTGTGTGTTTGTAGGAAGTAGGAATGCCTGCAGATTACGTGAACAAACTGGCCCGGATGTTTCAGGACATCAAGGTTTCAGAGGACCTCAATCAGGTCTTCAAGGAGATGCACAAACACAACAAGCTGGCTCTTCCAGGTCAATTGATTAAATAGTAAACCTCTTTATCAGAGGATACGAGATAATTGTTTGTCCTGCTGGAGGAACATTTTTAAGCTGCTCTTTTTTTCTCACCCTGCAGCGGACAGTGTGAACATTAAGATCCTGAACGCCGGAGCGTGGTCACGGAGCAGCGAGAAGGTTTTTGTCTCGCTGCCCACCGAGCTGGAAGACCTGATCCCCGAGGTGGAAGACTTCTACAAGAGGAATCACAGCGGCCGCAAACTCCACTGGCATCACCTCATGTCCAACGGCATCGTGAGTGAGCTGTGAAAGTACAAACTGCACAAAGAGACAGTTGTTGTTGTTTAAGTTGCGGTACGTTGGAGTTTACTGGCACAGAAACGTCATAGTGAAGCTGAACTCTTCTCACCTCCTTTCCTTCTCCTGTGTTCGTCCTCCTCTCCGCTCAGATCACCTTTAAGAACGAGGTGGGTCAGTACGACCTGGAGGTGACGACGTTCCAGCTCGCCGTGTTGTTCGCCTGGAACCAGCGACCCCGAGAGAGGATCAGCTTCGAGAACCTCAAACTGGCCACAGAGCTGCCGGACGCAGAGCTGCGCCGCACACTCTGGGTCAGACCAAGGAAACATTCTGAATTATGGTCGTTTACATTAGATTTATAGATTTTAATGATATGAAGCTTATGAAGATACTCCAGCAGAAAATACCAGCTCGCGGATCATTTCTAGTTCTACTGCAGCGCTCAAAGATTGAATGACCGATGATGTTTGAAACATTTTAAGCTAACTTCCTCTCCTATGTGTTCAGTCTCTGGTCGCCTTCCCCAAACTGAAGAGACAGGTGTTGTCCTACGACCCTCCGGTCAGCTCGCCCAAAGACTTCACAGACAGCACGCTCTTCTACGTCAACCAAGAGTTCTCACTCATGTATGTTACAGTGTGATGTACTGATTTTCTTTTAACCTGCAGCAAATTACTTTCATGCCCGTGAATAGTTGTGATACTCACGAATGTGGACCATTAATCCCTGAAGAGATACTTAAAACAAGTATAAACACAAAAGCTTTCAATAATAGCAAAATCCACTGATATTTAAAGTAAATATGGAACAAAATTCACATGTTGTTAACAGCCTCCTCGCCATATACGACTGTTCATCTTAGAACATTTGGGATATTGATCGTCTGTGTCTTTGTGTCTGTTAATTCTCTTAGCAAAAACTCCAAAGTCCAGAAGCGGGGAAAGATCAATCTGATTGGTCGGCTGCAGCTGACCACCGAGCGAATGAGAGAAGAGGAGAACGAAGGAATCGTTCAGCTCAGAATACTCAGGACGCAGGTACAAAAAGTGAAACATTCACATTAACTGCATGTTGAGCGGCAGATGGTATTTTTTTTGTGTTTCTAGTAAAATATCTAATCTATCTAAAATCTAGTAGACTTTGTTAAAGCCCTCTAACTGCTTTTAGACTCATAAGAGATCAATAAATCTGTCAAATCTGGAGTCTTCCTAGTGTGTTTGAAATTTCAAAATAAAAGCCTGTAAAATGAAACCATCCATGATACAGTTTGTTGAGCTTGTAAAGGTGTTACATAAGCTTTGTTTCTCTCATCCAGGAGGCCATCATACAAATCATGAAGATGAGGAAGAGGATCAGCAACGCCCAGCTGCAGACGGAGCTGGTGGAGATCCTGAAGAACATGTTTCTGCCGCAGAAGAAGATGATCAAGGAGCAGATCGAGTGGCTCATCGAGCACAAGTACATAAAGAGGGACGAGACGGACATCAACACCTTCCTCTACATGGCATAGAGCGCTTTACCGCTCTGTTTTTTACTCCTGACCTGCGACAGGCGCTTAAAAACCTGCCAGAGGAGCCGGACGAGGACAAAAGGATGTGTTAGAAGAAGAGGAGAGAGGAGGACGAGCCTTTTCAACAGATGATGTGGATGTGTTTGTCTTTTTGAGGCGTCGAGTCTGTTTGTCTCTGCTGCCCTCAGAGGAGAGGCGCCGCAGCGCAGACTGCCAGCAGCTCAGAAGGAAAACAAAATTAGTGACAATATTAAATTAAATACTTCCTGCCTTACTTTCATCAGCAACAGACTGCAGAGGAGGAGGAGGAGAATTGAGGAGAGAAGGAGGGACGAGCTGATATCAATCCTTTGCTTTCTCTTAATGCCACAGCAGCCACGTCAGCTGCAGCCATTTTGCTTCCCTCCTCCTCTACATTTGTCTTATTTCTGAACTGGGAATGCAAAAAAAAAAAAAAAAAAATGCCGCGAGTGAAAGCTGCGAACACGGGTGGAGAGTTCGGTCGGAACTACCGAGGAGTATTTTGCCAAATTGTGTGTGTGTGTGTGTGCATTTGGGAGCATGGTGTGTATCTGGTCTTTTAGATGTGTGTGTCTGTGTGTGTGTGTGTGCACTTTGAACAGCATGCTGCTTTATGATTTTTGTTTGTTGTTTGCATTCAGCGGAGGATCTGTCACACTTTGTGGTTGTGTCTGGGAAGGTTTAAAACTATTTAAATGCTGTTTTCCTTTTTTTATCTCCTGTGGCAGGTAAAGTTTGTGGACAGGTGAGCGAGTGTTTGTCTGGAGACCCTCGTCTGTGTTGGGGAATGATGATACTGCAAACTATTTATTGGTGTGTAAAGCGCTGAACATTGTGAGATTTAATACCAGCTGAATGTGTCTGAGAGGGAAGTCTAGAATAGTGACGGGTGAGACGGATACTAATACTGAATTTTCACCTCGTTAATCCACTCAGTGTCCTTCTTTGCACGACGTGAGCACAGGAGCGCTGTTTCACAACAAATGTTTTTCATTAACGTTTAAAATGATTGAGCTGCTGTTTTTAGGGGTCTTTTCTCCCCGAAGAGACGCTGTCTGAGCTGTAGTCGACTTCATATAGCCATCATGTTGTGTATGCGTATGTGCGCGTGTGTGTGCGGCTCTCTTCTCCCTCACAGATCCAACAGACAGAAATGTCACAATGTCACACTTCTGAATGAGAGTAGTCGATCAAAACGACAATTAATGACCAAATTTGATAATCAATTAATCATTTCAGTCATTTTGGAGCAGAAGTGTGAAACATTTGCTGGTTCAGCTTCATGACTGTGAGGATTTTCTGTTTGTCTTCGTCAATAATGACAGTAGATTAAAAGTCTTTGGGGTTTTGGGTTGAGAAGTTTTTAATCTTTTTTGACATTTTAAGGACAAATAAGCGATTAATCATGAATAGCAGCCCATAGACACTAAAAATATTTTAGTTTTTACATATCAGTTCCTACAGCAGCTCTTCCACATGTTGAGCGCTGATGGTGGAAATAATCTGCTGCAGAAATTTTAATGGACCGAAGGGAAAAAAAATCTCTGATCCGAAGATTCCATCCATCCATCCATTGTCATCCGCTTATCCGGGGCCGGGTCGCGGGGGCAGCTGCCTGAGCAGGGACACCCAGACTTCCCTCTCCCCGGACACTGCCTCCAGCTCTTCCGGGAGGATCCCAAGGCGTTCCCAGGCCAGCTGGGTGACATAGTCACACCAGCGTGTCCTGGGTCTTCCTCGGGGTCTCCTCCCGGCGGGACATGTCAGGAACACCTCCCGAGGGAGGCGTCCCGGGGGCATCCGAAACAGATGCCCGAGCCACCTCAGCTGGCTCCTCTCGATGTGGAGGAGCAGCGGCTCTACTCTGAGCTCCTCCCAGGTGACAGAGCTCTTCACCCTATCTCTAAGGGAGCGCCCTGCCACCCTGCGGAGGAAACTCATTTCGGCCGCTTGTATCCGGGATCTTATTCTTTCGGTCATGACCCAAAGTTCATGGCCATAGGTGAGGGTCGGAACGTAGATTGACTGGTAAATCGAGAGCTTCGCCTTTCGGCTCAGCTCTCTCTTCACCACGACAGACCGATACAACGACCGCATTACTGCGGCCGCTGCACCGATCCGCCTGCCGAAGATTCATCCTTTTAAAATCATTTGATTTTGTGAGTGTTGTTTTGTTTAGTTGTGATGTTGAGTTTCCTGTGAGGAAGAGGAGAGACGGCTGAACGTGTGTGATTGAAATGTTTTTTATTTATTCTGTATTTATGACGAATGTTACTTCTTCTGTCAGTTTAAATGTTTTTGTTTCTTTTCATGTTTTTGTTTTTGGAGCGATTGTTTCTATTAGTGTTCATTCATCGAGCTGAGACAGTATTTATTTACCGCAACTAAGTTTCGACTTCACTTTGAAGAAAATCTTTTTTTTTTTCTTTTTATTAAATTAATTTTCCACTTCTAATGATTTGAGTCATAACTGCAGAAATAGATCTTCGTCCTCTGTGACTGCAGAGATTTTGGTGATAATCAGATTTACATTTGACACACTTCTGTTTTGTGTTTGTGTGAATATCTGCCTTGTTGTACCTGAGATGAAACACATTATGCAGTTTTATCTCTATGCACAGACCTCGATCAGTCGGTATTTGGAGATAAGTTGCTGTTTTTAAACTTTTAAACGTCCCTGAGTACATGAGTCCCAGTAAATCAGGACTTTTGGAATGTCAGTACTTCATGTTTTTATTTTTTAGCTCCTCCTCACTTGATTTTCCCCAACAAATACTCTAAGTACTTTGCGTTTATACTATTTTATCCACGTGTCTTTGTCGAGACAGTGAAGTGAAAAATCCACCACGAAGCAGTGACTAAATATTCAGCTGGCTAGTTTTATATCCTTACATCGAAATACGATTTAAAACAGCAGAATTAAAGTGTAAGGCATTCTGGGCCGATTCAAAGCAGAAAACTCAAATACAAATGTTCGCTTTGAGCTTTAAAGTTTACATTTAAGTAACATTTTGACTTGTCTAAGTAGGAATAGCTCAGCTGGGACGAATAATGTTAACGCTGCCTCTCTTCTTCTGTGTTATTAATTCACCACCTGTGCTTTTC
This sequence comes from Diplodus puntazzo, assembly GCA_963678695.2. Taxonomy (NCBI): domain Eukaryota; kingdom Metazoa; phylum Chordata; class Actinopteri; order Spariformes; family Sparidae; genus Diplodus; species Diplodus puntazzo. The sequence goes on along the minus strand of OZ023162.1, from coordinate 2,991,087 downwards.
CTACTTTGACAAGTTAAAATGTCATTAAGGACTGAAAATCATTTTTTATTCTTGCTCAAAGTCTATAAACTCACAGACTCTCAATAACAGTTTAAACCGACTTAGTTTCTTAGTCACTTGTTTCCTAAACTTGAATTTCTCCTGGAGACGTTTTTCACAGCTTCACACCGAGTCATCAACACCTGGAAGGTATTTCTGACTGTCAGTCAACCAGTTCTGAATCTTATTTAAACTTTCTCGAGGCGATATTTGTCGAGCTTGCTGAGCTAATTATTCAAAGTCATGAACTTCAAAAAGTATTTTAACCCCCGGAGCACTTTTAACTTGTGCATGTTCACCTGTACAGTCTCATGTCGTCCAGTACAACATCCTAACAAAACAGCACACAGGTGTCATTTCCCTCCATGGTAAGCTTGTTTTGAGGTACTGGCACTGTTTCCATTTTATTGCCCTTTTTATGAGACATTCTGTATTTTAAATCATGACAAACAGTAGACGATTTTATTCTGTCCAATCACTGATCAGGTGAGCTGGAGAGTTTTTCTGGTCAAACGTCTGGTTTTAACCTCAGAGGCGCTCGAAGTGTTGCAGGCTGTTTGTCGTGTTTTTATCATTTTGAACACGGCCATCAGCCCGGCCTGCACAGGTGGGCAGATTTACCTGTAGCCTTGTATAACGACAAACTTGAACTGAACACAATCAGTCACAGAGTAAACCAGCCGAATGATTTCCACTGCATCAAGTTTTAAAGACATTAAACTTTGTGTTGTTGGGGCGGGAGGAGAATGGGTCGACTACTTTAATGTGCTGCGTTGTTTTTGCTTGTTTCAGACATTTTTTAAAGTTGAATAATTTATTTCCTGGCAAAATAAAGACAATTGTAAAGTCAGAGATTTGTGTTTTCTCTCTTTTCATCACTTTCAGACCGACTGAAAGCAGATAAAATAAACAGTAGTAGATTTCATCATGCGGCGAGGCAACTTTATTTGTAAAGGCACCTTTAAACAAGGCAACACAAAGTGCTTTACAGAAGACATGACAGACACGAAGACAACATGTCGAAGAGGGCGATATAAAAAGATGCATAAATAAGATTTTAAAAGAGTGAATTTTTAAAAAAGTTTAAAAATAAGCTACACTAGAATCCTGTATTTCCTCAAATAGTGGCCTTTATTCATCTTAACTGCAGAAGGTAAACATTTTTGTATATTTGGTGATATTTTAATACAAAGTCTTGGTTTGATTCACTCCAGTTTGCTCTGTTAAAGTTTCTACAAATTCAACACTTCCTGTATGTATTTCAAATTAAAAGCCTTCTTGTATTTCACTGGATTGAAAGCTCTTAATTCCTTTACAAGGCTTTTGTAAAACTAATTGACTTGCACAGTTCCCGTTTGGCACTTGGTACTTGTACTTACAATTTGGCTGAGACATTAACATAAACATACAAATATTGAATAAAATGGGACAATAATACTGTTGATGAGTAATCCAGAACAACAAAGAGCTGAAACCAACATGGTGATCAAATCAAGGCGATGATGATAGTCGGCACTCACATGAAGCCACCAGCAGTTCAGCCAGTCTTTTCCCTGGACTGTATTTGGGGACAGCCTTTGTTTATTCCTGTCGACAACGTCCCCCGAACATTATCTGATTCTTGGTTTTTGTTTGAGGAAATACGGTAAAACAGATATAACAGTAGAATAACAATTATACAAAGTAGTGGTTGATAGATATAACATTAGCTCGATCAGAGGAAAAAGTTACTTAAACAAGTGTAAACAATATTTATAAGCTGGCTAAAAATCATGTGAAATTTCTCTCTCCGACATGTTTTCAGGATATTCAAATAACCCGATACAGGCACTTTAAAATCATTATGTAAACAGACATTTATGGGCATCAAATTAAAACACAGAGAATCAAGTTTCTTGTGTTCTTATTTCATGAAGTAAACTTTCAAAACTAAACCCTTTATTCCTGACTAATATTTACACTTACAGCCAAAAGTTGTGGCGAACTGGTAATTTGGTAAACTTTAAAGGCATCTAATATAACATGCATTAAAATGTCTAAAAACAACTAGACTTCGTTATATATTTCTGAGCTGTGTTTTGGCATTATCCCAAACATTCCCAACAATGTTCAAACCAGAGAAATCTGTAATATTGTGCAAGTTAACGGTAATTTGGTTGCGTGTCATATCTCCCTCTGCAGCTGCTATAACTGCTGTGTAAACATCAGACGAAACATCACAGAAACTCTGATGATCCCACACGACTTTGTGTTGGCATCAAACTCCGTCTTTTAACATTGAGATATTGATTGAGAGACCCGAGTGGCAGAAATGACAAACTGTGTGTTAAATGAAAGAGCGACAGATCTGACAGCTGATTGGACGGGTTACCAGGTTGTCAGATGTTGGTGAGCACCGTGCTAGTGACTATGGCGACGGTGATGGTTCCGGGGAGGTCGTTGTCACGACGATCGCCCTTGTCCCTCAGGTGAAGCGTCTGCTGGGATTCACCTTGTTCCCCCGGCAACGTCACCTGACCCATGAAGGAATCCTTCAGCACGTTGTGGTTGTAGATCTGAGAGACGCAGCGACAAAGACGAAATTCACTGTAAACAGAATTCACACATGTACGTGATTCTTTGTGTCCAAAGGACAAACACAAACCTCGATGCTGATTGGCTGGTTGGCTTTCTTCCTGTAGAAGAGCCCCTTGGTGTTGAAGGCGGGGCTGCGTGTGTTTTCATAGACCGGAGAGCGAACCTTCTCTCCTTCACATCGGATTATCACGTAGGGGTCTGACGCTGGACACAAACAGAAGTATGACCCCACACGATAACATTCCTCTCGCTAACATGCTGTGTGTAGCAGATGCTTCAGGCAGCTGCATGATAAACATCCACTTAATACTTAAAAAGGACAGTATAGCAGAAATACTTGGACTCAACAAGACATTTTATCTTGAAATCACTACATATGAAAACAAACGAAACTCTACCTCCATCCGAGTCTTGTACTGCGAGTCCGTTAGCCTGCAGAACGTGGACCTGAGTGACCAGAGATGGATAACCGCACAACCCGGACCAGCAGGTCTGTGGAGGCTCATCAAGAGTCAACTCCCTACAGGAGAGAGAGACAGTCAGACAGACAGACAGACGGAAGTTGGTCACTTCAGTGACTCGATGTGTTGGAAATGTTCCTTTTCAGAGTGTTCCTACTTGCAGTCGGCGGGCACGTCTGTGAAGATGCGGAGCAGGAATTCTCCCTCCAGGCCGGGGTCGAAGGTGGTGGGTATGATGACGTAGCGGCCCTGTGGCAGGTCGGTCCGTACGAACACGGACCTCGAGTTGATGTAGGTGCTCCCACCAACCTTCTGCTGGGTGACGTGCATACGGTACATCCTGTTGAACTCCACCTGAACACACAGAGAGCAGCATCATGACTCCAGCCTCCACAGATCTGGAGTCTCGTACACACAGTGTTTCATCTCATCTCTTGTGTTTAAAAGACCATTTTAAAAGATTCCATCTGCACGTCTTTTTTAAGAACAGTCACTGTTGCCTACAGATAACCTAAGTTAAATGATAAATGCCTTTTCAAATAAGCCGAGCGAGCTCGTCAAGATGCTTTTATCCAAAACTATTCAGCTAAACAGTTGCACTGAAGCTGACCCTGTGTATGTCGAAGCCAATAGCCAAGTTTTCTCCTCGTCCTCCTCTCAGCGTGGCTCTGCGGTCTTTCTGCTGCAGACAGATCAGCACCTCATCCTCCGCTTTCTTCACGTCAAACATGAACTACAACAGAGAGAAGAAACACACTCAGCACTGGTAGAGTTCGTTCTTTAACCTGTCGCTGTTGTAAAGTAGATAATCTTGACAAACACGTGAGAGAATATATAACACCTGTGGGTTCTGGAGGAAGGAGTGCTTGTTGTTGATGCAGCCTCCGGCTCGGTTGAGAAGCGGGTCGTCGTTGCGGCGCCAGGAGCCGCGCATCACCGCCTCCTCCCAGGTCTTATGGAAACTCAGGTAGGACGTGTTGATGAGACGACACAGGATGAGGTCTGTGAAGTTAGCGATGAAGTCGTCAAACGTCATCCTGCACGAAGACAGAGACAGAGGGGAGGATGAGTTTCTAGTTTACTTATAAATAACAGTCATTTACAGAGTGATTCAGTATTCTTATAATGTAGGAAATATCTAAACAAAGACAAAAAAGTTTACATTCACAAAACTACACAATATGAGATGCTTGGAAATTACAAAAGAGTCGGTCAAATTATCGATTAAATCAAAAAAGACAGATGAGGTTGAACAAATGTCTCAGAGAATCACTGCAAGTTCTCTGGTGCTGCATGCAGGAACCTCATGTCACCAACAGAGGGCGGCGACGCACAAACACTCACCAGAACTCTCCGTCATCCTGCACAGTGACGCCGATCCTCTCCCGCTCACTCTTACTGACCTTCTGCCACTCTTCAGAGCTGCAGACAGGCAGGAGAACGTCAGTAATCTTGTAAATGTAAACATGACATCACCAAAGACACATTAACTTTATTGTATATTCATACTGGGCAGAATGAGAGTGTCAGACACGCCTTCCTCTCTGGTTACTGTTTATATTAGGTCCTTAAAAAAGTTAGATTATAGGACATTTATAACATCTGGAAGGACCTTTTACATTTTTGTACCAGTATTAATAGATCCCAAATACATCTTCCACCACAGCTCGTGTCCAGAGAGCCTTCAAAAGCCATCATCATCATCATCATCATCATCATCATCATCGTGTTGGTGCCCCTGTACAACCTGTTGTTGTATCCTTGACTGTTCTATAGTTTCAGTTTCTGTGGCAGCTTGGTTTGGTTCGGGGTTAAGCAGACGACTTCACAACATTAACCATGTGTGAGAAAGGATAACTTCTACCAAGTGAGTTTTTTTCTAGTGTCGTTCTCGTTCTTTAAATAATCTAATTGTAATTCTCATTGTCAAGTTCAAGTTCAAATTACTTTATTAGCACCCAGAGGTAGAGGTATGGGAAAACAGAGAGACACAATCACACATCATCCAACTTAGGACTGTGGAAGTTAAAAAAACAAAAAAAAAATGTCTTCCCTGTTAAAGCTCCTCTTCCTCACCTGTCGCTCCAGGGTCCGTTCCACTCTTTCTGTCCCCAGGGGTTTCTCATGCGGATCATGGTGAGTTTGTCTGACTTGAAGTAAGCCAGCAGGCCGTGTCCCAGCCTCACCCTGCGGACGTCTGTCACTGCGTAGGCGTGGCCCTTCACCAGGCCGCTCTCCAGCCTGGCCTCCATGTCCGCCGCACTGGTCGCCTGGAACGACACGGCAGGTGTTAGTCAGTCTGCAAATTATTCACTCATCACTAAATGAATTCATCAACTTAGCTGCTGTGAGGGTTCATGTTTGTCCTCTCCTCACCCGGATCGAGCAGCTGATGAGGCCTCCTCTGTCGTGGACCTTCAGGACTCTCTCAAACAGCTCGTTGCGTTTTTCTTCATCATCTTTGAACCCGTTCTCCGTCAAGTCCATTGGCTCCGACACACCACCGGTGAAATCTACGAGAGCGTCGGCCGTGTTGCCCCCATCCAGCGCCTCATAGCATCCGTACATCCTAGAAACAAGCACACATTAGCGCTCAAACAGACATTTTGATTCATTAATTCCTGCATCTCTGATATTTGGGAAAAATCTGTGATCTGAGAAATACTCTCCTATGCTTCAAATTTTGATCCATGTAACACGGACTCAACATCTTCGCAGTTAATGGTGATGAAAGTGATCTGAGAGCACACACACACACACACACACACACACACACACACACACACACACACACACACACACACACCACACACACACACACACACACACACACACACACACACACACACACACACACACACACAGTAAGTGCTCACTTGGCGTAGGCCTTCTCCACCAGCGCGCTCCAGAACTCGTTGCTGTCGTTGGAGTGGCAGTAAATCAGCTCTCCGTTCGCTGTCGGCAGCCGGTCGTCGATCACCACGTCCACCCACTCACCAAACCGCCAGAACCGGAAGTGGAAGATCCCGGCGTAGGAATCTGGTTTTTCTTTATCCCACTCCTGGTCCTTCCAGTCTGGAATCACCTGGAAAAAAACCCAGAAAGAAATCAAGTTCAGGTTCTACTTTAAAATATAAAGTGAGATTTGCTTTTGGATTTCTGTCTCGTGGGAAACAGAATGAATAGAAAAGATAAAAACAAGAGAAAGACTGAAGCAGTGTGCTGTTCTGTTGTTGACATTTGACCTCTCTTCTGTTATACTATCATATACATCATGGTTTGTCTTCAAAGTGTACAAAACAACACCAGCTACTAAGGGCTGAAAACACATGAGCATCTTTATGGCGCCGACTGAAAGGAAATGTCACACTGAGCCATTTTGATTTGTTGCTTCTGGCTTTCAAAGATTTCAAGCAAGAAGCAACAGCGAGAAAAAAGTGTTTAGTCCTGAGACCAACAGTTTGAAGACTGGGGCTGAGTAAGGAGGCGATTTACAGTGGCTCTGACTCCGGGGTCAAAACAATGATTAGAGCTGGAATATCTTCACAATTTACTGAATGAAGTGTGTTTTACGATTCGTTAACTAGGCAATTAAGCTCGTCTTAGTTCAGGAAAGGAGTAGAAACTTGAATTCAGACAGTGTAAAGTCGTATTTTTCTCTTTAGTAAACACAACAGCTTAAAAACTGTGTTTTTCTTGACATATTGAGTTCATTTTGTCGACTTATTAGACTAAGTAGAGAACTCGCTGGTCTAACATCTCCCAGCTGAGACTACGGGCTGTCAGAAACAAAATTGTATTAAGAGACAGAATCAGCTGATTCGCTAGTTCAGGAGACATTTCTGCAACACGGTACGAAGAAATGACGTCAGTACTGTTGTTTTTTCTGCTCATGTTAGTTGAGTTTGTGGCAATTAAAACTGCAGTAAATTCAACTAAAAAGATGCTCCTCCATACGGTGACAACTAATACATCATGTGAAAATATTTTTTTTTTCTTTCATTAGTGCGTTACATCATTATATAGGAACAATAAACAGGAAAATATCTCGAGTATCGGATAAAACAACAACTCGTGATGATACAATCAACTACAAGCCACCAAAAACTATTTTAAAGTAGGTAAAAAATAATCATTTTGTTTGTTCGCTTTATTCATTATTCTTTAAAATTGACAAACATAGACAATAAAGTCAGTCTGTTAATATTTTACAAAATAAACAGCTGTCCACTTGTGAGCTCCTTGAAAGCTGAAAAACATCATCAGGTCATCGACTCGTTTCCCCTTAATTAACCTTCAGCATCTATAATTAACACGAGCAACTGAGGATTTAAAAAGTTTTTAACGAGGGAACGCCATCCACCCATATCCTGTGCTAAGATCCCTGATGACGACACACACACACACACACACACACACACACACACACACACACACACACACACACACAGAGTGATGTGAGTGATATAAATAAATAAGTGATCCATTCAGCCAAGACCAGTCGAGCTCCCAGAAGCCCTCGGGAAACTCCCAGAGTTCTCTCTTGTACGTCATCACCGCCTCCTGTTGCCTAGCGCTCTCACACATCACCCACCTCCTTATTGCCTTAAAAAAAAAATTTATAATATGATATTCAGACATTTCAAACCAGGTGTGAAATGTCTGGGGGAGAAATGATTCTGAGGAGATGTGGCAGGTTTTTGTTTTGTTTTTATAAAATAATCAAACCTCTGGACTGTTCCTGGTTTCAGAAATGCTCCATGATGGTGCAATCGCTTCACATTAGAAAAATATGAGAAGGTCTGGTGCAGAAATGTCACATATCTGGATTTAAAGGACAGAAATAAGGGATAGCGGGGTTAGAAAACTAATTATTTGGACTGTTGCTGTTTTCACATTGATCTCCTCGACCCTCTCTCATTTTATGTGGCATGCGGATCAATGAGATCTAACCCATCTACCCCGTGGGCAGGAGGGGGGAGGGGAGGCCGGGGACAAAAGTGAGGAACTGCTGCTACGCTGTGATGGAAAGAGTTGGAAAGGGGAGGAGAGAGAGAGAGAGAGAGAGAGAGAGAGAGAGAGAGAGAGAGAGAGAGAGAGAGAGAGAGAGAGAGAGAGAGAGAGAGAGAGAGAGAGAGAGAGAGAGAGAGAGAGAGAGAGAGAGAGAGAGAGAGAGTGAGAGAGAGAGAGAGAGAGAGGTGATATCAGAAATTCTTCCAGAGCTCTTCCCATCACAGCATCCATCCACACAGACAGCCCTCTCCTGTTGCTTACCCAGGATTACAGCCTCAAAGTCGGACATGGACAGTACCAAGGATCCCTCCAACGCTCTGGTGCTGGAATTTAAAGAAGACCCTGCACTGACAGAGGTGAGCGTCTCACTTTTAAAATCACAGCTTCTCACCTCCAGTGGCGACAAATCCTTTAAACACAAGATGTGGGATTTTGTTTTCATTAAATCAACAAAAATGTGTTGCAGTTTTGGCCGTTTGTTGAAATGTTAAACGCAGATATCGTGAATGCTTTTAAACAGGATCAGCTTTTCACAGGACTCGACTACATACGGGAGTTAAAACTTTTCTCCAGAGTCTATAAAACACCGGTCCTTAAAGGAACAGTTAACCCAAAAATTCAATTACATTATCCTCTGTCCTCCATGCTGATGGAAAGTCAGGTGAAGTTTTTACTCCACAAAACATTTCTGGAGCTTCACAGCAAAAGAGCATCGCAGTATTCTCCAAAACAACTGAAGTAGCTGAATACTTGTTTTAAAACGTAAACAAGAAACACTAAATGTCTTCATGCAGCTCGTCCAGCACAATGCGAGTCTCCAGAAGCCCTGAGCTCACAAAATGATCCACAAAGATGTTATTTAAACCCTTTTTGAGCTGAAATCTTCACTGAGCTCATAAAAGAAAAACATTTTGCGTGCTCATAATCTGAAGTGGGTGCGTGAGCTCGAGTAAACGTTGCAGGTTTAAATGTTTGAATAAAACAAAACATAATTTTTTAAAAACTTTTTTTGCCTTTATATTGCTTTATCGATAGTACAGCTGAAGAGATGACAGGAAACCGGTTGACAGAGAGAGATGGAGAGTGACAGGCAGCAAGGGGCCCCAGGCCGGGACTCGAACCCTGGGTTGCTGCAGCGAGGGCAAAGCCTCTGTACATGGGACCCCAACAAAACGTAATTTTTAAATCAAGTTAAGATCTCTGAGCTTCCAAAGATGTGGATAAAGCCGGGCGACCTTAACGGAGCCATTTCATGTTTGGGTTTTATTTTCCCGCTGTTTTCTTGCTGTTTTGCTGACTTTCCATCAACATGGATCTGAGGACATGACGACCAACTTCTCATTTTTTGGGGGAACTTTTCCTTTAAAGTTGTGCTGCTGCCCGGTCCTGTGAGTGTTCTGGCTGTAGCGATCAATAGTTTGACTCATCAAAAGACTTAAAACCAGCTTGGCTCTGTGCCTCAAAAACAATTTTCTTTCTGTCTGCGCGACCAAATCATTTAAACATCCATGGGACGTTCTGTGACAAGCCTCGGAGGGTTTGCTGCCAACACTCTGGTGTCCAACACAACAGGTGACACACAACCTGTGTCCAGACTTCAATGGGTCGAGTCTGATCCACAGTGGACTAAACTTGTTCTGGCACGTCCCATAGATCCTTCAACACACATCAGAGGAAGTCGTCATCAGTTTTTAGCTCATGTAGTGTTTGTGTTGTGAAACGTACTGTATCAACTTTGTAGTTCTGCAATTTGCAGGTGTGACAGGCCGATAAGATGCTTTAATCATGTGACACGTCAATCCAATATGGTGCATCATAGAAAACACTTCCAGAGTACGACTCTTCACAGCTCAGTTCAAAGCCTCCTGTGGCGGCTCCACAACCTCTCCAGCTCTTATTAACAACCTCTCTCTCTTTCTTCCCATGTTTTCTTTTATCTCCTCTGCAGATGATGCGTCTTCGTGTGTCGTCTTTGCAGAAGTCAGGACAGAAGCGCCAGGAAGGCGAGCGTCTGCTTCTTCCCCACGAGGCCGTCTATCGGCTGGACTTCCCCAATCAGGAGCTGAACTTCTCCCGCTGGTACTTCTCCCTCAGCGGCTACGGTCGCATCACCATCACCGGCATCTGCCAGCTCTGGACCCCCGACCTCACCCACCTGATGACGCGTCAGCTGCTGGAGCCGATCGGTACATTTTGGCGAAACGCGGGCGATCCGGAAGATTCGCCGCTCAAATGGCTGGAGGCGGACATGCAGGAGTTCGGCGAAAGGATCGCTGAGCTGGCCAAGGTCAGGAAGGTCATGTACTTCCTGTTCGCCTTCAAGGAAGGAGCAGAGGCGACAAATCTGAGCTGCTCGGTGGAGTTCACCGTCGACAAATAACTCCTCACCTTCCACCAGTAGAGTCGTGTTAGAGTTCTGGAACAGCATCACACTATTTGTTCATCTTTGACCTTCACACAGTTGAGCTGAATGAAAACTCTGCAACCTTTTTCTAGCACTCAAAGAAATCCATCATCTTAAATATTCTCCCTCAAACACTGAATATTTCTCCTCCGCTCATTAACCTCAACACGATTGTAGATGTCAACAGGTCATTCGTACATTTTAACAAGTCAAAATTATTTCAGCACTTATCAAAAAAAGCTTTGACAGAAGTATTTTTCACAAAACAAAGCTCAAAAATATAAATCCAGGGCCGAAAAATAAGATGCACTTTATTTAAACTATAATTATAACTAATATGGAACTCAACTTGTAAGTTTCCTGGTGCTATTTAAAAGATTAATGTATCATCAATATAAATCAATTTATTTATTCATAAAAAATACAGCATTATATTATTTGTTGCCGATGTTGAATCTTCATAATCAATAACTGAATTTGTATAACTCCTAACTGATAAAATGTTTTATGAAATCCTCCACTTTTGAATATAAACCTGTAAATAAAACAAGCCTTTTCTGATCAGCTGAATATTAATATGTGACTAATTAATGATTGATGAGTGACTTGCTCGTTGTAACTGTCGTTGCTGTTGTTGTATTTTGTTTCTGACTCGCAGAACGAGTCGCAGTGAGTGGAATATCTAATATTCACATTGCATGAGCGTCGGCCCGACACAAAACAGAGATCAATGGAGTGACATCTATTAAACATCGACTGAAAGCTGTCTGTGTGGTCTCACTGGTCTGATTGTTATTGGTGTTACTGGACAGAGAGAGGAGGGAGGGAGAGGAGGGAGGGAGAGGAGGGAGGGAGAGGAGGGAGTGAGAGGAAGGGAGGGAGAGGAGGGAGGGAGAGGAGGGAGGGAGGCAGGGGAGGGAGAGGAGGGAGGCAGGGGAGGGAGAGGAAGGGAGGGAGGGAGAGGAGGGAGGGAGGGAGGGAGAGGAGGGGAGGGAGGGGAGGGAGGGAGAGGAGGGGACAAGAGGAGAGGAGTCAAGTCAGGTTTATAAATAATGGGATGGATCGATTATTAACCAAGCAGATGATATTCAGCATTTTCCAATTATCGGTATCAGTGATTTTTTGTGCCCAATTGCAGATAAAATATACAAATTTAAAAATGTAATCGGCTGTGATGCAGCGACTTCTCTCTCTCTGTCTGTCTGTGGTCGCTTGATGTCCCGCCCACGACACTCTCTGATTGGTTTCACGTCACAGGTAACAGCCGTCCAACACTGAATAATGTGAATCTGTAAAGTAGCCGGTAACTTCAGGGGAAAGTTCACGAGTTACCTGCAGCAGGTGAAACAGCGGCGACAGCAAGACGCATTTTATCCACCTTAAAAAACATATGTATTTTTAAGCGTACTCCGTTAGACGGCCCTTTCCTTTGAGACTACATTCCCTCATGTCCATTTTCCTAAATATGAAAGATTTGAATAAAACGTTGTGTGTCTCTGTGTTCTCTGTCTTCTTGTGTTTCAGTTGGACGGACTGAAAGGAAACATTCCTCCCATGTCATGTTTACAGTATCTGTTCATAAGTTACAATAGTTCCCAATTCCATTCAGTTTCCAGTCAAATCTTCCATCAGACTGGAGCCAAATCCTGGCAGGAACACAGTGTTGTCATGTTTCTCTACTGCAAGTTGTTTTACACTGAAAACTGAACTTTTTACTGTGGTGAGTTTGAGAGCCGGACGTGCTGTAAGGACAGAAACAGGTACAATATAATTTGCAGGTTTTTGTTTACAATCAATAAATATATTGAGGATTTGCAGTTGAAAGACTTGGATATAAGTCGACCTCGAGTTAATCTGGCAAATAAAATAAACTGTGGATGAATTTTAACTCAGAATTAGAGACTTTATATTGAAATCTGAATATAATCAGTAAACTTTATAAAACAGAGCAGGTTGGAACAAAAATGATGCATGATTTACTACATTGGGAATAAATTTCATCAACATTACTAAATAAGTCACACATGCGTGACGACTGTCTGGGTCACTTTGGAAAAACAAAATGTTGTGATAATCGTCATCACACTGCTTGTGTGGTTTGCCTTCACACACCAGAGGCTTAATAAGAGTTTTAGGACCAGTGTTTGTTCTTGGACCACTGACGGGTGTCAAGACAACTGGCTGCTCCACCGAGGCAACAACTCCTCAAACGGGCTTCAGTTTCCCTTCAGCTGATGGAAAACTGAGAGCTGCAGCGGACCTCCGAGACCAGACAGGAGGAAGGAGGTAACCAACAGTGGAAAAAACACAAGTACACAGACACACACAGACACACATACACATACACACAACTTTGACTCCACAAATTCTAATCATGGCTGAAAGACCTTCAGGTCAGAGATCCTGTTTAATCAGTTTAAACCTTCTGATTATACGACATAAAAATACACTTATACTGTTTTATCTCCTGAGGATTAAATACTGCAGTGTTTGTGTAAGACCCATTTCAACAGAAAAAAAAACATAATTTCACATCATTTTGGGGCCGTTTTCATATGTTTGTACAAAAGAATCTGAATGCAAAACATTAATTTAATTTAGGAGTCGACCAAAACAGCCTGTGTAATGTAACTAAACCTTATAATGGGGAAAACCTTGTTCTGTAACACAAAGTGTTTAAGTATTCATTCTAGATTTAACTGTCAAATCAAACAGTATTTAAACTGCATAAATGATTGGAAACCAATTCATTAAGTTGTTTATATCAACACATGATTTAATATTCAGTTCCAGTTGACGGACATCCATTCATACATGTGTCTTCTGATCAGCAGGGGTGTTAATGAAGGTGACTGGTGCCACCTGATGGATGAAAGATGTTATTTCCTGGATGGTGCAACATCCAGCTCAAGTCCTTTAACAGACAGATTCCTTTAGTTTGCCATAAAATAATTCAAAGGATGTTTGATGTCGCTTTGTTTAGCAGCTGTGAATCAACAACAGAAGTTTTATTCACTTGAAACCTCAATTTGTGATCAACGAATACACCGATAGTGAAATTCTGGGCAGATTCTGATACTGATGTTTATGGAACTGTTTGGCCGACAGCTGGTGCAGATTCAGATATTTTTTGTTTTGTTTTTGTTGTTATTTATCCCCATTATTTACATGCTGAAGAACCTTTTAAGAAATGTGCGTGTGTGTGTGTGTGTGTGTGTGTGTGGTTATCTTTTACAAAATCACTTAGATTACATCTAGTGCCACAGTACACACAAATCTAAAGTAAACACACACCCAGTTGCACATCGCAAAAGCCATATACTTGATTGCACACATGACTACACCCAGACACACACCCACACACACACACACACACACACACACACACACACACACAGTGTGCATACATCCCAATCTATCAGATGTGACTAATCCAGAAGTCTTTCACTGACTTGTGGTGCTCAGCAGAGTCATGAAATATTACTTGACTGAGCTAATTTTGTGCGTGATTTCGTATTCTGGATTTTATGTAAATATTAAGTATTGTGTGTTACGCCGTCAACAGTAAGAAAAGCATTTGCTTTGATCAAAACTAGATTGCAAAACCAACTGTACAGTGGACACAGATTGTGAAACATGAATCTGTGTGGTTGTCTCACCTTCTGCCACAGCGCCTCTCTGGAGGCCAGACTGGAGCAGGCGGCTACGAACCAGCAGTTTCCCAGCTGGCCCTGGTGCAGGTCGTGGGCACTGATGCCATCCACAAACAGATGAGGGTCGCTGCACAACTCCTAGAAGGACAAAGACGTTTTCAATCAAGACTTTTCTAAACTGAATCATCAACTGTTATTTGCAATTTCACATCGTTCTAATATAAAGCATGAAACTGATGTAATGCTCAGAGAGTTTATGGCTACAGAGCGGAGGTGAAGTAATGAGTCCTAAAAGACAGAAATCTGGTTCCTTTCGTCTCAAAGTCACTGAGGTTTTTGATTTGGTTTTCAGGTGAATGCCTGAAATAAGGTGTGTGGCTACCAGAGGCTGAACATATTAACAAGTTTTGTTCTACGACATAAAATACATCATTAAATGTCCCTCAATTTAATTATAAAGCTCTTGCGTGTGTCAACAAGTGTCTACATGAGACTACAGAGGTTGTCGGGGACATTAAACGTCATCACAGCGAGACGCACATCTTACAAACTATTCTTACTGTAACTTTACAACTTGTACATTGATCAGTTTGTAGAAAACACGATATCAGGGAAGATACGGTAGATTTCGGTAATAAAATTACAGCCGCTGATATGAAGCCAATTTTCTTAAATTGACTTTACAAGTGCTACATCTGGACACTGCTACAAAAAAAGAATTAGGAGAACAACCCTTGGCAGGACCATAATAGATTAAAGCAGGTCTCTAATTATGTCATCGCACAGTTAGACTTTTTCAGTTATTTTCTACTGAATACTATATTTCTACTGTGGCGTCTCTACTGCTGCTGCACCGGAGCTGTTCAGTGACCAACAGTAGGAGGAAGTGGTCGTACTACATACATGTGAAGCAGGGCGTGAGCCGGAGCACTCAGTCAACCATCTTAAAAGGTAAATACAGGGTGAAACAGTAGAAATCGCTTCTGAACAATCAAAGCAAAACAAACCACAGAGTGAATGAGAGGGAGGAAATCGGGACGGGAGCCAAATGAGAGAGCTGAGATAAACCAGTACACACACCCAGTAAGATCAGGAACCCTATAGAGTCCGTACATGTGGATTACATAAAGCTCACATATTAACAGAGTCTTAAAAAATGACACATATGTGTTAATAATGAGCTTTAGAGTATAGCTTTATATTTAGCATGCAGATGAGTTTTATCATTCGTGTTATTAAAACTCTACACCAGAAAATAAATAGACGTATTCTATTAGAATAGAATTATTTATTTCAAGCAGATGTTATACTGCTGCATTGTCTTTTAAAAGAAGCATTTTGAAACAAGAGTTTCAGTTTCATCTTGAGTGTTTTTTTTTAGTCGTGAAGTCACATGACGAAGTGAGCGAGGTGCGTATATGAAGAAACCAGAAAACGCCCCTCGCTTTGAAATTAGAAGCTGCTATTATTAAGCAGACATACTGTACGTGACCACACATACAGCACCATACGTGCAATCATCTGTTCAACCAAACACACATACACACACAAACACACCAGGGTTTCTGAGTGTCCTGGAAGATTTCCCAGAAAATGGGAGAAATTCCAGTTAAATGTTATCTGTGTTTATCAGCCTAAAAACATTTACAGAGATGCCAAATACAACCGACCCAAAGTGTTCGTATCTGACGACCCTGAGATTTAGACTCAACAATCATTTATCTTCCTCCAGAAGAGCTGAAACTCTTCAAAACTGTTCAAATCCTGCTTAGAGGGATTTTTTTTTCACCGGACATTAAGACCAAAGACACTTAAAGTGTGCCGGACATCTACAGAAAAGCAGCAATTACTGGATAATGGAAACCCACACCCACACCCACACACACACACACACACACACACACACACACACACACACACACACACACACACACTGGACAATGGTCTAAATAGCCATTATCCCGCAACTCTGCAGAGATCCTGTCTCGGTGACTCAGTGTTGTGAAACATCAAAACACTCTCAGATTTCAACAGTCGGGCTCATCTCTGATCTCGGCTTCCCCAAAACGAACACGGATTTATAAACCCACAGGAATTCTGTTGTCACATACATGAAGACAGTATGTGTAATTGTTTTTGTAAAACCCTACTACCAGTACTGTTAGACACTCACAGGCTTCTCTGATTCCTCTACAGGAGGATCAGCTCTTAAAGCAGTCTGTCGCACAGTTTGGGCTCCATGAGGCGACTGTGACACCCAACAAGTGCCACTAAACATTTTCCTTGTTGCACCAGTGCACCTGAACGTTTGAACGCTACTATCTAATATCATGGTTTCTATAATAGTCCAATAATATTTTAGTTTTATTTATTAAGTTTGAGTTTGAGTTCCTTATACATCCGGCAGGCTGAGGCGGACAATCACAGTGGCGTTCAGGAAAGAAAGCATCTCATTTTCATTTGCTTTATCCATTAAAATTTATCCTAACACATCAACATTTGGTTAATCTCTAACTACCATTTTCAGACCCTGTCCTGCCAGTATGAGCTTGGATTCATCAGGATGAACAATCAGTAAGTGACATCGATCCTAAGACGTATTGAAAGTTGATAATCACAGTTTTAAGTTCTTGTAAAACATGTCTTTACCCTGCGGTCTCATTAGGAACCTCAAGGTTCAGAGAGAAACAATATGAATGTTTCCTCTCCCTCCACTCCCAGCACCAATCAGCAATATCGATCGACTGGAGTGCTTTAAAATTCCTGTTTAATTATTTAACAGCTCAGATCGTCAATGATTGACAGTAAAAGCATTTACACACTTCAGGCTCGAGCTGGGTGTGTTTTTATCGTGTCTGTGCTGGAGGAAAAATGTTCTAATCATCATCAATCATGTTTGAAATCAAATTACTTTCAATTCACTCAAGAAACAAACTGAAATTCACACAATACAAAACCACAGTCTTCATTTCAAACAACCTTCATACTTCATCCAAGTCTGCTTTCGATCTCACTGCAGGTTTTGTTCTGAAGTTCAATTTAAAGTGAATTAACAGGATTTTAGGCCGAGTAACTGCTACAGACAGACATTTCTTACACCTCCTTCAACAGTTTCATGCTTGTGCTCTGAACTATAGGCCTGTTTTTTGTGCTTTTAATCTGTGTGTGTGTCTGTGAGTGAACAGTATACAGCCACAGATAGAAGCTGTAAAGCTATTAAGCAATAATTCCATTATGAGCATCATATTTCCGCTCGTCTAAACTCAACAAATAAATCAGCTGCAGTGGTAACTGCTGCGCTGCGTAGAAACATTCCTCAAAACAAATACGCTTCAGTGAAATTCAGAGAGTGACTCAAAGTCTCTGAGGAAAGTAAAGTTGAATTAAACAAGTCCAGTGTTTATTCTAGAGTTATCTATTCGCACAGAATGCTTCATAACATTAAGATAAAAACAGAAAGAGGGAAACTTTCATGTTAGTTTTGTCAGTATGACACAGAAACTTTCCTCGGAACCTCAAGAAAGATTCATGATAGCTGCTCGAGTTCAATGGAAGACTAGAAACAGTTATATAACGGTTTGTGATTAATTCATCAGTACCAGAAACAACCTGTTTATAGTTCCAGACAAAGTTTTGGCCGCGATCCGCAAAGCGGTGACATTCAACTACAGAGGTTCAAACTGGACCACTGCAGGTTTAAAAGAATTACAGGAAGCTGCTCAACTGGACGCCATGAAACAAACAAAACTGAAACAAAACAAGCTGTCACTGAACAGCCTCTGTTAAACTGAGCTGGGCTGCTCTGTGGAAACTGGACAAGGTTAATGATAATCAGTTAATGATAATCTTTATTGCTCAGGTGTGTTGGTCACCTTTGAGTTTTTGTAAGAGGACTGATAACATTTAGTTGCGGCACAATGCTGCAACCAACACTTTGGTTAATCTAAAAAAGGACATTGCATTAACCGATATAACTAACTTAATCATAAATTACTGAATTTATTTCAGATATCTACGTGGACGATCCAGTTACTTCTGGTGTTGTGTTGTCGTTGTTTTCTACAACAAGGGTGGTACCAAATGTCTTTCTTTCTTACATTTGAAGCTGTGAGGTTTTCCAATGAAGCTCTGAATGTCTGTCATCATATTTAATGGCTTAATGATTTTATTCTCAATAAAGTTGATTCGGTAAACCTGATGGCATTCTAGTGGAAGAGAGCAGGACGATAAGTTTAGGTGAGGTTAGCCGAGAGTATACCAGCGACAGTGATCGGTGTTAAAGTTTTTGTACTATGAGACGGAGTTTACATTTTATGGCCTGAAACCATGTGGATTAAGCATTAGTCTTTTAAATATAAATCAACTTTCTTTAATGAATTCAACTCAACTAAACTGGTGAATTCTTCGTCATCTTTCTACAGTTGTCGCATCAATATTTTGATGCAGCGCTGACTGTAACACAAATGCGGATTCATAATTTTCTTTTCTTTTGGGAACAACTACGAATGTTAGATTGCTCCTCAACCACAAACGAGAGTCACTCGAGTAACAACATAAATCCAGTTTGACTTGACTCACTCACTACCAGAGAAACATCTTAACATGTTATCCTATCCTATCCTGAATTTCCTCAAATATTTGTTCAGGGAGTAAACTCTACATGCACACGTGCAGACACACACACAGCATTATTTGGATGTTGGAGTGGGATTTCAGTGGAGTGAATTCCATACATTCCTCTTCCTATTCAGTCCACGCAACCTCTTCTGTCTTTATAAGCAAGCTCTCCTTTGTATTTGTCTCATGACCACCATCCCCCGTCTGTTTCTTGTCTCTCTCCACAAGAAGGATCAGCTGATCTGTTCAGTGTAATAAATTTATCTCTGGTGCTAATGTCAGTAACTTTCTTAGGTGTATTCTCCACTTTGTCGGCTGGTGAATCTTCTTATTTTGCAGTGTGTCGGATCCTGAAACGTTCTCTTGTTCTCACCTTCGGTCTCTTCCAGGTGACTCTGCCGATGCGGTTGCTCTGGTAGAACAGAGACTGGTCGGTCGTCGGGAACAGAGGGTCTTCAAACAGATGTCCATTCTGCTGACACTGTCTCCTCAGAGCAGAGAACGACTGACCCTCGTACGGAACCGCCATCACCCTGCACACACAAACACACACAGGTTTGGATATGAAGTGAAATCAGTGAATCGCCCACGATGTTTAACGAAGGAACCTTGAGCTACATGATTCCAGCCGTAACCACCAAATGACAAGATATTTTTATATTCATAAAAACATCAAAAGGCTCCTTCTGTAAGATTAACTATAGTTTAAACAATATCATACAGCAGAACTGAAAATAAAGGCAAGGCTGAGATTTACACAATGTCAGTCACTTCGGAGAAGAGATAAAAATCCAAAAGATATCTGAGGATAAATCAAGAGAACACAGTGGACGTCGCTCACATTGTGGTGTGGATTAATAAGACGGAAATCCTCCTCTTTCAAAAACTTTAAACAGTTTTAACACACACACACAAACACACACGGTTAAATATCATTACATAAACTATCCCACCAGTCATGTGACAGGACGGCAAACAGAAACTCGGACAGTCATGTTTGACTACGGATCAGCAGCAAAGCAAACACATGATGGAAGTGTGTGTGTGTGTGTGTGTGTGTGTGTGCGTGTGTGTGTGTGTGTGTGTGTGCGTGTGTAGCAGTATTAGGTGCCGATCTGGTGAGTAGTGTCCTAGCAGCAGTTTCCTGTCTACCAAATACTGTGAGACAGCAACATAGAGAGGAAGTAAGAGTGTCGTTGTGTGTGTGTGTGTGTGTGTGTGTGTGTGGTTGTGTGAGTTTGTTTGGGAGGAAGGAACTTGTGTTTTTAAGATGTGTAATCGGTTTATCTAGATTTATACCGACTCCCTGACATCAGGACGTATCGCCTGCCTCTGATCTACACGTCTCATCTGTCGGCTCCATTACGGTTCATGTTTGTCGGCAGATTCTTGACGGCTTTGCTTCAAGACATGATGGACATCGTTTTAGAGCTCTAGATGCTGGTTGCATTACTGTTTATTAGTTTACTTTGTGGCGCTGCAATGTGCATTAAATATTCATTGTGTTTTAAAAGCTGCTTTTTGAGGCCGCAAAAATAATGTAGATGTTGAACAGCAGATAAACACGACTGCTAAACAACAAAACAGAGAAGCAGAAGTCGTTTTATCAGAGCATCTACATATTGTATTAAATTAAAGTTTCAATTCAGTTAGATTGTGTTTTTTTCCTGTTCCTACAGTTTAATATTGAGCCTCAGATTCGTAGCTTAAATATTTTAATTAAGAATGAATGAAATCAGAAAGCGATTCACTTGTGTTGCTGTAGTGCATGTGTACTTTTGTTTTGAACATTTTTCCAGGAAATTACCAATAAATTACCTTGTTTGAGTCATACTATATCTATTTTTAACTGACACACTTCTAAACAAATGATCTCAAAATGATTTTCTGTGCGAGCTTCAGGGCAAAAGAGGTTTGATAACCTTCGTTCAACCACAATAATAATCACACAGCTGTCTCTCTCTTATATTTTTCCACATAAATAATTTATGATTCTGAAATAATAATAACAATCTGCACAATGCTTTTGATACAATCAATGTGGAAAGAGGAATTAAATGCGAGCTCAAACTCAACATCATTAAAGTCATATATCAGATATAAACATGAAACACACAGGGAACATTTTACTGCACTGAGTTTTTATTTTTTTATTTTTTTGCTTGAATAAAGGTTTTAAACTTTTACTTGTACTTGAGAATTTTCACAGTGTGATTGAAGAACTTTTATCAAATCAGGGTTTGAATACTGCCTGGATGCAGGTTACCATGGAGATCGTTCAGGGGAACATCAGGCCAGTCAGTAATTATATCAGTGTCAATTAAAGGCGCTTAACACAGAGAGGATACTGAGCAGAGCAGATTAAAGAGTGTGTGTGTGTTTCTCTGGCAGAGAAGACCTCGTAGAAAACTAAAAAAGGAGTTCACATTAAACTTGTTCACACGGAGCTCTGTGAATAATCCACCTCCATCGTAGTGGAGACGCGTATCTCAAAACCTGAACAAATAAAACAAACTATCTGCTCGAGGTGAAAAGTGTCAACACTCTAGGAAATGACGAAAAACGGAATTGTTTATGAGCTGAGTGACGTCAACACATGAGGTAAGAAACTGTAGTTGTTAAAGGAGCGGTTCGCCCAAAAGTTAAAATTCAGCCATTATCCACTCGCCCTCATGCTGATGGAAAGTCGGGTGAAGTTTTATTGTCCGACATTAACTAGAATGGCACTCAGGAGAGAGAATTCAATCTGAATCCAATTATCAGAGCTGCACTTTGGTGGAAGTTTCAGGTTTGCATCCCTATCTGTTACTCCACAGTGACTGAAGAAATACTGGATTTTTATTAGGATCTGCGTCAATCTCTCAATCAAAGACACCAGCCACCTAAATATGGCTGTTTTTTTTATCAAGACGCATGCTTAATTTTACCTGAGAAGTTAACAAAAATGTTCAAAACTCCCTAAATCGCAATGTTAAAGAAGACCTTTCCCTTTATCCGGATTCACACAGAAACTTGACGGAATCTATTCTGGGCCGTGACCCATCCTCCATCCAAGTTTGGTGGAAATCTGTTCAGTAGTTTTTGTGTAATCCTGCTGACAAACCAAACAAACAAACAGACACTGATGAAAACATCGATGACTGAGGTTTCATTTTTGGGTGAACTGTTCCTTTAAGGAAGGCAGGCGGCTGTTAAAGTCACCTGTTCACACTCATTAGTCTGCTGTCAACCACTGCGGTTTACTCCTCTTTCTCACTACTTCTCTTATTTCTTTACCAAAGTCTTTACATTTCCAGCTCACTTTAGATTTTCTCTTCACGTGACTCCACAGTTTCTTAATGTGAAAACAACTGACACCTGATTTACAGACTTTAAGACCACCAGTGTTATCTGCAGACACACAGAGGTTCGATTATGACGCAAGAACTCGAGGAAAACCAGCCAAACATGGGTGTGGTTTCATGTGGGCACCAAAAGACATGCCACCGCAGAAAACTCAACAATAGCTCAATGCAGATGTTAATAAAACATGTGGACATTTCAGATGACATGTGACACGAACAGCATGAACATTTCGATGTTTCCGAATGCAGCTTGGCCAAACAGTCTCTTATCTCAGGATCCTTAAATGAACCTAAAACACATTCTGTACAAGAGCCTCAAGCTTTTTCTGCTGTGTGAAGAAAACCACAGTAAAGTCAGAAACACCACAGGAAATTGGAAAAACTGGCCTTCAAATTAATAGCGCAGTATCTAACTGCAAAATTAACAGTTGACACCTCATGAATTATTCTTTGCGGCTCTATTCAAAACTGCCTCCAAACAATCTTTTGTGACGTAATTTAATGTTCTTATCATTAATAATCTTATTTTCATCTCGCAGCATCTGCACCAAATGTCTCTCAATGACCATTCAAGCTCAATTTTGTGTCATTACCCTGCTGAAAAAACAAACATAGACCAGCATCAAAACCAGCACCAAAACACAACACATGCTGGTCTTGCTGGTGAAAAGCCACTAGCAAGCCCAGCATATGTTGTGTTTTGGTGCTGGTCTCTGCTGTTTTTTTCAGCAGGGTAAAGGTGCAATGAGTAATAGTTTATCTAAAACACACACAGAAACATATTTAAATTAAAACCAGAATCTGAAGATATAATAGTTAATTATTATGATTTCTGTGTATTGTGTCGTATGGGTGTTGACTGAAATTGCACGCTGACCAGTTGGCCAAACTCAGTTAAAAGCTCCTGTGCTACAACTTGAGAGATGACAGGAAGTGGGATGAGGGTAATGGGGATGACATGCAACAAAGGCTGAGGGGTTCGACCTAAAACCTGGGCCTCTGCAGCAAGGACACAGCCTCTGTATGTGGGACGCTCACTCTAACAACTGAGCTAAATGATGTAAACACCAACACTCTCCCAGAGCTCTGAGCTCACAGTCTGAACTGCTAGCTGCAAGGCTAATTGACTTAATTAGCAAACTGCAGCTACAGTTAGCAGCAGTTAGCTGCTATTCCTGTGATGTGCTGCTTCCTATTTTTTTGTTTCAGTTTTAATTTGATGTGAAGCCATTTCTAATATGTTGCACTTTTAAAATTCAGATGCATTATTAAAGTTTGTTTATTGAAAGACAAATAACATATTTCAGTGTACAGAAGAGTGTCTCAGAAATGTTCATTAAAAAAGCGTGTTTTATTTTGAAGGTAAGCGCCGGAAATGTGTTTGTTAACGCATTCTCGCTTGAATGATGGCGAGTTTTTTTGTTTTTTTTGCGGAAGATTTGTCATCCTGAGTGAAGCCGAGACACGAAACTGTCTAATAATGTCCTGAATTACTTTAATACTTCTCTTGTATCCTTTACTGTTAGCTACATGCTAACGCTAGGTTGGTTTTGTTCGTAAGAACAGTTCCATAAATGTTTTAACGTGCACTTTGTCAAAGTTGAAGATTTCCATTCAGCTTTTCTGATGCAAGGTTAGTAAAACAGACCCATCAATAACGGTCAACACTTCAGTTTCCAGTCCAACCTGAGATAACTCGGGATGTAAAGCCTCTTTAACGCTCAGTTAGCTTGAACTAATTAGATGTACCTGGTTTAACGGCCGCTCTCTGGCTCACAGCCGCTCTTCTCCTCTCGTCTCCGGGGGGTTTTCGGTGTTTTTGTTTTATTCCCTCTCTCTGTTGTCAGGTCGGTGATGTGCGGATGTTTCAAACTGGAGTTCAGACAGCAAACAGCGCTGAATGGGTGTCAGGAGGAGCCTCCAGCCCGGAGCTCCAACCGACAACCCGCCCACTCGGTTCTGAAGGCTCCAGCGAGGAGCTCTGCTGCGTTCAGGCGCGGCACGGAGAAATTAGAACCATCAAGTTAAAGTGCACTTGAACCCTGAACGAATGAAGAGTTTTATCGTTAACTCGTACAGTGTAAGAACTACGTTAATCCACAGTAAACAATTTACGTGTAAACAACATTTTATCATAACGAATCTAGAGTTAGACCTTGACAGTGAACATTCCTACAGCTGTGAATGCATCTTGTTGAGTTATCATGTCCACTTGTTTATCACAAAAAACAAAAAACACATCTCTGGTCAGTAATATATGTAAATATCATGTTGCTAAATTCTTCCTTAATTGAATTTATTTTAATAAAATGAAAAAATATTTTCTATACTTTAAAGTTGTCTAAGGGCAACTTAAAAAAACGCCCCTGCCAGACAACTTTATACATTTATGTCTAAGTTTTCTTTCTTCCTTGTTTCCTTTTTTCATTCTCCTTTTTAAAAAAAATCATGTTTTTACTTCCCAGTGCCCAAGTAATTACAGTAAATCCACCACTTGTACACAGTAGAGTGTGTTTACAGGTCTTGAGGAGTACAATGACAGAAGTGTGGAAATAGTTGCATAGAGCCTTTTGCCTTTAGTGATGTCATTCAGTGGCAAAGTTGCATTGTGGGAAATGTAGGCACAATGTGTTGAAAAGGAGAAAGAATGTGTTAAAAAAAAGAGTTTGTATCTTTGGTTCTATTGTGTCGATTCTGATCATTTGTTTTAATCAGCACTACTTTTCAAAACTTGGTGCCTTCATTACCCACAATGCAACTTACCCACTTAGTGACATCACTGTAGGCAAATTATCAGATTACATGCAGCTTCCTCTGGAGCCACAAAACACTTCGTACTACTTTTTATTTTACACATTCACTTGTACTCCCCATGTGAAGATCTGTAGTTACATTCTGCTGTTTTTGTCGGGACATCGAATTGAATAACATTAGGGTTTTTTAACTGTTCCTTTTCTTTTTGTAAAATTAGATACATTTGCTAAAGAATGCCCACTCATATTCAAATCAGCATAATTTCTTGTAGTTTTTGTGTCATCTCTTCATATTCTGATTTAAATATCTGCCTCTACCTTTTCTTGGTTAATGTATTTACATATATTTTTAATTGTGTCTGTCTCTTTAAATAAACTGATTGTAACTGAGAACTCACAAAGTCATTGTGTGTCAGCGTACTTGGTCAACAGTTGATTCGGACTCTTTGAGTGTTCACACAACCACTGTGAAATCTTTCCAAATGACATGATGTTCAATATACTGTGACCTGCTCACAGTGCTGTAGAATAGTGGCTGAACTGAAATGCTATGAACACCTCTAAAGAATTTAACTATGGGTACCACAGACATATCATATTAATGTCACATTAATGGTAGGTTTCACTCTAAAGAAACCAGCAAAGGACAGGAAATACAGCACATTAGGATTTTGTTGTTTCCCATAAATAAAGGAACACCCTTCACATTTTATAACATGGAAGGAATTTACTGTAACAGGTTGTAAAGTTTCACTCAGAGTGTTTGTCGTACACCGCTGTCCTCTGGTGGGCTCTGTGGGAATACAGGACGAACTCGGCTGCAAAATGTTGAATCATCTTTTTAAACCAGTGTTTTTCAGTCAGTGTCTCAGTGTCAGGCATGTGTTAGGTGTTACTCTGCTCCAGCACACCTGATTCAAATGTATGGGTTGTTGTCAGGCTTCAGCAGAGCTAGATGAAGCAGTGAAGAAGTGTGAGACGAGCCTCACGACTAGATGCCACTAAATCCCACACACTGAGGAAAGAGGACTTGAATCGGTTGTGACCAGACCCGTCATGGTGGCGATGTCCACTTCTTCTATCCAGTCTACGTGATGTATGAGACTGATAATTTTAACACTCCCCACATGGTTGCCAGCAGGGCTTAACTATACATAGATTACTTAGTCGAGCTTTAACAGACAAGGACAGCAGCATATTTATGATGTGATCAAGCTGTCAGGCCTCCTCAGGCTTTAACTTTACTCTTACGTTCTCAAGCTGTTGTACAGAGAGCAGGTGGCTTTATGAAACAATGCCACTGTCACTGTGATGCTATTAATCTTTAACATCAGAGGAGAAGACATCCACAGTGTCATGTGAGAAACTGCACTTTACACTTTACCAGAGGAGACTGTCACACAACATCAGACGATGTGTTCACACACTCAAAGGAAATCACGACTGCATTCAGAAGGAATTCTACAAGCTGTCACAGGTAGATATCATCGAGTCAGACTATACAAGGATCGTTATCACGACTGCTGGTTCACATGTAAAAGATGCAGCTGAGGATCGTTCATATATTCTCTTACTTAATCACAGATTATGCATTAAATAGTAAAACTTTACTGTTAGGTTTGACTGTGAACTGATTCACAAACTAACTTCGAAAATGTTTTATGACAGGACGACAATGAAACTGAGATATTTACTTAAAGACAAACATTGCTCAATATTTTCAAACAACAGAAATTTAAGTTAATTTCACATGTTTAAGATACATCTTTATATAAACTGACAGAGTCCCACCCATCTAACAGTGGACAGAATATTTTGCGGGCTGCTGATCGAGCAGAAATTGGAACATATCAAGGTTTTCTTAAAGGTTAAGTTCACCCGAAAATGACAATTCAGTGGCAGGTCAGGTGAAGTTTAGTAGTTCGCAAAACTTTTCTAGAGCTTCACAGGAAAACAGCATTGCAGCATTCAAATCAGTTTGGGATCTCTGGGCTTCTGGAGACTTGGATTATGCTGTATGGAGCCATTTCTATGGGTTTGCTTTTTAAAACAGGTTTCCTGCTACTTCAGTTGTTGAGGAGAAAAATGTTGAAATCTATAAATGTTTGATTGACCACGAAACTTCACCTGACTTTGATAAATCCATCAACATGTTGGCGAGGAGAGAATGACTGAATGTTCTTTTTTTGGGTTAACTTTATTTACACAGCCCAAAAACAAAACAAAGATGGAATTTGTTTATTCTAATGTGTTAACTGTTTATGTTTATGAGTATAGATCGCAGCAGGTTTAAACACAAGTTTATTTTTTCCTGATGTCACCTGCAACCCAGCTGAGAGACACTGACTATTGTCATTTACTGCTCTTGAACCATAAAAACACATCTGACTCTTATTTCCTGTGCAGGTTTAAAATGCTAACCACGTGGTTAACACTCACAGCTCTTCTGGCCGCCTCAGCCAATCCAGAAAGAGCAGCTTTTACCGTCGCACCAACCTGCAGGGTCAAAGGTCATCCAGAGTTAGAGCTGACTTTAAACTGTGGAGACAGAGAGAACACAGGTCAGTAAAGACGAGCAACACACATCCACACCTGAGCTATTCAGTTTACGTTATTTCACCTGATTACTGCTTCACGAGGAGTCCTGAGAAATCTCTCGTCAGTCAGCTTTATTTGTATTTCTATGAGATTTCTTACAGCAAGAAAAACATCACTTTTCCTTTATTTCAGTTTCTGTTTGGCTGTCACACATCAGACTCTGACTCCTCATCTGTAGCTGCTCCTCCTTTCATGTGCAGGTGTGGTCCAGTACTGGCACACACCCTTTGGAGACCTCCAGAGTCCTGGTTCTCACAATAAACTGGACCCGGTCTTTATGCACCATGACGGGAGCCTGGTTCTCCACAACACCAGCACTCTCCACAGCGGCCTGTACTACTGCCTCCTGCGTCACACAGAGGGAACAACGCTGTGGCCCTACCAGCTCCACGTCAGTCATGACAATGAGGAATACAGCAAATATGAGCAGCACAGCAGCTGTGGTGCATTCAGGTTCAGGAGGGATGTCGGGTCTGATGCAGAGAGGCAGGAAGGCGTCTCAGACGGGCAGTTTGCAGGAGCTGTGGCAGCTTCAGTGCTGCTGACATTTGTGTTTGGCTTCGGCGCTGGAGCTCTGAGCAGGACGCATGTTCTCAGGTGCATTCAGGGACCTCACACACAAATATTGATTTATACTGGGATTAGATCCCCCAAAACATTTCTGCTAAATCATACTGCAAAGGTTTCGTCAGTGAATGCTCAAAACAAGGTGTTATTAGTTTTATCAGTTTTTCATCTGCTGCTGAAGTCTTTCTGTGTATTTTGGAGGTAATTGTCAAAAGAAAAACAAATTGATGGATAATGTGAAAAGGATGTAGATGGAGGTTAGATAATCCTGTTAGCCTATCGCTTAAAATATGTAAGATTGTTCCAAATTTGAACGTACCGGTCAAATAAGTTAATTGGTAATTTTGTACATTATTAACTGAAATAATTGCCAGTGAATGGAAAAATCGAGGCTATTTTCAACTTGCATTTAAACAATGTCATAAAAATCAAACTTTGCTAAATTGATTTGGTGATTCTTGATGTTATCTGGATGTTGCTCCCATTGAAAAAAGACTTAATTTCAGCTTAAACAAGACAACTTTTCAGACTGGCAGCTTTAAATTCTAACAATTGCTTGAATGTCCGGATGCTCTGCCAGTTTGTAGAGCTACACACTAAAGGAACTCAAACAGAGGGGAGAATAACAAAAACAACAGAGCTCATCAGAGCAGACAGAGAAGTCGTAAAACTGATCTAAAACTATAGTATCTCAGTAAGAAACATGCTCTCTCTTAACTTACTCTTGGTCTTTCCTCTCAGGTGTTTAGGGGCAGTCGCCACAAAGTTGCCTTCACCATGGAAACGACGATGCCGAGCTGACACACCAGACCATGCTCCCACGGTCACCATGACAACCCCGGCGGCCATGTACGACAACCAGACCTTTGAGATGGAACAGGTGGAGATTTCATCGACAAACTCATCTCCACCTCCAAAACCTCAGAGAAGCTTTAGGGACAAACGACGGGAGGAGCAGGAAACCACCACCTATCTGGAAGGATGTGACTACAAACAGGAGGAGGAGAGGGAAAAGGTGGAGGTGGCAGGAGGAAGTCTGGAGGAGAGGAATAAAGGGGGTGTTGTAGAGGAGGAGGAAAGAGGAGAAGATGGAGGGAGTCAAACTGAAACAGATGATGAGGAGAGCAGTGAGGAAGGAGAGAAGGAAAATGGAGAGAGCAGGGAGGAAATAACAGAGGAGAAAGAGGTGGAGGAGGCAGGAGAGCAGGAGAATAAAAACAAGGAGGCAGAGTGGAGCAGAGGAGGTGAGGAGGTGGTGGAGAAAGGGAGCGATGAGGAAGATGGAGAGACAGGGAATAACAAACAGGAAGACCCAGAGCCAGCGACCTCCCCTCCCCGACCGAGCCGTCGCAGCCGCGTCATCCGCCTGTACCAGTATGACGACGATGGGCAACGATACGGCCACCTTCCAGACCCCGCCCCTGAAGAGCCAGGCCCCGCCCCCCGGCTCAAACAGCGCTCCCTCTCTCTGACACGCCTCAGCGCCATCATGACTGCCGCATCAGCGGGGCCGCTGGACACAGAAGAGACAGGAGGGGAGGAGAGCACACACTTCCACATGGAGATATGACACAGTGTACAGGGGAGACAAAATAATAAAGTCAGTTTAAAGGGACATTCCACCTGACAAAACCTTTGGAACAAGTTCCTGTTGTATAATATGTACTCAAAAAAGTGTTTGTTTAAAGAAACAGAAGCTGTACAAATCAGAAGCAGCCTGTCATACTTTTATTTCCTTTTTATTACTGTGAAAACATCTACAAACAAGACACAAAATGGGAAAAAATTATTATCAAGAAAACATAAATTCCACAGCTCTTCTCTCAGTTCATTTTTTTTTGTTTGTTTTCTTATTTTAAGAACTCTTCCTCCAAATCATTCTTTTCTCCAAATTAACACTATAAAAACTCGACTCGGTGAGAGAAAGGCCTCCTGACCACAGTTGGCTGACGATGCACAGAGACGATCTCTGAAGGGATGTGGGTGTACAAAGAGTCCGCAGGGATGATTCTGTAGTTTATTATTGAGTCGGTTGGATGTGAAACTGCAGTTTTTTCCTTTTTATGAAACGATTAAGAGATTCCTCCTGTGTTTGTGGCTTCAGTTTTCTCTCCCTCCTTCTCCTTTTTGGTGTTGTGATGTCGTCTGCTACGATGCTGACCAAGTTTTCTGCCATTCCACAAACTCGTCTAGCAGCACTGGCCCTGCAAACAAAACCACAGGGACAGAAATAATATTAATACACTTAGCTACAGTAACTCAATCAGTCCTGTGTTAGAAAACTGGATCCTAATTAGGGCCAATATTTTCCAGCTAATTGCAAAATCATCAAGTCTCTCCTGAGGTGGAATTAACATAGCATGCCTAATCTTATCGTGATGGCATTTACAACTATAATGCTCTTCAAAATGTACGCATTCACAAGGCAAATTAAGAAAACTGATTACCAGCAGTTTGTGCTCATAGAAAGCCAGTTTAGTAATCCGTTAATTTGGCAATAATGATAATTTTGGGCTGCTGCTATTTCATTTTATAGCCTTAACCAGCTGATACAGATGACAATCAATATCCTGCTTCCCTAATCCTGATCAAAAAAATAACAGTTACTCTGAAAGTGAAACATCAAAATTAATAATTTTCACATAAATAGTGATCTGTCTCTAAATGCTTTTTCCCCCCCATTTGTAAGTAACAGTTTGTCAATTATTCACAATAAATACATGTATTTATTCTCACAGCACTTGAACACAATGAACAGATTTATTTTGGAAAATTATACCATTGACTGTTTTATAATCTATAGACTTGGACAATCAATTTTGGTAACTTATTCATATTTCAACACTTTTGTCTTTTAAAATAATTCTTACAAAAGGTAAGTGGCAGTGATGACCCTCAGAGGGAACACAGAGACCAGAGTCTAAATGGAGGAAGCTATCATATTAGCTGTGCTGCGTCATCCAGTGCAATATAACCCTTTACTCTGCTCGATGAGAAGAAACATCCTGAGATTTTCTCTCTGTATCCACGAGTGGAAGAAGCCAGAACGAACTACAAATAATTCTGATTCCAGCTTCTTAAAAGTGAATATTTTCTGGCTTCCTTCCTCCTCTACGACACTAAACTGAATATCTTGACATTTGAGGACGTTATCATGGGCACTGAGAAATACTGATCGAAAGCTAGTCGTTCACTCACAAGCTCCGTCTTCATCGTAGTTACTGAGGTCTGTGTTGATGGTCCTGCTGAACTCCAGGACGTTATACCACTGGTCCTTGTTCATCCCCTTGTACTTTGACTGCTGTGAGAGAGACAAGAGGAGGAGAAGATGGACAGGCATTTGTACGCTTGTTTTGCCTTTAGATAAAAATGTGTTAGTGATCTTTATTACACGGCTCTTCTTAATGCTGCAGAATGCTCCATTCACTTGAATGGGGCTTCCCAACGGTCGGTGGTCAATTATTTTCGTATAATTGACCGTCGTCAAGGAAAGTGGCCTTTTTGCCTCTGATTCGTGTATTTCACAGCACTCCGCACTCTAGACTCTTTGTTCCGCATGTAGTCCGGTCACTTATCACCCCAGCTGATCTGTAGTCTACTTCATATCGGAAAAAACATACTCCTAGGCCACTAGTATGGATGAGATTCACATTACCTTTAATATTTTTGGAAAATATGGTGATTTCGACTCTTGGCAAAAGGCTGAGTTGTCGTCACTGGTCAAGAAAAGAAAAAGATAGGAAAGCAGCAAAGAGGGAGAAGCGTAACGGCACAAAGTTTTGGATCACAGGGACGTTGAGAAAATAGAAGAGGATCGACACGAACCGAACACCAAAAAGAGCACGATATGGGCCATGTCAGTTTTAAAAGACGGGTTAGAGGACTTGAATTCATGACGATTCATCAGCTGCGTTCTAAAAAAGTGTTCAACGTCTTTGTCGTCGGTTTGGCAAACTATATTTCTCTGCTGAAAAACACTATGAATGGTAACAAATAAACTGTGAAAACACACAGTGTGAAGTTTTTTTTCGTGTTGGCAAGTAGCCATGTAATAAGTGGGATAATGTATAGAAACGCTTCGCGTCGGAATCCGGTTTTATCCCGTCGGGATTTATTTTCCCGATAATGACCGCTGTTCTATACATTATCCCTTACATAAGACCGACTTAAGTGCTTGTACAACATTAATAATTGCAAAGCACTTTTCACTGGCCTGTCCATACAACCACATGAGACCAAGGGATTTACCTCCAGGAACTGTTGGAAGACGGGGAAAAGAGGCCAAGTTCTCCCCAGCAGCAGGGCCAGCATGGATTTAGCCGTGTCCATGTCCAAACTCCTCTGGTCCTTATCCTGATCAAACAACAGAAGCACAAACACAACAGCAGTGAGCGGGAGGTGACAGAAGTGCTGTGACCATTCAGTCTGTTACTCCCGCTGATAGTCACTTTTCCACACAGCTGTGAGGTAATATTTAATCGGACTGTTGGAGAAAAAAAAGGCTGCACATTCCTTCTATTAAAATCTCAACTCATCACTGCTGCAAAGTTAGAAGTTAAACCACAGTGGGTGTTCAGTTACTCAACACAAAAAAAATATCCAAACAAAGCACACTCACTCTGGAGAAGTCGAAGGCATATCTGTAGATGTTTTTGAAGACTACAGAGTCATTGAGCTGATTGCGCAGGTAATCCAGTTTGCTCTGTAACCTCTCTGTGCAGTCACACCTGCAAGTAGTTGAAAGACAACATGCCAAACTGTTTTTCTTACAGGTCTATTGAGAACAAAAGACGCTTGTTGATGAGTGATGAGGTACAAGAGGTAAATAAAGCTTTTGTCTGTATACCTGTCTGTGGTACATTCACATGTTAATAAACTAATCAAGATGATGAGAGCAAACAAAGTCTGATTTGAAAATTCCATTTTAAGCAACAATAAACTGAAAAAACTGAAGTTTTCTTACTGTAATAACGTCATTCCCCTGAGCCACTCGTCTTTTGTGAAGAATCCCATATTTGCTGCTTCTAGATGCCAGGCTATAACTAACATGATAATCTGCAAGAAAGAGAGGAAATACATTTGTCTAAAAGACCTTAGTGGATGTAAACAGAAAACTGTGTTGTCTCTCTCCAGAATGTTTTCTTGAACTGTAAAAAAGGCCACAGTCTTTCTGTGGCAGTGGAAATGAAGGGAAGTAGAGCAGAAAAACTAGCTGTTTGATAACTCCAGGCTCAGGTCATGAATAGGCTGAGTGAAAGTGAGAGACTCACATTCTCTGGTTCCACACCAATGTCTTCACAGAACTTCTCCATGGCCTCTGGACCAACCACTTTGTCGGGGCCCGCATACTCGTGGAACCAGGCCAGGCACTTCTTATTGGAGAACAGCTTCTCAGAGATCGGCCTGGCCCCACGTATCTGAGTTCTGGTGAAACTACAATGCAGATCACAGGTTTAAGGATCACATAACAGTCAATAAACTCATAATACAATGATTAGAAATATTCATTCATTTAAGTGACTGAAGGACTGGGGACTTCAGAATATGTGAACTACAAAATCAGTGTTTCCCAGAAATACATGTATTTGTGGTGGTCTGCAGCAATGTCAACATTGTCTGCCACATAGATTTTTTTTTTTTTTACTATTTTTGGAGCTATACGTCCCGTTCTCACTCACTCACGACAGCGCACCCATCAATGAACAGCATAATGTAATATTATCCGATACAGTGGATGGCGGTTTGCTTTTTAGTCCCCCGGTAAAACCAACTTAGAAGAGGAGGACTATTTAACGCAGTTGGCTTGACCATAACTTCCTCTGCAAAGGAGACGGCTGGCCTCACCGTCGAGATCAAGACCCCACAAAGAGCGCCAGGTGTGACCAAGCCGTGTACTTATATCGTCATGTGATGCACTGGGGTCTTTTCCCCAAAAGCAACATTGTGAAAGGCGTATGTAAAACGGTAATAAAAGCCTCACAACCCCACGAAACTCGTTTCACTGTCAGAAATATGCCAAGTCGGTCCAATAAAATTTGGAGAGACAAGAAGAACTGATTCAATTTTATAGCCATCCAATTGAGCTCGGCGGTAAACCAGAAGTGCGCCAACTCGGTCTGCAGAAGTCTCGAGTGTGCATGCTCTATGGCATCCCAGCTGGACAGACAAATTAAAGTTTGGCAAGTCTGATTCTGTGGCAAACACTGAAAACTGACCTGATTTGAGGGTGAGGAGATAATGACTGAATTTTCATTTTAATGGTCAACTTATCCTTTAACTTTAATATTTCTCACATGGTCACCACACACTTCTGAACGTGAAACACACTCACACTTAAATCACATAAAACCCAAGCAGCATTATAGCCCTGCTCCTCCTCCTGAAGCAGCGCTGATTAAGAGGACAAGTATGTGCTGAGTTCCCAAGTGAGTAGAACACGCACACACACGCACACGCACACGCACACACACACACACACAGACGCACCTCCTGCCAGGTGAAAGACAACCCTGCCAGTCCTTTTTCTGGCTACTGCAGGGTTCAGCCAGTGGTAACCTTTAGCCTCTAACTCATCAGCTACCCATCAGAGGTTTGACAAACACGTTACAAAACACCCCCACAACTAAACTCAGTAATACTGACATTCAGACATGCTGGTTCACAAGCAATGAAGACTGCAGACATTTCATGCACCGCTGGGAGATAACTTTGTATGTGTGTCCTCTCTGGTTGTTGTGTGAATGTGTGTGTGTTTACCTTGTGATTTTACACTTGTGCTCATTATCATCTGCATTAGGGAGCTTCCTCTTCTTCTTCACCACAGGCATCACTGAACCTTTAGTGGGCTTCACTAGCTGGGCTACAGAAGAAGAACTTCTTTTAAAATCACACGTTGGCAGGGTGTAGTCAGATAACACCTCCAGATGACAATACTAATCCATTTCAGAATAAAGTGTGCAGGAAGCAGGTCATACCTGTGTACTTCTGGCTGCCCTGTCCATTCAAATCTAAGAGATTCTGGAATAAAAGAAATCACAACTTCATGAAAACATCCAGACACAAACTTGTATAAACTTTAATCCAGTCAATGGAGAGATATTAAGACTGAGATAACATTGTGCTGCAAAGTGTAGACATATTATTTCTGTGTGAATGTTACATTTAAAATTAACATGACTACTCACAAGCTTGTCCAGTGTTTCTGATACTGTGCAGATGTCTGCCAAACGACCTGGATTGTTTTTACAAGTAAACACGTCATAATTAACACAAGAAAGATATCATTAGTACTCAGAGAATGTCAAACATACATGATAGACATTAATTACTTTTCATTAAAACCTTTAGGAAAATGTGGTCATGACTGATTACACTAACAGCATCTAGTTGAAAGTCAAATATTATCAACGTTTGTGATGTGATGAACAGTAAATATACTCAGTTCACTTCACAAAGTAATTTGCCAGGTATAAATGCTTTCTTTGATGTGGTAAGCAGATGCAGCTTATTACCGGATGACGCCGCACTGCGTTTTGTTGTGAACACGCCCTTATTTTGCCCTTATGGAGTCTGGTATTTTGAAAATCCCACTGTGCCAAAACAGCGGCCTCCTGAAGAAGAAGAAGGGGGGCTGAGTTTGTTCATGGAGCACTGGAGTGTCTGAACACCACATTTGTGAGGTCGGCTGCTAATGTTGGCCGATAATATCTGAGTCAGCTTTCCAGATCATCACAAAAGGTGCTGGATGGTTGTTGAGGGTCGGGCTCAAAACTGGGGGAACCATTTCTTTGTGGACCTGGTTATAAACAGGAAATGGTCTTCCTCAAAGTGTATTAAAATTTCCCTTCAGTGGAACTATGGTACATGACCCAAAAAAAATTAAAGAGAGACTCAATATATGTGGACAGGTGTCCTAAAAAAACATGTGTAACAAATTTTCATTAGTAGTTTATTAGTGGAGTTAAAATTCAACTAGAATATCATATGTAGATATTAAAAATGAATAATGGAAATTGGCGTTTAGAGTTTCACTGTATGAAGGAGGTTTAACAGACTTAGATGACACTTTCAATCAGATATTTGCTGAGTGTAGTGTGCCAACAGCTGTCTGAGCATGACTCATAATCCACCAAATGTCTGCGTCTTTTTCATCATCTGAATATAGTGACAATACTACGTTAAGAGGTATGGTTTACAACTAACCAATACTGTATCAATAATATCGCATTAGTGCAATTAATTTGTATGTAATTATATAATAATACTGCGTCATCAGTGTATTTTTCTCCTGTGCTCACACTTAGTAGCACTGGTTAATATGGACGCTAACATATCCTGAGTAACTCATCATTACTCACAGAAAACATGGTTTAAAACAATAATACGATTAAAAAATGTTTATATCTTATACTTCTGATAAAATCACATAACGTTATGAAAATAAGTCCACTGTATCGAGACGTATTTTCAACGAAAATCCGTAGAAATGGACAGGATGAGTAAACAAATCATCACATTTGAGGACTGAATATAAAACTCTGCTCTAGCTCCTGTTGTAAGCTGTTGTCTTTAAATAAAAACAGCTTTGGGACTCGTCCGTTGACGCTAGCTGAAGGCTAACGAGGTTAGGATGACGAATATTTAAAATCGCGACCAGAACTCGCTATTCGTGTCGATTAAAAGCCACAGACACTTTAACTACAACATAAAACAAACATTATTAGTTTAAAATTATTCTGGTTTTCAGTCTTTGCTGCTGGGAGACTTCTTTTGTTTGCTAGCTAACATTAGCGGAGCACCGCGGGTAACAGAGCTACACTGCTAACGTTAGCTATATTGTCAACACACATGTCAAAGACCTGTCAAATCTACCTGAACCCAATTCAGACAGAGTATAAACGAGTTGCTTGTTTACATAATCAACACCAAGTAAAGTCCTTCAAATACAACAAACACTTACTTTTTACAGTTAGCGGCTGGCTGACAAATCAGTCCTACTTCGGCTTCACCGGGGTTTAGACTGTCGCCGGTGTTTCCGGGGAGTGGACGATACCACCGCTTTATGGGGGTGTATGCGAAATAAACGTTCCCGCGTCAACGTAAATATTTTAATAAAAGCATTTTTACGAGGATATATTTGAAGGCAGTGTATATTGTCGTATTCAAATCATGCACACATTATTTTAGTAAACAATAAAAAACGCAAGGAAAACGGCTCGCTATAAGGTCTACCCTACCTGACCGCAAAGGGAGAAACGTCCGTATTTTTAAAGGAACAATCCTTTATTTTTGGCACTCACATGTAGATTATTTAGAGGTAGTCACAATCAATAAACCAAGACACTGATTGTACCTTGACTTTTTACTCCAGGTTATAAACTGTCATCAGTGTCATGTCACTGTATCCATTAAGTCGCCTTTACTTTTCAGATTACATGGTTGGTTTTTTGCAGTTGCATTATTTTCACAGGAAACATCAGTAATTGCAAATGCTGAAACAACCTCAGAAGCACAGCTGTGTGTCTTTCCTCTGTTCAGTTGAGCCCTACAATAAACCCCAACGTGTCATCCTTTGCTAGGAAGGTGTCTGAACATGCAGTCTTGGAAAATGTGTCCAGATTTTCCTTCTCAATCAGTTGATGTGAGCTTTAGGACACGACAAGTGAGGGACAGGAGCCACCTCGAGAGCAGCAGGTGATCTATTCTGACTGTGGCCGGCTCTATCCCAGTTACATTCCACCTGTATCTACCCCTCCTGTTCATCTGGGGGATGGTGTGTGTCAGCTTGAGCTAAAAGTTGCAGAGGCAGGAGAGCATGCAATACCTCCTTGTCTTTCCCTGTTTTACTTTTTCATTCCTACACTTGATTGTGATTATTTATTTGACATCAAACCTGCAGTGTACACAGGAGTGTGAGGAACAAATTAATTCAAACTGTAGTTAGTTAGGTTTCATACATGAACTATATCCAATTTGATCTTGTTAAGTATCTTGTATCAGTTACCACCAGCATAAGATTTCCAGACAAAACAAATAATTTCTAGATAACTGACTTTATTGCTTAATCTAGCAATGGCAATGAAATAACCTTAATTTATGTATTTATTGCAGTTTATGGTCATTCAATGTACACTTCAAGAACTGTAAAACAGATCTGAGATCATCACTGTTGCAAACTATGCACTGATGTGTTATTTTGTAACCTTGAACCCCTATTTTGATTGATTTTGTTTATTTATTTTTGTTATTATTAAAAAAAGTGTCACTTTTAAAACAGTGCGAAAATGGACTTGCTGTCTGCTTACACAGCTGTAGTGCAGTGTCGGTTCAAGCAAGATACACTGGTCTGAATTTAAAACAATCAGGTAAATTAATTTTACAACATTTCCTACTGAGATACGTTAAAATATAAACAGTGAAAACATAACATAAATAATTTCACATGTTTGTTCTGGCTAATCTTTAGTTAACCTTTTAGTTAATGTAAAAAACACAGTTTTTTTAGGCTCTAAATCTTAAAAAACTACAAATCCCAGCGACAGCCCGGACTCGGCGTCACCGGAAGTTATACTGTTTGGTATAAATGCATTTCCGCCTCCGTTGAGGGTCCTTTCCTGTCTACGGCCTGTCTGAAGATGGCGGTGCAAATCTCCAAGAAGAGGAAGGTTAGCGCTGTTTTATCACCGTTTTACTCACACAGACAGCAGGATTATGTACAAATGGGGTCGCGTCGGTTGGGATACAACTGTTTCGGGTTCCCTCCGGTGTTAGTCGAGCTTATCCACCTCTGATTGTGAGAGGATTGATCCAGATGCTGCCGGCGCTGCGACCTCCTCATTTGGCTAGCTAACATGGCTCACACCGCAGCAGCCGGGCGTGAGTTTTAAACCGGGACCCACCGACATGAGACCCGTACTCATATTAAACCCGGTCCGGTTGAGAGTTCGGCTCCAGTAGACCTCAAATCTTGTTAAAAATATAATCTATTGAACTTGGTTTTAGGTGTCCTATTCTGGTTTAGCAGATGCGTTAGCTTCATAGTCAAATGACTGGGGACAGCTAGCTAACACAGTGTAGTTGGCGATGTAGATCAATATATAGTGATATTAGTAACGTTAGATTCAAACATAATGGTAGAGTAATGCAGTTATTTTAAATGGCTGTTAACCGCTGACAACAGCATCTTATTTAGATTACAGGGTCAGATTCAGGAGAAACTCAGTTTAAAACGAATATGTCAGGAACTTGAATATTTCTGGTAATGTAACCAGTGGCTCTCAAACAGTGACCCCCTAAACTGACACTAATAAGACCATGTACCACCATTTAATACGATTTTTCACCCAAAGTATTGCAGCGTAGAACTTTTGCTTTAATTTGTTTTATTGCTGAAAGTTTGAAATAAAACATCCTGTCAGTGTTTCTTATGGATGTAACCAGAACATTTTAACTTTCTATATCAGGACCGCGACGGATATTGCAGATATTTTGGGATTGTTTGTTCAGTATGAGTCTATGCAAACTGTAGAAAAGCTGTTGGGCTAAGTCAGAATGACTAAATTAGCAGTAAAGTTGTTTGAAAGATTCAGATCTAGTAAGAAAAAAATCCTACTATTGGAACCAATTTTAAAAATTAAGTTACACTTTAAGTTGTAATGATTTTGTATTCGTTCAGTGTTTGTCCCTTCAGTGATGATACGATGACGAGTCGGAACAGGACTCAGTCTGGTTCTGATGGTTTCTGGTTCAGATTCACGTTCTGTGGTTCTGCTCCAGTTCCTCAGAGCAGCGAGTCTTTCGGTTGAAGACATCGAGGCATTTGTCTGAGAAGGGTTGAATTATCTGCTGAAAGTACTGTTGTAGAAGAGTTTATGGTCTCTGCGTTTCATACAGAAATATACAATATGTTTCAAATGATTTCCCACTACTTCTGATGTTTGAGTCCATTGTATTTCTTCATGGTGATGGTTTGAAGAAAAGCTGACCCTGTTCTCTCTCCTTTATAGTTCGTCTCAGACGGTATCTTCAAGGCCGAGCTGAACGAGTTCCTGACTCGCGAGCTAGCTGAGGATGGCTACTCCGGTGTGGAGGTGCGTGTGACTCCAACCAGGACAGAGATCATCATCCTGGCCACAAGGTGAGTGTCTAGACGTTACCCTGACAAACGTGCATGGGTTTATTTGTGTTTAGCGCCACCACAGCGGCTGAAAGTATGGGATATTTCAGCCTTTTTGATTTTTGTATAGCAAGTGCAAAATGTTAAGTTACAGAACAAAACTTATGCACAACATTGAACACTTTCATAGGATGAAACCGAACTTAAAGTGATAGTGAACTTTTCTTGTGATGCTAAACTACTTTTGTGCACGTGGTCACAGTGTGGTGCTAACTCTGTAACTGTCCGTAGGACCCAGAATGTTCTGGGAGAGAAAGGCCGTCGCATCAGAGAGCTGACTGCTGTGGTCCAGAAGAGGTTCGGCTTCCCTGAGGGCAGCGTCGAGGTAAGAAGTGCTTAATGTAACAAAAAACGTGATATTGCTGTAACAGAATTTTAAAGAGTTTGTTCTACTGAGATACAGGGAAATAAGTTCTTACTCAACTTTGAAATAGGATGAAATGGTCCCAACAGTAAAAACAAGCTTGTGCATTGTAGCTGATGTTAAAACATCCTGTTAGTGTTATTTAATTTAATGTAGGCGCACAGGCTTCAGTCTTGATTGTCCCCCCTTCAGTGATGATACGATGACGAGACAGAACAGGACTCAGTCTGGTTCTGTGGGTTGCTGGTTCAGGTCCACGTTCTGTGGTCCTGCTCCAG
This sequence comes from Diplodus puntazzo, assembly GCA_963678695.2. Classification (NCBI taxonomy): domain Eukaryota; kingdom Metazoa; phylum Chordata; class Actinopteri; order Spariformes; family Sparidae; genus Diplodus; species Diplodus puntazzo. The sequence goes on along the minus strand of OZ023162.1, from coordinate 2,950,244 downwards.
TTCCCCAGATCAGGGAGTCCTTTTCACATGAAGACACAGAGGCATTTGTCTGAGAAGGGTTGAAGCATCAGGAGTGTATCGCATTTCCAAAAATGAAAATATGATGCGTGTGAAGCAAATTTATCTGCATGTAATGTATTAATATATCAGTGATAGTTGTTACTTTCCATTGACAGCAAGCAGGTTGTTGACTGAACTCTCTCCTCTCTTTTAGCTGTATGCTGAGAAAGTTGCCACCCGTGGTCTGTGCGCCATCGCTCAGGCAGAGTCTCTGCGCTACAAGCTGCTGGGAGGTCTGGCTGTGCGTAGGTAAGCACTGCTGCTCAAGAACTGGGAGGATTTACTGTCAGTTCATTTGAAGCTTCTATTGAGGTTTTTGAAAGAAGCTCCAGATGGATCCGTAAACCAAAACCTCAATGTCTATAGTGCTGGAGCCAGAGTTGATTTTCTTGTTTGTATAAATTCAGTTCAATGTCAATTTTATATTTGAAGCTAATAATGATAGAGTCCTATACTTGTTAACTACACTTTTCTTCTGCTTTAGCTGGTAATTCCTTTGCTTTATAATTCAGTGTGAGTCTTTTTGATCAAATGGCGTTTTAAGGTTTTAGGGCATTGTGGTATATTTAGAGCGTGTACACGCTAACAATCGGACATGAAGCAGCTTGTAGTTCTGTGCTGGTAGTGAATTGAATGTTTTTTAGTATATTGACGTTAACCATATCAGTTATTGATGGATCTGATGTAAACAAAGTTGGGTTTATGTGTCCTGAAACTCAGCACATCATTGTATGTACAGATGATGGACAGGACAGTTTTATTTTCATAGCTGTATGAAGAGGAAATACTAATGAATTGCACACTTGAGTTGCTGTAATCTGTTGTGAGTGAAGTGCTCATTCAGTTTTTGTCCCTTCGGTGAAGAAACGATGACGAGTCGGAACAGGACTCAGTCTGGTTCTGGTGGTTTCTGGTTCAGATTCACGTTCTGTGGTTCTGCTCCAGGTCCTCAGAGCAGCGAGTCTTTCGGTTGAAGACATCGAGGCATTTGTCTGAGAAGGGTTGAATTAGTATCTGTTGTTGAAGAGTTTATAGTCTCTGCTTTCATGGGATTTCTTTCAGAATGCCACAGAAATATAGTAGTTAACAACATGGCTCTGAATTCTGTTCAAACCGAACACAAACTGCCATCTTTGCAGTAAAGAATAAATAAAGAATGTAGACAATTGTTCATCTCACAAAAGAACTGGAAATTGAGTGTAAAACTCAGTTCCTCTCCATTCACACTGTTCGTACCTTCTTCTCTTTCAGGGCCTGCTATGGTGTTCTGAGGTTCATCATGGAGAGCGGTGCCAAGGGTTGTGAGGTCGTGGTGTCCGGCAAGCTGAGGGGTCAGAGGGCCAAGTCCATGAAGTTCGTGGACGGTCTGATGATCCACAGCGGAGACCCAGTCAACTACTACGTCGACACAGCCGTGCGCCACGTCCTGCTGAGGCAGGGTGAGTACAGCTTGACCCGGGACAGCAGCAACATTAAACAAACAACTGGATTCGAGCTGTATTTGATTTTGCTGGTACTAGTAATTTTCATTGATGTCCTTGTTGGTCGTTTTTAGGTGTGCTCGGCATCAAGGTGAAGATCATGCTGCCCTGGGACTCCAGCGGCAAGATTGGACCCAAGAAGCCCCTACCCGACCACGTCAGCATCGTGGAGCCCAAGGAGGAGACCCATCCCACCACACCCATTTCTGAGCAGAAGGGGGCCAAGCCAGAGGTGCCCGTCATGCCCCAGGGAACACCTGTACCCACCGCATAAGAAGGTAAGAGACGGCACGGCCCCAGCAGTTGGTTTACTCGTTACTGTTACATGTTACCTTTAGTACTGACTGGTTTCAAATGTTCTGTTGGGATGATGGACACCACAGAATCATCATCTTTTAATATAATTATGGATCCGCCAGTATGTTTACTTTTAAATAGGCATATTATTAGTAACTAAGGAGACCGATTTGACAGTTGCTAAAATTAAATTACTGTTAATTTTTGCGGATGGACGAGACCAGCGCCCCAAAGTGTTTCAGGAATACACGATGCAGCGGTCATGTGTACGCTTTGAATGTTAAAAGAAAGTATATTTCTGTTCTAAGTGTTCAAATTTAGAATAAACAGCAACAGAAAAGTAACAACTCCAGTAAAATTGAGTTTTGAGAATATTGTGCTTTTTTATTACACTACTTGAATTTGATGAGCGTTGAAAGGCTGTTGTGATGTCAAACCAGTGTTGTAGTGAAACTGCAGTGTGATGATACACGAGGCAAAACTAGCACATTTTGACGAAAAACACTGAATTCTATGATCAGAAAAAATGTAGAATACAGGACCTGATAAACATAATGGCTGAATATCATCAGAGGACATTATAATTTCATGTTAACCTACATATTACAAACTGAAGCATCATGGTGACTTCAGTGCAGTTAGTTAGCTTAATTTGATGTATTTTAGGTGAATGAAATATGTTTAAAACGTCGCTTTAATTTGACAATATCCACGCAGTGTAGCAAATGTCTGTTTTAGTCCCTTCGATGAAGAAACGATGACGAGTCGGAACAGGTCTCAGTCTGGTTCTGGTGGTTTCTGGTTCAGATTCACGTTCTGTGGTTCTGCTCCAGTTCCTCAGAGCAGCGAGTCTTTCGGTTGAAGACATCGAGGCATTTGTCTGAGAAGGGTTGAAGCAGCACACAGACCTGTTTTTAAGACTGAGGAGAAAAGAAGGTCAATAACTCAAACTGAGCAAAGAAAACCAAAACATACTGGTAATGATTTACTTTCACAGGATTTATTTGAAAGTCTTTTTGCCACAGAAGCACAATCGGACACATGACAGCTTTAGATAGAATAAATTGATTGATTAAAAAAACCCTCAAACGAATAAATGAAGTTATACTAGAATTAAAATCAATTTAAGCCTGAAATGAACGAGAACTTATCAAACCTGTAGAGTGACATGATCAATTATAACTGATGGCCCGTTAACAAAAGGGTTTAAATGTTATAAAAGTCATGAGTTGTAAGTGTTTGATGCTGGTTTTAATTGATCGTTTTGTCTTTTTTCAGGTTTTCCAGTTCGACCAGATGGAATCAAGACCTTCGGTTTTTTGTGTACAAAAACAATAAAATCTGGAAAATACACTCGACATGCTGTGGTCACTTTGTTGCACTGTTCGCTCTTTAAGTTTAGTTCACTCGCCACACAAATGTTTAAATGTGAAGCTCCTCAAGTACCTCAGTTCTTTAACTGGTCTGAAATATTTATCAACAAGGTTTGATTTTTCAGCCACATCTAGTGTTGATCAAAGAGTTTTAGAATAGAGTAACACGAGATAATAATCTGACATACATCTCAAATTTCCAAGTCTTTTAAACACCAGTTTGGTCAAAAAAGATTGCATAAGAGTTTTATTTCCTTGTGTTTGCTCTGGGAAGAATGAGTCAGAACTATCTGACAGAAGGGAACAAGATGTCTCACTCTGTTCCAATCGCAGGTGCCAGAAACAGACTGCTGATACAGTTTTCATGGGAATTATAAGAAACTTTCAATTTTTAATTTGAGTGTTTCGTAAATCGTGCTGGACTAACGACATCTTGCACAATTTACAGGCTTCTGTATTTGCACCATCTTTCAAACTCAATGTAAACTACTTCTAATGTTAATATTTTGATACAACATAAAATAATCATATGGGGCAAAACAAAAGTTTGTAAGCACATTTATTACATCAAACCATGTAGGTAAAGCAGAAAATCATCATTCTGCACAGACGTATTTTAGTTTGTGAGGCATGTTAGTTGTGGCAGGTTGAGTTTTGAGGGTATTTAAACTTACCTGGATTTTTCTGATACTTTATACTTAAACTCCATCAATGAGTTACTTTGCAGAAAACATGCAGAACTTTTATTTTGTTTTTGGGCGATTTGGCTAAAAAACAAAAACGTGCTCAAACAGAAAAATGTTCATTATCAATAAATATGTTTATAATTTACTTTGACTTTTTATTGTCAGAGTCACTGTTGATATTTGATTACATTTATTATCAATACTATATCATATTATACACTATACAGATACTTCAATACTTTAACTCGAGCACTGTTCCTGTGGGTGACTTTGACTTTTACCAAATTAATATTTCAACATATTATCTTTATTTTACTCGGTTGGTTATGAGAGCAGTTACCTAAATGTTGATAGACCAAAGTCAAATATTTTCCTACAGAGTGACTCATCTTCTCAGCACTAGAGCACCTGCAGGTCCGGGTTAGGCCACGCCCCCCTGGGTCTTACCTGTTGAGCGGCGTAAGAAGAAGAAGAAGAAGAAGCAGAAGAAGAAGAAGAAACCTCTCAGCTCCCACCTGAACAAATCCTGAAGTAAAGATGAGTCTGCCGGACTACAAATCATCTGAGAAACAGTCTTCAGCTGCAGCTCCAGTAAGAAAAACCGACTTTTTATCACCACAGTCTGAGATTTAGCGAAGCAGTGAGCGTGAAACTCACCTGTTACCTGACTGAACAGGTGATGGAGGCGCAGAGAAGCTACACACCTCTGAGCTTAACAAACATTTGTTCTTGTTTCCGTAATGAGCTCGTTATTTACTGCAGGTTCGTCTTTTATTTTAGTCATTTTAAGGTCTGAAAGAGTTGATTTAAAGCGGTTTAACAGCCGCCATCTTCTACAGGAATGTAAACGATGAGGAAACTCGAGAAGTAACGAACCGAGACAGAAGTAAAAGTTTGTGTCGGAGGATTATTAACCCTTAAATGTGTCTCACAGGGAAACACATGATTTACTCCACTGAATTAAATGTATTGGAGTAAAAAGTACATTAATCACTGAGTGGTAGTGAAGAAGAAGCCTGTCAGATTACACAATATGGAAGTAATCCTGTAAAGTACTCAAATATAAACTCAAATATGTACTAAAACATTGAAATATTACTGTAGTTAAGATGAAAGTCAGCCCTTCAAATATTCTGTGAGTGAAAGTATTAAAGTATCTGGTGTTAAAGTTACTTTCCAGTGTTGTAAAAAGTAATTTAAAGTCATACTTTGATATACATATATTGTATTGCATTATTACTTTGGGAAAGTATCTGACAATACATTTACTTGAGTATCAAAAGTACAAGTAAAAGTAACTTCAACATTTAAAGAATTTACATGTATGGAAATCCAAATTGACAGAATAAATGTAATTAAAAATGTTCTACTTTGTCTCTGATGCACAGTGTGTTAAATGTTTAAGTTACTTTTACTTTGACTTTTATTCTACACAAGTTGTAGCTGTGAGACCAGAGTTACCCAAGTTACTTTTACTTATAAGAGTAATACTGTAGGTACATTTATTGACAGATACTTTATGAATTTTAACACAATAGCTATCTTTTGGGAACTTTTTGTAACATTCAAAGTAATGTTCATTTACTCAATACGGCACTGAAGTAATATTTGAGTACTTATACAGGATTACTTCCATATTATGTAATCTGACAGGCTTCTTCTTCTCCACTACCACTCAGTGATTATTCTACTTTTTACTCCACTACATTTAATTCAGTGGAGTAAATCATGTGTTTCCCTGTGAGACACATTTCAGGGTTAATTATCTTCTGACACACATTTAAAGGTAATATTATACTTTTTACTCCACTACATTTATATCATAACTTTAGTTACTAGTTACGTTGAGGATTACATGCTGCATCAGAGCCAAAGTAGAACTTTTTTAATTATATTTATTTTGTCAACGTTTGGATTTTTAGCAAAGGCTGAATATCAGATCCAATAACTGGTTTATCCGTAGTAGAATGTAGTGGAAATACAAATACCTCACAATCGTACATTAGTGCAGCACTCGAGTAAATGTACTTAGTTACTTTCCACCACTACAGTTACTGATTACAGACCTGCTGTCCCTGCGGTTGTACCTGGTGGTTTCCTGACAGACAGCGGAGACACGAGGTGTTATCAGCCTGAACAAATCAATCAGTCGGTGACTCACGCTGACGCCCGACACTGAACACACAGTGAGTGTGTTGAAGTGCAGACGGAGCTGAAGTACAGCTGTCGTCTAATCTACAGCATCATGTCCACTGAGTCAGTGTAGAGCTGCAACCATCAGTCACATTGTTGATTAGTTGATAAAAAGATGTTTTGAAACTATTTGGGGGAATTTGGTTTCATCATTTCAGTAATTTTTCAAGCATAAATGTCAAAAATGTTCTTAAATGTGAGATTTTTCTGCCTGACTTTGTCATTTGTCATTTATGGCAGTAAATGAAGAGTCGTTGAGTTTGGGACTGTAGAAACAATTTGAAGACGTCTCTCTGAGCTCTGGGAGGTTGTGACAATTTTTTTTACATTTCAGTAAACGCTGACAGATTTATTTATTATTTATTTGTTTTTGGGGTCAGGGAATTAAAATTTAGATATTTATATATCTGTCAATAAACATAATGTTTTCGTAATGAGCCCTCAAATGTGGCTATTAAACACATATTTTACACATATATAAATTACATTATTAAGATTTATACATCTGTCTCTGCATCATGAGCTCTTGAAAAAAGGTGAAGACAACATACGTGCAATTATCGATTTGTCTGTTGTGCCCTGCATAAGTTCTATAGATCAAACAAAGAGTCAAATAATGGAAATAATCTGCAGATAAATTGATAATAAAATGACCTCTAGCTTTATATGATGACAAAAGTTCAAAAGTTCAAATCACACGTTCCCAAACCACAAAGTCACTTCTAACTTATTCAGCATATAAATACAAACACAGACTACATTGGGGTTTAAATGTTAGCTGTTGTTTCAGTTCTTCTACAACATTAAACTAAATGTATTTTTAGTTTTGGACTGTTGGTCAAACAAAACCAGACATTCAAACAGGTCAGTTTGTCTGAATGCTGTGCACTTATTTTTACCAATATCTTCAAAATGACAGAATCTGTTAGGAACCAGAATTAAACTCAACCTGAGTCTCACTTTTAGAAGTAGCGTGTCTCAGTAGGCTGCTCAAATTTGATTCACTCATGAATGAGATGTGCGTTCTCAGGGAGAAATAAACCTGAAGTAAACGAATGATCTTTGTGTCCTCAGGCTTCTCCAGTCGTGCAGCTGAACGTCGGTGGTCACATGTTCACCACCTTTCTGAGCACGCTCAGGAAACACCCCGACTCCAAGCTGGCCGAGCTGTTCAGCGGTCAGCCCAAACTACGCACAGACACGCAGGGACGATACTTCTTGGACCGCGATGGTTCACACTTCGGAGCCGTCCTCGAGTTCCTGAGATCAGACTGTGTGCCCACAGAAAACATCCAGGAGGTTTGAGACCTGCTGTTTTATCAGCTGACTGATGTAAACAGCTTCTGTCACCTCAGAAACAGACGTGATCAGTCTGCCTGTTGACAGTGTGTGTGTGTGTTTCTGCAGGTCCACAGGGAGGCGTTGTACTACAACATCAAACCGCTGATCAAACGTCTGGAGGAAACTCCTCGGCTGTTTGGAGAGCTGGTGGGACGGCAGCAGTTTCTCTCCAGAGTCCCTCACTACAAAGAAAACATCGAGGTGAGAAACAACTTTTATTAGATCACATATCAACATCCTATGCAGCTTTATTCTCCTGCCCCACTACATCTCAGAGGCAAACAGTGTTCTCTTATTCCGCTAAGTTTTATTTTTTACAGCTTCAGTTTCTATTTTCAAATGTTTCATCTGCTTCCTGTCCAGTGAAAACCACGTAGCAGGGACGGGTCATGATTTCTAACTATCTGAATAATCATCAAATAGTTCCCCGTGATTACTGAACGTCAGTCCTTCTTTTTCAGCTAAATAAACTCTTTAAACTCTTTGATTTGCTGGAGAAGTCTTCGTCATAGAGCTGAAAACTGGCTGTTTTCCTGACACCATGATTGTTCTCAGTGGACGGCCGCGCTACAAACATATGATGATCTTATAGAATAAGATGCATTACTGTAGATTAAACTTCCAGCAGTATGTTAAGGAGTTAAAATGAGACACCTGAAACATCTACAGCAGTAAAGTGACACATACACATTAATGACAGGAACATTTTACTGAAACATGAGTCCTTTAACTTTTCATACGTAAAGTACATGTTGCTGATAAAAGCAGGTAAATGATCTGACATTATCTGAACATTTCTTCCAGGTGCTGATCCGTATCGCCAGAGCCGAGGCCATCGCCACCCGCCACTCCACCATCATGATCTGCGTGCTGCGGACGGAGGAGGATTTGGGTTTCTATGACAACGCCATCAGCTGCCTGGAGGCGGACAAGGAGTCGGTGGTGACGTTCGGACCCTGGAAGGCCGTCCCGTCCGTTAAAGACCTGCTGGACTGCGTGAAGACGGACATCGAGAGTCAGGGCTACAGGGTGAGCGTCGAGCAGCATGTCGTGGAGAAGAGCTTCCTGTCCAGGAGCTACGACTACTTCTACAAACTCATATTCACCTGGTGGTGACGAGAAGACCACGACCAAACTGTACACTCAAATAACAGACAGTATTTGATGAGTTATTTGTTCAAAGTTGCTGCAGTTTTTCCTAAATGTTTGTAAGTCATGCTGCATGTTTATACACCCGGGGTCTTGATTCTGAACATTTTGGACACTAGAGGTCAGTAAAGTATCTGTAGATAATTCATTTCAAATGTACGGTTGTTGAAGATAAAGTCTTTATTATCCTTACTTTCTCACAACGAAGACCTTTATATCTAATGATTAATTTAGGTGCTCATGTATATGAATATTGTTTCATATCCTGTGTAATGTCAGTGAAATCATGTACTGCTGCTCAGTTTTAATAAACAACGACAACTTAACAGTCTGACTGTCCTTTTAGATGTTTTGTTGTTCAGGTGATGCTGCAGATCGATGACGTTTCTTATAAGCTTTAATTAACTTACAGTCCAACAGGAGACTGATAGGAACAAAACAAAACTCCTAAAAGTTTAATCTCAGGTGTTTCCTATATTGAAAGGCCCCAACAGCTACCTGGACACCCTGATATGCAGAGTTCAGTCTCTCCAGGATATTTCTATATTAATCATCACCTCGCTTCCTTTCAGCACCTGCTGCAGACGCCTCGGCTTCGAGCTTCACACCATTTCTGCTTCCTACAGCTGCAACGCTTCTTAAGAGCTCATGTTTGAGCAGAAACCGTTTTTTAATGCTGCACTTGACGGTCTGATTATTAAACCACATGCTCGAGGTACTGTGTCTAATTACAGGCTTCTCTTTCAAAGATACTTCACCCCAGAAGACGTCATCACACCAGATTCTTACAATGTCAGAGGTTGTAAACTCAACAGTTGCTTCTTTAACTGCACTTGTAGGAGTCACGGAGCAGCCGAGTCTCCACGATATGGAATATCATGTTCTAAGTAAATGTGTAACAGTGAATTTCACATATCCACCATCCATCCATAACACCTGAGGACATTTCCATTTGTTCTTGTGGCGAAGAACCAAACCGTGATCAAGTGTTTTCGTTGGTGACGAGACAGAAATAGAAAATTAATCCTAAATAAATTGAAACATAAAGAAAGTCTCTCTCATCTCTCCAGCAGCCAGAGAACGGCTGCATTTCTGCAAATGTGAGAAGTGATTGATGTGTGAATGTTTCATCTAGAGAAGATTAGATTTACTGAATGATTAATGTTCTGGCCCGTTAACTGCATCTTAGTTTCACATGTTCGTACTTTTTAACCAGAGTTGGAGTTATAATCTTCACTTTGTGGGGTCTAAGATAAATAATGTGAGCGACAGGAATGAATAAATAAACAATAAGCAAGAGAGAAAGAGGCCACAAGCTCGTTTCCACTAGTTAAAGAGAAAAATAAAATGAAAATTAAACTGGATGAAAGATTATTTCCATTGTAAATCAAAATTATGAGAATAAAAGTCAAAGTTGTAAGTAAAAGGGCAAAATTATGAGGTAAAAAGTTGAAATTATTAGCCAAAATGCCATAATTATGGAATGAAAGTCTAACTTGATCTTATAATTATGAGTTTTTGCTCATAATTTCAGCTTTTTGTGTCATAGTTCTGTCCTATTGTGGGAATATATATATTCCCACAATAGGAAGACATTTTTCTGTGATGAAGATTCAGCCTTTATTACAAATATATATATATATATATATATATATATATATATATATATATATATATATATATATATATATATATATATATATATATATATATATTTGTAATAAAGGCTGAATCTTCATCACAGAAAAATGTCTTCCATCACATCCTCGTCCTCTGTGTGGTGGTCCGGTTTGATTCTGTCGGAAAACGTGTTCCTTTCATCTTATTTGTGTCATTAACATCAATAAAACTAATTACATTAAGAAATGCATTATTTGTGATCGCAGTGATGCTTGTTGGTGATGTTTTAATGATGCAACCTGCTTGTAACTAATTTACATTTAAGTGTTACTCTATCAATGTTTTGATTTGATTTTACTTTTTCTTCTGTGTATTTGTTAAATTAAGAATAATAGTTTTGTCTCTTAAAGTAAGAAGCAGTTTGTTTTATGTTTCAGGGGAATGGACACATTAACATGAACACGAGTAATTCATTAAGTCGTACAAATAAACAGCTTCAGCTGTAAACCCACAATGTGTTGTGTTGAATCTGCTGACGTTATTCAGGCGGTCGTGTATCTTGTCAGAGCAGTTCAGGTGTGAAATCCTTCTCAGTGCTGTGTTGTGTTTCGTACCGTGAGGTTCAGTTGTCGAGGATGACACTGCGTCAGCAACACAACACTGGGAAATCCACCGCCCAGATGAAAAGAAAGAAAAAGGTCATCGAACACAAAAGCTGAACCAGCATGTTGAGAGCGTGGCAGCGTTCACCACACAGCAGGACATTGTTTCAAACCTCCATGTCGCACCGCTTCCTGTGTGAACAACAACAACACACAGTGGGCACAAATACAGCAGCACAAAATAATCAAGAGCTGAGAGTGAAATTCAGGAAAATTATATTCTAATATTGGAGTTTAGGAAGCACCTACTTTATTTAACTGATCTGTTTCTTGTTTTGAAGTTAGTTTTGCTCATTTAACAACAAGGAACTTTTAAAGGTAATGAAACAGCCTCAGTTTGATAGTTATGAAAAAGTGACTTTACTTAAAAACATTGAGGACAACATTGGTAAAACTTTGTCCTCACACAACGTAGATTTAATATTCTGCTTAACTTGGCAATTCAGAGGTTATTGATTCTACGGAAACAAGACCACCAGCGAGAAGACGACCTCGTTCTATATAGTTATTATTCTTACTGCTTGTAACTGGGTCGGATTTTGATGTATCCAGGTCAGATGAGTCATTCTGAAGTGTTGATGACTTGAGTTTAATATACATTTGTATCAATAATATATATATTTATAAATATATACAGATATTTATTTTCAACAGAGCTGTTTGCTGTTTCATTTGAACAGATTTGAAACATGACTTTGTTTCTCGAGAGCTTTATTCTTCCTCTGTACGGAGAATCGTGGACCTGCGACCTCCCCGACAGTATTTTCACCACAATGTGTCACAATCACATTTCCTCTTAAAACCCCCGACGAAAAATTGCCCACAGCTGCTTTTCACACCTTCAGTCACATTATAAGAAAAGTGACTGTGATACGTGACAATAAGACACGAAGGTCAGGAGGTGGAAGTGTTATCTGTCTTTAATTTATATTCATTCTGATGTTGTTTTATAGCTTTATTAATTAATATACATCCTGCTCAGTTTACATAATGTATATAAACATGTATATATACATCATGTGCACATTTTTATCAAGTATTTATTATTTTTATTTTTCTTTTATGGTGCACAATTTTAAAAATAACAATAAGAAACTTTTAAGGTCAAACAATCAACCAGTCTGTATTTTTTTCATCATCCTTCACCTGTTTGTTCAGTTTTTGTCATGCGTCACATTACTGATGTAAACAAACTCAACAAACTCTGATTTTATTTCTTATAATTTTGATGTAATAAAATTAGTTTCAGGCATCTTTTATGTTGACGGTACAAAGATGATGAGAGAGACGAGGTCATTTATTAAAAAACACCAAACTGAAGTGATAAAAAAAAGCAAAATGCGTCTTAAAAATGTAAATCATAACAATTCTTGTTTGCCGTTGAGTCTCTTTCTCTTTATTTTATATTTGTCTGTTTTCAGTCTGATCATCTTCACAGCTTTGTAGAAATGAGCATCTTGAAAAAACAGTTTATGGACATTTATTCACAAAAATTTGTAAATTTAAAGGACAGTTCCACCCAAAACGGAAAAAATTCAGTCATCATCTCCTTCCTCCATGCTGATAGAAAGTCAGGCGACATTTTGTAGTCAACAAAACATTTCTGGAGCTTCACAGAAAAACAGCGTCGCAGCGTTCTCCTGAGCAACTGACGTAGCTGGAGACTTGTTTTAAAAAAACATAAAATGGCTCCATACAGCTCGTCTGTCGAGTCTACAGGAGCCCTGAGGGCCCAAACTGAGCTGATTTACGCCCTTTCTTTTGGCTGAAATCTTCCCCGTACTCAAATACGTATGTATATATTAATCTTGCGTGCATATTTTATTAGAGTTATTATGTTTCAGCACTTTATACATTTAATCTTTAGTCACTCTTGTCGTATTAACTTTCTCATTTTACACCTTGTTTAAATCCTCCATCTAGAAGGAGGAACTATAACATGTACACATTTTCCCCAACAAGGATTAATAAAGTATTTCTGATTCTGATTCTGAAACTGTGTTAACATGCACCTGCAGGTTGAGGGTGTAAATTACTCTTTTCAAATCATTTTGGGATCTCAGTACTTCCACGTTTTAAAACAAATCTCCAGCTACATCAGTATTTTAGGAGAACACTGCACTTCTGTTTTTGCTGTGAAGCTCCAGAAACGTTTTGTGGACGACAAAACTTTACCTGACTCTCCATCAGCATGGAGGAGAGGAGATAACTCAATACGTTTACATATTTGGATGAACTTGTCCTTTAAAGCAGCAGGTTTTCAAGTAAAACAAAGCAGAAACAGTACATTTATTCTCACCGGGCTGATGATCTCCATCTGCATTTATAATCACAACACGCTGTTGAAAACTTTGCAGAAAGCCGGAGAGAGGAGCTGAAATGATTAAATCTCAGGTCTCATCACTTCATCCTCTAATGAGCCTTTAATTCATAATATCAAAACAATGTTCAGTGTTTGTGTCTCTCGCTGAGGATGAAGGCTGATGGGTGTGTGTCCTGTTCAGTTCAGTTAACACAGGAAATGAAGACGGTCGTCTAAAGAGCGGCAGCAGCATCACAGAGACACACAGAGAGCGTCTGCAGGAGTGAAAACAGACATGACAACCGTAAAAGACCTGACGAGAGTCCTGCTGCTCACCTGTCTGCTTCCAACAGGTACGATTTATTTTGATCTGTTTATGGCTGGATCTGATCGGTCAGAGGTGGAAGAAGTATTCTGGTTAGTTTCTTGCCTACATGAACTTTACTTCAGGGTTAGGTTAGGTTTCTTATTTGTTGTTTGAGGTTTAGCTGCTGACTTGATAGTTTTTCTTCTCTGTTTCAGTCCATTTCTGTCCCGAATGAGAGAGGAAATGAAACCGAGAAGGGAAAGCCACTCTTTGATTTATCGTTGATCACAAATGATTAAAAAGAGTTTATCAGTGCTTCTGCTCCCAAAATCTAAAAGATGCAGGTTTCCATGTAACATCAGTCTGGAGCGGATTTATCTGAATTATAAAAGATAAAGATGAGTTTATAGATTATTAATTATTCTGATGTTTGAAGTCTCTCTCTGCTGAGCTGCTGACACACACTTTTGTGTTTCCAGGTGTGAGTGTAACAAAACAGTCAGTGTTTGTGTACAGTAGACTTGGAGGCGACACCCTGCTGCCCTGCACTGGCCTGCCCTCAATCCCAAACTGCTCCCTCGTCTCCTGGACCTTCTTCAAGGGCGGCCAGGTCCGGTACACCGAGGAGGTGAGCAGGGGGGAGGTGAGGATGGACTCAGACAAATCCAGCCGCCTGTCCATCACATCCAACTGCTCCCTCACACTCCGTGACCTCCGGGTCGACGACGCCGGCTCCTTCGTCTGCCTGCAGAGTGAAAACTCTGTGACTGACGTTTACCTCTCCATCCTCACCATCACCTCTCAGTCCTCCATCACTGACCTGCAGCCTGGAGGAAACCTCACCCTTAACTGCATCCTGTTCACCTACTACGATGCCGGCAGCTGCAGGTCGTACTCCAGCATGTTCAACCTCAGCTGGGCGACTGCGAACGGGACGCTGCTGCAGCCTGAAGACAGCAGGTGCAGATTATTTTGTTATTACATATTTTATTATTTGACCTTTCATAACACTTTTCGACACATCTGATATTTTTCTTTCTTTTTCTTAGCGTCAACAAATTCTATAAAACCCCAAAACCAAAAGTATTTCTGGTTACATGGAAAATATTAAAACAGTTTTACACTAAATTAAGTGATGTGTCTTTAAATGCCTTGAAGCTTTTAATCAGGATTGAACTTTCTTGACATGTGCGGAGTGGTTCTGCCCGCTGGGAGCTAATCTGCTACAAATACAACATATATTTGTATTTATTAATTCATTAATTCACTCCACCCGTTCCCACATTGTATCCAGGAACAGTATTTGTGTTTGTGGTTCAGTTGAAAGCTCGCATGTCTTCAAACGCAACTCACGCTTTGTTTCGAGCCTTTAAACCATCGAGGCGTTCAACAATCCTCAAAACCTTTAAGATCTCCAAGCTTTATCGTCCACAGAAGAGTTCTGTTTTGTGACCAACACTAATTTTATAAATCAGTTGCTCAGTGTGTTTTTATCAAACAAACAGGAGGAAAAAGTACATTTGTTTGGGACTATTTCTAGCGGTGGATTAATCTACATTTGGGGCTCTTGTGAGCGTTGGCGGCAGCAGGAAGTGTGTGTGTGTGTGTGTGTGTGTGGGAGTTGAAATAAACTTCAGTGTGTGTTCATGCTAATGAAGGAACAACAGTGTGGCTCATTGGTGGGTTTTCAAACAACAATAGATCGTTTGGTCACAGAGGAAGAAGAAATATGACACTTTATTTATACTTTTACGTCTTTGGATTTGTTGATGTTAAGATACTTAATATTAACCGACCTGTCGTATTACTGCTAAGTACTCAAAGACAGCAATAAAGACAATATATGAAACATTAACTGTTGACTGACGGCTGTGTGATCTGACGCAGGTACGAGCTGATTGGTCGCTCTCGCTGCAGCGTCACCCTGGTGACACACCTCCGGAGGGAGGACAACAACAGGGCGTGGAGGTGTCAGGTGACCACCAAAGGAAACATCAGGGCGGCGTTTCAAGACTTCACACCCAGGTTTTTGTTCGAAGATGCTCCCAGCGTTCTGATTCCTTCAGCTGACGTCAGCTGTCCCGTCCACCTGCCCATCAGCCGCATCACGCTCTGTGTGGCTCTGCCCATCATGGTCCTCATCGTGGGCGTCTGCACAAAGACGGGAGACCGGAGGAAGGTCAAAACATCTGCAGCCGGCATCGAGCTCCAGGAAGTTCACTGCTGATCAGCTGACTGTTGGTCACTGTGTCTGTTCTTGTCATATATCAGCTGTTCTCTGCTCTTTGAAATGAACCATGAAGGTGAAAAACAAGAGAAACAAACTCCTGTCCAAGATTTTGGTCAAAGAATAAGACAACAAATACAGAAGGCATTTTTAATGGAGCTTAAAATGTACAGATAGGACAGTTTTTAAAATGTATCTTATGGGGAATTTCACACAGACTGGAAAAATTAGACAGAAAACAGAAAACAGAGGCGAAGCAGAGATATAACTTATTCAATTTGTGCAATTTCGGCAGCAACGTGATTCAAGTTGTAAGGAAATCTCTCAACATTTTATTTGTTTAGAACATTTCACTTTATGTGATAATGCAACATGAAAATATGTTCTTATAATGTGAAATGTTTATGGTATAACTATAAATTATCACTGTCGAGCCTGAAATGTTCATATTATAACAAGGTGAATAATATTTTGTTATAACAGGCAAAATTTCTTCTTATAATGTGACAAGTTTGTACTCAGAATAACATGGAAAACATCTTTTTAGATCTTGTTATAACTATAAACTTTTCATGTAATACTGATCCATTTTTTCTTTTTCTGGTGTGGCAGCAACAGACTTTGGGATCAAACAGCTCTAATCTGTGAATAATCTACTTAAAATATCAGAATTAACAGAATTGCCAGCAGTTGTGTTAGTAGTATGTAGAGGAAAAGAAATGGTGATTAGCTGGAGTAGTTTTAATTCACCGGTTAAAACCAGGAACGAAAATGAAACTGCTCTTCTCCTTTTTTTTAAAAAAAAAAGAAACTGTGACCTTAGAATTAAACACTCTGACATGTTGTTAGAATCAGGTTGAATTGCGTTTTGTTTGTACATTTGCGTGATCTGTATTCTCATAAACAGTCTTTAATTTTACCTGTAAAATCTACAGTGTCTTTTTTTAAACATACTTGTTGTTTCATGAGTTCCACTGCTTTACAATACTGACAATAGCTGAGCTAACACAACTACTCAGGCCACTATTTTAATAACTGATTACTTGTTCATGTACTTTTTTTCTTGCTAATCCACCGACCAGTATCTAGCTGAAGATTTGCCACTTTTCTATTTTACTGAAGTATCTTGGGGTTTTGAACCGCTGGTTGAACAAAATAAACCTCTGAAAATATGACCTAGATCCTCTGGGAACCTGGAACGGACATTTTTCACTTTTTATTACATTTCTTGACAAACAACTAATCAGTTAACGGGGAAAATAATTATAGATTATGAAACCAGTCCTTGTATGCAGCTCCAACACAGAAAATAGCCTATTTTTAATACTGAGATGCCCATTTGTGCATGGATAGAATTATAAGTTGCTGTAATTTTCCCTCCTGTCAACACTGGCTAAAGAGAAATAATTCTCTTCTGAACTGATTTCAGTGACAAAATCCACAGGAATGAGGAAAAAACATATTATTTAAATCCACCTAAAGGTAACGTATGTACAACCCACTAAATTAAAAACATTTGTTTGACTTTAATTATGCTGATAAATGTAGTAAAGCGTCATCTGGGTAAAAGGGCGATCAAAAGTAACGGTGTTTACAAAACGCGTTTTTTTTTCTTGCCGTAGCTACGGTACGTGTGAATGGACACATTGTGTTGCTGCTGAGTGAGAAAGCTAAGCTAAGCTAAGCTAAGCTCCTTTCTCCTAACATGGCAGCACATCTGAAAAAGCGAGTTTATGAGGAGTTTTCTAAAGTCGTGCAGGTGAGCTCATTAAACCTTTTTGTCGCTGTAAACTCCTCAAACGAGACGAGAGCCGATAATTGTGTCTGACAGCTAACTAGCATGTTAGCTAATGCTAAGTGGCTAACTAGCGTAAACCAACAACAAACAGCCGCTAACAGTCACAATCCGTCTGTAAACACAATAAAAGCTGCTGTTTGACAGTTATAATCAGACTTTAGGCTGTTGTTTGTGTGACTAAATTAAACCGGACAACCTTCTTACCTAACATTTATTAAATGTGAGCTAACTATTAAGTGGAAGAAAGCATAGCTAACTTTACATATTGAGTATAAAAGTGGCTTTTAACGTTTTTTTTTCTGGCTCGCTATGTGTTTTTATTACACAGTTTATATTAACAGCTGCTACAGACGGCTGCCGTTTTCTCTCTTCATAAATATATAAATATAAATATATTCAACCACTGACTGCATCTAATAGCATCTGTTATATAGCAACACGTAACGTCATTACAACGTTACTGTGTTTATTAGTTATGTCAGTATATAACATGTCAATACTATTAAAGTGTGATACTAACATGTTGAGGTTTCTTGTGGAAAAAAGTCTTTCTTTGGTTGGTGCTGTTATTCAAGCATGATTTAGGGAAATTGTTTTTAAATGATTGAACCTACAAATTTAAAATTATACGGTTGTCATTATTACACCATGTTTTTAAGGGCCTGGTTAGCACTATGTATTAATGAATAATGCTTAAATAAATCATCCTAGATTTTGGATTTGACTTTTCCTGTTTAATATCCAATACCAGGGAAAACTTGAAACAAGAAAGCACAGATAGTACATGTGTATAGATACTGTAGAAAATAAATCAAAATGTTAAGTTAAAAAAAAAAGTTAATCAACAGAAAATAGTGACTGCTTTTTGGATAAACATCACCTTTTTTATAAAATCTTTGCATGTGACAGAGAAATGCTGTATAAATAAGGAAAGTTTAAGGTTTTGTCTGACATAAACAGAGAGATTTCACACCATGAGCAGTGACGAAAATGTAGAAATGATTTTTAGGTTCAGTCTATTTTGTGCTGACAGATCCCTCATGAAGAAGCTCCAGCCAAGAAGCTGCGTCTGTCCAAACCCAGTAAGTCTGCGGCTCTGCACATCGACCTCTGTAAGGCCACCAACTCCACTGATGCTCTGCAGTACCTGCTGCAGTTTGCACGCAAACCTGTGGAGACGGAGAGCGTGGAGGGAGTGGTCAGGATCCTGTTGGAGCACTACTACAAGGTGAAGAACTGTGGGTCAGAACCCGGAACATGTGTGAATAACCTCTGACTTTATGAAGAACTTGTAATCTCTGGAAACTCGTAATGAATTAGCTCTGCTCTGCTGACGGTGTTTTACTCTCTCAGGAGACGGATAACTCTGTGAGACTGAAGATCGCCTCTTTGCTGGGTCTGCTGTCCAAAACACAGGGCTTCAGCCCCGACTGTATCGTAGACGACGCCATCAGCGCACTCAACAATGAGAGTAAGACACTATTTTGATATAACAGTGATATTCCTGGTCTTCGCTGAGCCCTGCCGACAGAGTGTTTGTTATTAATAATACCTCACTTTTTATCGTCCATATGCACTGAGCAGATTTTTATCTTTAGCTTAGAGACTTTTTAGTTTGGAATTAGGAAACTTTGAGAGAGTTGTCAGGCTGAGGAGATCTTAAATGACAAGCTGTCCCTTTTATCTTTCTGATTAAAGATTGTATGAAGATATATTTGGAAATGCTTTTATTAAATGGGTCACACATTTCTTAAACACCTCATTAAACTTTAACATAACATTAAATTGTATAAAAGTAAAACAAAGTGTCTGTTTTCTCTGTTCTGTTTCTCTTTGTGTGCAGAGTCCCATCAGGTCCTCGCTCAGCTGCTCGACACTCTGCTGGTCATCGGTACACAACTACCTGAGAGTCCTGCAGTCAGACAGAGGCTCATCGAGGTGGCCTGCAAGGTGACAAACATCTACACAAAGTTTACATCATCAGGTGTTCTGTGCAGATTCCAGCACAAAGCAACAAAACTCATCTATGTTATTCGTCTGTTTCATCCTCTTAGCACTTGTCTGACATGTATTTCGGGGTGAGGAACAAGTGTCTGCAGCTGCTAGGATGTCTCGGCATGGTGGACTCTCATCTGACCAAAGACAACGAGGGTCTGGGCACATCGTTAGGTTTGTTCCTCAGTATATTTACTTAGCTGAACTAACTTTGACTCTTACTTTCCTTATATAAGTGTACAATGTGTGCATGCTGTGAAACTGTATCATGTGTCCTCAATGCCTTAAAGTGTATGGAGTAAAATATTTATATAAAAAAAGGTATTTTAGAACATGTATTTTAGAAGAACAATTTTTGATTGGAAATATTTTCAGTTTTCATGGAATTTTACAAGATATAAAGTGTCTGCTTTACACAAATATTTGAAATCGGCTCTTGAAAATTCACATCTAAGGGGGATGACTGTGCTTTGAGTTGTTGCACTGTGTCCCTACAGGAGCAGCGAGGGAAGTCCAGAGTATAATCAGCGACTACTTTGGAGACCAGGACCCCAGAGTCCGCACTGCAGCCCTCAAAGCCATGGTACGACGCCACTAACACCTGCACTCATTATTAAAAATCACAGACTAACCAGCACTACACTCATGTAATTTGTGTTCTGTTTCCAGCTGCAGTTGCATGAGAGAGGAATGAAGATTCATGAGATCATTTATGAGCAGGTAACAGAAACGTTTGTCTTTACTGAAACTTTTCAAAACATTGAAAATCCTGAAGTTAACAGACCGTCCTCACAGTGGACAGTTAGACCTGTGTTGAGTTTTACTCTGGTTGTTGTGAAGGTCAGTGTTAAAGCTATGTCAAGACAAATGTTTCTGTGTGAGGATAATTAAGTAAAGATGAAAGTGAAAAGTGTTTTATGGATTCAGAGAGCTGTTAATAATATGAATTATTCCCTGATCACAGCTACAGCGGCTGTAAAAGTGTAAACATGTGTGTCCGTGTGTTTTCAGGCCTGCAGGCTGCTGTCGGATGATTATGAGCAGGTCCGTTCTGCGGCGGTGCAGATGGTTTGGGTGCTCAGCCAGCTGTACCCAGAAAGGTGAGAAGACGCTGATAGTCAGAGTGACTTTCTGTCAGTGTAGCTGTAGCATTAGCTCCACTCTCTGTGTTGACAGTTCCGCCTTTTCAGTGTCAAGGAGGGAAAAGCTCTCAGAGCTGAATTACGATGGCTGTTGTGTCCTCATGAAGGCTACAAATAAAATAAACATCTTAAAACTGTAGTGAAACTGATTCTGATGCTCCAGTTTATTGTCATTTAGTTAGCTTGTTACTTGAAGGTGGAAGGCTGCAAAAAAAACCAAATGGTACTCCCCAGTTTACATTCTCATGAACCCTTTCTTTACTGACTGCACCAGTGGTCTTGCCTAACAATGTTCTGTGCGTCCAATCAGCATTGTTCCCATCCCGTCCTCCAATGAGGAGATCCGGCTGGTTGATGATGTATTTGGGAAGATCAGTCACATGGTCAGCGATGGCTCCTGGATGGTCCGGGTGCAGGCCGCCAAAACACTGGTGAGGGAACCGAACAGCACAGTTATTTTCATCCCTGTACATAGTTTATAAGTATGGCAAATTTTCTGTAAATGTGAAAACATTCAAAAGTTAATCTTGGTGAATGTTTTCAGGGTTCGATGCTGCAGGTCAGTCCTCACTTTCTGGAACAAACTTTGGATAAGAAGCTGATGTCTGACCTCAGGGTGAGTGATTGAAGTTCTTTCCAAAGATATCTGCTGTTTTTATTTTAAAAGAAATTCTGACTCACCGTCTTTTCCTCCTCTTCTTCTCTGTGTCCAGAGGAAGCGTACGGCTCACGAACGTGCCAAAGACCTCTTTGCTTCCGGAGAGTTCTCCTCTGGCAGGAAGTGGGCCGACGACGCCCCGAAGGAGAAACTTGACTCGAACACCGTCAACCTGATCGCCTCAGGGGCCTGCGGTGCCTTCGTTCACGGCCTGGAGGACGAGATGTTTGGTACGTGAAACACGGTGCACAAATGACGTTTCTTAATTTAGAGAAAAATCAGAGAGGACAATTTTCTCACATCTCCCTACTTTACAAGTCCATCTAATGATTTCATGCTTTCTGATTTGAATCTTTTTAATGTTACTTCAGAGGTCCGCATTGCGGCAGTGGAGGCACTCTGCAAGCTCGCTCGGTCGTCTGCGAGCTTCGCTGAAAAGTGTTTGGACTTCCTGGTCGACATGTTCAACGACGAGATCGAGGAAGTGAGGCTGCAGTCCATCCACGTGCTGAGAGAAATCTCCACACATATAACACTCAGAGAGGACCAGCTGGACACAGTGCTGGCTGTGTTAGAGGTGAGTTTACTTTTACATTCAGCATTCATGCACTGATGGCGTTGGCTGCCATGCACGGTGCCCACCAGCACATCAGGAGCAGTTTTGGGGTTCAGCATCTTGCATAAGGACACTGGGGAATCAAACCAGCACCTTTTCGATTGCAAGACGCACTGCATATATTTTCTTGTTAGTTTGTCAATATTTATAATATAATATCAACATGTTTAAAAAGGTGACTTATGTGCTGTAATAAAGTCACTGTCGATCTGTAGGACTTGTCTCGTGACATCAGAGAAGCTCTGCACGAGTTAATCTGTTACACCAACGTCTCCACTAAAGAGTGCATCCAGCTGGCTCTGCTGGAGCTGCTGAAGAACCTCAACAAATATCCCACCGATCGCAACTCTGTCTGGAAGTAAGACTCTCTGTGTGTGTGTGAAATGATTGGATTTTCTGAGTGAGGAAATTTTGGCTGCTTCATGTACAGGATAAGGAGTTTAGGGTAGTAGTTCCCAAAATGAATGCTGTGAAACTCTGGGGTGCCTCAGGGACAGAACAAGGGTGACAAAAAACATCTGATCTCACAATTTTAAAGAAAGTGAGAAATAACACCTGAATCTGTCCCTTTTTTATCTGGATGAGCACCAAAATCCATCCAAGTTTTGTGGAAATCTGTTCAGTTCTTCAGTCTAAACTAATTGAAATGTACAGTGAGAGTGACAAACTCTGTCCTCATTAAAGCATCAAACTCATTGATAGACGATCAGAGTCCTGAATGTGTTGTCCTGTCCTGTGTCTTGTGTTTTATCCTCACAGAAACTGTCTATTGATAATCTGATGACAGAGTTTAATCTTCTTCTCTCCCTCTCAGGTGTCTGAAGTTTCTGGGTTCCCGTCACCCGACGCTGGTGTTGCCGCTGGTTCCTGAGTTGCTCAGCACACACCCGTACTTCGACACACCGGAGCCTGACATGGACGATCCGGCCTGTATCCTTCACACACCTGAAGACCTTAAAACACACCTGTGTTAATGCAGACGAGTCACATCGACCTCATTCTGCCCAGTTCACTTCTCAAATCTGAATCTTCAGCCGCTGACAGTGTGTTAAAATGTTAACATGCCTGCAGCTTTACCACAGTGTGTTTACAGGCTGTTAGTTACAGTTCAGACAGACACAGGTCTGTTTGTCGTCTGCTGCTCTGGAACTGTGAACTTTATGTTTTTCTCTCTTGACTCCGGTTGTTGATCTCAGACATCGCCGTTCTGGTGTTGGTGTTTAACGCCGCCAAGTCGTGTCCCACCATGCCGGCGCTGTTCTCCGACCACACCTTCAGACACTACGCCTACCTGAGGGACAGTCTGTCACACCTCGTACCACCTCTGAGAGTGAGACCCAAGATAGTGCAGTACTCAGAATGAGATCAGCAGTCATATTACTGCAGTCCAACACAATAAACAAAACTAAACGTCAGTATTTAAAGACAGTCAGTGGCTCATTCTAACAGTTCTCCTGTCTTTTAGTTGCCTGGCAGCGGTCTGGACGTGGTGGACTCGCGTTGTGGTTCTGGTTCTGTAGAATCAGCTCAGCTGTTCCTCCAACAGAGTCTGATCAGAGTCAGCACCATCCAGAACCTGGAGGCACCCGGAGCCCAAGACCTGCTGGACTTCACCATACGGTAATGAGGCAGACGTTTGTTTGTTTTTGACTGTGGCCTTCGTGTTGGTGTCTTGATGTACTGACGGACTTCAGAGGTGGAGGAAGAAATACCTATATAGTGAAATTTGGACTGTTCAACTTGTTTTTAATTGATGGAGGAGGAAGAGGAGTGTGTTCATGTATTTTTCCTCCTGTTTGTCTGTCAGAGACCTGCGGCGGCTCGGCGAGCTACAAACTGAACTTGCCGGCGCTGCTGATTTCTGTGCGACGTACCTGCGCTGCCAGCTGCTGCTCATGAAGGTACAAGTGTGTGTGTGTGTGTGTGTGTGTGTGTGTGTGATTTTGTTTATTATGCTTTGAGTAATATTTCTGTGGGGTGCTTTTTGTTACTTCTTCTAGTTTGTGTTTAAAGGGACAGTCCCCCCCCCAAAAAAATCAAGAATAGCTCTTACCTGTGGTGTTATTAATTCATCTTTATTGTTGAGTTGCAGAGTTTTGGAGATGTCTGCTTCCTCTCTAATATAATGGAACTATATGTCACTCAGCTTGTGGAGCTCAAAGAGCCCAAAAACTACTTTAGAAAACACTCGACTCACAAAATACCAAGACTTCTGGTGACTCCGATGTCTCGGTCTTTGTCAGTCACAGTATTTGCCTCGACCGACTCAGACCGAAGACTGATTCGGTCTTCAAGGCTAATTGAGCCATAAGTTAATTAGCTAATGGTTCCTTGCTTCAGCCAATGATGGCTAGCACAGAGCAGCAGTTCCCGTTTAGTCTAGCGATATGCTGCCAACCATGTTTTTGGGTCTGAATGCTTCCCTCCTCGGCTCTTGCCCACGAGTAGATGCACGCTGTAGCTGTAGTTCAGTAGAAAAAATAGTTCCCAAATCAAACTGCTTACAACACGGCCAATAACACCAAATCTCAGCAACTCTCAACAAAAACAATGTAGATTGGAAAAGCAGTTTTGATTTGGGGTGACTTGTCCCTTTACAGAAACATACTGATGTTGATGTTTTACCTTCGCCACGTCTCTTCAGGCTCTGCAGGAGAAGCTGTGGAACATGGCCGTCCCTCTCTGCCTCAAACAAAACGTCACGGCCACAGCAGCAGCTCAGCAGGTCAGCACACACACACACACACACACACACACACACACACACACACACACACACACACACACACACACAGGTTGGTATTACCACACCTGTGAGATCATTTCAGGTGATGTTTGTGTGTGTTGAGCTGTGTGTTGTTTGCAGATCTTAGAGGAAACCTACAAGCTGGAGTTTCTGTACAGCGGTCTGGACAGCAGGCAGGTGGCCACCATACATCATGTTCGCCTCCAGGCTAAAGCGCTGCAGCTCATCCTGACTGCTCGCACCAGGCAAGGGTCAGTATACACACACCTCTTGTACATTTAAGCCTTCATGTGGACTACATCTGTATACTGATGTTTGTCTCTTCTCTTCAGGTTGGATCCTCTCATCAGCAGCTGTGAGAAGTTTCTGCAGGACATTGAGTCTTTTCAGAGGTGAGATCTTTCAAAAACTGTTTGGACAATCAAGCTTTAATTTGTGAGTCAAATGAGGCCACAACTATTTTCCATAACCACAACATGACTCATCTGGTTAATACTCACAAGGCGAGTTTATTGGTAAAGCACCTCTCAGTAAGGGATGCGGCAATTATAGATTTTGGTGGTACTGAGGGAAAATCCCTGGAACACTCCAGGTGTCTTTGTTGGCTTCTGTTTCCAGTTGCTGCCTTCATAACAGAAATAAAACTCTCTCCTTCTGTCGATGTTTTCTGCCCCTCAGGTTGTTCCTGACAGAGCTGCCCCACCTCCAGGACAGCTTTGTGGACAAGCTGTTGGAGCTGATGCCCCGTCTGTCGTCCTGTAAACCAGTGGAGCTGGTGAAGATCCTCCAGACGACGCTGAGGCAGAGCGGCCTGCTGCAGCTCAGACTCCCTGAACAGGTAGTCTCTCAGATCATAAAGGAAATCTGCAGAAAAACTGAGAATGCTTGCTTATACCCAGCAGCAGCGATGAGCCGGGTGGTAAACAGAGAACTTCTTTGTTTCCCTGCCGGTTGACAGATCCATCGGGCGACAGCCACCATCATAGAGCCGACAGGGGAGTCTGACAACCCGCTGAGGTTCACGTCTGGCCTGGTGGTGGCGCTCGACATTGATGCAACACTGGAGCACGTCCAGGATCCTCAGAACACTGTGAAAGTTCAGGTCAGTTTGATGTAAAACTGAATGACAACCTCAGTTTCAAGACAATCGACCCCTGTCACACAAACACCAACTGTGTCTACCAACACTTAAGAACCTGTCAAAATATTTTCGATAGCCAAAGATGAGTTTTGCTGAAGCAGTCTCCTCTGGAAAACCCTGAACTCAGAGTCTTACCAATAACATTTTTGCAGCACAGCTGTGTGTCCGTTCATTAAACCCTTTAACTACTCGTTAATTCACTGAGCGTGAACACCTGCTGCTTCCTGTGGTCTCTGCAGGTTTTGTATCCAGACGGCCAGAGTCACGTGATCCATCCTAAACCTGCAGACTTCAGAAAGCCCGGACCTGACCGACACAGACTCATCACACAGGTGTACCTCTCACACACCGCATGGACAGGTCAGTAAAACACACACTGCTTCATTGTATTCAGTGTCATTTAGTTTCTTTGACTTCACCGCTTTCTCGTCTGCTCCTTCAGAGCCGTCTCAGATTGAGGTGCGCCTCCTGCTGGCCTACAGCTCCTCCTCCACCTCCCTCTCCTCCTCTTCTGCCTCCAAGCTGGGATGGAGCGACAGCATCGACAGCCTGCCGCCGCCAGAGGCCGCCGTGGAGGGAACCATCCCCTTCAGCAAGTCGGTCAAAGTCTTCATCATGCCTAAACCTGCCCGACGCTAACCGACCAACCAACCAACCAACCAACCGACAGACAGACAGACGGACTCTTTTCTGCTTCACATGCAAAACTTTCTCCACTTGTTTTTCTTTCCTCGATCAGGACCGAACGAGGTCGACAGCTCATCATCATCAGTGTTAGATGTGTCAGTACTCATACTATTTGCTTTCTCTTTTAAACACGTTTGCATAATAATAATAATTAAGTTAATTTGTAAGAAGTACGAGAGTTTTGTTCTTTCTCATGATGTTTCATGTGTACCAGAATATTTTTGTATCTACGGTTGTTTGTTATAAAGACGAACACGCGTGATGAATGATTCATTCTCTGAGTTTAATTTCTTAAAACAAGCAGAAAAACATTTTTACTTCATCAAAAATATACTGTAGATTCATTAACTTTAATCAACAACAGTCTTTTTCCCTGACAATTAAAAAAGCGTTCATTGTGATTCCACGTTTCATCCTCAAATTAATTGTTAGAACATAAAGTGCACAGATCTGATCTTCATCCTACTGAGGCCTTCTGAAGCGCTTTTCTCTTCGAGTTCACTGATTTATAGACTTGAAAACATTTCTATTGGCTCTTCTGAAGCCAAACCTGTGTTGGTGTAAAGGCCGATCCACTTCTAACTGATTTCAAACTGCTCTGTAGTCATGCTGAGAAAAGCTGAGAGCCAGAAGAGCAAAACGGAGACTGTGAGAGAAGATGAACTCCAGGCTGCTCTCTGTGTAGTGTAGCACGTCTCTGTTGGTGCAGCAAGGCAGGAAACCGTCATCATCCATCAGCAGGTGGAGTGGAAGACCCCGCCCACCTTGGCGCCCTGGCTGGCCAGTTTGTTGTACTCCTCCACGGCCCTCTCGGTCTGCAGGACTTTGACATCGACGCCTTTCTGCTTCGCAAAGTCCACAGTGGTGGAGGGAACCTGAGAGAAGCGACGACAGCACCGACTCACAGCACGTCTCCACAGGAATCTGACACATTTTTCTACCTATTATTATTTTTCTATCAATTAAATCTATTATTTTTGTTGTTCGACACACATACAAGCGCAGCCTTCTGTCGTACTCTGCGTCAATTTCAACTGAATTTCTGCATATTTCCTAAAAAGCCAATGGAAACAGACCAACACAGCATCGTGTCCTGTGGTCGCCCTCTAAGAGTTGTATTGCTTGTAACACGCATGCTGACCTGAAGAGGTAAGTGGAATAATTTTATATAACTAAGTGACCCGGATTTGTTGCAGGTGTGTTTACCTGCAGAGCCTCGCTCATCCCTCTGCCGATCACCAGCAGGTCGATCCCCTTCTTCAGAACCTCCTCCAGGTCAGCAGGCTGGACTCCAGGATGATGCTGCGGAGGAGACGGGACAGATAACATGAGGACCGTCATCACTGTTATAAGTTCTGTTGTGTCTGTTTGTATCATGTTTCCTAATCTGGTTCCACTCACGTCGGTCCCGGTCTCTCTCCAGTCCCAGGCCCGGCTGCCTCCGGGCCAGACTTTACAGTCCTTGTAGCTGGAGGAGCAGCCCTTCACCTTCATGTGGCCCCAGGAGAGAGAGGCGATCTCTGGAGAGGACATGCTCTGTGAGTAAATCTGCTGAGAGAAGATGATGATGATGAATGATACTTAAAGGAACAGTTCACCCCAAAATCTTAATTCAGTCATTATCTCCTCACCTACATGTTGATGGAAAGTCAGGTGAAGTTTTAAGTCCACAAAACATTTCTGGAGCTTCACAGCAAAAACAACTGAAAAAAGTAAACAATAAATAGCTCCCTACAGCTCGTCCAGTGTAGTCCAAGTCACTTTATTTGAAAAACATTATTTACACCCTCAACCGGCAGTCGAGCTCGTGCACCCACTTCAGACTGGGTGCACACCAAACTGCCAGGAGGAGCTCCAGGCGTTGAAGCTGGTGTTCCCGTAAGCTTATATTCAAAAAGAAGCGTCAGTAAAATGGTGGATGCATTTCCCTGGGCCATGCTGGACGAGTTGTATGGAGCCATTTTTTCAGGATTTTGTGTGATTGATTGTTTTTTTCTGTTTTAAGAGACGTCTCCAGCTCCTACTGGAGCTTCATGCTGCAACATTGTTTTGCTGCGAAGCTCCAAAAATGTTTAGTGGAATATAAAACTTCACCTGACTTTTCATCAACGTTGAGGTGAAGAGATGATGACTGAATTAAATTTTTTAGATGAACTTATGCCTTAGAATTAAAACATAACAGTTTTAAACACAGCAACTGAACTTTGGTGTCTGTCGGCTGCAGAAACCTTCCTCAGTGCCAGTTCTGCTGTTATTCATAGAATCTGCCTGTGAGCTATTTTTGTACCCTCACAGAACGACTCATGCGACACACCAAACCGCTAAAAACCGTCCATGTCAGAATCTACTGTTGCATTTATAATCTTAACATGTTGAAAACGTTTAGAAAAGGAGCTGCTGTGTCGCTGTCAGCAGTTCAATAAGCTTTAAGAGGAAAATCTGAAGCCTGAACTGCTGCTTACCTTCACTCGATGTCAGCCGACTGAACACACCCCGATATGATTCTTCCTCCTGTCATTAAAGAGAAACACAACATACATGAATTTAGCTTTCAGCAGTAATCACCAGATTACACTTCTGTGTTGATGTGATCCAAAACTATATCACCAAACAGACGAGTTTAAGATGAAGTTCAGTTTGTCCATTAACAGTATCAAAGGCACAATTATACCATTTTCTATGCAGAACTTGTCTTAGATGACTTATGTCTGTTGATTGATTTGACTTTTGATTTAAATGTTTATTTGGAATATGTAAAGAACAAGAAACGACAGTCAAGAATAAAAGTTAAAAAAGCAAATAAAAATCTAAAATTATATTTACAGACGGTGAAAAGCAAAAGAAATTGTCAAGCAGTTTTACATGACAGAGATGAGTGAGAAGAAGTAGAAATGTATTTAATCCCACCGCTTCTCCATAAAATAATAATTGATTATATATCAAATTAATTCCTGATATAATATCCTTTTTGAAAATATAAATTCATCATTATTTATGCATTTATTTGTCTCCTCAGAACAAATCCCAGTGCAGACCTGACTGCATCGAACAACATAAACTACTTTGTTGCACTGCTTGTTTTTCTAAGGATAGAACAAAATAAATATAACAAACAAATATTAAATAACAACATGTATAAAACCTCAAAATTATATTAATGCTTTGTTGCAGTTTGATATATGACCAACCTCTATAATACTATGTAGGCACATAAAAAACTGACATTGACAACATCTCTGAAAGACTACAACATTGAATCATTTGTTGTATTTCCTATAAACACAGAGAGGCGGGTACACCGTTCCTGGAGGTACTGCAATACCAGGTTGATGCGTGGAATGGACGGAGCAAGCCCCTATTCCATCTCCCTGTTCCAAAAATCAATTTAATATATGTTCCCCGGGTAGGGAACGTATCAGATATTAAACTGATAAGAACAGATACTACACTTGATCTTAGCCAAAAGGCCGAGAAGCGATAACGACAAAGGGTCAGAGGGAAAGAACCCATTCTCCGAACCTTCCTCCTCACTGACGGGTCATATAAAAAAAAAATATAAAAAAAAAAGAATAAAAAAAAAAGTAATATCTTAATACAGTCAGGGAAAATAAAGGTAACGTAGGAACAACACAGATGTATAAGAAATGTTAAAAACACTAGAAATAAAGTTATTTTGAAGACATAAATAGATGAGATCAACACATCCGGGTACTTTGCCCCTGCCAGGCCCCGCCCCCTTCTGGGTGAAAACAGTCCACCTGATTTAAATGGCGGTCAATACAAATTCTCACGACTTCTGCTACAATTAACAGCATAAAATAAGAAAACCGTACGTTTGTTTTAGGTATGATGATGCGGAATGCTACAGTCAGTCAGGCAAGTCATCATATTATGACTGTTTGATAGAAAAATGAAAGAAACAGTCCAAGTCTGCATCACAGTGAACACACAACCACCTAAATTAAATTGTTCAGCTCATTGTTCTGTATTTGTGCTATTTATGTTGCTTTATAATCTTCTTAATATGACTGCAATGACATTTAAAGTGCCTCATTATATTGCTTTTAACGTGTATTCCAGGTTGGCGGGAAAAATCCTTACAGGAAATACTAAACGTTATTTACGTCTTAGGCGGTGAGTGGAAGAACTCAGTGAATACACGTTACACAACATAATGTAAGTTTCCTTTGACAATATGTCGGGGGAAAGCGCGTACGCAGCCCCCCACTACCACAAATTATGCAGTCGAGAGTCCCACATGTGGGGACTTCGTAGGATTACAGCTCAACCGGAGTGCAATGGTAGAGCCTCGTCCTAAGTGAACTACCTTCATGATCGTAGTATCACTCCTGCCAGGTAAGTATGCTTTCCAAACCACAAAGACAACATAGTGATTCTGGGAGCAAGAAAGCTCCATGACGGTTGAGGCACTATTAAAAACAACAAAACGATCAGAAGTTACTGTGATTAATCCCCAAAGTATCACAACAGTCCCATCATTTGGACATTGCTCCTCTTTGGGACATATTTGGTGTAAAAGCGCTGGAAAAACTAAAACATTAAAGACGTTTTAGCCTGTTCTCCCGCCATGCACTGCAAGTTATGCCTGTCTCGTGCATGACAGTTACACCAAAACACACATGAACACGTGAAAGTACGCTACATAATGTTCAATAAACAAGACACAACACAACTATGTGCATCTCGATTACCTTTTTAACAGCTGTCGATCATTAACAAGTAGTTTAAAGCATATAAATCTATGGTTAAGGTTTCAAAGTTTACCATATCCGCGTTGGAGAGTGAGTAATGAACTGCGCATGCGCCAACCGTTACGCCACAGAAAGAAGAAACAGTTTATAATCAGTTTAAAGTCGTCCATTTTATGCATTTCTGGTTGTCTAGAATTTGTCTAAAAAATAAGTATCTTCATACGTTGCTTTTATGTTCACTCGGTACCACAAAAAACAAACAGAGAACTGAAATCGTGTTGGAAAATGTTTGTATGGTAGTGAATGAGGAGAGAGAGAAACACTTATCTCGTCTGAATTGTGACATGATTTTTTTTATAGAAATAATCAACAAAATCGCAGTTTTCGTCATTAAACTAATGTAAAACAGACCGTGAAAATACGTCATTATAAAGACTAAACCGCCAGCAGTCGCGTTGTAGTGACGTCATCTCGTTGAAGGCTCACCAAAATCTTAAACATTAAAGAGTTGATGTCGTAAATAAGTTAAGTTAACTCGCAGAACTGATTAACTACACTTTCAAATAACTGCAGCTGTCAATATGAGCAGATTTATGATGATTTTCATCTTTTTTAGAATCTTTCCTGGGCCCAGTTGGCGGCCATGTTGGTGACGTGTGTCGAGTGAGACGATGTAGTTCACGGAGCGGTTTAACGCAAAACTATATATTTTACCTAAATCACTACAAACTGATATTTTACCGACTTGAAATCTTTTCAAGTGAAAAACATTGAATGTGTGATTCATGACACGCTGGATTAAGTTTGGACTTTTCTCCAAAAGGTCTCACGTTGACAGGCGGAGCTGCAGCGCCCTCTGCTGGATCATTCACGTAACTGCAGCTCTGTTAGGTAACTGCGCATTTCATCCAGTGGAAATTAAAATCGAACTTTGTTTAAACATCTATAAACACTCGATAATAAATGTTGCGCATACGTCGAAACAAACAATACAACTACATATTCTGAATTCCTAGCAGGATGTGCACTTTTTTTCTCTCGTACCTGTGTGGTGAGAACCTCGCAAAACTAACACCTGAGGACAAAAACACGGTGGGGAAAATGTTGGCATGAGAGGCGAGTGACATCATAGACATGAATATGGAATTGTATATTAACTCACCGCAAAACGGTCAAATGGTAAGAAAATGTGTCATTAGTGATACAAACAGCTCCAACTACTCAGTAATCCGTCGCTTTGATTGTCAGTGGTCCCGTTATGCAAATGAGCTCTAAACTTCCTCCAATCAGTTAGTCCAGGACTGTGTGACGCAACTTCTGGTGTCAAAAACAACAACAAACAGATAAAAAAAAAAAAAAACAGCATGAAATAAACCGAAATAAATAGAGACTTAAATATTAACAATGTGTTCATCACCCCAGAGTTAAATCTTCATATTAATGAAGTCATCAGGACTGACATGTCCT
Organism: Diplodus puntazzo; assembly: GCA_963678695.2. Lineage (NCBI taxonomy): Eukaryota > Metazoa > Chordata > Actinopteri > Spariformes > Sparidae > Diplodus > Diplodus puntazzo. Next base: position 2,917,584 of record OZ023162.1, on the reverse strand, counting down.
CTTTCAGATTATAAGGGTTCTATAAAAACCTCTGGTACGTTCTGCGTCTGCCTCATATACTGCTGCAGGTTGACAGGGAACAGAATTGCACAGACAGGACTGAGTGACCTCACCTGTGAGCACCTGGTGGTTTGATCAGTCGTCACAGGTCATCTTTACATTAAACTGTGTTTGTCCAAAGTTTTTTTTTTCTAAATCTTGAGTGACACACTAATAATGCCATGTTTCATGCAAAAAATTTGAAAATCCGTAACCGCAGCTTTAAAGCTCTAGTCAAAGGCTGTTGCATCTTAGCAGAATCATCACAGCTTTATCAGTGTCCAGAATGTTGTGATCCAGAAATACCTGCAAGAAGAGCAGCAGGTGCCTGTTGTGAACAGAACTGATGTGATGTGATGATGAATTGATTGATGTGTCTTTGTCAGGATCCAGGTTGTTTGTTTTTTTTGTCTGTGCCTCTTATTTGTCCCTTTACTAGTAAACACACACCACAGACAAATTTCTGTGTTGTATTGAAGCGGGACAGAGGATCTTTAGTGAGAGACAGCAGGTCGGCAGTACATGTCACATAAAAGTGGCACACATCATCTAAAACATGGAAACATGAGCTAAATGAAGCTCTGCATGGTGTGTTTGGTTAGGCGCCCATTTAAACTTTACAATGTATAAGGGCTGAGAACATTCTTTGAAGTCCATGATGGCCATTCGCTTGAGATTATCCAGTCAGGAAGTTATCTTCAACTGTACAAATGACGATTAAATCTGCTTCCTCCTATTCTGCGTGAAATCCCACCTGACAGTTAAACTATAAACTTTTACCCACATGCACAAATCAAACATCACCCAACAAAAGTAATGTTTACTGCATTTATTTTTCAGACCATCTTAAAAAAAATGTACAAATTTCCATGCGGCAAATGCAAAACGTGACCAACAGCAGTTTGAAACATCAAAATGTCAGTTCAGAAATTCAGAAACACAAGACAGCAAACTTTCAGTTTCTTTCCCAGATTTTACAATAATAAAGTGTCCGACTGCACCGACATGGAAGCCCAATAACTTTAAACCACATCATATAAACAGAGAAGCAGAAAAGTTCATTAAACATACACTCATGCAGTGAAGAGATCTCAACGCAGCTGTTTCACGACTGCACATTTCCTCAAAGCTAATGGAAACAGACCAACACAGCATCGTGTCCTGTGGTCGCCCTCTAACAGTTGTATTGCTTGTAGCACTCATGCTGACCTGAAGAGGTAAGTGGGATAATTTTATATAACTGAGTGACCCGGATTTGTTGCAGGTGTGTTTACCTGCATAGCCTCGCTCATCCCTCTGCCGATCACCAGCAGGTCGATCCCCTTCTTCAGAACCTCCTCCAGGTCAGCAGGCTGGACTCCAGGATGATGCTGCGGAGGAGACGGGACAGATAACATGAGGACCGTCATCACTGTTATAAGTTCTGTTGTGTCTGTTTGTATCATGTTTCCTATTCTGGTTCCACTCACGTCGGTCCCGGTCTCTCTCCAGTCCCAGGCCCGGCTGCCTCCGGGCCAGACTTTACAGTCCTTGTAGCTGGAGGAGCAGCCCTTCACCTTCATGTGGCCCCAGGAGAGAGAGGCGATCTCTGGAGAGGACATGTTCTGTGAGTAGACCTGCTGGGAGAAGATGATGATGATGATGAAGAATGCTACTTAAAGGAACAGTTCACCCCAAAATCTTAATTCAGTCATTATCTCCTCACCTCCTTGTTGATAGAAAGTCAGGTGAAGTTTTAAGTCCACAAAACATTTCTGGAGCTTCACAACAAAAACAACTGAAAAAAGTAAACACAAAGTAGCTCCCTACAGCTCGTCCAGTGTAGTCCAAGTCACTTTATTTGAAAAAACTTAATTTACAGCCTCAACAGTCAGTCGAGCTCGTGCACCCACTTCAGACTGGGTGCACGCCAACTGCCAGGAGGAGCTCCAGACACTGAAGCCGACTTTCCAAACTATTTGTTTATCACATCATAACATGAAGCACTACAGCCAAAAGAAATACTTTTCCTGTAAGTTTCCATTCAAAAAGAAGCGTCTGTAAAAATGTGGATGCGTTTCTCTGGGCCGTGCTAGACGAGCTGTATGGAGCCATTTTTTCAGGCTTTTGTAGGATTGTTTTTTTTTCAGCTCCTGCTGGAGCTTCACGCTGCAACACTGTTTTGCTGCGAAGCTCTAAAAATGTTTGGTGGAATATAAAACTTCACCTGACTTTTCATCAACGTTGAGGTGAAGAGATGATGACTGAATTAAATTTTTTGGATGAACTTATGCCTTAGAATTAAAACATAACAGTTTTAAACACAGCAACTGAACTTTGGTGTCTGTCGGCTGCAGAAACCTTCCTCAGTGCCAGTTCTGCTGTTATTCATAGAATCTGCCTGTGAGCTATTTTTGTACCCTCACAGAACGACTCATGCGACACACCAAACCACTAAAAACCGTCCATGTCAGAATCTACTGTTGCATTTATAATCTTAACATGTTGAAAACATTTAGAAAAGGAGCTGCTGTGTCGCTGTCAGCAGTTCAACAAGCTTTAAGAGGAAAATCTGAAGCCTGAACTGCTGCTTACCTTCACTCGATGTCAGCCGACTGAACACACCCCGATATGATTCTTCCTCCTGTCATTAAAGAGAAACACAACATACATGAATTTAGCTTTCAGCAGTAATCACCAGATTACACTTCTGTGTTGATGTGATTCAAAACTATATCACCAAACAGACGAGTTTAAGATGAAGTTCAGTTTGTCCATTAACAGTATCAAAGGCACAATTATACCATTTTCTATGCAGAACTTGTCTTAGATGACTTATGTCTGTTGATTGATTTGACTTTTGATTTAAATGTTTATTTGGAATATGTAAAGAACAAGAAACGACAGTCAAGAATAAAAGTTAAAAAAGCAAATAAAAATCTAAAATTATATTTACAGACGGTGAAAAGCAAAAGAAATTGTCAAGCAGTTTTACATGACAGAAATGAGTGAGAAGAAGTAGAAATGTATTTAATCCCACCGCTTCTCCATAAAATAATAATTGATTATATATCAAATTAATTCCTGATATAATATCCTTTTTGAAAATATAAATTCATCATTATTTATGCATTTATTTGTCTCCTCAGAACAAATCCCAGTGCAGAGCTGGCTGCATCGAACAACATAAACTACTTTGTTGCACTGCTTGTTTTTCTAAGGATAGAACAAAATAAATATAACAAACAAATATTAAATAACAACATGTATAAAACCTCAAAATTATATTAATGCTTTGTTGCAGTTTGATATATGACCAACCTCTATAATACTATGTAGGCACATAAAAAACTGACATTGACAACATCTCTGAAAGACTACAACATTGAATCATTTGTTGTATTTCCTTTAAACACAGAGAGGGGGGTACACCGTTCCTGGAGGTACTGCAATACCAGGTCGATGCGTGGAGTGGACGGAGCAAGCCCCTATTCCATCTCCCTGTTCCAAAAATCAATTTAATATATGGTCCCCGGGTAGGGGACGTATCAGATATTAAACTGATAAGAACAGATACTACACTTGATCTTAGCCAAAAGGCCGAGAAGCGATAACGACAAAGGGTCAGAGGGAAAGAACCCATTCTCCGAACCTTCCTCCTCACTGACGGGTCATATAAAAAAAAAATATAAAAAAAAAGAATAAAAAAAAAAGTAATATCTTAATACAGTCAGGGAAAATAAAGGTAACGTAGGAACAACACAGATGTATAAGAAATGTTAAAAACACTAGAAATAAAGTTATTTTGAAGACATAAATAGATGAGATCAACACATCCGGGTACTTTGCCCCTGCCAGGCCCCGCCCCCTTCTGGGTGAAAACAGTCCACCTGATTTAAATGGCGGTCAATACAAATTCTCACGACTTCTGCTACAATTAACAGCATAAAATAAGAAAACCGTACGTTTGTTTTAGGTATGATGATGCGGAATGCTACAGTCAGTCAGGCAAGTCATCATATTATGACTGTTTGATAGAAAAATGAAAGAAACAGTCCAAGTCTGCATCACAGTGAACACACAACCACCTAAATTAAATTGTTCAGCTCATAGTTCTGTATTTGTGCTATTTATGTTGCTTTATAATCTTCTTAATATGACTGCAATGACATTTAAAGTGCCTCATTATATTGCTTTTCACGTATATCTCCAGATTGGCGGGAAAAACCCTTACAGGAAATACTAAACGTTATGTAAGTCTTAAACGGTGAGTGGAAGAACTCAGTGAATACACGTTACACAACATAATGTAAGATTCCTTTGACAATATGTCGGGGGAAAGCGCGTACGCAGCCCCCCACTACCACAAATTATGCAGTCGAGAGTCCCACATGTGGGGACTTCGTAGGATTACAGCTCAACCGGAGTGCAATGGTAGAGCCTCGTCCTAAGTGAACTACCTTCATGATCGTAGTATCACTCCTGCCAGGTAAGTATGCTTTCCAAACCACAAAGACAACATAGTGATTCTGGGAGCAAGAAAGCTCCATGACGGTTGAGGCACTATTAAAAACAACAAAACGATCAGAAGTTACTGTGATTAATCCCCAAAGTATCACAACAGTCCCATCATTTGGACATTGCTCCTCTTTGGGACATATTTGGTGTAAAAGCGCTGGAAAAACGAAAACATTAAAGACGTTTTAGCCTGTTCTCCCGCCATGCACTGCAAGTTATGCCTGTCTCGTGCATGACAGTTACACCAAAACACACATGAACACGTGAAAGTACGCTACATAATGTTCAATAAACAAGACACAACACAACTATGTGCATCTCGATTACCTTTTTAACAGCTGTCGATCATTAACAAGTAGTTTAAAGCATATAAATCTATGGTTAAGGTTTCAAAGTTTACCATATCCGCGTTGGAGAGTGAGTAATGAACTGCGCATGCGCCAACCGTTACGCCACAGAAAGAAGAAACAGTTTATAATCAGTTTAAAGTCGTCCATTTTATGATTTCTGGTTGTCTAAAAAATAAGTATCTTCATACGTTGCTTTTATGTTCACTCGGTACAACAAAAAACAAACAGAGAACTGAAGTCGTGTTGGAAAATATTTGTATGGTAGTGAATGGAGAGAGAGAAACACTTTTTTTATCTCGTCTGAATTGTGACATGATTTTTTATAAATAATCAATAAAATCTCAGTTTTTGTCATTAAACTAATGTAAAACAGACTGTGAAAATACGTCATTATACAGACTAAACCGCCAACAGTCGCGTTGTAGTGACGTCATCTCGTTGAAGGCTCACCAAAATCTTAAACATTGAAGAGTTGATGTCGTAAATAAGTTAACTCGCAGAACTGATGAACTACCATTTCAAATAACTGCAGCTGTCAATATGAGCAGATTTATGATGATTTTCATCTTTTTTAGAATCTTTCCTGGGCCCAGTTGGCGGCCATGTTGGTGACGTGTGTCGAGTGAGACGATGTAGTTCACGGAGCGGTTTAACGCAAAACTATATATTTTACCTAAATCACTACAAACTGATATTTTACCGACTTGAAATCTTTTCAAGTGAAAAACATTGAATGTGTGATTCATGACACGCTGGATTAAGTTTGGACTTTTCTCCACCTGGTCTCACGTTGACAGGCGGAGCTGCAGCGCCCTCTGCTGGATCATTCACGTAACTGCAGCTCTGTTAGGTAACTGCGCATTTCATCCAGTGGAAATTAAAATCAAACTTTGCTTAAACATCTATGAACACTCGATAATAAATGTTGCGCATACGTCGAAACAAACAATACAACTACATATTCTGAATTCCTAGCAGGATTTGCACTTTTTTTCTCTCGTACCTGTGTGGTGAGAACCTCGCAAAACTAACACCTGAGGACAAAAACACGGTGGGGAAAATGTTGGCATGAGAGGCGAGTGACATCATAGACATGAATATGGAATTGTATATTAACTCACCGCAAAACAGTCAAATGGCAAGAAAATATATTAGTGTTACAAACATCTCCAACTACTCAGTAATCCGTCGCTTTGATTGTCAATCGTCCCGTTATGCAAATGAGCTCTAAACTTCCTCCAATCAGGTAGTCCAGGACTGTGTGACGCAACTTCTGGTGTCAAAAACAACAACAAACAGATAAAAAAAAAAAAAAAAAAACAGCATGAAATAAACCAAAATAAATAGAGACTTAAATATGTGACCTCACCTGTGAGCACCTGGTGGTTTGATCAGTCGTCACAGGTCATCTTTACATTAAACAACATGTGTTTGTCCAAAGTTTTTTTTTTTTTAAATCTTGAGTGACACACTAATAATGCCATATTTCATGCAAAAAATTAGAAAATCCGTAACTGCAGCTTTAAAGCTCAAGTCAAAAGCTGTTGCATCTTAGCAGAATCATCGCAGCTTTATCAGTGTCCAGAATGTTGTGATCCAGAAATACCTGCAAGAAGAGCAGCAGGTGCCTGTTGTGAACAGAACTGATGTGATGTGATGATGAATTGATTGATGTGTCTTTGTCAGGATCCAGGTTGTTTGTTTTTTTTGTCTGTGCCTCTTATTTGTCCCTTTACTAGTAAACACACACCACAGACACATTTCTGTGTTGTATTGAAGCGGGACAGAGGATCTTTAGTGAGAGACAGCAGGTCGGCAGTACATGTCACATAAAAGTGGTACACATCATCTAAAACATGGAAACATGAGCTAAATGAAGCTCTGCATGGTGTGTTTGGTTAGGCGCCCATTTAAACTTTACAATGTATAAGGGCTTAGAACATTCATTGAAGTTCATGATGGCCATTCGCTTGAGATTATCCAGTCAGGAAGTTATCTTCAACTGTACAAATGACGATTAAATCTGCTTCCTCCTATTCTGCGTGAAATCCCACCTGACAGTTAAACTATAAACTTTTACCCACATGCACAAATCAAACATCACCCAACAAAAGTAATGTTTACTGCATTTATTTTTCAGACCATCTTAAAAAAAATGTACAAATTTCCATGCGGCAAATGCAAAACGTGACCAACAGCAGTTTGAAACATCAAAATGTCAGTTCAGAAATTCAGAAACACAAGACAGCAAACTTTCAGTTTCTTTCCCAGATTTTACAATAATAAAGTGTCCGACTGCACCGACATGGAAGCCCAATAACTTTAAACCACATCATATAAACAGAGAAGCAGAAAAGTTCATTAAACATACACTCATGCAGTGAAGAGATCTCAACGCAGCTGTTTCACGTCATTATGTCAGTGTTCCACTTAGTGCAGTAAATATATACAAGCAGTGGATGGCGCTCAAAACACAAGAAGTCTGTTGTAAACAATGACGATCACCTGTGATGTTCTGAGACGTTTTTATCCCTGAGATTCCCAAACAAGCAAGTTTAACTCCAGATGTAAAACTTTACAATAACTCTGACAAAATGATTAAATGATTAAACTCACCTCTGCCTGATAGAGAACTCTGGTCTCTCTACTGTTTTGTTGTATATATTATTATTGTTTATTGTTTATAGCACACTGTGCACTGTATATATACACTATGTATATATTGGATTCTATTTATGTTATGTACGAAGTGTTTTATTTGTGGACCCACAACTGCTGTAACAAAATAATTTCCCAGTCTGGGATCATTAAAGTATTTCTATCTATCTATCTATCTATTAAACCTAAAGCCCCAAGCTGGACTTAAGTTATCACTGTGATTTGTCTTTTGGAGAAATGATGCATTTATTGAACATATGGCAGTGAACACGTTGTACCGTTTGAGTTAAAGAGATAAACGAAACTTCCTGCTGTAGTTTGACTCGTCAAACCTGTAAATTAACAGATCTACACCTAAGAGAACTAACCAGGCCACATAAATGAGACACATCCGGTTCTTATGAGCAAATACCAAACAATTAAGGATTTCATCTTACTGTCATCTGCAAAAACTGAGAACACGGACAACAGACCAGAAAACCTGCTATAGGTTGATGTTTAGCTGCCTTGTTGGATCACTTCTAAACCAAACAGAACAGAATAATGACGCGTGAATTCCTCTTTGAGTGGCATTCACCTTTAAAACCTCGACACTGACTGTGTTTACATGCACAAACGTTCGGTTTCTTGCTCTTATTAGCTTCTTCTCCGTTCGACTGCATCCGTAAGCTTTCAAAAAACGTGCTGAAGAACGGATGAAGTGAACGCAGAGTACAGACTTAATGTTGAGCAGAAAAGAGGCTCGACTCAGAACATCCAAACAGAATATTCTGTGCGACCAAAATCAAATCCATAACATCGACATACGCAGAATGATAGTGGAATATTATAGAACATGTAAAACGTAGTCAGTGTCTTGAAATGAGATCGACAATCTTATAAAAATTCTCCCAAAACAACAGTGCAAATAAATACATCACCTCTCCTTTTGATGAAAACCACAACTGCAAGTTTGACAATTTCACACTCAAACACAACAAACACACCTTGAATTTAAAGTTGAAATTGTTACAAACGGTGTCAGTTTTTAAGACGCTTTCTAAACGACAGTTGGAACCATAAACATCCGACTGGATCAGGCAGCAAGCATTCGCTTTACTGCAACAACAACATGTACTGCATACTAACAGACAGTTCAACACAGTTTAACTCACACATGATAACTGTAAAAACATGTATATTTGTACCACATCCTGACCCGCTGTCTTGATTTCAAGAATGTTTCTTCTTTTAGTATTTAAAAAGCCGGCCTGTCATAGGAACAGTCAGCGTGACGACATCATTTCCAGTGTTCGAGGGGCAGAACAGTTGCTTCTTCTTCTGCACTGATCAGGGAAGGAGACGGCAGTGTTTCAACCAGCAACTCAAACATACATTTGGATTAGTCCTTAATGGTTCAGCAGCATCAATGAGTCCTGAAATCTGTACCAACATGAGTTTTTTTTACTCTTTCGTCACACAACACTCACTTCGTCCTCTTTTTTACTTTCCACAGTCCTCAACAGTCCAACCAAGAACCTGATCCAAAGGCAGTGACTGAAAACATCTGATTTGTAAATCCCACATTGATGTGAAGAAAAAGGCAGTGAGTTGTAGATGCACCGTGGAAGAGAGGTGAAGTATTTCTCCCAGGTGTCCCTGACGTCCTGGTCAGCCAATCACAGCGCTCTCTGCCGGACAGTCCTGTCCTCACTGCTTTTGATGCTTGTTGTATCGCTGTTTCCTGGCAGCAAAGGTGTGAGCTCTGCAAAGAAATGATTTTACATGTTACTGAACTTTTACTTGGGATGATTTGTGCAGGTTTAAATTTAAGGTTTGAGTGTCTTATGTGAACCAAAAGGTCAAGATGTTCTTTTTTCCGATCTGTACAGCATCAACCTCTATCCTTAGTGACATATGCAGCTGGAGCAAACAGTTGTCAGCTTATCTTAGACTAGCAAAAAGACATCTGGCACTGTCCAGTGGCCTAAAAATTACAATTTATTTGCTTGACCTCCACATTATGTTTTTTTTACACAGCTTGAGTGTCAACTGGATAACTTCTTCCAACTATGTAAGAAAGCAAAACTGTTTATCGCCTAAATGGTTGAATTATTACTTCAAGTACAGTCGATGAAAACAGACACGCTCCTTAATATTTCACACTTCATAAACCTACAATCACAAGAAAACAAACAATTTTTAGGCCATAAGAGTCCTTATGTAAGTCCTTTTTTTCCCGATCCTTAAAGTGAAACACTAGGTAAAACAGAAACAGAAACATTCCTTTTTGTGTTCTTGGAAATAACGTGCTCACTCAGGAAACAGGTTTAGTTGGGTCGAGTTAATTGTCACGTTGAGACTTTGTTGGACTACACGCCTTCACCTCCAACTCTCTGTTTCCTGTCACTGCTTATCCCTCCACATTGTCTTAAAACAACGAGGTCAAATTATTCTGAGACTCAACATTAGCACATCTGTATTCACAGTCAGCAGCTGCACGGTGGTTAAAACCTCTTCAACCGAATTTATATCATCACTGTGCTCTGAGAAGAATGTTCATTATTTTACACACTTAAATGTATATTTGTGTCCTTTTTCATTCTCATAGAAACTTTAATTACTTTATAGAATGTTTTAAGAATAATATAACACATTATAATCAACAACTGTCAATTTCATTGTCATAGAATACTACAACTACCACTGACGCCTCTCTGTTCTCACCTTTCATCTCTGTTTCCGACTTGACATCTACGGTTGAGTTCGGATGGTTGCAGCTGTTGGTCGCTGCTCCTGCCGGGCTGCTGTCAGAGTCAGCTGCGTTCGTCTTCACTCCATCCTGTTTGCCTGCATCCACATTGTCCATCTTCACCAGACAGAGAGTCTGCAGCAGACCCATGGCGTCGAAGTTTTCTTCGCTGCATTCACCTCGTCGCTTTAACAACTCCAACACCTGACATCAGAAAACACAGAACAAAAATTGGACAAAGGAAAAAAAAATAAAAATCCTGTTTTTGTGCTATAATCAGTATGTGTTTACTACACTATTATTGTGCTTTCATCACTTTCTTTTTCTTTTCTTTCACTCAGACTTCACCCTCAAACTCCTCTCTTCTTATCTCAGATTTATATTTTTGTTCATGGTCTCTGATTTAATAAAGACTAATTAATTAAAAAAATGTTGGACAGTAAATATAGTTGACTGTATATTAAATATGGAGTGATTTCAGACACAGATATGCATACAGCCACGACAACACACAATCCATGCTAACGCACCTTGATGTATTTGTAGGACTTCAGTTCGCTGATGTTTTCCTCCAGGAAGAGCAGGTACAGAGAGAGATCATCCCATTGGCCGTCAGGAGTTGGCAGGACGCCCACAGTGGGCAGCGACTGGTAGGCTTCCAGAAAGTGGACGTATCCATGACAGAAGAGGGGACGGAGACTGGCGTAGATCACCACAGGAATCAGTGCGATGAACAGGATCAAGTTGACCATGCTGGGAACAGTGAAACAGACGGACCGCAGTTTGACAGTTTGGAACATTTCAGAGGTGGACAACGTCACAAAGACCTAAAATCTGCACATTCTGACATAATCCAAACAAAAATTTGAGCTTTGTTATCAGAACTGTATTATACATTTGTTCATGTTATGGGTTCACCATTGGAAGTCAATCTTTTGGGCCGCCCCTCCCAACCTGTATCTGATAAATCACACATTTGATGCATCTCTGTCATTTTCTCTCATAAATAAACACACAGACAGACATGTACCTCAGCAGAGAGAAGACTCCCACGGCGATGAGCTTACACTGCACCTTGTCGGGGACGTCCGGGTCGGAGGCAAGCAGGCCGACACGCAACGTGCAGCCAAACTCGTCCGTGACGGAGGCCAGGCGGAGGTAGTATCCCAGGTAGACGCAGGCACACAGCAAGGTGATGAGAGTCAGGCCGCGACACAGCAGGTAGTAAAACAGCAGCACCCGCGAGAAACGCTTGGTCGTCAGAAACTTCTCCACCAGCGGGTAATTGAAACAGCCTTCAGTTGGGTCACTGGAGGAGGAGTTAGGACAGAAAGAACTCTGAAGAACAATGACGGGAGGTAAATACATCACCTTCTTCAACACAGCAACCGTAAAAGGTACCTCCCAGTTGACACTGTGTATTTCACACACTGTCCCTTTTTTCCTAAAGCTGATGTCAGGTGTCCTTCTGTACCTTTCTGGAGTGAGCAGTCCTGAAGTGGACAGGCGTTTGGCCAGAGTGACAGCACGGTTGTAACACCGGTCCAACTCTTCCATGATGAAGCCGAGGTCCGACTGCAGGAGCGGTGCCGCCGAAAATCTCCAGAACAATGCCGGCGCGTACATCAGCACCGCCACCAACAACAGGATGTAGGGAAAGAACTGGCAAGTAAAGACAAGATGGGGTTGAACAAAAGTGTGTAATACATTTGTTTCAATGCATGTACTGCAACAAACAGTATCAAACGTGTTTCCCCTTATTCATAAGTATGTAACTCGGCTACTACAGCAGTTTCAGCACTCCAGGAGTGTTTCTACAGAAGTGTGAGCGCCTGAAACATCTTCAATAACACAATAAAAACACTCGAGGCCAATCATAAAGACACAATCCCACTAAACAGAGTCAGATGTGGGTGTGTCCATTCTTATCAATGACCCAACTTCAATTTAGAGCATAAAGAGTTGCAGCACACTATCATAATTTGATTACAAGTTATTGTTGTCTGATTACATGTCAGAGATTAATAGAAGTAGAATAGTAGAAGAATATTAGTAGAATATAGTAATATTAGTAGAATATCAAATCGGCTGCTTTTTAAAGGTTTCTTCAACTGCAGTGACCTTCATGTATTTCTCTTTAAAAAATGATTGAAAGGAGGCAGGTTGTTTCACAAGTGGCATAAATTCAAGGACAAAGTTTAACAATTAGCGAGACAGCTGGACAGAGAACGAGCTGTAAATTATCTTTCATTTACTGTCAGCTGCCGCGATGTTGAAATTCTAGTGCTTGTGCTGCCAGTGTCACTGCAGTTTATGATCAATTTAAAAATGTAAGAGACACGTACCCATTATGTCTCTCTACTGTGTTACAGGTCATTTATAACGATCAGAGGAATCAGGAGACTTAAAAGTTCCTCGTAGTCACTTTAACACACTGACGATGTAACTCACTGCTGTGTGAAGAAAATCCTGTACATTAATCTTTGTTAACCAGTGAAACAAGTGGATCCTGTTAAACTTTCTGGAAATACATTTTTAATTATTTCCATGCAGTACTGCACTCTAGACAAGCTCCTACGTCATTACTACACGCCACGATGACTCATGAAAATACTGCTTGTTGTTCCAGCAGCAGAGCCGTCTAAACACGCCTTATCGCTTCTGGTAGAAGGTGTGTTACAAAGCCTTTCCCATATGGTATGTGCGTAAACAAGTTTTAATCACCAACTAATGTCTGACAATTGTACATCTGAATCGCATAATCCTGTGTGTGTGTGTGTGTGTGTGTGTGTGTGTGTGTGTGTGTGTGTACCTTGTGCAGCCACAGAGGTAGAGTGTGTGTGTGTACAGCAGCCCAGCAGTATGAGTCCACATAAGCAGCCTGCCTCCAGGAGAAGTTACTGGGAGCAAAACAGCTGATCTGAGTACCTGCAAAAAAACAGAAACATGAGAGTGAAAAGTTGAAATGTATTTAGATTATTTTCACATTTAAATATGCACCATTCTCCTGAATCTGTCCCGACTCACCAACTGAAACTTCTTGAGCGAAGGCCAGAGAGATGAGGAGGAGAGGCAGGCCCACAGCCACACAGGTCACCATCTTGTCCACGGCGAGCTCGGTTCGGACGCTGCGGTATCGAGCCTGGTTCGGATCCTTCAGCAGAAAATCGCTGAACACGTACTCTGTAGCCACGTGGGCGATGGCCATCTCGGCGCTCTTCTGTTACCTGCAGCTCATAAATAACTCCTGTGGACACAAAATAATGAAACATATATGGCTTCAGATGTTTAGATTAGAGCTGCAACGATTAATCTACAACCTGTATCAAATCAAGTTAATTACCTGCTATTTTGATAATAGATTAATTGGTCTGAGTTTAAGAAAAAAAACAAGTAAAAATTCTCTGATTCCAACTTCTTCAATGTGGAGATGTTCTGGTTTCTTTCCTCCTCACTGACATTAAACTGAGTATCTTTAAGTTGTGGATAAAACAAGACTAAGAGGACGTCAGCTTGGCCTTTGAGAAACACTGACCGACATTTTTCACCATTTTCTGACATTTTATAGTTTGGTAGTGATGTTGGCTGATTGTGATGTTGTCCTGGACTACTCGTGGTATCACCATGTGCCTATCATACAACTAAACATTTGAGGACACTAAAATAAATAATCGGTTAACAAAACATGTCTGAACTTTGACTACACCAGACGAGCTGTATGGAGTATTTTCCCCAGCTGAGAAGATAATGATTTAATTTTCTTTTTTGGCTCAAAACATAGGAGGGGTACGACTAATTTCAAGTTGGAAATAAAAGAACACAACAAAAAACAACAATAATAATCCCAGTGTGTCGCCCAGGCAACCGCAGGACATCAGAATCAACACTGTGCGATGTTGGTTGAGTGTCATGTTGTCCTGTGGTTGTCTGACCTACTCATCCTGTCATCACGTGCCTTTCATACGACCAGAGCTTGTGTTTTTAAAAGATGGTGTCTCTGTTTATTTGTATTTTGTTCACATTTCCATTGTTGTCTTCTGTTGGTCCAGCACCGGCCATAAACAATATATGGTTGTGTCTGACTAGTATGCATTTTTTATAAACTAAATAACCGGCAATCGCTTTGTTATTTGTTCTGTTGTTGTTCTCAGAAACATTCCTTTATTTACCTTTTCTCTTATGTATTATCATTCTAGGGTCACATGCATATTGTCAAAACATGGTTGCATGACACTTGTGATCTTTGCCAATCACATGTTTAACCTGACTTACACGTTCCTTAAATGTTCTTGTTGAACCATTTATAGTCAGCGTGTTATGAGTGACACTCAACCAGAAACAGCTAAATACAGGCTGTTCAGAAACATGACAGGTGATGTTTATTTCTCACCAGGCATGTTTGCAGTGACAGAAATATTTATGATGCATAGTTCTTGAAAATCAGTTTGAGTTCTTCGAATTCTTCCTTACTTACAATTGCTCTAAATTGCATTTGTTCTCTGGCTTCAGTCGTGCATAATGTAACCTCAGCTCAAAACTTTATTTTGAACTGATTTAAATCATTTTTTCCTGGTAGACAGATAGTTGTTTTCCTTATTTGGTGGTCGAGAACCGTGAATAATCATTTACCCGCCGTTTCAATCAATCATACTGTGAGAGATTTCTGAAAGCTTAAAACCGTGAAACATGTTTATTAAACCGAGGCTGAAAACAACTCGTGATCGTCTTCCCACGACATCACCAGGCTGCTTTGTTCAGCTGGAGCTGGACTTCTGCAGTCATACTGGCTCCTGTAGTTAACGCTGTTCATTTATTTTTTCCAGAAAAGAGTATGTTTTTAGTTCATGTTTATTGTTTAGGGGCAAGTATGCAGCATAAAACAAAGCAACACACTGCAAGTTTTATTGTTTTATTAATCAGTCCTGTACAAAGTACTCGAGTTAAAATAAAGATACCGTGTTAACATATTACTTTGTGAAAGTAAAAGTCACCCATATTTACAGTATTTGAGTATAAGACATAAATAAATACTTTTAAAACACAAATTAACATAATTAAGCACCATAAAACAATCATGATTATATGAAAGGTCCCTCTTTAAAAACAGTTTCGGTTTGATTTCACCTTATTTAGAAAGTAAGAAGAAGAAGTAGAAGAAAAAAAAGAAGCAGCAGAAGAAGAAGATGGAGCAGAAGAAAAAAGTACACGAATAAGGAGCAGCAGAAGAAGAAGAAGCACAAGAATAAGAGGCAGAAGAAGAAGAAGCAGAAGAACAAGAACCTGAAGAAGAAGAAGAAGAAGAAGAAGAAGAAGAAGAAGAAGAAAAAAATAGCGTAACGTTACAAATAGTAACGCTGAATTCACTTTAAAGCTTGTCAGTAACTTCCAAACATAGCGGTTGTTTGCAGAAATCAGAAGAAACTCCTACTAACTAGTCAACTAGATTAGCTCGTCATGATTTACTGTAAAACGGGGGCATGAACTTGAACTCACCTACCAGCGTGTTCCCGCTAATTCTTCTATCAAAGTGTCATGGCAGCGATAACACAGCCTCGGCTGCTAACCGGTGGTTTAGTGGGTGTTTTCCAGGATTGGAGCTAAATAATGTGGCGGTCTGAACTCTCCACAGATGAAACGACGGACACAACTTTCGAGTCTTCTTCCTGTGAGGCCGAAAACTCCTTCCGGCCTTCTTTAACAACAGATGCGTTCACGTGCAACTCGACGGCTCTGACTTTCCAGCTGTAACGCTGCCTTCAAATGCAGCTCGTACATTTGTACACTTAATCTTACCAAGGGTTGTGTTTGTTAAACATAGAAGATGACTCATTTCCCATGATAAAACAAAATCAGGAAATCACTGTTTTGGAAATTCAACAAAATAACCACAAGAATGACATGTTAATGACAAGAACATTGTGTACTCAGTTTCAATGGTTTAAAACACAGCCTCACAAGATTCATTTAAAGATAGCGAGTTTTTCAAAATGTCAAGGTTTTGTTTAATTGTATCATTATACAGAACAGAGATGCACAATGAAACTTAGCTGTTTTCACCTCCACGCTACACACACAGAGAATCTATAGAGAAATATATTTAAACATTTGAGTTAGGATAGAATATAAACAATAAGATAGACAGAACAAACAATATAAAAGTACACTTAATGAAGAAATAAACATTGAAAATAAAATTAAGTTGGTTTCCCCAAATTATAAAACTAAATAAAATGTGGGATTGCAAAACATCCACCAATAACTTCAACACAAAACATTTTTTTATTTTGTTTCAAAATGAGACAAAGAGGTAAAATTAAACCCAAAAAAATGCAATTTGTAAGAAAAATGACTGAATTCAGTTCATGTCAACTGTTTCTGTTTTTTAACCTATTTCAGTTTGAGTTTCTAAATGTCTGAGTACCAATATCGAATGTCAAAGTGTGCTAGAAAATATTCCCCTAGCAGTACAGTCATTGTAAAGCTTTCTTTGTATTTCACATTTTAACACGTAATTTATTCTTTAAGTTGCAGTTATTGTTGTTATAGTTTGCAATCTCAAATTTCTTTGTGTGTTTGTATTTGGAAACATTCACCCCACATATGTACTCTCATCTCTCCAGATCTCATCCTCTGTGCTCTGCAGGGCAGCTTGAAGGCCCCGGGGTCTCTAATAAACACAACTTGGTCACAAAGCTGAAGTAAACAGCCAGGAGAGACGCGGACTGGGGCCAGTGTTCAAAAGCGACACAAGGAGTCACAAGGTTATTTTATAGGATTAGAGAGAAGAAAATTGCAGTTCTGAAACCCCAGAATCTACTACTTTCTGTGACTTTTCTCAAATCTTTGCTTTTTTCTATTCATTTTAAAATGATTTATATTAAAAATCTGAGGCAGAAACATCTTTTTAATACACACATTTTATTTGCATTTTAGGAATCATCACAAAACAAGGCAGTACAGTTAGATGATGTTTGATTGATGTTCTGATCATTGATTCATTCTCATCATCATTTGGATAAAAGGTTGCAGACCAATGTTATAAATACAGTCCTACACAGAGCTCCACATCTGCATAAATACTCCTGGTCCATTGCTTTTCACTGTGGTTACCATCGTTAGCATTAGTGAATAACTACACACGTATTTCTGAAGAATATATCAGTGAAATAGTAGATTAGAAATATGTCTGTCTCTGCTGTGACTTAGAAAATCATTATTGAACAGAGTACATGTCAAAGCAGAAAGAAGGCTACAATATATATAGAGGAAAGATTGATTGATTGAGAGGTTTATCAACCAAACACTGTGCCATGTCTACCAAAAACTTCAAAAATGTAATGGTTTCATTCTTCTAACTGGTAAATATGGTGGTGAGCTCTAAACTCAAATAGCTTTAAAAGCCAGAACTGGCATCAAAATGTCTATTCTGCTACTCTCTATGGTTGAGGCATTGTCTCTCCGGGGCAAACACTGATCGTTAGTTCCAGGCAACAGCTCCATGAAGATGACCTACGGGCAAGTCAGCACAAGTGGTTAAGCCTAGAAACAGACTTTTGTTCAACAGTCTGTTTGAGTTTAGGGAAGAGTTTCAATTACAGCAGAACAATGTTTTGTGTAAACTGTCAGCTGATGACTTAAGTTGACAAGATGAGTGTGTTGGAATGTAATAGCAAGTCTGATTGGTGACTATCTGCTCTTTATAAAGCTCCAAGACGTGAATTTACTTTTCAAATGTTAAATATCAGCAAAACATATTTCATTGGCTTTTATTGCATATCCATGCACATATATGCACCGGGTTTTTTATGAAGTCAAAATCACGATGTAAAAGTATTAATAATGATCAACCCTTGTTTGATTTGGCTCGTCTTTAAGGACAAGTTCACCCAATAAATAAAATGCAGTCTATATCTTCTCACCATCATGCCAATGAAAGGCCGGTGAAGTTATTAAGTCCACTGAACATTTCTGGAGCTTCACAGTAAAACAACAATCTCCTAAACAACTGAAGAAGCTGGGGAATTTTAAAATGTAAAAAAAAAACATCCCCAAAACTAAAACAACACCAACTGGATCCATATAGCTCATCTAGTGTAATCCAAGTCTTCAGAAGATCCCAGTTTGATTTGAAAAGATGTTATTTACACCCTTGATGCACAGTTGAGCTCGTGCACCCACTTCTGACAGGGTGTGCACTAATACTGCGCTAAAAAAAAGGGTGTAAATAACACATTTTCAAATCAATTTGGGATCTCTGGGCTTCTTGTAGTGTGTAAGATGAGCTGTATGGAGCTATTTTATGTTTTTGTTCTGTTATTTGTTAGGTTTTTATAACATGTCTCAAGCATCACCAGTTTAATTTTTTTTTGCTGCTGCAACACTGTTTTGCAGTGAAGTTCCAGAAATGTTTTGTGGACCACGAAACTTCACCTGACTTTCCATCAACATGGGACAGAGTACATGATGACTGAGCGATAATTTCTGGGTAAACTTTTCCTTTAAAGTAAAGAGTTGGGATGGAAAATTTACTCTAGAACAGTGAGATTT
The DNA here is from genome assembly GCA_963678695.2 of Diplodus puntazzo. Taxonomy (NCBI): domain Eukaryota; kingdom Metazoa; phylum Chordata; class Actinopteri; order Spariformes; family Sparidae; genus Diplodus; species Diplodus puntazzo. The sequence continues at coordinate 2,898,762 of OZ023162.1, read as the reverse complement.
CTTCCTCTGACTTTTAGATATTTCCAACAGTCCGTAAACGCATCCTCCTCCTGGGCAGCGTGCGTGACTATCTGCGCAGCATGCAGCGACACTGAGCTACAGAAAGGACTGCTTACATTTAAATCCAAGCTGTACACTGTGTACCGTTCAAATACAAATCACGAGAAAAAAATTAAAAATGGCAGTTTGGATCCATCCTTCACGCCTCCGTTACGTCTATAGTATTCACGGAGGACTGATAAAGAGTGATGATTCGACACTACGTTTTTTTTTTTCTGGAGACATTTTAGGAATAAAAACCAAAACCATTTTGAAATGTTTTTGATGTTGTTCTATCGCGTTGAATTCTGGGCATTTCTCGCTCTGCCCTCCCTGGTCCTCCCAACTTCTCACAGCTGTGTCAAGTTGTTGTAAATAATACACACCAATACCGGAAACGGGGGGAGCTTATGTCTAAAATAAGAGCGTATTTTAAGGGATCAACAGGAAAAAAATCAATACCGCACAGTTTTAAGTACTAGTTAAGAGTTTGAGATAGTTCACAGAGCTAAGGCTGGTCATTACATCATTCACATGTAGTCATTTGTTTGAAAAACAGAGAGCGGAAGTCTGAGTCGGTTTTATTTTGAAAATGGTTACCGGAAGCTACATTTTGTTATGCAGTCCAGCTTGACACCGGTAGATGTTTCACTCCCTCCATTCATTTCATTCGCACACAGTCGCATCCTAGCAGCGAGCCCTCCCCTCCTGTTTCTCTCCGCCTGGAAAGATGGCTGCTCCGGTGGTGGTGAGAAGCTCCGGCCCGGCGCTCTGCCCGAGCTTCGCGGAGGTCTGTTCGTTTCTGGAGCGATACGGAGCGGCGCTGGATCTTCCCGAGATGACTTTCACGCAGATGGAGAGGTATCTGCGGGACACCAAGACAGGTGAGAGATCGCTGGTCGGTGGTGGTGGTGAGGCGAAGAAGTGGTGGAAAGCTGCGACACTTGAAACCGAAGGAGAAGGGGTCCACCACTACCACCATCACCATCATCATCGTGATGATGATGAGGATGACGAAAAACGTTGAGTGTGTGGCCCCGGCAGTGCAGCGGTAAATTGAGAGTTTAGTCAGCGAGCTTTTTCGCTTTCTCACCGGTTGTTGACTCCGACAGAGCCCGTTTTCTCTCGAAAGGAGACCAGTTTTTTTGCTCAAGTTTCTGAGGAAACATTTGTACCCGCTAACAGAAAGCTAGCCCCACTCAAGATTCAACACACTTTGGTCTGTGTTGTATGTTTGTGTTAAAGTTAGAGGAAATGGACGGAAACGTGGGTGCAGAATTTGCCAAGCTACCCCGTGGGGTTTTAGTAGGAGTCAAGTGACAGGTCATCGATAATGTTGTCAAGGCTGATATTGATCTGTTAACGCTAAACTTGGTGTGGGAGCCATGATGCAGCACAGCATAGTGACCACACACAGCCAACCAGCTAGCTCCGGAGTGTTGTCAGGTGTAATTTTTCACCGGCCTTGCCTCACAGGCAGCCGGACTAGAATGACACCAATCTCCCTTGTGTTAATGTGTTGACCAGATGCTGATGGAGATACTATTTTCCCTTTAAATTTGTACTTTAGCTGGTTGTCAAAACTGAGCGACTGATGTTAGCTAAAAACAGTGGATGTTATTTTTTTTGCCATTGGTAGAGTGGCTGTCAAATCTGCACAGGCGCAGTAGGGGTAGTAGCTGCTGGCGGCTAACTAGCTAGCATCGATGATTCCATCAACTTTTAGTCAAAGTACAACACGAAGCCCTTGAAGTTATCTTTAATTTACGGCGTTATCTTCCTTAAAATGAGTTGTTTTGACACGGAGCTGTCGTATTTGTATCTTTGCACACCGTGTAAGCCAGTTTAGCTTGTTAGCTAGCTAGTTTTCAATTACCGTTAACGTTAGTTCGGTTGCTTCGCTTCTTCACCGCAACGTTTATATTGAACACAGTTTGACAGAACGACTAATAGTTACTCAGCTGTGATATTTCTCTGACATTTCAGGCTCAGAAGAGTCAACGCGTTTTCACAGACGGCTCTGAGTCTGTTTATAGTGTGAAAACATAGCAACTTTCAGTTTCAGCAGAGAAAACTGGAATTTCCTGTGAATTCATGGGTTCCATGACAGTCTCACAGCAGACCACACATCAAGCTTGTTTTTGTTCCAGGGTTGTTTTTAGTCTTTAGCGTACTTACAGTGTTTTGAAACCGACCATGATAGTATCATGACAACAGTAATAACTCTCAGGTGTAAAATAATCTGCTGACACTACAATTAATTCTTATATCCTGACTTAAAACGAAAATATCTAACAATATATGGGCTTCATTTACATGATTTCATTTGAGTTAATTTTGCTGAATGCTAAAATCATTTGTTGTGTATGACTTTGTTTACATTCAGACATCCATCTATACTGGCACCAGATTTTGGAGCAACAGACATATAAACATGTATTTACCAGCACTGAGTGGACAAAATAAACTTTTCATAACCTAGCACATTACTACTACTATCTATCTATCTATCTATCTATCTATCTATCTATCTATCTATCTATCTATCTATCTCATTTAATCTGAGCAGCGTATAAAAACAAGTATCTCCTTTTTAATTGTTTATCTCACGGCATTTAAGTTGCACTGCAAAGTGACTCATAATCCCAAAAAGTTTGCAGTCCTATATGAGTCATGTAGGTCCAGTGTTTAAAGTTGAAAGGCATTGTTGTCAAACTGTTCATCTGCGGTTTCAGACCCTTTTTTTATTGTAAAAAAGTCATTAATAAACACAGTTGTTTTATGCCTCTGCACCACTGTGTCAGCTGTCCATCCATGTTATTCTCTTGAGCATAATATCTCAGAAACGCTGTGAGGGTATTTCTTCAAAAGTTCACACAAATGTCTGAAATTATTAAATGATGATGTGATCACATTATATATCCTGAAAAGTCAATGGTCAATTCACTGTGACATCATAATGTTTTGCAAAAACCCTTTTCTGCCCATTATTCAAAGCCATAACATAACAAATCTGACCAGGTTAGGGGAAGAAACGAAAATTTAATGTCATAATTATCCTGCGATTAACTATATTATCCCAGTAATCATTAAAACATGCACAAAAATTGTGCTCAAACATGCTGCAATCACTCTACCTTACATTGAGTTAAGAAACAAATATTTTTATGTCCTCACAGATAATATATGTGTCATTTTTCTCTTCTGTAAAAAAAAGTTTGTGTAGACAGCAGGTTTTCTGCAGAAATCATATATGTTGATACAGTTATACATTTTATTTAGCCAAGTACTTCCCTTTCCTTCAAAGTCTGGACAGACATGGATGTAAACTGCAGCTTGAACGAGGCTTCATGAAGTTGGTTGTTTACATTAAAAATCCAAAATGACACTAAAGCTGTGCCGTCACTGTTACACACAGAATCATACAAATCTTGACCAAACATGAATGTAAATCCTCTTCCTGTGTTTCGTGATATGATTGATCTTCAACAGGGAGATAATCTTCCCCCCTAAACATCAAGATTGTGTTCAGCTGTTTTAAGTTGGCTTTAAGTTGTGTTTAATGGCAGGAGGACTGTTTGTTGACACTGGACTGGTTATATTTCTGATCATCCTGTGTGTTTTCCAGTTCCTAAACCTCTTGTGGAGCTCCACGTCAAACTGCTCAGAAAACTGGGGAGGTCTGTGTCCACTGACCGCTGGGAAAAATACCTGGCAAAGGTGAGGCCTCAGTGTGTGTGTGTGTGTGTGTGTGTGTGTGTGTGTTTGTGATGTGTTTGGCTGCAGACTGACTGCACTTAACATGAGTAAACATGTCTCCCTGAAGAGGTTCAGTAAGTTCAGTATTTTGCATTTGAACTATGTTAATTTGTCTTTTCAATTTTCTTCCATAGTTTGACAGTTTTTAATGGCTTTTTATTACTATCATACAGTGGGCCTGAGTTGGGACAGAGACAATATACAAGTATAAAGTGACTGTATCTAATCCTTGTTTCCTGTAGGTTTGCCAGGAGCTGAACAGTACCTGGGCATGGGAGCTGGAACAGAAGGGCTACCAGGAAATGTCCATGGAGTGCAAGTCAAGCATCCTCAAAGTATGACAGTTTTTTTTTTATTTTTATGAAACATCTGCCGACAATGCAACAACCAGATTAGAAAAACTGTTCTCCCCCAAATATTAAATACATATTGCCATCAAGCCCCTCTTTATGTTTATTTTGTCCACCCTGCAGTATCTTTGTGAGTGTCAGTTCGACGACAACCTCAAGTTCAAGATGGCGATTAATGAGGAGGATCCGGAGAAGATGCGTCTGCAGCCGGTAGGTCGGGACCGGCAGGGCCTGATGTACTGGCTTCAGCTGGACCAAGAGCAGAACATCCGGCTGTACACGGAGGAGCAAGATGATCAGGACGGATCCACCTGGACGTGTATCGTCAGGTAGGACAGCTGTCTTACTGTGGTGGATATACCTCTCTTGGTGTGTCGGCAGGCTAAAAACATTTGTTTTTACATTACACTTCTGAATCCGTTAATCATTTTCTGCTATTCAAATCCTGCCCACCTGCTCTCCTGTTGTTTGATATCCTGTTTGAGCCACTGATCCAGACTCTGTTCTCAGGACACGTAACGACCTGGCTGAGGCCCTGGAGCTGCTGAAAACCCAGGTTGAGCCTAACCCGAATCAGGAGCAGAACCAGGCAGGACCCACAGAGAAAGATGCAGGTGTGTTTGGCAAATGAGTGCATATTAGCTTTGATCAAAGGGTTTGTATTATGGATGGAACAATCATCAGTTGAAGAAGTGCTCACAAATGCATGCTGGCAATAGAGCTGTAACTGTTAAATAAATCAACAGCAACTATTTTGATAATCAGTTTGATGAGTTTGAGGAAAATAAAATCTGATTCAGCTTCTTGTCTGTGAATATTTACCCAGTTTCTTTCCTCCTTTATGTCACTAAACTGATTATCTTTGTGTTGCAGACAAAACAAGATGTTTGAGGATGTCACTGACAACATTTTCCACATTTTTTTCCTTACATTTCATAGACGAAACAATCAATCGATTGGTCGAGAAGATAATTAACAGATGAATCAAAACGACAAAAGTGGCAGCCTAGTTAGAGAAAATAAGTTTATAACCAAATTCTTTTAAGGCCAAAGAGGAAAAACAACCAAACTAAAAACAATCCAATAAACTTTTAGATTATTTTCTTGCTTGTTCTTCAGTATGCCAATAGTCACTCTACAGTAGTTATGATAATGATTAAAAAATCTTGAAATACCAGTGAGATCAACATTGTTTGTGTGTCTGTGTGTGTTATGATGAATTAGCAGATGAGGCTGTTGGAAGCACCAACCCTGAACCCTCCAAGACCACAGAGGAACACGCTGACAGTAAGAAGGTTGATCCTGTGACCGAAGAGAAACCCCTAAAACAAGGTACCAAAATTTTACACCTTTATCTTTTCTTTTATGAGAAATACACTGTGAATCAAGATACATTGACCCATGAAGCCATATAAATTCTGGTAGGAGATAGATGGATGATCACATCATGTGATCCTCTAAATCCATCGTAGCAGGCTTCAAAGTTTTCACTTGTGGTTGAACAAGTTGTTAAACCAATCAGCGTCCTGTGAGGAACTGGCGGCTGGCGACATGATTAAGATGTGACAACCAGTGTGAGAAGAGATGGTTCATTTGAAAACAACAGTGACGGCTCCTCAAGGAGTTAGTGTAGCTGCTGTAGGATCAGTTATATCAGAACTGGAGTTTATTTAAATAACAAAGAATGCCACTGACAGATTTTCTCGATAGAAAACATGTTTTCATTCATCTCTCGACTGACTTTGGTAAGCCTGTGATGGTAATGGTAGAGAGCTCGTCCAAACACCTGCCAAGTTTCTAGTGGTACCTCCAGATGGTTTTGTGTATCAAACCATCTGACGCATCATGTTAATCTGCTCCCTGCAGTCCTCTCTTGATTGCAGTTTCTTGATGTATGATGATTTAGTTTTTGTTTTGCTTTGCAGTGGTAAAGCAGGAGCAGACGCAGCCGATCAAGCAGGAAAACACAGCGGCTGAAGTTCAAGAGGAGAAGACGGAGCACAAACCGCCTGTCTTTGATAACCGCGTGAGCACGATCACCACTGTCATCAAATCAGAATCCAGGGATGCCGATGCCCCCAAAAACGCTGTGTCGGTCGTCATGGCACCAGGTGCAGCAGTGACAAAACCGGAAATGAACAAGGAAGAGGAAGCAGAGCGAGCAGTGGTCAGAAGCAGCCAGCAGGCTAAAATACCACTGAAGAAGAGGGAGCTAAAGCTCGCAGAGAGCTACCACAGCAACCACCTGAACAACAGTAACAGCAGCAGTATTATTGTTTGTAACCCTTCAGTGATCCAGACTAAAGACAGTCATGGAAGAGAGGGGAGGGTACCGAACTCATTAGCGCCTCCTGGTGGTCAAGTCGCTTCACAACAGCAGCAGCAGCAACTAGTGGTCACTGCATCAAGGCAAGAACTGACCAACGGGAGAGCGTCTCTCCTCCTGCCACACAAAGAGGGACAGAACGGAGTCATAGGAGTCATAGGTCAAGTCGGTGTTGTAGGTCATGTGGGGGTCATCCGCAGCCCATCTGAGCGTCACAGAGTCGCTGAGCAGCAGGAACAAAATGGGCCGAGTTTGGACCAGCAGGGCTCCAGAGCTGTAGAGGAGGAGAGGGAGGTGAGCCGACAGTCAGTGCTGGTCAGGAAGGGACCTGCTGAGGGGGACGCGAAGGCAGCTCCTCCTCCTAATGTAGCAATGGATTCTCAAACAGCCAGAAAAATACTGTCCTTAAAATCTGAAAAACTCCCTGAAGTTGTAGTGAGAAAACTGGATTATGTTATGGTTTCCTCAGAGGAACCCAAAAGACAGACGGAAGAAGTTCAGGGTAAAAACACAACAGAGGAGCAGTTAGACAAGGGGACAAAGACTGGTCATCAGCAGAAATATGACAACCCTGATGAGATGGAGGAGGAAAGAGAGGTGTGTGGACACCCCGTGGCAATAGAAGGAGATAAAGATGAAAAGACTAAAGGCACTTTAGGAAAGGAGGAGGAGAGCACTGTTCCGCCTCTTAAAGTGGACCAGCAGGATCAAAAAGACCACCAGGGAGACGGAGTTAATGGTGGGTTGGCAGCTCCTATGAGGGTGAAGGACACTGGGCTTGGGTCAGAGGAGAGGCAGGGTCCCCTTGAGGAAGCCTCCTCTGAGCTCCAGAAAGAAGGAATCAGGTTGAAGATCAAGATCCCTCCCCATCGGAGAAACAAGTTAAAGGGGAAAGGGGGAAAGGAGGAGAAAGAAAAGGAGCAGGAGGTGCAAGAGGAAGGGAGGCCATTGAGGAGATCAGCAAGGATTTGCAGGTACGTGTGGTGGGTTAGAGGATAAATGTGTTGTTCTTTGTCCATTGTAATCTCAGGTACAGCTGGTTTGATTCTATACCTTTTTTCTTGAAGATCATCTGCTTTGCCAACCTGCAGGCCGAGCTCAAAGGTGGCTGAGAGCCAGAAAAAGAAACCTCAAAGAAAAAAGGTTCCACCTACCACAACGAGGGAAGAAGAGGGGGAGGACGAGGAGGAGGAGGATGAGGAGGAAGAAGAGGAGGAAGATGAAGAGGAGCAGGACTCGGCTGCAAAGAAAAACAGAAAAACGCAACCTGTTGGTCAAATTAAGAAACAAAGGGTAAGTTTGTGTGACAATGAATGCATAAACTTCTTCTGTGTAATGTGTCATCTGTTTGACTGTTTGTCACTCCCGGTTGTGTTTAAAGGGTAAAAGGAGGCATCGACGCCCGCGGTGGTCCAACATTCGTACGAAGAGACGCAAACTCAATGAGGGAGGAGAGGTGGAGGACAGAGGGAGGAAAAGAGGAGAGGGGGAGAGCGAAGGAGGGAGCGACTCAGAAGAATCATCTAAATCAGAGGAGATTCCCAGTGAGGACGCCTGCAGTCAGTGTGGGCTGCCCAACCACCCCGAACTGGTGAGAGAGGAGCATGTGTGGTTGTGCCACAGACTATTTTACCAGTTAATTGTACATATGAAAAATATCTGGACACCCCTGTCCTCGTACATTTGGGTACTTTTGGTCTGGGGCTGTTTTGTTATGATTTGGGCGACCAGGAATAACTTTGGTAGACACGCTTCCTTTGTGTCGTTATTCTACCTTCATTTTTCTGGAAATATCCACACTGAATAGCATGAAAGCGAGTTTATAGTGAACCAATATAAACATAGATGATGTTCTACAGTCATTACACTGTGCAAGCAGTATTTACTTCAAAATGATTAGTAGAAGTAGAAACGGTTATCAAATCTGTCTATTGATGAATAGATTAAACAGTAATTCTTACACTGATGGTTCACATTTATACTGAGCAAACACAACAAAATATTAAATATTGAAGCCATTTAAAGGCTCAGTAGTCCACATGTGGTTCAATGTGGTGAAATTGTGGTTCAGTCGCGTCTGGCTCTGACTGCGAAGAGTTGCTCACTGTGTTTGTGTTCCTGTGTCTTCAGATCCTGCTGTGTGACTCGTGTGACAGTGGATACCACACTGCCTGCCTGCGGCCGCCGCTCATGTTGATTCCAGACGGAGAGTGGTTCTGTCCGCCCTGCCAACATGTAAGCAGCACACATTTAACCTAAAATCATAGACTTATTGATGATCATACCCTCTAAAATCCTTCTGATTGGTTGGTGATAACTTTGATTTAGTTATTTTATATTGACAGTATGGCTGGGTATTATTTATGATACTTGTGATATTAAGCAACATTACTGTATTACTACTAATCTTACATTGAGAATATGTCTTTGTTTTTAAATAAAAGACACCAGAGTTCTCAAATGATTCATTTGCTGAAGAAGAACTTTGTTTGAATGAAACTAAATGTGATCTGAATCTGGAACTAATTGGTCGAGAAATATGTAAATAAGATAACAGGCACATTTCAGTGGTATTAATATAATATTGAGGTTTGACATTTTAAAGGAGATGTTTTCAAACACTGACAGATTTGTGATCTGTTTGGTTTTCCCACCTCAGAAGCTGCTGTGTGAGAAACTGGAGGAGCAGCTGCAGAACCTGGACAGCGCTCTGAAGAAAAGAGAGCGAGCAGAGAGGAGGTAAATGCACACGCATGCTTCGATCAACTTCCTGAGAAAATCTCAAATTCTGAATCATGTGGATTTTGACCCTCCTCTCTCACCGTCTCTCCAGGAGGGAGCGGCTCGTGTACGTGGGAATCAGTGTGGAGAACATCATTCCCGTGAGTAAAGAGTGTGACCACGTCACTGGATTAGTAAGTTTCACTCAGAGGTGCTACATTCGGAACAAAGAAGCTTGCTTGCATTTCAGTTTTCACATTTGGCATTTTCAGCAGATCTAATCTCTCAGATGTTTGTTTGTCTTACCTGCGGTTTCCGAGCTGGAGCAATGAAAAACAACAGCAGAGTTTTAAGACAGCATAAACATGATGGCCGTCTGTTTGATGTGAAAAAAATATTAAGTTAACATTTTTACTGTCAAACCTCTAAACACCTTGTGATTGTCTTAGGAGGGCGATGAGGAGGAAGAGGAGAAGTCACCGAAGAAGAAAGACTCCAAAAAGAGCAAAAATCTGGGAAGGAGATCAACCAGAACCAGGAAGCACATCAGCTACAGGTGAGTGTGGACATCCATAAACATACCTGTCCCATCATTGACTATCTGACCTCATGATGTACCTAAAGAATAGAATAGTTTATTAGCATTTCAACTGTTGTGAAACATTAAATCCCAGACAGACGATCAACTTCTTTTCTCTGTTTGTGTGTTGCAGGTTTGATGACTTTGACGATGCCATCGATGAGGCTATAGAGGAAGACATCGGAGACCTCTGTGGTGGTGAGTGGATGATGTGATGGTTACAAAAAAGTGAACTGCAGCGTTAGAAATTATTTATAGAATATCTTTTTATTCATTACTTCCTTAAGACAGCTGGTATTCAGAGCAGTGTTGGAGTTGTTGTGTTTATCACATACTGAGCAAAAATATGAAGAAACCTTAGAATAAGAAATTTAAGAAGACCTGGGGAAATAATCAATTTATTATTATTTCCATCTCTAAATTCATGTTGTGTAGATTTGCAGGAAAATTAAATAGTAACATTTAGTCAGCAGTTTGTTATTAAACGTACCGAGAGCCGTCCAAAGTTCTGCTGCAGCATTTTGTTAAAATCCACCATATGAAGTTGTCTGACAACACAAACTTTTAACTTAAACTTATCTCTGACTCGGACTGTTCTGATGTCGGTGCAGGACAAGGGAAAGAGATCACACCTATCCTGTCAGATGACGGCAAGGAGAGCCAGCGGCCAATCAGAAGCCAGGGTCGTCCTGCTAGGAACAGGAAGAAACGGCGACTGAACGACCTGGAGAGTGACAGCACGGCGGCAGAGAGTGAAGACGAATTCATGCTCAGCAACAGGTAACACACACATTCACACACATTCACACACAAAGTCGTCATTTCTCCTCATCTAGCTCATTGTTTTTTCATTGTCTTCCCCTTTAAAGCTCAGAGGATGAGGATTTTGGTGCGTCAGGTGCAGATGATGATGAGGAGGAAGATGAAGATGCGGGCAGCGACGTGGGCAGCTTAGAGAGTGGGACCCGCCCCAAACGGGCATTGAGACGTGTGCCTAAACACCAACCCATAAAGACCCAACGCAGGGGCAGGAAACGGCTGAGACGGCGGCGGAGACGCTCCTCTGAGGAAGAGGAGGAAGAGACTGAGGAAGACATGGGTGAGTTTCACTCAGAGACTTTTTATATTACAGTTTATTGTCTGCTTTAAGTTTTTCTGTTTCTTTGTCATATATTGGTGCAGGACTTAGCATTTCTTGATATTTTATAGACTGAAACATTAGCGGATCAGTCAAGGAAATATTAATCAATAATGCAAATAATCGGAGGTGCAATTCAACCTTCTGCACATCTTTTAAGTTTTTGAAATAATACATCGATGAGTTTAAAATGCGAGAAAATATCTATAAAAAGTTTCAGGTGACGTCATGTTTTCAAATCTTCACATTTGAGAACTTTGAACCAGAGAATATTTTGATTAATTGTTGATTAACACCAGTTAATTAATTACAAAAACTGTTATCTGTAAGTCTTCACTGTCTATCTTCATCTCCCCTTCAGACTCGGATCAGTTCAGCGACATGACTGACAGCGACGCTGACAAAAAGAGGCGGGGTCTGAGGCGGGGCCAACGCCAGCAGGTCAACTACCGCGAGACGTCCGAGTCGTCGGACAACTCGCGGGCCTCCGCCAAAAGGGACAAAGTTAAATCACGTGGTCGACCACGAAAGGAGCATTTCTCAAGTGACTTCAGCGATGGTGAGTCCCCGCTGGTGTCTGCAGCATCATTTCACTTTTAATTCATGCAGGAAGAGAGAGCAAGTACAAACTCGAAGCTGTTGTCTTATATGTTTTATTGAGTTTAGTCAATAATTAACATAATTTTTATCTGCATCAGTTATTTTTTATAGTGTAATCACTCTAGTAAATCTGTAGCCCAGAATCATAAATCATGAACGTTCTGTTTTTCTTCTGACACACACAAGACGCATGCAAGTACTCGAGAATGAAGAAAACAAATCCTTCCCCTTTCTTTTTCTTTTAGTGTCGCCTTCCTCCAGAGACTCTGACGAGGAGGAGGATTATGAAGATGAAGATGATCAGAGAAGGAGAGTCAGCAGGCAGAGAAGAGAGGAGGAACACCTTCAGAGAAACAGGATGAGAGAAAAGCGGAGGAGATACGAAGACGACGAGGAGGACGCTAAAGAGAGCGGCAGGCGGCTGAAAAGGAAACTGTTGGAGAAGGAGAAGGACAAAGACAAGCGGAGGAGATTAAAGAGGACAGACAGAGAAGAGGAGGAGGACGTGGAGAAGATGGGCAGGGGGAAGAGGAGAGAGATTCTGTTGCAGCAGCGGCGTAAACGACTCGCTCAGATGCTGAAGAAACGGCGGCCTTCGACGGACGAAGACGAGGACGATTCAGAGGACTCTGAGTCATCGTCGGAGGAGGATCGTCCAATCCGCAAAAGACTCAACCGCATTGACTCTGACGATGATGAAGAGGAAGACGAGGAGGAAGATGAGGTAAGGCAGAAGACGACAACCAAAAAGTCTTCAGCGGTGGAGAGGAGGGCCGACGACAAAAACGACAGCGACGCTCAGGAAAAGGGGAGGGGCCGTAGCCTGTCTCCATCAAACGGACATCGGACCTCCAGAGGCCCGGCCAAGCCTGGGGCTGGAAGTCCCACTGCGCCCAGGGACAGTGAGGGATCAGGCAGGCAGGGCAGGCACAATGGCCCCTTACATCCAGAGGAGGATGAAGATGAGGAGGAGGAGGAGGAAGAGGAGGAGGAGGAGGAAGGCCAGACAGACTCATTAAACTCTGTCCAGAACAGTCCGCAGTCATGATGGCTGTGTTTGTGTGAGTAATGCTCGCTTCTCTGTTTTCAGTTGTTTTTTTTCTTTTAACTGTCAGGCCTTTTTACCCACAATCCACCTGTGAAACTGGATATCTCTCTCCCTCCACCTCTCTCTCTCTTCCCCTTCTTACTCTCCTGTCTTGCTCTTCCTCCTCGCTGTTGTATTGTGGTAGAGTGCTAACCACCATCACGTGCTGTGCGTCACATCACAAACTCATGAGTACCCATTCACACGCGTCGTCGCCAGCCAGCCGGACCAAAAGCGACCTCGCAGCAGGACTGGCAGCACTTCCTGTTTCAGTGGATGCACTCACTAACACACAGCCAGAGGTTATCGTGACCATTTCTCTGAACTCTTTGAGTTACGGACGTCTGTCATGTCTGTGGGTCCACGTGGCAGGAGGACAGTAGATTCTGGACCTGACTGACTCGGACACAGGAGTCTGTTTGTAGTGTACCCCATCCTAAAGCACTTCGTCATTCTCATAGCACTTAATGACCCGCCACCAAGGAGAGTGTCCGTGCCGAACCGAACACTTTGGACCACGTGATCTGATGGTTAGAGACCCGACTCGACCCCATGCTGGTGTCTACCCATGCAGATAGTTTTGGTTTGGGATATAAGTAATTGAAGTGAATCGATGTTTGGTGTTTTCATTGTTGTGGTGCTGAACTGAAAAATGACCAAGTAGAATAAAGGTTAGGATGTTTACCAGATAATCACATATTTTAAAGTCTGACTCCCGGCAGAGGGACATTTGTTGCATGTTTTTATCCCTCTCTCTCTCTACACTAACAGAAAAGGCCGTACAATAATCTAAAACTGTTAACAGCAAGTCTGTTGAGATTTTAATCCCCTTTCCTCAGTGCAGGGAGCGCCACAACTCTCCACTGTGTTTGGGAGATTGCAGAACTCTCAGACTGATGCTTCAAAACCTGCAACAATAAAACCAAAACTATCTGTATGGTTGGATCATATTTGTTGTAACAAAGAAAAATATTTGTTTGTAATTAGAAGTAACTCTGGGTAAGAGTATGTCCAGAGTAACTGAATGATGTTACATGGTCATTAACAGCCTTATTCACATGCAAACTACTGTAAAATTAAAACTTTAGAGTAATTAAGGCGACACACTGGCTCAAAAAAACGTAGTTAGACTGAATCTGTTCCAGTCTCACAGGTAGCGCAACACTAACGGTGCACTCAAGTGCTTCTTGTAAAAAAAAAAAAAGTGGTTAATAGAGTGCAGCAGGGAGGACATATTTTTGTAGTTTGAAGTTAGCAACCCCCCTTAAAAAATGTTAAAAATTAAGGAAGGGTCGCCGAATCTTGTTTTGGGGCCAGACTGCGGTGCTGCTTGTATCCAAGTCAATGGGAGACACATTATCAGCCCTGTCAATCCCTTTGGGGGGGAAAGAGTCCGTGGTTAACCTGCTCTCTTTCATTTCTTCTTCACAAGTCACAGGACGGAGATATGTTGGGTTTGGTGTGTTTCTTCATGCATCATTCAATAAAACTCTCACCACATTCTGGCCCCAAAGACAGATTCAGTGAGGTAACGAGCCTTCCGTCTTTTGTTTCTTTAGCTTCCTTGGTTTTGGAACTCACTCCTGCAGCGCTCAGTGTTAAACGAGTTTATACCACCAGTTGTGATTGTGATTGTTTACCGTCTTGGCCAACAGTCGCATTTAGGTCATTATTATTTTTTTTTTTTACATAAAAATCTGTGGTTACTCATTCTCATTCATTCTTTGTTTAATGTGATCATGAAGTGAATCTTTTAAAGCTTTGAAGTGTTTCTTTGACAAAAAAAAAAAGACATTTGATGACATCACCCGGGGAGTTAAGGCGAGGAACTCCCTCCAAAATTCAGTCATCTGCTCGCCTCCATGATGACGGAAAGTCTTTTAGTCGGCAAAACATTTCTGGTGCTTTAAAGCGTAAAACAAAAAAACATTCATGGCTCTCGGGGCTCAATTTGGCGTCTCGTGACTTCCAAGTGTTCAGAGGCCACGAGACGCCAAATTGTTGTGAAAACACGTTATTTACACCATTTTTTTTTAAGACGAACTCTTCACTGTAGCTCATAAGTTAAAAGTGTTAGCATGCACCCCATCGGAAGTTGGTTCACAAGCTCAGCAGCATGTCGATGGTGTAAATAGCATCATGTCAAACAAATTTGGGATCTTGGAGCTTTTAGATAACGCTGGACAGACTGCATGGAGCTGTTTTATGTTTTTCAGTAATTTTTTTTAATGTTTAAAACAAAGCCCCGTCTCTTTCAGTTGTTTGTTTGAACGCTGCAACGCTGTTTTGCCTCACCTGACTTTCTATCAGCACGGGGGGAGATGATGACTGAGTTTTAAGTTCTAAACTAATTTTCCTTAAAAAAATCTGACTCCTGTTGGACTGTTGGCTGCAAAGGATTCAGTGGTGGTGTTCTCCTAATTCAAGCAATTCAGCAGGTCAGTTGTATAAATATTTGGTCTTTACATGCAGGCAGAGAATCCAGCCAGTCATTCTAACTCAGTAAACTCAGTAAGATCACCTAGTTTAAACTTCCTGAGCTGAACGAGGCTCACATTGGACCATTTTCCATTCCGAAGGATAACAATCGAGACGTTCTTTCCGACTACCAAAGTGTTCGGTTTCACTGCTCACTCATCTGTTCCATATGTTCACAAAGCCTTGGTTTGGTGGGACCATGTTTGCTGTACATACTCTGCCTATACGCTGTTCCTTGTAAGATAATAGATGTTCTGTTCTCTTAGTCCTCTTGTAAAATATAGTGTTATATTTTCTATATGAAGGAGAGGAGAGATGCTGCTGTGAGTGATGTGTGTTGATCGATAAGGTTTCAGCGGCGAGTTCATCAACGGTCGCTCGTTTTGTTTGAGGTTCTGCAGGTTTGACTTGTGTGAAATACGACCAGCGTGGAGCCCGTTCACCATGTAAATGTTACAGATTTGTTATAAAGAGCTGAACGCTGGTCACCAATCCAACAACTGTTTTCTCTACTGGCCATCACTGCTTCTGTATAACCATCACTGTAGGGATTCACACGTATCTAAGACGGAGTTATCTGGTTACATGAAAGTGGAGGGTGAACTCTGACTGTGTGCGACAAAAGATGGAAAGATTTCCTTTAACATGCAGTCAGAACACTGTCAAGGCTCGAAGGAGTTTTCCTGCTGTTCACATAAACAGAGCTCGTATTGGAGGGTTTGAATTTCTAATGGTTCGCCTCCTTCAATGCAGAAAGTTCGACTCTAAAGAGATTCTTATGTTCCTTTCAGAAGTTGGAGCTGAAAAGATTTGAGCCTGTATTTGTCAAACAAAAACACACTTGTTATCGTACTTCGAGCAGAACGAAAAGAGCAGCTTGTAAATATTCACATCATTACTCACATGAATGCTCAGAACAGGGATGGAGGTGAGCATCGACCCTACAGCGACCACGTTGTTCATTATTTCACTCACTGATGTCTTTACCTGCAAAAATTAAAATAGTTTGAAATCCTTAATAAGTTCAGTCGAACATAAAACAGCTGAAGTGCAGCCGCCAGAAGTTTATAGTGAAAAAACTAAACATGTCTCACAGATCCTGCAGGTTTATTTAATCTCTAATCTCTAATTTTTCCCAATTATTTTTTTAAATCTGAGCTCGGCTGGCAGTGACGGTTTGTGCAGGAAGTCAGTCAATTAAGGGAACTCGTAGGATCCTAGTTACCACTCAGCATCTTAACAGTGCAATAGATGTTTGAAGTGTTTTGTCCGTGTGAACACCCCGAAATAAATAAAGGAAATAATGGAAACAAACTGAAGCAGGAGAAACATTCTGCTGCCGTCACTTCAGAGAAAATGTACAGTAAGTTGAATTAATCACCGCGTTGACGAGTTACGACGGTAAATGCAGAAAGTGACGAGTGTGAGATTTATTCCTGCTGTTCGAGCAGCTTCACTCAAATCATTTTCCAAAACCAGTATTTTAATTGCGTGTAAATTTTAATTTCATTGCACAAGTTCGATGTAAATTGTCACATTTAATGAAAAGTTTTTTCTATCATGTTTATCAATGTGAATAAATGAACTTGATGTGTGATTGACTTTTATATATAATAGCTGAATAATACAAACACATTAAGTTCATGCAGAAACTTACCTTTGGAATAATAACTGAATAAACACTTTATGTTTCTGTATAAGTCTGCATTAACTTAATTTAAGTTATTAATGTATTCATTCAACATGATAGAAACACTTTGAATTATACACCACTGTAATAAATTAGATGAAGTTGGATTGTTTCAGGCAAATATTCAAGTGGTTAATTTAAAAAAAAAAAGGGAAATAAAACTTAATGAAACATCTGCACATATTCAAACCAAATTACAATCACAATCTTAAACTACCGTCACGTAGGATCTGCTTTTAAAGGTGCAATATGTAATATTTTATCAACAGAATCTGAAGAAATAGCAGTTTTGACATGATATCGTATATGTGTTGTGTTGCAGAGATATCTAGTGATGTTAGCATGCTAACTAGCTAGCCCGGCCTGTCCTGGTCCAGAGAGCTAGCTGCACGGCTAACTGAGCTAACTGGCTAACTGCAGCCACAGTTGGCAGCAGTGAGCGGTCAGTGTAGTGATCTACCGCCCGCTATATGTTTTAAATATGATCCATTTTTTTCTTAAACTTTTGGGCACGTAATTTCTGCCACTAGGTGTCACTAAATAAAAAAACAAAGGTAGAGTCGTGTGGGATCATGGGAAACGTTGTCTCTTCTGTTGAACAACATCGCTGATGAAAATCTGAGGTGACAGAAACGTTGAAAGACGAGGTAATATTTCATTCACATCCACTGACTTCCTTCCTCGCTCTCCGACTCTCCTGGATACAGGCGACCAAATGAAACGTACCGTCAGTAAAAGATGTTTCTGGTTTGAACACAACAGATTCTATAACAAAGGTGTAGTTGTTTTAAGATATTTGGATGCAGGAGTCTTGCATATTGTATCTTTAAATTTAAAGTCAAAAGAAACGTGATCAATAGTTTTTAACATCAAGGAGACTTTTACTTTCACTTCAGACCAGAATGTCACTTTTAGCAGTTTGATGAATACGGGCTCGGATCGTTCTGCAGCTCAGGATGTTGAGAGAGAGAAAGTGTTTCATTGCAGCTCTGTTTTCACTTCTGATGAGTCTCTTTTCATGAGTCCTGGTTCCAAACACAGAACTGAAAAACAAAACATTTTAACTACGATTATACTTTTAAGGGGCACCATGTAGTTCTGGAGAAGAAATTCAAACTCAGATTCTTTATATTTACAATATTAATGAGGTAAAAATACAAAGTCAAATATTATTTTTTTCCATAAGTGAATAAAGAAGCTGTTCTCAGAGGAAAAGGAACGTTTGTTTATTTAGTTTGTTTAGACAAAAAAAGGAATCAGTCATTGAAGATTTTTCTCTGTTCTTAACATTTCTTTCTCAAAACTACAGAGTGTTCCTTTAATTGGCCTTCATCCAAGTTAAATACGATGAAAGAACTACATTTATTTGTTTATTCCTTTTTTTATTCACACCATGAACAGCAATCAATTTGAAAAACATCCGCTTTTATCCAGGAAAACATTGGAAGAAAATATTCGTCCGATTCCCTTTCAGGTGTTCGAGTGTTTGTTGTCATTTTGGGACGAACTGATAAAGTTTTACATTCACATGTTGGAAAAAAGCTTCTGTCGCTTGTCAGAGAATAAAATGGAAGAATGATGTTTAAAGGTCATGAAACAGCGAACAGCTCAGATGAGAAGAAAGTTTATTTTTTCTACCTTGATTCCATTTTAAATTTTGATGTGGACTTTTTAGTGAGTCAGGCTCTTCAGTACTGTCGCCTGTATGTACCGATTATCATAATGTGCAATCTGTAAAAGGTCAATAACACGTAGAGACGTTTCTGTAGCCATGTGAGGTTTTTTTTTCCAGTAATCTTATTTAATAGGTCATGTTCTTTGACAGAATCCTTTGACAGAACATACTGTAATGATTAAAACACTAAATCAAGTCTATACCAGTCACTTTTAGCTTCGGAGAAAACTCTGACAATGATCACAACCAGCTGATTTTTTGCATAAAGCTTTAGAAACATCACAACTTTTGTTTGGTTTGTTTGTGCAGAAGTAAGATTTCATTGTTGAACTGATCGCTGGGATTACAGGCGCTGCTCTCTGCGGTCTGATAAACGTTGGTTTGTGGCATCGACCGCCAGCTAAATGACTAAATGTTCTTTCAGGTACTTTCCTGCCTTTGTTCAGGTGATAACAAGATAAAATGCTCATTTAGCTCGTTAGCTGGAAAATCCCCTTAAAGGAACAGATCACCAAAATATGTAAATCCGCTCACTTTCCTCTCCTGATGAAAGTCAGCATGACGGCGTCTGCAGAAGCCTGGAAAAGCCCAAATTAATTTTAAAAAACATTATTTACACTCTTCCTGTTACATATCAGATTATTTACACACGATTAAGGAAGCCTAAGAATTCACAGTAATTACGTTATCTCAACATTATTCTGCCTTTTATTGCAACTGAATTTCACTCACAATATGAGTGATTGGAGGTGGAGAGAGTTTGTAACTGTAACTATACAAGATGAACTCTTACAATTCATGTTTTTTCTGTTGTATGGCAGGTGGAAACCCGTGTTAAGATGCATAAGATTTCTGCTTTAAAAAGGGTTTAAATAAAGTGTTTCCTAAAAGTTCTGGAGACAGAAGCCCTGAACAGCCACAAACATGTTATTTCCTCAGTTTTTCTGTGATAACCAGTTAAAATTAGATCACGAGACACAAGCTTTGTTGTCCTGAGATAAGGAGATAAATTAATCCATTATCACAAGAAAACAAAAATGAAAACCCATTTAATTCATATAACTTAATGTTTATTAGATCAGCAGTGCCATGGCAACATGCACACAACATGCAAAGTGCAAAAGTTCATGTGGTTTGCTTTTAAAATGCCTCAAACACAGACCACAGTCCTGTGTGTGTGTGTGTGTGTGTGTGTGTGTGTGCGCGCTCATTTCTTTGTGATTAATTATCTTGTTATCTTGGGAAAACACATTTTTTTTTATTCCTGATGTTGACTTAAAAAACTCTTGATATCGTGAAAACAAATCAAGTTTAAGTTGTTATCACCAGAAAATGGTTTAAATGGCCATCTTTGACTCATGACCGCTGCAGGCTTCCGTAGATCACAGCAGACGAGCTGCATGGAGCCGCTTCATGTTCTGTGTGATTTAAAGTCCTCGGCTACTTCAGTTGTTTGGGAGGATGCTGCAGCGCTGAAGCTCCAGAAATGTTTGGTGGACTACGGAACTTCACCTGACTTTCCATCAGCATGAGGGGGATTATAGCTGAAATAATTCATGTTTGGGTGAACTTTGCCTTCTCTGATCGTCACAGCTCCAATTTTATACCATTTTTGAGCTCGACTAGACACTCAGATCATTTTCACCTGAGTCAGAACAAATAGTTTTACTCAGTTTGTTACCCCGGCTAAAATTTTCTCTCATCATGGTGGAAAACCCTCTTAAAAAACTTTGTTTCTGTTTTAGCAGTGAGGGAAGATTAATGTATGTTTCAGCCCAGAATCATTCCACTTGAACCTGATGTGCATCTGAATCTGTTGGTTTTAAAATGTTCAGTCCAACTAATCTGGATTCAAACAGGCACCACAGGATGTGAGTGCAGCTCCTTCCACTTCTCTGTTGTACTGTTACCGTAGTATCGCTGTAACATAAATGTTTTCTAAGTTATTAAAAACAAACATCCCCGGCATCTCCTCAAAAACTCACTCGTGTCTGTGCCTTCTTTTTTCTTTTTATCAGTGAGAGAAGTGGATAATCCTGCAGGAGAGGCGTGACATGTTTCTGTGGAGGTTTTCAGACCTAATCTGCTGTGACTTCTGGCAAATTCTGACAATTAACCAAACCAAGGACAGTAAAATATATCATCTTAAATCAACCATAAAACTAGAGAGACATCCAGTTTATGTTATTTCTCTGCTGTTGTACAGATGTGTTTTTAAACAGTGAATTTTAACATAGACTCTATCTGGAAAAACAGACTAAAGTGATGATGCTGCAGACACATTTAATTTAACTCTACATATAAATATGAATTAATTAAATGTCTTTCTCTTTAAATCATTAAAAAGACATTTTAATGACATTTTTTTGTCTTTTGATCTGACTTTTTAAAATATATTTTTAACTTTCAATATGAAAAAAAAACAGTTTTTTTTTTTCGGACTATGTATTAATTATTATTATTATTAAATAATTTCCCAGTCTGGGATCATTAAAGTATTTCTATCTATCTATCTATTTATTTTGAAATGGTTTGACCGGAAATAGCGGTATGTGATTGTGTCTAACTTCACTGCCCTCACATGTCTGCGCCTGCGCTGCCCTCTGGTGGTCACAACATGTAACTGCATCCACAGTTTTCTGTAGAGCTCAGCTCAGGGATTGTACGGGACTTCATGACACCCAAAAATAGGAGATGGTAGAACATTTAATTTAAAAAGACATATATAAATAAAATGTTTCAAATGTTTGCATATCAGCCATCAACCTGCAAGGGACAGCTTTCATGGTCTGGAGTAGTGGTTGTGATATTTTACTTGTCTTTAATTTTGTGTTGTGTTTTTTGTTTGAAATTAATTCAATGTAACTTATATTTATATATATTTCTATGATTTCATTTTATTTCATTTAATTGTATACTGTTTATTTACTACACCCTTTAATTAATTCGCTTTTAAAATTATATGGCATTTAATTTACATTAATTTGTATTTTAATTAAAAAGTAAATGTATTTAATGTATCGCTTTTATTCATTTTTCTATTTATTGTTTTCAAAGGTTATTTAATGGGTTTTTTTTTTTTTTTTTTTACATTTTATGTCATTTTATTTTATTGACTACGTCCTGCGCTACATACTCCGGGCCGGTAGGCGGCGGTACGCACCTGACAGTTGGTGTTGCAACCTACCAAACAGCGCACAGAAGAAGAACTGTTGCTACGCACTGTACGTGAATACGGAAGTTACGTTATGTAGGAATCAGCGCAGCCGTATTAGCGTAACAATAACAACGCCCTGTTCGTAGCGGCTACGTATTTCTTTTTGCGGTTTGTGAAGCACCGACTTATCTTGCCGCGATATTTCAGCTTTGAGAGGTCGCTGCTGAGGAGAAGTCAGCTTGTAGCTTCAACAACAGTTTGCTAAGTTCAGCCTGAGTTCACTCTCCGAACCGTCCGCCTGGTTTATGTTAATGTCGGCGGAGAAGCGCGACAGTTTATAGCCGTTTACCCGCCTCCAGCTGGCTGTCGAGCTTTAATTCACTGAGAAGTTATCCCGGGTTAAATTAGCCAGCTTTGTGGCACGAAGTGGGTCACACAGCTTCTTGTTGACACCTCAGACTGGTTTCCTTCTCCTCCCCTCGCCTCTTCCAGCGGTGTCCGCAAACATTAACGGTCACACGGACGATGGTTTTACTGAAAAGCCTCCCGACTCCCACCGAGGGAGTGCGGCATGAACAAGCCGAGACCACGGCGGTGATGGACGGCCAGAAGCTGGGCTGCGGTACGGTCTACGTCGCTGAAACGTAAGTGATGCACATGGCGCCTGTTTTTCTCTCTAAACCTCCAGCGTCCGGTGTCGGTTAGTGATTCATCAGTGTTTAATACGGACATGATGTTAAATGACAACAATATTCAGGATAGAAAGTATGAAAACAGCTACATGCGCCACTCCTCGTGCTAAGCACTTCCGGAGTAGGCCCTTTCAAAATAATCAGTCGCAGTTTTTCGTTGCAAAACAAGTAGTTTGCCACAATTAAAGTAAAATGAGAAGCCAACATTTTCAAACCAATCACTACATTTATACAACATACAGAATATGCTAAAGTGTTGCTTAAAACCTGCGTCATTGGTTATTAAAGGTGCAATATGCAGATATGTAAGAATTGGCCACCTGTTGAATTCATTCTCCAGACAAATAGGGGGCAGCATATCACCTGAGTAACCGCTAACTGCTGCTAGCTTCATCTGGGTTTAGCTGTGCAGCTACCAGTTGTTTTAGCTGACCCTGCTGGGACGGGGAGCTCGGAGCACCGGGGGAGTGTTGGTGTTTACAATCAGACCATCAAACATTTGAGGACGTCATCTTGGACTTTGGGAAATACTGATCAACATTTATTCAGCATTTTATGACAGTTGTAGATCAAACAATTAAAGGATTAGCTGAGAAAATGATTTACAGTCTTAGTTCTTAATTGTTTTAACAGGACTGACAGTACACTGACGTTCGGCTGTTACTTAATACCATCTGTTCCAAAACAATCACTGAACTTGGAATAAATGTCCAATATTTTCACAGTCATTGCAACTATACAAAAAAGTTTTGCATAAATGGAAATGCACAAAAACTGTTTTAAATTAAACTCTTGATCGACGAGTTTGTTTCCTGCTACAGTCAAACAGACCCTTTGTTTCTTTGAAGCGTTACCGGATGAACAACTATCAGCTTTGTGTGTTTTCTTCCTCTCAGGCGCCTGTCGTGGTTCGATGGCTCGGGGATGGGTTTCTCTCTGGACTATCCCACCATCGGCCTGCACGCCATCTCCAGAGACGTCAGTGCTTACCCACAGGAGCACCTGTACGTCATGGTCAATGGAAAACTTGGAGGTGAGCGAGACGCAAAGTCTAAAACAGACGTTACTGTTGTTGAACACGCCTCATAGTAATTCCAATCAGCAGAGATGGAATAACAATGTTAATTTAGAATCACTTCAGGGTAGAAAACCACCACATCAGGCATTAGTTTACATACAGTTAAATGATGCTGTTTCAAAGTGTATACATCAAATTTGTCTTCACTGAATTCATCTAATTTATCTGTTGGGCCACAGACTGTTCAAATCCTCACATTTAAGAAACTGAAACCAGTAAATATTTGAGATTTTCTACTTGAAAATGAACTTTACCAACTGTTTATCATACAAGTCAGTGGCAGTGAGTTCTCTAGTAATCGTTGCAGCTCTCCTTCCTATGATATCTATTCAGTGGCTCGCCCTCAAAATTATGTGTATGCATGAGGAGCACTGGACTACATATATACTATATAAAATGTGAATCCAGGAGAGAGGATGAATTTCGCTTCTGCCTGTATGAGTTATTGAGTGTTGTGTCTTTTTGCCTCTCAGATGAGAATGAAGCAGAAATGGCAGAGAAAGCTCCTGATGACGAAGAGGACGACAGCATCAGCAGCGGTGGAGATGATGATGATGAAGACGGAAGAATCACAGAGATTCGATTTGTGCCCAGCGACAAGGCGGCATGTGAGTGACCACGCTGAGGACTTCACAATATATCTGACTGATAGCTTAAAGCTGAGAGTATTTAGACCCAAACTGACAGTGTTGGTTTTATCTTTTCATGGGATTTGATGAAAATAAGTGTTCAGGATATTTTACTGGTCGTATTGTTTGAACTCATTTACTCGTTCAGTCCAGACATCCTGCTGAAGAGGAATCAGCAGCATCGTGGTGGAAGTAAAACAAAGTTAGGAGGAAGTTATTCTGAAGCAAATCTATGTAACGCAGGAAATTTGCCACAGTGACACACTGTTGAAATGACCACGGGGGGGCAGCGCCGCCTCTAGCGTAGCATCTAATGTGTGTGTGTGTGTGTGTGTGTGTGTGTGTGTGTGTGTGTGTGTGTGTGTGTGTGTGTGTGTGTGTCACATGCAGTGGATTCCATGTTCTCAGCGATGTGTGAGTGCCAGGCTCTACATCCCGACCCCGAGGACGACGACTCCGACAACGACTTTGAAGGAGAAGAGTATGACGTGGAGGAGGCCGGTGAGGAAGAACACATAAAGATACACACAACACATACACACACACACACACACACACACACACACACACACACACACACACACACACACACACACACACCTATATTCTAAACTTCAAGTTTTGTTCGTTGAAAGACTTTTATTTGGGTTGAGAAACTTCCTTTCTGTGGATGAGACCCAGTTCGTATCTTACTGTTTGTTGTCTTATAATTTTGACCCGACAGTTAAATAAAACACGCTGTGAGCTGAATTAACAGTAACAGCAACTGAAAAACATTGACGTTCTTTTATTTCTCCCTCTGTCTCTGTTTGTTCATCCCTCCCTGGTTGTCTGGACTCTGGTTGCAGAGGCAGGTAAGATCTACTGAACCTTTAACAGAACTTTATGATACTTCATCCAGACAATCTTCACACTTTGTGAATTTTGAAGCGTAAATTAAATCTCGAGTAGTAAAAAGCTAACGTGAGGCTACAAACAGACGACATCACGGTCACATGACCATGCTGCACATGGCTGAGTGAAGATTTACTTTATGTTCTGTACCAAACCCGTTGTGGCTGTCGCTCTCCTCCTCCACTCAGAGCACGGCCACGCTGACATCCCCACCTTCTACACCTGTGACGAGGGTCTGTCGGCGCTCACGACGGAGGGCCAGGCCACGCTGGAGAGGCTGGAGGGGATGTTGGCCCAGTCGGTCGCTCAGCAGTACCACATGGCCGGAGTCCGAACCGAAGAAGCCAACGCCGAATTTGAAGGTTTGAGTCACGCGCACAAATACAACTTCTGACATGATTTATTACATCGTGATTTCATATCTGTAAATGTTACAGTAGATCATATTTATCCACTTGAATGATGCACATTTTTCATCTATACATAAATCTTGACTTGTTTTTCCAGGTGAAATATGTTTTTATCTGATTAACGGCTACACAATGAATCTGTGAACTGTGACAGAACAGCGTTATAGTGAAACACTGTAGAGCTGCTGAGATATGCTGAGCTGCATGTCTTCTTCTCCCGACGACACGTTTGTTTGGTACAGACCACAACAGATGAATGAATCCTGTTGCAGTCGGGAGTGGGAAGAGAAAATGAACGCTATGAAATGAAACCTAAATCTAAAAGGTTTTCTAAGTGGTAGTTTGTCATTGTGATGGGGAAGAAAACAATGTAGACGGCTGGACTCAAACAGATTTAATTCCATATTTAGTCACAAGGTGGCGTCATCTTTTCTTTAACCCCGTCAGTTCTGAGGGTCCTCACAGCTCAGATGGCCTCAAACAACGTCCTGCTTCTGTTATTTTTGCGAATGAAACAGATATTCTGAGTTTTGTTTCGACATATAAAGTTTTAAAAGTGGGAACTCCGTCCTGATTGAGTTAATTTGCCCAAGCAGCGGGAGAGAAAGAGCAGAATCCAGTGACAATCACACAGATTTAGGTCTTTTTAAAAGAAATTAGTATGTAGTCGGTCACACCATCAGAAATTTGTATGAATGATCATCATCTGGTTCGTATTTTATTCATATTTCTATTAAAAGGAGAATAAAACAGCTGATTTGACACGATTTTGTTTATGTGATGCTGTTGAAACTCGGTGTTGGTTAATCGGTGGTGCTCGTTGTTGTTGTTGTTGTTGTTGACAGATGGTATGGAGGTGGATGCAGCAGCGTTGGAGGCCGGTCAGTTTGAGGACGCAGACGTCGACCACTGGTGACGACAACAACGACACTAAACATGAAATAAAAGATTTTATTACACGTCTGTTACTCAGGCTGTACGATCAGAACAACACGTTGTCTGTTTGAGCCGTCGGGTTCACTCGTGTGTTTTCTGTCTCTTTCTGTAGATGGACTTCGTTCCAGCGTCTCCAGTGTTGCATCATGGGACGTGAGAAGAGGACAGCAGCACTTCGTTAAAGCTCTTACTCTTCCTGTTCTCACTGTCAAACCTCTGTCTCGTACTTAAAGTCATCTCGGTAGTCTCCATCTCTTCTAATTTGTCCAGTTTATTTGAACTACTGTTGAGATGCAGCCCGGCTCCTCGTGTTGACTGTAAAAACAAAACACTTGAGTTCATGTTATTGTTTTGTACCTAACGACCAATTTAATATCTGATTTTCCCACCGTGGAGAGTTCATGTCTTTGTATGAAATTGTCAATAAATGCATAGTTTTTGTACGAGCTTTTGGTTTTTATTTTCATGAATGCTGATTTAAAAGCTTCACTTCAGAGAATTTAATACAAAATTAATGATGATGTTGTTTTTTCTGACAGCAAAGACAAAAGAACAAAAGAACCATGTGATAATCTACTTTATTGTTTAATCTCGCTACAGCTGCAACTAATGATTACTTTTTCATGGAATAATCTATCAATTATTTTTATCCTGTGATAAATATTTTATTCTATAATTTTAATTGTCTATTTTTAAATCCATCAATAGTTTATAGCTTTAACTTCTACAGACATTTTATATAGATTTGATTTGTATAAAAAAGATCAATACTTTAAAGTTTTAATTTCTATGAAAATAATCAAGTTTAGTCTTGATTTTAATTTTCTAATAAAAAATTAATTGTTTAGATTCATTTGTATAAAAATGTTAGTTGTTTAAACTTAATTTCTGTAAAAAAAAATGTATTGGAAACTACAACTAAACTGTTATTTAGTATTTATTTAATTGTAATTTTCTATTACAAATAAATTGTTTTAGGCCAAATTACTGATTAATAGTTTCGTTTATGGTTTTATTTCCTATTTTAAAAATTACTGATAGTTTGAACTGATTTTTTCATAGAAATGAAAACTTTAATCCTAAATCCTAATTTTCTGCTAAAAAGATTGATAGTTTATAGTTTTTATTTGTATAAAAACTCAATAGTTTTGTTCTTAAAAGAACTGATTGATGGTTTAATCTGTTTCTAATTTCAATCATTTCCAGTTATGAAAAATCAAATATTTGCCAGTATTTGATATTTTCGTTGGACCAAAAGTCCAAAACACAGAAAATGTTCAATTCAGAAAACAGAAAAGCTGCAAATCCTCAAATTTAAAAAAACATGAAACAGCAAAAAACAAACAATGTTTTCATCATTATTTTTCTATTAATCAGCAAGTCAAATAATCATTTCACCCCCACAGTAAACAATAAACCAATCAAACAATCTTATTTCAGAATCGGTGATTGATCACACGGTTTAATTTGCCTCCAGTTCACTGAGAAGTCACAGTTACTGTGTTCAGTACAAGTCTGACTCTGTGCTCGGCTCTGGAATGCTGTTGGAAGAAAAACGCTAACTGATTAATTAGTGAATTAGCTTATTAAATGGTTTTATTACACAAAAACAAAAACTGTGCTCAGTTTAAGTTAGTGCAGCTACAGTAACTGTGCTTGAATTACCAGAAACAAGTGAATAAATGTTGAATGTGTCTTAAAAATCAGTTATGATTTTATGTCATGCTGTAATCTGAACATCATGCACACACAAAACAAGACACAGATGTTGATATTCCAGTGACATGTTCACAGTTATAAAGGTGATACTGGCTCAAAACAAGAGTGTTGAGGTTTCTATAGGTTTTAAATCAGATGAGTGTAAACTGACAGGAAGTTAAAGGAATGATTTTTAGTGTTTGACAACCTGCTCGTGAAGTCAAAAGTAAATTTTTATGTTGTGTTAATGAGCTCTAAAAAAATCAACTAAATGAAAGTCTTCAGTTTTCTAACATGTGCTCTTGAGGTGAACTCACACAGTCCATTTGTGTCAGGCTGAACATAAAAAGTGCACGTCAGCGTTCTTCTTGTGCCAGCGTCTGCTGACTGGACTCAGCAGCAGGTTAAAGGAACAGTTCACCCCAAATCAAAACATTCTCTTCTCGTAGAGCTGTTTATACGTCTGGATTGTGTTGGTGTGAGTTGAAGAGTTTTTGGAGATATCCTCCGTAGAGATGTCGGCCTCAACAGTAATGTGTCTTTCCTGAAATCAGAACTCGGTTACTCCAGATAATCCACAGACCTTGTTGGGAGCAGATTCATGTAGGAACTATTTTCTGTCTGCCCAACTACACCCACCAACCGTATCACCACGCAGAAGGAAGCGTCCATCTTATGATAACGAGAAGCTCGTGCAACATTACTGTCGTTCTCCCCGGCTGAGCTGTGCAGTGATACGGTTAAAATACTCAAAATTATCAGATTTTTACTCCACGATTATTGTGTTAAGAATTCACAATAACAATATTATCGCGATATCTATAGAAATTTGAAAAAATAACAAAGCTATTCGTCAAATTCATCCTGAACTTTGTTTATTGCGTGTTCTGTCTGGTTGTGTATGGAGCAGGAGAGAGATCTGTAATCACAACTGTACAAAAGAACCACCAGGATGGCACTCTCTTTCATCAACATAATAATAAGAATGATTTACTGACAAAAAAAAAAAAAATAGTGAACTGGATCTCTTTCCACAGGAAATGTAAATGGGGTCTATTCTTGGCTGAGACGATCCTCCATCAAAGCTTTTTAGAAATCTGTCCAGTAGTTTTTGTGCAAATATGCTCAGAAACCAACCAGCAAACAGATAAACGCGGGTCACATGACCTTGTTAGAAAAAGTAATCAACAACGGCAACCCGCCAACTTCCACGAGAAAGAGAGAACGGGAATAAACAAAAATGATTTAAGAGGTTATGTATCATTTACATGATATTATCATATGTGCATTGTTAACACCATGTGATTATTTCATTTCTAAATATTACGGTAATCGTCGGTACTCAACACTCAACATATACCTCAACACTCCTAGTTCCTACATGAAACTGCTCACAACAAGGTCTGTGGGTTTATCTTGGAAGGAAACGTTGCTGTTGACTTTTTCAAATGTATTTTTTGCGTTTTGAGCTCAACAAGCCGAGAGGCCGACTGTCATCATTACACCGAAACAATCTAGAAGGATACTTAGCACCACAAGTAAGAGGGAAAATTAGCTTGTTTGATTTTAAGGTGAACTGTCCCTTTAACAGTCCCTCAGGACTTCCACACGTGTCGCCCGGCGATGCCTCTTCCTCATGCACTCTTCTTGGTCTCCATGGGGAGCTGGAGAGACGGTGATTTCCTCCACAGCAGAGGGATGAGTTTGTCAAACAGCAGCACTGAGCCCATCGTACCTGCAACAGCAAGAACGTAGAAGAAAAAATGAAGAGAAACATTTAGCTTTACACGCACAATATAACATGTCTGCAGCTCGGGGTTGATCCACCAACACAAACCAGAGCCGAGTGCAGAGCCAGACTATCTGGAGGGATAAACACCCAGAGTCTCATCTTATTCTGCTCTTATCCGGAGCAACATATCACCAGAGTGACAACTAACTGCTGCTAATAGCTGTCGATAGCTAGTTAGCCGTGCAGCTAGTTATCCAGACTTGGGGGCTCAGAGCTGTGGAGGACTGCTGATGTTTACACTGCTAGCAACGGAGCTCTGGAGCTTTAGCTAGCTGGTTAGCATGTCAATGTTTGTAGAACTCTCAGCAATTCAGTACATAGACGTCATTTCTTCACATTCTGTTGATAATCTTTGTTAATTTGTTTGTGGAAAAGATGTTACTCTGTTTCAAAAGGGTCAAATTATTGGTTTAATAATGTTCTTTTGCTTTGTTTTTGTCCAACTGAGCACAAATGATTCATTATCGTCTGTGTCTGAACTAAACTGGTTGAGAAGGAGGACTAAAACCTCCTCACAGTGCAGCGCGGCCTGAGCTACTTTCTACTCACGGCTTGAACCCAGATTTACGTCAGAAATATTAAGGAAAACAACATTGAGATTATAGATTTCTGTAGAAGTGAACATTTCCAACAAACTGGAATCAAGATAAGAGACATTTTGCTTAACTGTCTCTAAACTGAAATAAAATAACATAAAGTAAATCTACAGTGGTGTTTTATAAAGACAGAAACATTTAACATTTAATAAATTAAACTTTTCAAGTCTTTTTTATAAAACTTAACGTCGGTGCTTTTTAAGACTTCTGGCGAGCTGCAGGTACGCTGATATCAGTGAACATCAGGGGGTCTCACCCAGCAGAGGGCCGAGCCAGTAGACCAGGCAGTACTCCAGGAAGGAGTGTCCACTGCAGGGGAACTGTGTGGAGAAGGCCAGTGCCGGGTTGAACACTGCTCCTGTCACACTGCCACCTGGACACACACACACACACACACACACCAGCTCATTTATTTTATCATCCTGTCAGAAAATGACTAACGACAGACGTCTGACACCAGTTAACAGAGCTGTGATTGGTCAGATTGTACCACAGCTTGAAGATCCTCAAATGTTACAGGTGGATGTTTATGTTTGAATACAGGTCAGAAGAAATATATCGTCGCTGTCCAGTCAAAACCACGTAATCTCCAAATGTGGTGTTTTAGATTTGTTTGATCAAACTGAAGGAGGGAGTGCTCCGTTATGAGCTGAGACGGTTCTCGTGTTTCTGAAGCCAACCAAACTTTTAAGTATTATGGGCCAGGGGTGAGGAAAGAAATGAGAGCAGGATGTTTTTAGATTAGTCGCTGATAAACTTTCTTAGCTTATGAAACGTTCACACTTTGGAGATCAGTGGTTTTGATTGGACAGCACTGCTATGTTTTCAGGAAACCTTCTGTCATCAGTTACAAGTCTTCAGATAGTGAGTTCTGAGAAGGAGGATGTTGCAACACTGATGCACGTCACAAACACTGTTTCTACCCAGTTTGTATACTGAGTGTCAGATGGGTGCAGAAAGTCTTTTATGTAGTTTTTATGTAACTATACAAACCTAAAGAAACTCTACAGAGTGATGTAGTCTGTAGTCCTAAAACCTGGAAATCAGTTTGCATTTCTGCACTTTGGGTCCATCGTCTAAAAGTCTGTGTTTTTTTTTTTTTTTTAAAAATTGGTTTTCAGTCAAAGCCTGAAATAAGGTGTGTGGTTACCGGAGGTTGAATGTTTTGCTCTAGGACATAAAATACATAATCGAATGTGCTACAGTTTAATTATGAAGCTCTTATGTGTGTTAACAACAGCGGTTACTAACAAGTGTCTAAATGAGACTACAGAGGTTGTCCGGGACATTAAACATCATCACAGCGAGACTCATCTACTCACTTGTCCGTCTTTACAAGGCCGACTTTAGTTACAAACTATTCTGACTCTGACTTTACAACTTCAGATTATAGAAAACCTGAACAGTAATTGTGTAGTAAGACTCTTAGTGGTGGTGACCATGATGTCGTCTGTGTTTAGCCTAGCATTAGCTTTTTACTGTTACACATTTAATTTATGCTTCAAAAATCACAAAGTGGTGTTCATCTGTGGAGATTATCTGGATGAACAGAACCTGTAAGAGTCACAGAGATTAATTTCTGCTAAAATCCAAAATCCAGTAGAAAGATCCTAAAGGCTTTTTGTGGAGGGAACCAGAGCGATGCTAATTTCTGGGTTAGCCTACAAACATACTGTCACGGCTGCACCACTCTGTTCTGCTGCATGTGATTAGAGAACCACTGAAGTGCCAAACAGCAACACACTGAATCAGGCCGACCTCTGACCTCACAGTGAGACTCAGACTGTGTCCTATAAGAAAAGTATGAAAACAAGGTCACACTTTATAAAAACCATCATAAATGAATGGAGAATTTACAGTAAATTAAACTTTAGTTAATAGTTATTTATCTTTTTATACATCAACTTTCTCATGGCCATCAAGATAATGTTTATGACATGTTTAATACCTTTAACACAGTGTTATTAACATCAGTTGCAACTTTACAGTAAACAGTTGCGTATCAAATGTTTTATGAAGCATTTAATTGTTTGTTAAAGGAGCATTATGTAGTTTAAGTGAAGAAATGTTAATGAGAAGAGAAAGATCTTCATTGGCTGATTTTATTCCTGCAAATCACACTAAATAATCAAACTCGTTGTTTTCATGACATGAATAAACTGAATAAACAAACACACAGCTGATACTGTTTTACCTTGTTTACATGTGGCGGACCCTGCCACCTTTCTAGCTCCAGTGTTCTGGGACCTTCTTTTCCTGAGTTTGTATAATTACCTCATTAATATTGTAAATATTAAGTTTCTGAGTTTTAATTTCTCCTCTAAAACTACACAGAGCTCCTCATGACTTTTAGTTAACTCTACAATAACATTTATTAATGATGGTTACAACTGTCACCAGATCAATTATTCACATGACGTCATCACAAACAACACAGAGCAGTCATACCTGCGTACACCACTGTTGCGATCGCTGCAGCCACCGCGTGCACGCGGTATTTCTCCTCCACAGATCGCGTGTGCGTGATAGCGGTCTGAACCGCAAAGGCGCACGCGAGCTCCACCGCGGCGGCCTTGGGCAGCGGCGCGTGAATGGGGCTGATGCACCGGTAACCGAGGAGCTTATGGCGCGCGTGCAGTCCCGACAAACCCAAACCCCACATCACAGGCACAGCGGCTCGCGCGGCGGCGGCCGCAGCGAACTGGCACGCGATCCGCCGCAGGGCGCACCAGCCCGAGAGCCTCGCGTGGTACGCGTGCTCGAGCGCACCGGAGGGGTTGCCGATGGCCCCGCTGAAGGTGAGACCGTGGATCACGGCTGACAGGTACGTCAAGGTGAGCGCGAGTCGAGGCTCGATCCCACCCACCTCTGACAGCAGCCTGAGCTCGTGCGTGCAGCAGCACAGCTGGAAGGTGGACACGAGCTCCACCGCGTACACGGAGAGCCCGGTGTCCGCGAGGGCCCTGGTCAGCAACCTGCGGGTCGCGTCGCTCAGTGCGACGATCCCCGCGAGCAGCACCAGAGACACCGCCACGTCTGCAGGCATGCTGGCGGCAGGTCCGCGCTCTCTGTCGGGCACTGTCTGCGCCTTCAGCCGCTGAGAGGCTCCGCTGTGCGCCCCGAGCAGCTGCTGCCTCCTCCAGGCCTCCGTCTCTCTCTGTACCGATCAATCTCACTTCCTCCGGTGGATCAGAGCCTCGGCTGTGCCGGGCTGCTGCTGCTGCTCTGTCCCGGAGGATGCGGGGTCCAAACGGGAGCAAATGAGCTTCAGTCCCGGTAGCTCACATGGTGCGGAAGTGACCGAGCTCCCCCACTTTTCCTCCTCC
Organism: Diplodus puntazzo; assembly: GCA_963678695.2. Taxonomy (NCBI): domain Eukaryota; kingdom Metazoa; phylum Chordata; class Actinopteri; order Spariformes; family Sparidae; genus Diplodus; species Diplodus puntazzo. Next base: position 2,865,111 of record OZ023162.1, on the reverse strand, counting down.
TCGACCTGATATCGCTGCTCCCCTTCCTCTTTTTCATCCTCCCATTTCTTCTCTTCCTCATCCGATTCTTTCTTTAGGTCTGTATACACACACACACACACACACACACACACACACACACACACACACACACACACATATATATATATATATATATATATATATATATAATATATATATATATATATATATATATATATATATATATATATAGATATAGATATACATAAAATATTCTGTTATATTTTGGATTTCAAAGTGTTTCCCTCATCAGGACCTGTATGTTTATCACAGGAGATGTTAGTGATGGAGGGATTGAAGCCGTCCTCATGAGATGGATGTTAAAGTTGAAATGTTGATGCTTGTAATAAAAGTTTGGGCGCTATAATCCAGTTTACTGATATTTTCTGCTTTTTCCTCGACTGAAGCTGCTATCAGACCTGTTCACACAACTTCTGTCACTCTTATATGTGCATTTAGAAATCAATATTTATAGTAGACATTAAAATGACTGATACTGTGGAATAAAATACAACAAGATACATTTTCATTCATTTTGAAATACAATTTATTAAACATAATAAAAACAGTAAAATGTTCCAAGTGATGATGAGAACAGCTCTTTACATAATAAACAGACATTTTCATATTATGAGATACAAACTGATCACATTATAACAGCAAACACTTCTTATTATAATGTGACAACTTATTGTTATAAAACATTTCATGTAATAAGATATTTTCATGTTATAAAAGATATTTTACATTGTGATGTTAAAACATGAACATTTTTATTATGACAATAAACATTTCACATTGTAACATGATACTGAACTGTTTTTCTTTTTGTGGCGTGGCGGCAACACGCTGCCGTACGAAACACTACAGGCACTGATAAAAACTATAATGTGAACGTTGGAGTTAATCTGACTTTAAGATATATTTTGCACACTGAGAGATGGGTTACTGATAATAATTACAATCAGAAGCAACAATCAACACAGTAAAAACTGGGTATCAACATGTATTGTTCATTTATACAGATGACTGATACAGACCAAAGTATAATAACAGTTATACAGCACTAACAACACTACAAGATACAGTTATTATATATATAAATGCATAAAAGCAACTCAGATTCCTTCACATACAGTTGAAAAAAAAATCACATAATCATCAGAACAAGATTTAATTTTAAGTAAAAGGATTAAAAAAATATACCTTCAGTGAAATTTTCAAAGATTACTTGCATACATGTTAAAAATGACATAAAAGCATAAAGTTGTTATACATATTATTATTATTATTATTATTATTATTATTATTATTATTATTATTATTATTATTACAATACATCACTATACACAAACTAGTACAGAAACTGAGGGACATCCTTAAAACTATTATTAATATTTCTGTTATTATCATTATTAACATGATAACTTATTATAAATTATTAATATTATAGCTGTCAGCTATTTATTCCCATGCTATCAATATCAATACATTTCTTATATTTAGTTTTCTTTATTGTGACGACCTCACAACAACAACAACAAGAAAACGTCTACTAATCAGATCTTAATACTCCAATTACTATTAAGAGAAATAATAATATCATTTAACATAATATAATATAATATAATATAATATAATATAATATAATATAATATAATATAATATAATATAATATAATATGATACAGAAAATCCTGTATTAAAGGTGAAACAAGTACTTACATGTACAACAGGTGATAAACCATGATGATGAGTAAGTATGAACATACAGTTTGTTTATTAACTGTCTGTCTGAGCTGGACGCTGCTCTCCTCTCCTGGTCCTCTGGTTCACAGCCACCACAACAACACAGAGGATCACCAGCAGACCAGGGAGCAGTGAGGACCTCACCGTGTAGAGGGGGAAGTCCATCCCAGAGGGCTCTCTGGACTTCAGAACAGTTCTGGAGGATGACACACACTGTCTATCTGGGCCAATCACGGCACACCAGTACTCTCCTGTGTCTTCCAGTGAGACATTAGAGAGAATCAACAAGCCATCATCTTCAGATATGTTCAGTCTGCTCTTCAGATCAGAATAAGATGTTAAATCATATTCAACCATTAGTCTGCCTCCTGTTTGGTTTGACTTGATGAACCAGCGGTGCCAGCTACCCTCTTCCCAACCTCTGCATCTGAAAGTGACGTTGTCTCCTTCTGAGAAGAGCTCGACAGCAGGTGGGCCAGATTTGGGGCACACCATCAGGTCATACCGTTGAACATGTTTGTAGATTTCACAAGAGTAAAAACCTGAATGATTTAACTGAAGTGATGAAAACACCAGTGAGTAGTTTTTTCCCACCTCTGAGATGGAGGAGTTCTCATTATACTTTGTCCAAAGTGGAGGCTGGCCGTCAGTGAAATCAGCAGCAGGGCACTGTAACACAGCTGTCTCTCCCACTGTGTGGAGGATCCACTCCTGTGGTAGTTGTAACTCTGCAGTCTGACTGCTGACACACTGCTGTTGGTTCATCACCAAACAGTTGTAATATTTGAACTTTGTTAACGTGAGGTTGTAAATGCGAAGTCCTGATGAGGTTTTCACCACTTGGGATCTTCTTTCAACATTGTCCATCACCGATGTTACACTGTCCCCAAAAACTCTTGTCCAAATTTTATTCCTATTTCCAGAATCACTCTTGAGCCACTGGATGTCCAGATTGTCAGCCGCTCCCTCACATGGCAGGTCCACTGTTTCTCCAACTCTGACTTCAATATACTTGTAACTATTTCTCGTACTACAAACAATAACAGTGATGTTATTCTCAAATCTCACGTTGCCCCAACACTCCTTTTGATACTGGCCGGAGTCTGAGTGGGTCAGGTTCTGGATCCTATAAAAGGAAATATTGTCTCTGCTGAAAACTGACAGTCGTTGTTTCAAGTCTTCAGGTACTGTGGAGTTCTGGGACCAGAGGGCAGAGGTATTCCACAGGACGAGCTTCTCCTCACCAACAAATCTGGAGATCAGGCAGGAGTCGGCCTCCTCACGGAGCCTGTAGGTGAAAGAGTCCGATTCCTTTCTGATGACGATACGTTCTTCTGCATGAATGTTGTTGATGAGAGCAAACAGCAGGAAGGAGAGCTCTGTGACTGCAGCCATTCTGCTCTGAGGACGAGCAAACACTGACACCTCTCACCTGATTATCTCTATATTAACCCTCATCAGCAGCTTGTCATTAGTGGTTGGAGGAACGTGACTTCTTTATCTCATCATCACAGGAAACTTTGACACATTCGGCTCTGTACCAAGGAATCTAATCAAAAGATCAGACACATGTTGTGAAATGACTTTGAGACACATTAAAGATGTAAACTTGAGTTTACTGCAAGATCCATCTAAACAGAAGTCCCCAAACTAGTGACATGCTGTTACACCATAGCTCCTGAGAATCTTCTTTATTTGCATTATTTCTTGGAACATGTAATCAGACATGTGTGACACGTGTTAGTTGCCGTAGTTTTTGGCAGGACCCAGAAGCGGACAACGAGGCAAACAGGTTTATTTAACTTCACAAGGTTAATGCAGGTGAAGGTGGAGAAACTCAGGCTGGAGACTCCGTCGGAGAGGAGGGAGGAGGTGATTGGTCAGATTGTACCACAGCTTGAAGATCCTCAAATGTTACAGGTGGGTGTGTATGTTTGAATACAGGTCAGAAGAAATATATCGTCGCTGTCCAGTCAAAACCACGTAATCTCCATTTCTGAAGCCAAACAAACCTTTAACAAACTCATTGAATCACCTGAAAAATGCATCGCCACAAAGCTGAAAACATGGCTGCTTTATACGGAGGAGTATTAGGGCCATGGGTGAGGAAAGAAATGAGAGCAGGATGTTTTTAGATTAGTCGCTGATAAACTTTCTTAGCTTATGAAACGTTCACACTTTGGAGATCAGTGGTTTTGATTGGACAGCACTGCTATGTTTTCAGGAAACCTTCTGTCATCAGCTACAAGTCTTCGGATAGTGAGTTCTGAGAAAGAGGATGTTGCATCACTGATGCACGTCACAAACACTGTTTCTACCCAGTTTGTATATTGAGTGTCAGATAGATGTTGCAGAAAGTCATCTTACTGTCATTCCTCAGAGCAGCAGTGTCACATTCCATTTATACAAATTAGCTGCAGTTATTTCACGTAGTCTGTATCACAAACAGAAAACATCTGTCTGTTTGTTTTGTGTTTTTTTATAAAGACTATACAAACCTAAAGAAACTCTATAGAGTGATGTAGTCTGTAGTCCTAAAACCTGGACATCAGATTCTGCACTTTGGTTTCCTTGTCTAAAAGTCTGTGTGGTTTATTTTGAATTGGTTTTCAGTTGAAAGCCTGAAATAAGGTGAGTGGTTACCAAAGGTTGGTGACATTTACATGTTTTGTTCTGCGACAGAAAAATACATTCACTAACAAGAACACGTCATGATTTAACGTTAAGGTAGTTTATTTAAATTGTTAGAAGATTTTGGAGAGGATGGGAAAAGGGGGGTTGAGGTCGGTGGATGAAGAGGGGGTTTGATGATGGGGGAAAGGGGATGATGATCTGATTTTGGGGGTCGTATGGGCGTTAGTGACGGAGCTGCTTATTGCTACAATGTCGACTGAGGGGAAAAGGAGGTTGCGGAGTGTGTGTGGTTACTTGGAACTACACCATCCGGTGTAGCATGACGGTGATTGTAAGCGGCTTGATGATGTCGATGGCGGTGAGGTTGTCTGGGTGGACGAGAAGTTCGGGGGCATTGCACGAGCGAACAGAGAGGGGGTTGAGTGCTTTGTGTCAGACGATGCTTTGCCCGGGACGAAGCGGAGAGGAGGGTGGAGGTTTGTGGTGGAGGTTTGTGGTGGAGGTATTCCACAGGACGAGCTTCTCCTCACCAACAAATCTGGAGATCAGGCAGGAGTCGGCCTCCTCGGGGAGACTGAAGGTGTAAGAGTCCGATTCCCATCTGACAACGATATGTTCTTCTGCATGAATGTTGTTGATGAGAGCAAACAGCAGGAAGGAGAGCTCTGCGACTGCAGCCATTCTGCTCTGAGGACGAGCAAACACTGACACCTCTCACCTGATTATCTCTATATTAACCCTCATCAGCAGCTTGTCATTAGTGGTTGGAGGAACGTGACTTCTTTATCTCATCAGCACAGGAAACTTTGACGCATTCGGCTCCAGTGTTGGGAAAGTTCACTTTCTACATTAGTTCAAAGTTCAGTTCACAAATTTTAAAATGAACTAGTTCAGTTCACAGTTCATAATTCAAAAAAATTGAACTAAGTTCACAGTTCCAAAAATGAACTGGTTTATAGTTGTTTTTTTTCAATATGCTGCTGCGAGCTATTATTCTGCAGACCCGCAGACCTCAATGTGGGCGGAGTTGGAGAGTGGGCGGGGTTACATGTGTAACTCCGCCCATATTGAGGTCTGCGGTTCTGCAGTCAGGGATACATGCATCTAATTAGATGTGTTGCAGTTCTTCAATCTGACCACTAGATGGCGCATACTTCGCTGTACTGTGTTGTTATTGTGTTGTCACGACCCTCTAGTGGCCACAAGGAAGAACTGCACATCACAACCAGCTACATTCGGTGTGCTTTCAAAGTAAGAGTAATTAAGTGATAATTTCGGTCAAGTCCAGGGCACCGCCGACCTCTTCAGCCTCTTCTGTGGGTCTTCCTCTTCCAGTACAATGTGAGTCACACACACACACACACACACACACACAAGCTGGTTTTAATAGCAGTTGTTGACAAATAAATCATAAAGTATGCTAAGATATAAAATATCACCAGTCTCATCAACTCCAACACATGTACACACACATAGTGCTCATCCCGCCCCAGTTTCTGGGTCACGGTGACCTGCTAACTTTATAGTGACACAGCAGCGTTAATGAACAATAATGAGGGTTTAAGTTTAATGTCAGGTGCTTGTGTTTTAACACAGCTGCCTGCTTATAAACAGTTTATAATAAACACGAGTCCAAAGTTCTTCCATCTGTGAGGAAGATCACAACAACAATCCTGTGGCACCTCAGGATGACATCACCAAGCAGGAAGTGGCTGTGAGGCTCACCACTGAGGAAGAGGAAGGGGAGGAAGAGCGACCTCAGTGATGCTGTTGGTCGCAGCACTAAACTGTGAGCTACAGCACAGAAACCTGTTGATATGTCTTTTTTTTGTAAACACATTTATTTATGAAGTTTTGATTTTATACAACAGCACACAGGCAAAATAGAAAATAGTCAACACCAAAAGTGTCAAGAAAAGAAGTGAAATAAAAGAGAAAATACAAATAAAAATCCTTGAACAATACTTAAATATATATATATATATATATATATATATTTTTTACAAAAAAAGCCTTTTTTCTATTTTGTATACATGTAAACTTTACATCTAATTCTATTTCACAAGTTCATTTAACGTCAAATTAAGTGCAAATGTTTTCTATCATGTTGAAACAATGTGTATTAATTAAATAATTTAGTCAGATTTAACTAAATTACTGCAAAATTGAGGGAAACTTCTGCTGTTCAATTATCACACATCAGGTTATTTCTGTTTTACCAGAAAAGATCAGCTGTCTTTAATCCACTGGCTGTTTCTTGTGTGTGTGGACGATTTAAAAAACACAGCAAACAACATGTGTAATAATACATTTTAACAAATAATTAAAATCTTATCTCTACGATCGTTATTTAAAAAAATATTTCCCTGCTGGAAAAACGTCTCCTTCATAAATCAGGTCCGTCTTTGCAGTAGAAATACACACATTTTTTAAAAATTGATGCAACATGACCTGAGAAAACTGAGAAAAAGGGTTATGGTGTTCCCTTTTACTTAAAAGGTAGAAAACTGAGGCAAACTGGAGAGAAGTTTACAGCTGTTGTAAAAACTACTGAAACTGACCCAGCCACCTCAGACCAGAATACGGTGCCTTTCTTAATGAAACATGAAGAAACTTTATAGAAAGCAGCAGCTGCCCCGACAACGTACAATAAACCACAATAAAGAAAATATCAGCTGGGATGTACTGGAGCTCGGTGTTTCATCATTCTGACATCATTACAGCCTCCTTCTGCTGTGTTGTTGGGAAACTCCCGGGTCAAACCTCCTCAGTCGACTCCTCCGGATCTCCTCAAGTCTCAACTCCTCCTCAGTGGGCCGGAAACCAGAAGGATGACGTGCAGCTTCTTCCCGCCTGGGTGTTCCTAAAACATTAGATATTCTTACTAAATCTTTACATTTTAAACATTTATTCAGCTCTTATTTACAGTGACTTAAAGCTAAAGCACACATCAGACACTTACTGCATTATTTGTCTCTCATACCTCGAATATTCAGGCTGTTTCTGATCGCCAGTTCTATCTGCTCCTCCTCCGTCAGTCCTGCGATGTCAGATTCTCTGTCATCAGACGTCATATTGGTTTGTTCATGCTGTGGAGCTTCTGAGTGATCTCGTCTTCTCCCACTGTAGCCTGCACACACATTTACACACATACAGACAATACATTTAGATTAAATACACATTAACACAACAGTAAGAAATAAAGGCAGGATTTATGCACTTCTCTTCAACACGTCCTGCTACCCTCAGTGGATTTAAGTTACTGAATAACTGTCATCATTTAAAATATGTGTATCTTATATTGTATATCCCACTATAAGGATGTTTTCTCAAGTGCTGTTGTACCTGAATAGCTGAAGAATGAACCTGGTCGCAGGTTATTTCCCTCTGAAGACACAATCTCTGGTGGAGGGAAAACAACAGAGAGCTTCTGTGAATATTACAAGTCGGGTTAGTTGACATTATAATGCAGAAATGTTTAAGAAATCAACATACACACACAATCAGACCTGCACATGTCTGCATGATGGTCTTCAGAGGACCTAGAGTGAACAACAGACCCACCAGGATACCTGCCAGGTGGCCAATCAAAGAGGACCTGAAGAAGAACAAAACATACAGAATTATATCGTTTTACAGAATAATAATCAGCACAATTCACTGTAACTTAGAGAGATGACTGCAAACGTTTAAAAGCTTTGAGGAAAATAAGACTATTTCTCCAGTGATTTATTACTTTCTTTGCTTGTTTTCTTTAAAGTTTCTATGTTAATCACCACTCTATGGAAGCCCGGAGGGACAAGTGAGGACTATTGTTTCCTCTGGTGATCCACAAAATGGGTTTGATCGGACTTCACCATAACGATTCACCAGAAACAAATTCTCACTTTCCCCTCGGGGCTTCAGTACCATCCCCCTATCTCCAGTGAATTTAATCTGCACAGTGACATCATTAAGAATATTTTATGTGTTTCATTTCAAGTGTGACCAGATTACAGAATTATCATGTTTTTAGGTAGTTTTTTTAGGTTGTTTTTTATTAATTGGTGTCGTGTCTCACCTAGGATTGATTAGGTAGATCAGCAACAGCTCCACCCAGCTAGCGAATCGGTTGGACACACGAAAATCGAGCACGTAGGTCACACCTCCGGGGTTGTAATGGTTACAGACCACCTTCAGAGCAAACAGGACACCTAGGAGCAGAGTTGTGTCAGTGATTTTGCTCTCAGATTGCTGATAAATTTAACTAATTAAAAAAATGTCTGATGCAACATCCTCTCACACAACGTCTCGCCCATGACAATATCTGACTGGTAACACGTCACAAGCCTATAAACACTAAATTATATGAATCTGCAAAGTAACTAGTAAGTCAATGTATCAAATCAATGTAGCAGAGAGGAAGAATAAAGTAGTAATGGAATGGAAATACTCAAGTAAAGTACCTCAAACTTGTACTTTATAAATTATACTTTTATTTAATCACTGGTTGTTTAGAAATTTGACACAAAGATTTTAATTTTTTACTGCAAATGGATATCGGCAAATATCGGTTTTCAGTCTCCTTGATTTCTGATAATCGGTATTAACCCTGAAAAACCATATCGGTCGACCCCTGCTAGAAATAAAAGCTCAACAAACACTGTTGTTAGTTTGTACCTGAGAAGCCGACAGCACACTCGTTGCTTTGAGCAGCAAACATTCTCACCAACGGATCAGGGTCGTCGATGAGCTGCGTCAGCGCCGCCTGCAGCAGGAGATACACCAGACCGGTGAGCAGAGAGAAGACTGACAGCAGGTAGAGGAACCAGCCTCCACCCAGACGTTGCTCCAGCCTGATGCCTTTCCAGAGGAAGGACGCCATGTTGTAGTAGAGGTGCCAGTCATCCACGTGGTGCAGGGGGGACAGGAAGAGGCGACGCCACTCTTTGTACTTGTACACATAATGGAGGCTCACACAGGCCTGAAGATTGGAGGGAAGGAAAGTAATGATCAACAATAACAGCAATCACAGTGATCTAATATAAGCAATAACAATCACTTCATACTTTTATCAGTGGTGGAGTACATTTATATACATACATGCATTCAAACCTAAATAACCAAAATATTTCTTTATAAAAAACTGTATGTATCTTCTGTGTTATGTGTAGCATGGGCGAGTTTATGAGCTTTACAATAAATTAACCTGTACCTCATATTTCTTGGCCAGGATCGGTTGCCGGGCAACCAGTGGAGACAGGAAATAGTCAGACTCAAACAGGTTAGTTTTGCCAATAACCAATTGAATAATCCCACAAACTTTTTGGGTCGATGATAACTTCCTACAAAAATACGTCATCCTTCCATCACTCTGTGTTGCACAGGTGAATTACCTTCATCAGTGGAGCAGCAGGGAACATGTAAAGATACACATTGAATCCCAGCACAGACAGAGTGACTGCTGGGATATTACCCAGACCCTCCTGGAACAGCTGGACAGCCAGGAGCAGCAGGCCCAGCTGGAAACCCCTCTGCATACTGGAAACACCCTGAGGGGAGATGATTGATGGGAAAAGTTGAATATTAGAACATTTTCAGACGATCCAATGACTTTGTTAAGCAGCTCATGAAGTTTGATCAAACAAATCAATAACACAACATTTGGAGATAATGTGGTTTTGACTGGACAACAGCAAAACTTTACAGCAACATGCAATTTAGCAACAATGTTAAATGAAGGAAAACATTCCTGCTTTTTGGCTCGATGGATTATTAAATATAGTTTTAATCAGGATTTTATGGGTAAAAATAAATAATAGTGTGCATTATTGTGTATTCCCAAACCAGGACGTGTACAAATAATATACCTACTTAATTTTTGAGTGCACATTTATCATGTTCAGCACCATTCTGCTTCTCTCAATCAGAAAATGCTCCATGAAATGTAAAATACTTCATAATTCTTCCCAGTTACACTTTGTTTTTTATCATCTAAATAGCAGGCAAACAACAAGCAACAGACTATAATAGCTCCTCCTCCTCCTCTGCCTGCTGATGAAGGAGCAGCTGATTGAGACATGTGATTAAAACACTGACAACAAGACAGACGTCAAAGGTTTCGTCCAGAACACATTCTGATAAAATATCTCAATAAACTAAACTAAACTTTTATACTCACAGCTCATCCGACGGTTAATGATCAGCACAGTCATGTTTATCTCGATCCACCACCTCCTCAACTGGCTGCTCCCTGTGAAAGAGCCAGAAACGAAACTTAAGTCCTGAAAAAAAGTAAACTGTACATTCCTGCAGCAGAGGAGCTGCTTCGCCACAGCGCCACCTACTGACGTGCATGATTAACAAATGTACAAACAAGACAGAAGCCTCAAACTAAAATTTATGTTTCATGTGTTTTCTTAGCTTTGTTTTCCAGTGAGCAGCTCAGCCTGCACTGAAGAGTTTGTGGAGTGTTTCACTGTCACCACAAGATGTCGCTGTCTTGTAATAATGTAATACAGTATGTTTAAAATCATGCAGAAATTAGATGTTATTTGCCCTGTTTTTTGAAAAGTGTGCTTTGAGGAAACATTGCACATTTTTTTGCAAGACTTTAATCAAGATGATCAAACATAATTTGGTTTTCCACGACGGGAGAATTGTTTGTTTGCTTCCAGGTTTGTTGTTTCCAAAAATGTTCAAAGTAAGTCAGTGCTTGATAACACAAGCAACAACATCTTCTCAATGAGTTTGAAGTTTTCAACATTTGTTTAAACAATTAAATGTTGTGCTTTGGAAGATGCTGAACAGAATAACAAAGTGGGAATCTCCATCAAAATGTTTATGTTGATTGTGCAATTACAAATAAAAGATAACACTGAAAATAACACTGTTTGGATAGTCATATCTTGGACATTTGTGGTTTTGTCCTCGTCAGACATTGTATTATTGTATTTAGTTTGCTGGAACACAGTGAGACAAAGCTGCAGGATGTTCCATTTTTTTCACATTTGAATCGGCTTAAAAAAAAGAAGCATTTTTTTCTGTAATGATTTGCATGTCACAAGAAAAAATAATATTGATCAATCTTGTATTATTTCTGATGTAATCATTTCAATTATTTGCAATTATTTGTGTACTTTATTGATTGTTTGTGTTTTGTTATAGTAAAGTTAGTAAGTAAAATATACTCACATAGCCCTTTGTTAAAGCCAAATGTTACAACGGGCTTCTTATATCATAAATGCATCACATGTTATGTGAGGTACTCTTGATGAATTATAATCTTTATAAATTCCTACTAATTTATAATTAAGGATCTCATGGCAACCTTATACGTGAAAGCACCGCCCTTAGCCACGGCTGGGAGGGAGCACGAATGTCGGACTTTTTCAGAGTCGTCAGTGAACGCACCAACGTTCGCTTTCTACCGACGGGCTGCGACCCGCCCCAGACTTTGAGTGACATCTACACCAACCAATCCGCGGCAGGCGATGCTGGAATTAACCAATGAGACGTCCGGAGTGGCGTGTTAGGGGGCGGGTGCTCCTGTGCAGCAGGCTTCTCTGTGCCTAGCTAACAATAGCCTGGGTTCGGCAAGTTTACTGTTAAAAAACCGACCAGCAGGGCGACAGTGCGGAGCAGAGCTGAGCCGAGAGCAGAGCAGAGTTTGCCGAATACATGAGACGGTGTGTCCCGGTGTCGGAAATTATCACCCAACACTCTGGGATTTACATTTGCAACCAGACAGGTGGTGAGTGAGCCTTTCGACTTTAATTCTAGACCTCAATTTTAGCCCTACATCTCCATTCTGAGCCCGGCATGGTGCGGTTGTGAATTAGGGGCTCATTTGCTTGAGAATAGGAAGGGGTTAATGGTTACTGTAGGCTGGGATCACACTATTATTCTCTTATTCTTCTCTATCTTCATCCATGTATTAACACCCCGGACCACGCAGGCCCGCTAAGCCCGTATACAGTGGACCTGAAGTCAGCCACGACGAGGTTATAACAGCCGGAGGTGGATGGTGTGATTATTTTTTTATTACACCGGTTTCCTCCCAGTTCACCAGCAAGCTGGAATAACATGGGAGTTTTTTTTTCCCTGGTGAACGTCAGGGCGAGTATCACGAATGAATGAATGAATTAATGAATGAATGAATGAATGAAAGAAAGAAAGAAATCCTGCCAGTTTTCCAGAAATCTGGCTTAAAGGATACCTCTGACATGATTCATCAGAAAGTCCATGTGGTGCCCATGAACAGACAGATCCTCTGCTCTGCTCTCACTCCTTCAAATCCAGAAATTATTCAGATTTTAAGTTTATTTATTTTTTTTTTTTAGCTCTAATCTGGTGTAGTACGTTTAAAGTATACACACGTTTTATAAATGATTTGCATACTGTTCCTTTAATGTCACTATAACCTGTCTGTCTATTCACATCACCTGCTGTGTCATTAATTGCTATAAACTTGTAGTTTTCTGTGATACGTGCACAGTAATCTGTCTGAAATGGACTTGATTCCACACGGCTCAGCAGAAATCAGTGCACTCTTCTCCATCCCTCAGTGGTATTTATGTGCCAGTAGATTTCTGGAGGCGTTTGAAAGTCTTAAGCGAGTCTGACAGTGTATATCTGCTGCTCCTTATTGATTACAGATGGACAGATAAGCGTGCTGTAACTCTCATTTGGCATTTCTATCAGTATTTAGAGTCAATTCCCTTCTAAATAAACTTGTGTCTTCGTCTCTGTGTGGACAGCGTGCCAGCCTCTCTCCGGCTGAGTTGGGCTGACGCTGCCCTTTGCTCCCCGTTATAAAAAACTTTCCTTGTCATCTGAGTGAGCAGTTTCCTGGATTAAGTGTGTGAAGCTGATTAAAAGTGTTGCCGGTTTGCTCCTGAATGAAACACGCAGTTATTGTCAGACTCCCTCTGATATCCTTTTCACCATCGATGTTGTTTTGCTCCTGAGCTTCACACCTGTTTGAGGGGAGCTGAGAGTGGAGAGAGGGGATTATTTCCACTCGGTTAAATGACAGTGATCTTTATTGGCCTGTCTTCTTTAGAGCGCAGGTTGAAAACCTCTGATTTCGAATGGAGCCTTGTTAAAGAAATAGAGGTGATGAGTTAATTTTCAAACTAGGATTATATTTATCAACTGTTTTCAGTCTTTGATGGTTTCTGTAGATGTATTTTCTAAGTTAGTCTTGTACAAGGCTGGGCAGTATATCAATATTATATCGTCTTTTCATTGTCTTTTCCTGGTTTAAAAGGTAGATACTCACTCATTATATTCACATTACTGATTTTCTTTTGATAAAACATTTCATTGTGTCAATTAACTTTTGGTGTGGATCAGTGGATAAAGAGTCAGATCAAAGGAATATTTCAAATTTTGTGCACATCACATCATAATCAGACTAATCAATAATGGAAGTTATTATTATTAGTTGCATCCCTACTTACAATACCAGCCTCAGAATCATGTTGATAGTACAGTGTGTTGTTATGAAGGTTGCGTGATATGATCAAACAGTGATATTGTGATTATTTTGATAGATATTTTGATATAATTCATGATTATTATGGATGATTAAACTCACATTAATTGAGAAACTAGTACAATTATGATGATGTGGCATGTTCTATTGCATCTGGAGAAAAAGCTTTGTAGAGCAGAGAATCTCTACAGCAAAACAAAACGTCATCAAAACAATATTTTGTGACACATTTTACCTTTATAAGATAATTGCAGTTCTTGCAATTTGGATACTGCATTTAGTCACACTGCAATTTTGATTATTGTGTGATTATTGTGCAGACTACTTGTATTGGGGTGAATGGTGTTTCTGTGAGGAAGTGACTTCAGCTCTTTCACCAAACATGAATATTTGACATTTCTGATCAGGAATCATTAGTAATGTGGAGATTATCATTAATGACTAAGTCTTTGAATAAGTAGAAGAGTCTGTTTAGTTCAGAAAATTACATCGCTTCGCTGTAATGCAGCTTTTAAAACCAGGAAGCAAGAACATCAACACAGGATGATTTAATTTATTTTCTTGCTTCCATTCTGCTTTCAGAAGTTACATGTAGTGTAATTTTCAAACCCAGGACCCGATTTTTCACGACTACATAAACAGTATGTGTTGGATATCAGAGGATATTGTGCACTGGAGGGTCTGCGATGGATGAGGATGTTTCAAAAGCAGCAGCAGCATCAGAACAAGTGCAGTAAATCAAACAGAATTAGATCTGATTGTGTCCAGAGCTGCTTCCAGTCCGTCCCACCACCCACAGACGGTGCACTCTCAGTACAGAACCATCCTGTAGCATGAGTCTGTGCAGCGTGAGTTGAGATGAACCCATGGATTGCGTTGTGGTTTTAAAGGCAGTGGCGGCACAGCTGTTGCTATGGAGACCTGGGCGTGGCTAAAGGAGTGTTTTATGACCCCGTGTGGAGCATGAGGCCACCCAGTTGTCGCTTTGACACCTCGACAGCGTGGTGAAGAGAGAGGAAGGCTGGGAGGAGTTAATGACCCATTCGGCTCCTGCGGCTTTGAGCTCGGCTACTTCAGGAGAAAGAGGACAGTGTGTGTGTGTGTGTGTGTGTGTGTGTGTGTGTGTGTGTGTGTGTGTGTGTGTGTGTGTGTGTGTGTGTGTGTGTGTGTGTGTGTGTGTGTTGGCCTGTCTTTGGGCTCTGTCTCACCTGTCGTTGAAGTTATTTTTAATCCTGAGACAGTTCGTTTGGGCTCTAAGTGAATTAGACCTGCTGACCTACAGTGTGAGCTGCTTACTGCCGGAGAAAACCACACACTCACACAGAAATGTACAATACTCTTCATGTCCACGTATTTTAGTTATTTGAGATTTATAAAACCAGTTATTGCCATTGCAGTATTTTGCATATGCAAAGAAAAGAAAAACAAAATGCAAAACCAGGTTGCTAATCAGTTGTTTATTTACACTTCCAGCCCAGAACCGTCATTCATTTCGATGGTGAATGTAAGTTCAATATTTACTCTTCCTGTTTGTTAGTCTTTATGCGCTCTACCAACTCCTGAGGGACGTACCTGGCTCCTTAGCGTCTGAATGCTCCTCTATGTTCACCAGCTGGTCTCCAGCAGTGTCTGTTTAATGCCAGGCAGGTAGTTACAGTGACTTTTTTAGAGCACTTTCACTGAAAACAGCCTCTTGCTGTGGAAGAGGGAGTTTAGGGAGGAGAGGATTACATACATGTGGTAGATGCTGTCACCAAACATCTCACAATGCATGCAGAACATGAATGGCGTGTCCAGTTTGGTGTCCTCAGGATTCTTTACCTGGCTGATTAATCAGGCTTTTAGCGTATTAAACCCTGAGGCCAGGTGACCTGGCAGAAGATAAGGAACACGCTCTCTTGGCTTGTGAGTGAGTTGCAATCATAATCCCGCGTATTACGCCTCCTTGCACAGTCAAGAAATCCAGGAATGTGAGGATCGTCTGGGACCAGCCATGTCCTCTGTATTGTTCTCCATTGTGCCGTGACTGTGCTACGATATGATGACGTACAACAGGTCACTGTGCTCCGGCCGGGTCGCAGCCAGACCAGTGTGAGCGCAGGACAGAGGAGGAAGGGCAGTCGTACCTTGGCATGGTACCGAGCAACTGGGCCAAGTGTGAGTGCAAAGTTAAAGAACAGTTTGATAAATCGGGGATAAAGGATTGTTTGTTCTGAGCATTAACAAGATATGCTGAGAAGATGAATAAAGGGAAAAACCTCTAACCTGACTCTGTCTAACAACTTGACTCCACTGGGCACATCTCCGTTACCTGGTGTGTGCGACGCTGTTATGTTCAGTCTGCCACGCGGCTTCATATCCCACGGGGAGCGTTTCAAAGACTGTATATTATTTTCTCAAAAATTTCATTAGTTGTTTGGTGTATAAGATATCAGATCTGATTTGATTTAAGTATCAAAATAATGTCAATTAAATGTGACACTTTATCCATGAATTTATTAATCATTGCATAATGATACAACTTTTACTCTTAAGTTTTGGCAAGAGAGTAAAGAAGTGTATTTGATTATTGTGTGGTCAGCGGTGTTGGTTGCGTTCTCCTGGACTGTTGTGATGGAGAGCAGAGCTGGGAGCGCCTCAGGAATCTCCGTGATGAGATGAAGGATGATGCTTCACTGCCTTCTTAATTTCAATTTATTAAACTAAAAACTAAATAACTCATGAAGATGGATATTTTTTCTTCGCAATTTTGACACCCGCTCACACACAGTACCAACAGAAATAGTAATATTGGCTGTTGAGCAGGCAGAAGCCTGCCAGCAGCTGAATAATGGATAGTCTGTCTGCCTGAAGGCTCCTGGAGCTGCTGAGCACGGCGTCTAGACAGCACAAAACTACATGCACTCTCCTCATTTCTCCATGAAACAGGCTGACTGGCTGGATCCACAGGAAAGCTGTGATCCTGCGTTGAATTCTTTTCTTCTTTAAGTATTTTATCCACTTCATTGATGTGAAGGCAGATGAAAGAATGGGAGAGGAGGCATCTCTAAGCTGGTAATAGTACAGTTCAGGATAATGCAGATCGTCCCATTACTGTTGGTGTAATTATGATCAAACCTGTAGAGCGGACTGAAATCTTCCTCTGGCTTCAGCTCACTTTCATTTAGGAGTCAGAGCTCTGCCTGTTTAGAGGACAGGAGAGGAAGAAGCTTTAACAGGTGGGGCTCCATTCAGGGATAACAGTGGTGTAATTTAATCTGTTTTCTGTCAGCACTGATCTGTCTGAATTTGCTCTCTGCAGTCAGAAGCTCTGCAGATTTGCTTGACCTGCAGACAGTCACCAGCCTGTGCTTTTGGGGTGGCTGTGGCTCAGCAGGTGGATCAGGTTGTCGACCTTGCGTAAGATACTGAACCCTAAATCTCTTCTGGTGGCGGTTCCATCGGTGTGTGAGTGTGATGGGCTGAGCAGAGAAGCGCTGTATCACTCCTGATGAGCACGGCAGTCTCTGCCATCAGTGTAAGAATGTGTGCATATGAATGGGTCAATATGGCAAGTGTTGTGAAGAGCTCCAAGTACATTATATTATAACATTAATAGCACGTGTCGTATTGTGCCGTCTCGCTCTCCATATGAACACAGAGGGCTGCTTCTTTGTAACCAAATCAAATTTAAAGTCATAGATCTGCAAGCAGGGCCGGGTATCAAACTTTTATACTTCTATAACAACGAACGAATTGCTTCGTGACAAGCAAGTGTCGAAAATGTCCTGTCACTCGATAACAGATTTCAGTACCTAAGGATTTATCAGCAACAGTGAGCATATAAGCAGCATGCTTGATATTATGCCAAGATCTAACAGTGCTCGGCCTGAGGCATGCAGGGAAACACCAGGTTACGCCCAGCGACAGGGCTCACCACGTGTATGTAATCCTTTGATAAAATAGATCAAATGAAATTGGTACAGACAAATGTATCGCTCAGGAACCAGTACTGCAGGCATGGTGTCGGTGTCAGTCATGGTATCAGCATTTTTTTAACATTACCCAGCTCTACGTACGACTCAAGAAAAGGACCTGAAAATAAGCACATGACAGAAGTTATCCTTTCTAACGTGTGGCTGAGGTGTGAAGGGTTAGGGAAGGGAAATAATTGGTACACTTTGTTTAAAAATTATACATGAAAAGTTTAACTGCGTCTTCCCATTAGGACACAAACCCTCCAGAGTAAGAGTCCTGTACTGGACGATCTGGATCAATAAGCTGTTTGCAGCCTTTTTAGGATGAATACTCCTTATCAGTACAGAATCATTAGAATAAAATCATTTTACAGAAGTTGTATGTCAGAAAATCCCGACAACAGACGAACACTCAGAGAACTTGAACAGGACAGTGAGGAGTGCTGATACTGAAGATACTCAAGGCCAAAATTCCAGCTTCTTGAGAGCTGACATCATGTGTCTGTGTGTGTGTGTCTGTGTGTGTGTGTGTGTGTGTGTGTGTGTGTGTGGAGCCCAGTGACCATATGGTTGAGGAACCACCCACTCATTGGGACGAGCCACACCTTCCTGTAACACCCACACACACGCACACATTTCTTTACTTTTAATCTGTCCCAGTGACGTGCACACACCTTCAAATACACACAAGCAGCAAACAAGTGTGTGTGTGTGTGTGAGTGTGAGTGAGATAAATGAATTACAAATTACAGAGTGAAAGTAGGTTGAGTATATAGAAGTTTATGTGTCACACCTCTGTGTGTGTGTGAGTCTGAATATTTCAGTGTTGAAGTATTGTGTTCACACCCTGTGACCTTGCATCCACAGAGAGATAGCGTGTGTGTGTGTGTGTGTGTGTGTGCGTTACATCATTACATCATTACATACTGTTTGTGTTGCGTGTGTCTGCTGGGAGGTGAACACATGAGTGTGTGATTTGAGACGACCCTGCCTCGACCAACACAACACACACAGGTTTCTGCTTTTCTGAGTTCATTTATTACCATTTTAAATCAGGAAAAAGCCTCCTGCACGCTGTCCACTGTATTTGCAATTAAGTTTAATGACAACAACGTTTCGGTACATCAGGTTGTCAAGGGTCAGATCTAAATACCTAAATAACGTGAAGTGGACAGTGTGCGGGAGTCTTCAGTTTTCTCCCCCACACCCCCGTGTGTGCAAAACATGTGAATACCATTTTAAAAGAAATCTGATGTTTTTTGTATGTTAATTGGACCGAGAGTACTTAAAAGATAACACAAAGCTCTGAGTCATGTTTTTCGACATTTTACGGACTGAGAGAATAATGATGAATGATTGTAGATCAGGGTCTGCAGTGACATATGCAACATAAACATACATCTTCTCCCTCAGTTAGAAGTAAACTGACATATCATGATATTTTCAAATGCCAACATCATGATATCATCTCTGATATCAAACAGCCACTCAGGACTGCAAACTGATTCTCTCTCCTTCCTGCAGTCTGTTTTTGTGTCTTTGTTTTCTTCACCTTCACACCTCTCTCCTCAACTTTGTCTCCTTTTCTCTTTCCTTTTGCCAACCTCCTCTTCCCTTATTCTTCTTCTTCTCTATCTTTCCTTACTAACCTCCTCCTCATCACATTTCTCTTCTTTCCTCTCCTCCTCTTCGACCCTTCTCTCCCTCCTCCTCTCATCTCCATCTCTCTCTTTTATCTTCTTCTTCAATCTTCTCTATTCTTCATGTCTTCATGGCTGATTTCCTCCTCCTCCTCCTCCTCGTCCTCTTCTTCACCTCCTCCTCTCATGTCCACTCCTCCCCTCCAGCCTATCTGTAACCAGTGAAGCAACTATAATACTGTTATCTATAAATATCCCTTCATTTCTCTCACTGTCAAACGGAGGAAATCTCTTTTTAACTGTCATGCACTTTCTTCCATTTACCCGTTATGTTTTCTTCTCTCTGCTATTCCTGCCAGAGGATTCTCTCACTTTAAGTCTCTACTTCTCACATTTAGAGCAGAAGGAAACTTTTTTTCTTATCACAGTTGCAGTTTCATCCATTGACATTTGTTATTAAAGGAGAAAAACATCATCAGTGTAGAGAAACCTGAGAATCAGCAGTGTGGAATAGAAGAGGCTGATCAAAATCTAATGTTTTCGGATGTCTTAACAATGTTGGATGTTTTTATAATTAAATAAATGTCTAATATTGAAAATGTTTAAGTAAATGTTACTGACAAGGCTGCACAGTGAACTTAAATTTGATCTAATTCGCAATATGGTCAGTTGCAATACTCAAGTTGCAGAAGATGCAATTTTTTGAAAAAGGTTAGTGGGAGCCAAGATGGCGTCCTTGTAACATGTCTGTTGTGACGTCTCCAAAGATGTTCAGTCTCCAAACTATGGATTTAATGTTGCTATGATCATGAATGACAACCTGTGATGTAGCGATGACATATTTTTGTAGGCTAACCCCAAAGTTAGCATCACCCCGGTTCCCTCGACAAAAAGCTGATGGGATTTTGTTTTTGGATTATTGCAGAAAATAATAAGTTTATGCTACTTACACGTTTTGTTCACGGATGAGCCCCTTTTTTTATTTTGGAGGTGTAGATTAAATCTCTAGCAGTGAAAAGCTAATGTTAGGCTATAAACAGGTCACATCATGGTCACATGACTTAAATGTCAGCACCACTAAGTGTCTTACTTATAGTTTTTAGGACTACAAACTGAATACTCGCCTTGTCTGACTGGACGAATGCTGCATGTGAACATGGACGGCAAAAAGCAGCTGTTTTGCCTTTAATCGCTCAGAGCGTTAACATGATAGGCATTAACATGTGGTGCCGTGTTGCTTCTTGAAATGCCTTGTTGTGATGTCTGCCATCTCTCCACATCTTTATATTTGTTATCACTTTTCCTCCACTTCCTCCTTCGCTCTCGTTGCCTCCTTCCTGATTGTCTTCTCAGCCTCATCGCTCTCAGGCCAAGATCTGTTTCTCATTTTCTCTGTGTCTCTCCCATCTCGTCCCTTCCCCAGGGGGATGTTTCATGCTGTGTTCTCACCTCCGTTTCAACAGAGACGAGAAAAACACCCTCGTCGCTCGCTAGCACACTCCAAATTTTAAATATGACCAGTCGAGCGCGTCAGCTTGCCCTCTACATGCACTCTCTCTCTTTCGAAGTGTCAAAAACCATTAAATAAACCACATTGATACCAAAGAGCTCAGTTTTGGTGTACTTTCCAAAGACCTGGCAGTCAAACTACGGCTCAAAGGATTAATGGATCAGCAGAAAATTAATCTTTCGTAATTCGATTAATAAAGTGAGTCATTTTTTTTAATAATGGAGGGCTAATAACTCCCTGGTTCCAGCTTCTCAAATGTGAATATTTGCTGTCTTTTTTTTTTTCATTTTGTTGGTCCTCTTCAAAAATGTAATATCATTTGGTTTGGGACTGTCGGACAAAATAACAAAAGCAACGTTGAGACAAGGTTAAACATCCTTAATGCTTATTTCTGTAAATCTACTGACGCTTCACACATCTACATATTTAGTTTTAGATTTTGAGTAAGTTTCCCACAAATTTTCATGTGTGCGTCTCCGGCAGCTGCTTGTCAGGATTCATCAGATGACAAGCATGCTCGGCAGGAATAATTAGGCTTGCTGCCATGAAACACAATTACTTTCACATTTCTCTGCCAAGTACATTACACGCACAAGTAGTCTGACTTATTGTATGTGTGAGTTTCACCTCACAGATAAGACAGGCGGCCGGTCAGGGGGAGACAAAGCCGGTTTAGAGAGCAACACGTTGGATTTTCAGGCTGCTGTGCTCGTTGATGCTTCAGCCTTGAACTGAACAGACAAAGCTAATTTAAAGCTAAACCTCCACAGTCTGCTCTAATAATGACGTTACCACTGACAGCAGTGAAGCTGCATGTATGGCAGCCAAACTGTTACTAATAAACCTGTTAATAATGACAGTAGATTAGTACTGGGTAATTATCAAATACCATCCCTAATAAACTGTCAGCGGAGTCTAAGTAGTACAAACTAACAGAAGAGCAGTGTTGTCAGGATATACACATATAAAGGGTGTTGGATATTAAATGTACTTGTAGTATCAAAACTACAAGTAAAATGTAATAAAAGTATATATCATGTAAACTGCTCTTCTACTACTTTTACTGGAATCTGCATAGTAACTAGTTATTCGAGTCAAATTCTGCTGTGTTTTACTGTTTCAGATGTTGTTTAGTCACTGCTGCTGAAAACACAATGTTTCCTGTGATGCCACTTCATAATAAAAGCTTTTAAATGACTAAATAACGGGGGCTTTTATTGTGAAGAAGTTATAGTAAATGAAACGTGTTTGTTACTGAATTAGCAGAACCGCTTTGTTCCCGTCATTCCTCGATAGCACTGTGGGGAATGAGACAAGACACATTTTCAAGGAGGTAGCCCGGTTGTGGTGGATATGCAAAGCCCTGCTACAGCGAGTCAAACCGAGTAGAGCCCGGCCGGCAGATATGATGTAATAGG
Organism: Diplodus puntazzo; assembly: GCA_963678695.2. Lineage (NCBI taxonomy): Eukaryota > Metazoa > Chordata > Actinopteri > Spariformes > Sparidae > Diplodus > Diplodus puntazzo. The sequence continues at coordinate 2,842,706 of OZ023162.1, read as the reverse complement.
CGCTCTGTCTTTACCTGGATACAGCAGCTCTGAATGGCTTGTGTTGTCTGAACTGAGTGAACCTAAAACAGTCCATCAGTTATTGAGAGATCTGTGTGAGCGACTTGCAGCTCACCTGAACTGGAAGCATAGTGAGTGGATGTAGTATTAGCAAAGGCTAACGCTGGGCCAAATGTTACCCTGAGTCTGTGTGTGTGTGTGTGCGCGTGTGTGTGTGTGTGCGCGCGCGTGTGTGTGTGTGTGTGTGTGTGTGTGTGTGTGTGTGTGTGTGTGTGTGTGTGTGTGTGTGTGGCACAGGTGAAAGAGCAATGACCACACAGCTGGCAACATGTCGCATTAGCCCGTGGTAATGACAGTTTACCAACACCTGAATAAGACATAATCTACAGCTACATGTGCATAATCTTCTGGCTTTTGGCATGTGCGTGTGTTTGTGTGTGTGTGTGTCCTCTCACAATCAGGTGTGAATGTGTGGACAGCTGCAGGGCCGGCTCTCACCTCCTGCCCTCCTTCTGTTTGACCTCCCTCTTCCTCTTTCAAACATCATCTGTTCGTCCTCGTCTCAGCCCCCGATGACACCGACACGCTGTGGACACACAAACGGCTTCATCCTCACTTATAACACGACAGACTGTTTGTTTGTGTGACGGCATGTGGACCCCATCTGCTTAGAGAAAAAAGCACAGACAGAAGCCCGTCCACACTCATGTGAATGTTTTTGTGAATGAGCTTCACGGCCGCTCCTGTTTATTCTTGATTTTGTGTTGATAACTTCTCACCACGTTCAGTTGTTTTGAAAATCACACTGTTGTTTCTTTCTGTGAATGTCGTAATCATGTTTCAGAGTGACATCCACATGCCGTCATGGTGATGCTGTTGACTGCAGGACTATAAAATGAGATTTTATTGAGCGGCATTAAAAGCTAACAACCCAGGAAATAACGTCAGCCTTTGCTAGCCTGCTAGCCTAAATCTGTGTGATACCTTTGTGCGGAACCTGTGTGGAACAGAATCAAACAAAATCAGCTGAAATTCGTGCTGTTGATGAAAGTGACCAGCTGATCAGCAGTGTGTAATGACAGCTGTCTCTCTGTTTGTGTGCAGGCTGCAGGTTGAAGCTGCCTCTTTGCTTTTCTGTGAGAGGAGCGACCCGGATACGACATTAACAGGTAAGACTGTAATTCTGAGTCTGAGAAGGGAGGGGCCTTACATGCGCTAACATACACGTATCACCAGATCAGCTCCAACACAAAAAACATAGAAGACGGTCTTTATTCCAATCAATCTTCACATAGAAAATAGATGTTTCTTGACATCTGGTGAGGCTGAATGTTGTGTAGTAGAGTGTAGTAAGACGATTGGTTGAGCATTCTAAAAAAGATGTTTTCTGATTTTTTTTAGACTAATTTCCAGGTTGTCAAAGACAGATGCTTTTGGTTGAGGGTTGAAGTCCGATGTGACCAGACCAAACTAAATTTAGCTGTTCATTGTTTCATCTCTGCAAGCACTGGAAAAAAAATGTTTTTAAAAGGGTTATTTGTGTTTTTTGGGGGTCACACTCATTATGTGGACTGTAGACTGTTGAATGTGTTGTTTAATGCAACATGCTGAGAGTGTTCATTAAGCAGACAAACGCTCCTCTTGCAGCAGGGATTTGTCGGACTCATGCTCTCAGTCTCTGTCTCTGGATCAGGTCACCCTGCAGACATGCTGTTCATTAGATCATTCATACACAAAAGACATTTCAGAGGAAGCACGCAGCAGCTCATCAGCGCTGTGGTTCACTGAGGGAAACCAGAGTGTTTCACATTATGTAAGTCAGCTGTAATGGGATTCTGCCTTTCTGGCCCGATGGCTCCCAGCATGCACTGCAGCCTCCATTATTTATGGGGTTTCCATAGTAATTGGGGTGCGGCAGGGCGGAGTCTGACAGCTGGTAGATCAGGGATGGAGAAAGAACCCCCTCCACCCACCGGCACACCTGAGTGTGTGTGTGTGTGTGTCTTTAAGGGTGGGGGAGTTTTACAGTGCTCCTGAGAACTGAGACTCTGAGGGCTTGCCATGCATTTTTTATGTACTGCATCATAGTGTGTGTGTGTGTGTGTGTGTGTGTGTGTGTGTGTGTGAGCTCTGGATGCCTCTGTGTGTGTTATTGCCACACAAAGGAATGTGTGACACAGTATGATCCAAAGTTTATTTTCTTTTTTACTAAAAAACTCAAAACACTTCTTCATATTGAGGCAGAAACGGCACATCCTCCCCAACGACTCCCCGATATAACATGTTCCAACATATTCCATATGCCGCTGGTCCACATGTCCTGGAAGACACAAGTGAGAAGTTAGCTCATCTTCTCATAAGCTAGGAGTCGACCGCTATGGTTTTTCTAAGGCCGATACTGATATTGATTGCAAGTAAGCCAGTAGACTGATAACAGATTGGAATCGATATACATTAACATTAAAATAAAATCTTTGTCTCAAAATCGTGAATAACCAGTGATGGAATGTAACTAACCAAATTTACTTAATACCATACTTGTGTCCAATTTTGAGGTAATTTACTTAAACATTTTCATTTTCTGCTACTTTATACTTTCACTACACTACATTATTTGATAACTTTAGTTTCTACTTACTTTGCCAATTCAGATTATTCAGTGCTGATTGGATATTACTCGTGACATCAGATGGTGTTGATATCCTGAGACCACAGAGTGATGACCAGGATGCTGCATCAGAGCCAAAGTACTGCATTTTTTAATTTATGTATTTTAGTGGCAGTCGGACACAAAACCACCAATGACAATAATCTGAAAACGGATCAGTACTGGCCCCGATAATTATCTCCCCCTGTTACCTGCATTCAGACTTCTTTTTGAAACCAGTAGATTCGACTCCTGCTGGTCATCAGATAGAATGCAGATTTAAAACCAGTCAGTGAGTGGAACGCAGCTTATTGCTGGATTTGTTCACAGTATCAGAAATCCCATTTGTCTCCTACCCCAGGTGGAAGAGCTGTTTTAGTTTGGTGTGTGTATGTGTGTGTATGTGAGTGTGTGAGAGAGATACCTTTGAGACAGGTGTATCACTGCTTTCAAGCTTGTGTGTAATATGAAGCTGATGGATTATGTGTGCGTGTGTGTTTGCCATCCCATGTCTTCATGGCGTGGCTGAGATAAACTAAGCATCACAAAATGCACACACACACACTGATACGTCACTCTATCCTCTGTTTTGCCATTTTTATTCACAAATACAACACGATGGAACGATGGCACGTGTGAACTTGGAACTTGGATTCTTGGTTTATTCTGCTGCCTGAGACCTTTTTGGCTTTTCTTTTTATGAATAAATAAAAGGTTTTAAAGAGAATACGCTGGCTGTCAGTTTAACCAGGCTCCTTTAGTACACATGTGGAAGTGAACAAACTGCAGCAGGAACAAGAAAGTTGCAGCAGCTTTCAGCATCCACACCTGCAATGGCTCCAGAAGTTCCACTTAAAAAGTGTTGTTTTGTTCTCAGTACTAGAAATCAGGCACGTGTCCTAGTTTCCCCAAAGTTTAGAAGTTACCCGACCTCATGAGCAGAAAGCTGACGTCACAAAATCCTGATAAACATTTTTTTTTTCTTTTTAATTTTCCAAATAAATAGTAAATTGATTTTATAAGAAGAGTTGCTGATTTATTTTCTGTCGATTGATCTGGAGAATAAAGTGTGTGTGTGTGTGTGTGTGTGTGTGTGTGTGTGTGTGTGTGTGTGTGTGTGTGTGTGTGTGTGTGTGTGTGTGTGTGTGTGTGTGTGTGTGTGTGAACTCTCAGACAGATTTTCCAGTGAAAAATGGTTTTGTCTAAATTCCAGTGGTCTCATGTTGCGACTCAGCTTTCTGTCTATTCTTTGATCCCTCGCTCTTTACTTTCCTCTGGCCCCCACTTGCCCCCTTTCCCATTACTCTCTCTCTCTCTACTTTGTGTTCTTTCAGGATATCTCTCGCTCCCGCTGGTCCACTTAGTCTCTGTGTTACGTTCCCTTTTTGTCCTCTTTTGTCTTGCTCTTCTCTTCGTGCTTGCTCATTGTTGGATCACTCAGACCAGAGAGTTCCTCTTTTCATTCATTCGGTCTTTTTAAAAACGTTTTTTTTAAATCCTCCTTCTTCCTTGCACACACAAATGATGAAAAGCTGTAAGCAGAAAACTTTCCAGACAGATTAACCGGAGTGAGCGCTGATGTGGTGATGGAAAGACGAAGTAGAATAGTGTGAAGAAGAGGGAGACAGAGGGTTCAGCTGCTGTCAGAGTTTAGAGAGTTTAAATGTGTTTTTTCTATTCGATCCTTTGGGAAAGGCATCATTAGCTGTCAGGACAGTTATGTAGTTTTTAATTTAAACAGAGAGAAAGTGTGAAACAAAAGTGCTGTCACGACTGGGATTGTAAATGGCTCAGAATGGGCTTTCAATTTCCATCATTGAAATTGAGTGGAATTGTTGATTTTCCCAGTATTTTTTCTCTCCACCTCACTTGTTCAACCAAAAACATTAAAAACCCCAAAACATTTCTACAACCACACAGCTAACTTCCAGCCACTCATCCCGTGTGCACAAAGACAATGTCATGTTATTATTTTATTATTTTTAATCGATTCTTTATTGCCTTGTTTGTGAAGAGTGTTTACTCTGGAAAACTTTGAGGGATCTAACTTTTTACAAACTGAATTTCCATCTGTGGCTGTTTTCTGTTGAATCACTGAAGGCTGTTTTTTATTTTTTTATATTTTTGGTAAATATTATTTGAACTTAACAAAGTCTAACCTGCAAAGAGCCACTAGGACAAAGTCAAGCTGTCGCTTGATTTGTGGTGTTGACCTGATCTACAGGAGCCGGTAAGGGACAATACTGCCGTATACATGCCTATATCCTGTGTAAGATATATAGGACACACTCACAAACACTCACACACACACTCACACACACACACACACCTGCAGCTTTGTATAAGACGGACTGCAGCACAGCAGAAGAAGATTCCTACAATCTATTGGATGCCACGACTGATTTATCTCCACTGCAGTGTGTGTGTGTGTGTGTGTGTGTGTGTGTGTGTGTGTGTGTGTGTGTGTGTGTGTGTGTGTGTGTGTGTGTGTGTGTGTGTGTGTGTGTGTGTGTGTGTGTGTGTGTGTGTGAAAGATGCTTCCATCATGTTTATGGCTCGCATTATGCGATCCTAGCTGCTGTGTGTGTGTGTGTGTATGTGTGTGTGTTGACTTCAATTATGTTACAGTATAGGGTAAAGTGTGTATCCATGTTACTGACTGGATATATATTATGTGTGTGTGTGTGTGTGTGTGTGTGTGTGTGTGTGTGTGTGTGTGTGTGTGTGTGTGTGTGTGTGTGTGTGTGTGTGTGTGTGTGTGTGTGTGTAAGTTTGCATTAAGCCTATTACCATCATTAGAGGACTTGCCACCTAAGGCCCTGCAGTGCATCCTGGGATTGAATCGAACGCTTCACATCTTCCATCTCCTTCTTCTTTCTTTTTTTAATGTCCTTTTTTCTCTTTTGTTCTTTCTGTTCTCTTTCATGTCTTACTTTAACCTGTTTTTAGATGTTTTCTATTCTTCTCTCCTCTTCTTTCGCTCTTTTCACTCCAAAAATTCAAGATTTCAGTCCTGTATTTGCTGAACTTTTCTGGGTTTTGTCCTCCTCAGACTGCTGATTTTGCAAACCTCCTCTCCTACATGACGGCATACAGTGTAGATCAATCAATCAATCAATCTTTATTTTGGACTCAAATGGTCCATATATAAAAGAAACTACAGGGGACCAACAGGAAAAAAAAAAAAAAAAAAAAAAAAGGAAAAAGGATACATAAAAAATAAAAGGATACATAAAAAAAACAAAACAATTTACTTACATTTTTTTTGCTCATTTGCTTTTATTGTTCCTGTTTATAATCTATCCTTCCTTCCCTCCCTCTCTTCCTCTGTCCTGGTATTTTCCAGCTCTTCTGCTTCTCGTAAAAAAACAATCAGGTTGACTTCGGACGGCCAATCAATCAGTGGCAGTGAGTCAACTGTGACCAATAGCTGCTGCTGATTCGGACCTTTCCTGTGATGTCACACACAGAGTCAGCGATGCTCAGCTGATAAATCACTAAGAAGTTCTTTAACGCTGTCCTCCTTTTGATATTTCTCTTCCTTTAATCTGCTTTATGTTCATGTGTGGAGGAAATCACTTTGAATAAAGTTTTTATTCATTTTCATTTTCTCCAGAAGTAGATTTTTTTTTTATACCTGACAGTGCAATTCAATATCAGGCGATGATGCAGTCAATGTCTGTAAAAGGTGACATAACTTCCTTACATAAGTATGTTGGCTAGCTGTGGCAAAATTGTGTGTTATGAACGTGTGCGTCATGATTAACCTGACAAATGTTAGAATTAATCTTAAATGAAAAGAACAGAAAAATTAGCAGCTGTCATGATTAGGAATGGAAATTTCAAAGAACTTGACAAGTTAACGATCAGATATGATGCGACACAACATGCTCGTTTTCCATAATAACAGACTTTATGTATTAGTTACCTGAGACATAATCGCTTGTTAATGTGTGGCCGGCAATGACAGGTGGACGCCACACACACCTGTGAGCCAGCTCATTAAACAGTACAGGAACTCTACACCTGCCTCGTCCTCTACGACGTTTTTTGTTAGCAAACATATAAATGGTGGTCAAACACTTTATCATCACCTCCTCGTCAGGATGAGATTATAATATTTTAACGGTACTTCATATGTGAAAATGGGATTCATCAGTTTTTATAATTGAAGGAAATTCTCACATTTTTCTTGTGATGATTTGATTTGATGCAGAAGAAAAGTAGTAGATTTAGAAATAAAAGGAGACATATGGCAGAAAAAGGTCTGTGTGTCTGTGTGTGTGCGTGTGTGTGTGTGTGTGTGTGTGTGTGTGTGTGTATATCCGCAGTTTGAAGGGCACAACAGACCTGAAACATCAGGTCTCCCAGCTGGGGGTCTTAATGTGACCTTGTAGCCTATGTCAGTATTGATTATGTAGAGCTGTATGTGTGTGTGTGTGTGCGTGTGTGTGTGTGTGTATGTGTGTGCGTGTGTGCGTACTAGTCCTTATTGGATTTTGGTGTATATGTGTTGACTTAAAGGAAGACTCTGGAGTCCATACTGTCAGTGAGAACTTTGTAGTTCTATGTACTTGCTCTTAGAAGCACACACACACACGCACACACACACACACACACAAAGACATCGCTCACATCATGATCTGGCCTTTGATGCTATCATCCTAAATTTGCACACACTCACATAGCATCTTATTTTTGACATCTGAAACAGGTAAATGAGCAATTTGTGATTATCTTTTAATCTGCTGATCATTAACTGATTGATGTTTTTGTCTTCTTTATTGGCTGTCAGCTGTAGTCTGTCACACTGGACAGTAGAGAAAGCTGTACCAGCGTCTGGTCCAAAAGTGGTTCAGTCGACCGCAACGACAAAATGAGATGCAGCTCTTCTCGACTGATTATTCAAATCGACGACAGATGTAATGTAAACGCTCTCATGACCGAGCCGAGCAGCGAGAGATCGCCCAAATGATCTCAGTGGGTAGTGAACTAAATTTATTATGTATGTTTTTATAAGCACATGCACACCCGCATGCACGCACGCACGCACACACACCCACACACACACACACACACACACACACACACACACACACACACACACACACACACACACACACACACACACACACACACACACACACACACACAAAACACACAGTGGTCTCAGTTGGCCCCTGAAGGCAATATGCTGAGGCGGGGCTGGACAGATGGTTGTATGGTGTGTGGCAGGAGTTCTGGGATGGGATGCCTTGCTTATAATAACCTGCATAATCAATGTGCTGCACACACAGCCGGACGGACAGCTAGTTAGTCATGTCGTGTGTGCGTGTGTGTGTGTGCGTGTGTGTGTGTGTGTGTGTGTGCACGAGATATTTCTGTGATCTGTGTCTGTGTTCTGGTCTATTTATGGAGCTCTAGTATTTCTGGGAAATTTCTTGAAACATCTGAAATGATGTTAAATTCAAGGCCTTAGAAAGAGTGACTACAGCTGAATATGATGTTTTTTTTTCTGTTTTGAAAACTCCTGTTGTTTCTTAGTGCAGCTGATACGATACAATAAGATACAATATGATACACTTCAATGTTGCTGTGGATATGGAGATCAAAGCAAAGAAAAACACACCAACAATTAGAAAATGTTTTTGTATGAAGATAAGCCATCAGCCTTTGTTGATGTTATGATACTATTCTGTTTAAATTAACATTGAAAGGTTTTGAGCAGTCTGAAAGTCATTAGACTTTGGGTTCAGCTGATTATTATTAATGTTATGTATAATTTTGAGGATTATTTTCTTGATTAGTACATCTTTATACATCTTGATTAAATGTTCGGTCTGTTCTAACATCCCCTGACTGCTGCAATCTCACAAAGCCCTAAGTGAAGTCTACTTACAGTTTGTCTCGTTATCTCTGACCAGCTCTCCAAAGAAATTCAATTTACAATCATGTGAATCTGAGAAAGGCAGAAATTCCTCACAATTTAGAAGATGAAACCTTCTTTTAGAGTTTTTAGAATTTTTAGAGTTATTGCTTGAAAAATATTTATCAGTTATCAGAATCCCTTCAGCTCTCAGGTCCACAGAGACTCTAAGGGCAGAAAAGTAAAGCACTAAAAAACAAAGCAGAGAAGTTTCGAACATGAAAAGTTCTCTAAATAGAGAGCTGCTCATTTGGAGTGAGGATGTAATCTGAACCGACCACTGGAGCCTGAAACACAAAGGATTATGGGTAAAGTGAGAAGGATTTTGACATCTGAACCGATTATGTTGTTATGAGTTGAAGTTCCCTCCGGCAAGGCACTGAACACCTCCAACTGATCTACTGCAGTGTGTGTGTGTGTGTGTGTGTGTGTCTGTGTGTGTGTGTGTGTGTGTGTGTGTGTGTGTGTGTGTCTGTGTGTGTGTGTGTGTGTGTGTGTGTGTGTGTGTGTGTGTGTGTGTGTGTGTGCCCCCTGCTAAGGGACAGTCTGTTATTTGGTCACGCACGCTCTCTCTTCATCCACACCCTCTTCCTCTCTTACTCTGTGCTTCTATTCTCTTATTTTCTTAACTCCCCCCATCTCTCTCTCTCTCTCTATCTCTCTCTCTCTCTCTCTCTCTCTCTCTCTCTCTGTCCTTCATTCATGCAGAAGAAAACCACCACCCTCCTCTCCTCTTTTCTCTTCTCTCGCTTTCTCCTCTCCTTCTTCTCATCTATCCATTATTTTATGTTTGGCCAAATCCTGCTCGTCAAAAATGACCATCTGTCTCACACACACACGCACACACACACACACACACGCACACACACACACACAAACACACACACACACTGGCATGGCCTTTAAACACACCCTCACTGCTTGTCAGATGTGTTGATAATTAAGTGTGGAGTGTGTAAAACAAAGAGGAAGTTATGCATTTGTTGAAGAATATTTCCAGCAGCAGAATTTCAAATTTCATAATATCAGGCCGATAATCATCAGATCAATCAGATGATTATAATGAAGATAATGATCTAATGATCAGTTGTTGGCCTAACACTGAGTAAAGCATTAATCAAGCTGATGGAAAATGAAAAAGAATGGAAACTGTATTGAACAGGAAAGAAAAGTCAGGATGAAGAGTGTAAGGCAGGACTCTGCTGAGGTTGGCACTTCAAAGACCCAAATTATAATGGGTGTGGTCGTGTGTGTGTGTGTGTGTGTGGAGACACTGTGCATTTGAACTTGAAAATAGACTTTGTGTGTGTGTGTGTGTGTGTGTGTTGGGACTTGCACATGTATCCATATATATATGTGTCTTTTCTGTAAAATATGTTAAAATATACATTTGAAGTCTGGGCCTTGGGGTTTGTCTCATTACCATGACGACCTGATGTCGGAGTCGAAAGACGAGACAGAATTCGATCTCTCCTCTTCCTCTCCTCTCTTCCTCTCCCTCTCCTCTTCCTCTCCTCTCCTCTTCCTGTCCCTCTCCCTCTCCTCTCCCTCTCCTCTCCCTCTCCTCTCCCTCTCCTCTTCCTCTCCTCTCCCTCTCCTCTCCCTCTCCTCTCCCTCTCCCCTTCCTCTCCTCTTCCTCTCCTCTCCCTCTCCTCTCCTCTTCCTCTCCTCTTCCTCTTCCTCTTCCTCTCCTCTTCCTCTCCTCTCCCTCTCCTCTTCCTCTCCTCTCCCTCTCCTCTTCCTCTTCCTCTCCTCTCCCTCTCCCCTTCCTCTCCTCTCCCTCTCCTCTTCCTCTCCTCTCCCTCTCCTCTCCCTCTCCTCTCCCTCTCCCCTTCCTCTCCTCTTCCTCTCCTCTCCCTCTCCTCTCCCTCTCCTCTTCCTCTCCTCTTCCTCTCCTCTTCCTCTCCTCTCCCTCTCCTCTTCCTCTCTGGCGTTTCCTCGTCTTATCAGTCAGACCTTCTCGGTCTCTCTGCTGTTTGTCTCGGTTGGTGTTTTGGGGATTTCAGAGCTCAGAAGAAATTTACTCCTCGTCTTTCTTCTTCTTTTGTTCTTTTGTTGCTTCTTTGGCCGGCAGCCCGCTCTGATGTCTCCATCTCTCCTTTCATCTGTCTCTGTCTCTTTGTCTCTTCCTGTTTATGTCTCTTATTTATCTCCTCCCTCACCCTCAAACTCACACACACACACACACACACACACACACACACACACACACACACACGCACAGGTTGCTATAGCTATGAGTGTCTCACAGTGTTGAGTGTGTGAGTGTAGCAGTGGGAGATCCAGGAGCAGGCAGGGCTCTGTTGCCTCACCATGCCCAGAGACACTGAACTCTCCTGGCTACCACAGGGGCGGATCCCCCCTGCTGCGTCTGCTAGGTCAGCTAAATGTTTAACAAGGACGGAGGCAGAGAGGGAAGTAAGTGTGTGTGTGTGTGTGTGTGTGTGTGTGACAACAATAGCTCCTATACAGTAGAATAAAATAATAGTTTTTTGCAGAATTGACCTGCTGTCAAATCAAGCAGCATGCCAGGTGGCAGCCAGCGTTAAGATGTATTGCTGCCACCTTCAATGATAAAATAAGAAAGAAAGGAAGCGGAAACTACTTAAGGTGTAAGATTATAAACACAATATTATAATGTGTGTATATTAATATTTCATTTTTAAATGGCATGAGTATGTCAGTATCAGTATATCGTAACTCCCCTTGATCAAGCTAATAATTACATTGATTATTAATTGATAATTCTCTTGTGAAAAATGTCCATCACAGTTTCTCACACTCCAAAGTGAGTATTAAGGAAAACCAGCAATTAGTCCTTGTTGCAGCTATATTTGGCAAATAGACACGTTCCTGTTCATCTGGCTGGTTTTTATACTTACAAAAAAATGTGTTTATGTGCCATTTATTCTCAGTAATTCCAGCCTGACTCACATTAAGGTTAGTTTATTGCCTGCCTGAACTCTCATATAAACCAGTTAAAAACAACTTAAGCGAGACTAGCTCCTTACATATTTGTCCTGAAACTTGTGGACATTAGGATAAATGTTTTACTTGATAGCGTGAGTAAAGAGATGCAGTGCAGGAGGAGACCGGGATGTCTGTGCTGAGTTTAAACAGCAATGACATGCACTAATGTGTGTGTATGTGTGTGTCAGAGAGGGTTAATGTATGCACGGATGGTTCTCTGCGTGTCTTCTTCCAGTAAACGTGGCTGCAGAGGCTGACATGGCGTTTCCAGGAAGTGCTGACATTTATTGGCAACTATCTTGTGAGATGTGCGTGTGTGTGAGTCTCTTACATGGACATGAACATGTACAGTATCTTAATGTGGTTGTTGGATGTATATATTTTAAATATTGTCTCTGTTTGATTTGGTTTTGTTGTCATTGATAAATACATTATAGACAGATGGACATAATGAGTCTGTGAGGTTGATGGACAGTAGACGGAGTCGTGAAGCTCTCCTACATCTCAGCAGCAGTAATGTGTTTTTTCCAGAGACTTCAGGGTTTGAAGGCTGCTGCAGAGCTGTTTGTGATGAGGGCATGAGAGAATAGAAAATGAACTGATGAGTGATTCTCCATTTTAAGGCTGCGCTAATCAATATTTCTATAGTAAGTATGGATCAGATGACTCTGTAATGTAGGATGCGGATGGTCAGAGTCAGAAACACAGAATAATTACACGATGCTGCCTCGGTTCTTCAGACTGTTTCTTTCACCTTTCTGTTGTGTTTTGTTCTGACCTCCACCTTCGTCAAACTTCAGCCTCAGCAGACAAAGATGACTCCTGATCAAATATTGATCCTTCTACACATTTATTTTTTCCAACCTCCGCTTGCTGCCTGTGTAGCGCTGCTTTCCTTTACACAACCTTCAGCACAGCAACAACGTCTCAGGTTGCAGCTCATATCAGCTGTCATTAATTAACCTTAATTCTGGCAGTAAGTTGATAAAGAGCGAAAACAAAACTTGGCTGTTGTTGGTTTCTGTGGTTATCCACGACCAAAGATCATTTGTAGAGGAAGAAGCGCTAACACTACAGACTGTTTCTGTGGTTCCAGCAACTCCCAACACAGTGAGACCTCTTCTCAAATAAAACCATCAGCTGATCGTGTTGAAGCAATGTCAGGAGGAGAGACGGATGAAGCAAAAAGTAAAGGGTCAATATGTAAGAAAAGAAAAGATGAAGAGTCCTGCGAGGTGACAGAAGGAAGCGGAGTGTGATGAGAAAAAGAGGAGAGAGGAGAAGAGCAAAGTGGACGAGGAGATGAAAAGTGTGAGAGCTGTCGGCAGAGAAATAGATGGGTCGGCCATGACGGCTCCGAGACACGCTGTAATCATCCTGCGTGTGTGTGTGTGTGTGTGTGTTGTAATTCCAGACATCATATAAGGTCTCTGACACTGTAATATTTTCTCATCAGTCAGACAGACACACTATACTGTATGTGTATATATGTGTGTGTGTCTCTGCACATCATAAACACACAGATGAACTATTTGTGTTGTGTTGTTGACATACTGGTTGCTGTGCTGTGAAGTTTTTTTGTCAGGTTGTTTTGATGGTTTCATCCTCCCAGTCGTCAAGTTCTGCAGTCTCTTCTCTTGTCCACAGTTACTAACCTCAGTTACTTTTCATGTTTTGATGTTTCTGGAATTATGATTAGATAAATAAACAAGATTAACTGATGAAGCAAAGTATAAAGTGAATTGCTGTCTGACTCTGTTGCCCGATGTTGTTGCCTTGTGTGTTGCTTTATGTTGTGTTGTTTCTTTTTGTTGTCATGTTGTAATGTGTGACATCATGTTGTGTTGTTTCTATGTCATTGTTAGTACTTGTAGTCCAGCGCAGCGTCTCAATGTAAAAAATATCTACTTTTTTTTTTGACTCAACAACCGGTCCGCTTACCACTCACTCCAAAATAGAGGTATTTATATTGTATACCGTATTTTATGATTTGAGCTTGAACGTTAGCCAGATTGATTATAGGGGGTCAAATGTCAGGGAGAGAGTTAAGTTAAGTTTAGTGCCTTGCTCAATGACACATTGTCAGGGAGAGATGATTGTATCGTGTTTAGGGATGAAGACTTTACAAGGTTGGGAAAAAACCCTCACTTTACTCATCTGGTGCTCATTTTAGAAGGTCAATTAGTGTGTGTGTGTGTGTGTGTGTGTGTGTGTGTGTGTCATGTAGCAGACAGTGTGTGGGTTTGTTTGATAACAGGGCTCTGCTGAAACTGACAGCAGTGTCTGAAATATGAGACCTCTGTTGTCACATCCCGTGTGTGTGTGTGTGTGTGTGTGTGTGTGTGTGTGTGTGTGTGTGTGTGTGTGTGTGTGTGTGTGTGTGTGTGTGTGTGTGTGTGTGTGTGTGTGTGTGTGTGTGTGTGTGTGTGTGTTAAAGATTGACAAAGATTTATAATGTCACCGTCAGGCTATTTTTAAAAAAGCTATTTCAGGGGTTAAAGGTGGTTTTAGACTCAGATTCAGTTTCAGGGTGTGTGCTTGTGTTTGGATGACGTGTGTGTGTGTCTGTGTCTGTGTCTGTGGTGTGTGGTGTGTGTGTGTGTGCGTCTTAGATCAACAGACAACAAAGGGAGTATCACTTCCCTGTAAACAATGATTGTTTGTATGTGTGACTGTAAACACACTCCACCTCTGTACTTGTGTGTCACTTGGTGTGCGTGTGTGTGTGTGTGTTTGGACCCAGCAGACACAATAAACACTTGTGTGTTTTAGTTTTTCACGGTGCCTCTCTGTGTGTGTGTGTCTGAAGTGTATGCCATCTTTCCCACTTCCTCATGTGACTCACCTTGTGACATCATGCTGTGACATCATCGTCCATGGGAGGCAGGGTTGGTCAAAAGGCAGACGGAGCCTCAATCTCAGCCAGTCACTCTCCTCTTTAGCTCTCAGTGGAGCCAACAGCTTCTCTTCATACAGAGCGATTTGTTTTCTGTTTGTTTGCTGATTGAAGCTGTAGACATGTTCGTCCAGGTCTGCTAAGGTAAGATCTACCTGCTGCCTTGCAGAGAGGAACTCATTGGTTTGGGGTTTTTAAATCTGTGTTTTGTAAATGATCTTTGAGGCTGAACTTGTGAGCTGAACCTTCACCTTCTTGTTTCTGCTGAATCTCCTTAAAACTTTGTTGAAGCTCGTTTCTGCTCACCATTCTTATAGTTAATTATATATAGGAAATCATTTTCTGTTGTTTTCTGTTCCCTGATGGAGAATTGTGGTTTTATTTCACATTGTCCTGTTAATTTTGTCACATTTTCTGCCTCCTGCGGGGTGAAGAAGCATTGTGTGCGTGATGCCATCACACCCCTGCAGACAGAGCAGCTGCTGATCAAAACTCAGCTCGGTGGGAAGTTTTGCTGAAGTTTTGTGAGAGAATCTCCCGTCTGACATTGAGAATTGAGTTTGGCGGTTTTAGTGATTTGGTGATTGAAAACACCTTGTCAGAGCTCTCCTAGCTATTAATGGGAAACTAATTTTACTCATCAGTTTGTTAATCATGTTGAACCGCACAGATCATCTTATGATGAGTTTTCAATCCTATGGTGGATGTTAGTTTGTTCTGGTCCAAATCAGTAGATGGTTCTGTAGATGTTTTCCTCATGACCTGGTTTCTCTTCGCTCTGTAAGCCACATGGAAACATTCACTTCTCTCATTGGTTAGATGTGTCTGGGCAGGAAGGTAAACAACAGAGATTAAAACAATTAACATAATAATACTGCTGTGGTGTGAAAATGAAGGTAGCCGTGTCTCTGCGATGCCAAAATCCCCACTTTGGTTTCAGAATCTTCCCTTTTCTTGAGGTCTAAAGGTCGGCTTGTAGTTGGACCGGATTGAGGCTGGTTGGATTACGTTCCCATTGAAGACTAACCACTCCAGAATTAGTTTGTGACTGGACTTCCTCTAAAGTCTCAGTGTGGTTGTTGTGGTCTGAGTGTGATTGCTGTGTTCAGATCTGTTCAAACAAAGACTGGATGATGCAGGTTTGAAAACGCCCTCACTTCTCAGCTGTTCACCTTTTAATATGTGGAGTTCCCTTTTATTAAAAGTTCTGTTCTGGTGTGGAAAGCCTGCAGGATTCCATCTGGGACATACAAGGAGATTGAGTCACTCAGTAACTTATACCGGATTTTATATTTATTTATAACACACTTTAGAAACTACATTTAATTTAGCCTTTCAATGTTGATTTTATTGATGAATATAAGTGCTGCACAGTAAATGTGGATAAAAGTAAAATGTGTGACAAAACGGCATTATAATGAAGTACTGCAGCCTTGTAGAGATGTCCTGACCTACAAATCTTCTTCACCAGATGTACGAAAAACATGTTTTTTTCGGTACAGACCCCAGCAGTCAAAGTGGTTTATTTTTTTCATTTCCACTGATCGTGAATGATGTTGAATCACAATATCGGCAAAAATAATCACATTGTGATTTTGTTACCCTAACATGCAGCCTGGGTTGATATGATAAAATGTAGCAGAGCACAAAGTACAGACCAGTAGGAAGAAAAGTGCAGTTTCCTCTGCTTAGCATAGTCGGTACTGCTGAAAACACCTGCAGGGAACTGATACTGTCAGGACTGAGAAAATGTTCTGACAAATCAAATTCTTAATGGGGATTAATAGATCACTGATGAATCATCATTATCTGTGTGTGTGTGTGTGTGTGTGTGTGTGTGTGTGTGTGTGTGTGTGTGTGTGTGTGTGTGTGTGTGTGTGTGTGTGTGTGTGTGTGTGTGTGTGTGTGTGTGTGTGTGTGTGTGTGTGTGTGTGTGTGTGTGTGTGTGTGTGTGTGTGTGTGTGTGTGTGGCTCTGACCCACATAGGACTCCTCGTGGGTGTCTGTGTCCACTGGAGCATTTGGCAGAGCAGGTTAGCTTGCATGCATGATGGTGTAGGGTTTTTGGGTGTGTGTGTGTGTGTCATTAAAATGCCCCTCTCTGCCTCTCAGCTGTATGTGCATAGTCCAGGTTCTAATTACACAACAAAGTGTGTGTACGTGCGTGTGTGTTTGTATGTGCGTGCGATCTTTTGAAGAGGCAGAAAGTTGCTCTTTTCCTCCTCACAGCATTTAAGTCTGAGTCAGTAGACACACACACACACACACACACACACACACACACACACACACACACACACACGCACACGCACACTATGGTTTAGTCAGCACAGTGTTTGTAGATCAAATAGATTCAGTGGGCAAATGGAAACTCTTGGTTTGTTTCCTTTTCTAGCTTTGACTTCTTCTTTGATGATAAAAAACCAAAACCAGAAATTGTGTTCCGTTTGGTTTTCTTCACATTTCTGCATTAGAGGAAATGACCTTTTATTGTTGGTTATTACATTGTTTTTCTTGTCTTTCGTATTTACAGCCAACTAATTAACTAACAATATGTGATACATTTGTATTTGAGGTTGTTTTTTTACATAAAAGGCATAACAGACAATTACAAAAAAGTAAACTAATGGGATCTTACAAGTCAAATAAAATAGAAGGTAAACATTTAAGATATGAATAATATAATATGAATTGGTGTGTTTCTGTGCAGGAGCGGCCGGCTGCAGCCTAGCTGAAGATGTCTGATAATGGGGAGGTCGAGGACAAGCCCCCAGCTCCGCCCATGAGGAATACCAGCACCATGATTGGCTCCTGCAATAAGGACCCCGCCCCTCTCAACCACGGCTCCAAGCCCCTCCCACCGAACCCGGAGGACAAGAAGAAGAAAGACCGCTCGATCCGCTTCATCCTGACCGGAGGAGGCGATAAGAGTGAGTGCTGACATCACATCTCTGCCCACACACATGTTGCCTTTGAGCAAAGCGCTTTAGCCCTGTCGGAGCCACACCTGACATCAGTATGTGTCCTGAGTGACCGCTTGTGATTCTGAATCTTATCGCCCCAAAACCGACCAGCTGTTCTGTCCACGAAGAAGAGAACGGCCTCGATGTAGGACATTTGCCAAATTAAGAATCAAGCCTAAATAATTAAGAATTTGTCAGAGAGCGTTTCACAGTTTATAAAGTTTCTCCTAGTTGGTTACGTTTTAATGTATTCGCCCTCAGCTGAAAATGTTGTCTTCTTTTATAAATGTACATTTAAATGAGTGTAAATGGTGAAATCAGTTGAAACAGAAATTTACAACGAACTAAGTCACTCAACAACTCTCAAAATTGAGAATTTAAGGGGAGTCTGGGGATGTTGTGTTACTAGTTTAACGGTTAGATCAGTTGAAACAGAGCTTGTGTTCACAAACATCTGTTGCTCTCCAGGAAGTATCGGGGGTCTTGATTACTGACAGAAGAAATGTGCTTGATATAAAGCCTGTTTTGCACATCTATCTTCACCTTTTAAATGTTTTGACAGTTGTCTGTGTTGTAATGCTGCATCGATGAGAGCAAACAAAGGTCACAACTCTTCTCTGTTCTGGCACGGAGTCACTCGCCATCTTCTGCTAAAGACTCATTTGTTCAGACTTCAGCTCGACTCTGCAAAGCATGACTCCCAAATTCACAATGCTTATATTTTTGTCATTTGTGGAAAGAGCCATAAAGTCACGCAAATTTAAACACCAGAACGTGAACTAATGAACTCAGAAGAGGTTCAGGCTAAGAAAGAAGCAACAAGGTGTCACAGCAAAACATTTTCATCCTCACGTCAAAATCACACCAGTTGAAGCCTTTCATTTTTCAAACAGTGCCAGAATTTCTCCATGTCATTTTCTAAGAAAATGTTTCAAGATATCATGTTTTTATTACCAGACACAGCTCGATCAATAGTCAGCAAACACATTTACACCTCCTCAGAGTGTCTGCTTCCACTTCCACAGCCTCCCTCTGTGTTTCAGAGCAGCGTTGTACAGTTTACATCAGTCTGGCCTTATTGTGTCAGACGCTGCTTTCAGACACTCTGCAGCAGAATTCAACTCTTTTAGCTTCTCTGAGCTTCTTTGAAGTCGGTTGAGGAAACTACTGTTTATCTCAACCATTAAAAAGTGCAGAGAGGTGCAGAAATGTGCTGATAGGAAAAGAGGAGCAGTGTTAATGTGGCCATGTTAACAGTCGATGTGTGTTGCCGACATGTTGTCAGGGATCGAGCAAAATGTTCTTTTCTAGTTTGTTTGCTCCATTTTTGACATATGACAGATAGACATGTAAGAACACTGAATGCTGTCAGAACTAAATTTATTTTAAATTTTTGTCCAGCGTCCATAAGATACAAACACGTATCACTGAATTCCAGTCATTAAGTGGGGAGACAGTATTTCTGCCTCACAAACAGACTGCTGCAATAACCAAAGTGTGCAGACTGTAGTCTTCACAACACAAACAAGGATTGCATGATATAATTTAGATTCAATTATGAGTGCAGTGAGGCCACTGATTTAGAAGAAAAGGCCAGAACATTCAGTAAAGCGTTCAGTGTTTCCAGTGGTGGATATTATATAAATAGAATCATGTTTACTGTGTTATTGTGCTCATGGAGACAGATGAGTTTGGCCTTGTTGTGTCAGCACTGGGAGCAGATTCGCTCACTCAGAATCTCTCTCAACACAGCAAACAGTTTCTGTTTCATTATCCATACAGTGAGTCCATACGGCTGCAGACATACTGCACCTGCACTGAAACTGACAGGTAAACACCTGCTGGTGATGCACCTGTTCTTCATTCTGAATCTGATGCTGACTTGTGTCACTGTGAGTTGGACTTGAGTTATTTGTGACAGTTTTGAGGACTTGAACTTGATTTGAGACACGATGCCAGGAATGACTCAACAGTGTTCATTCTGTTTCCAGTTTAGTATTTCAGTTTTAATGTGGCTGTCAGTATTAAAAGTAGTATATTAAAGATACTGTACTGAAGGTTAGACTGCAGAAACTTAATTGATTAGTGATTAGATTGATAATCTGAAAGATGTGATTTATCCATGTTGTACACTGGTGTTGGAGGTCTAACAGCTCTCTCGCTACTGTTCCTCCATGAAATATTAAGTTATGTTGAAAAAGTCTGTTGGTCCTAAATTACTGCTAAATGCATTTTGATCCCTTGGACTGATTTACAATAAAACCACTTTGTGTTTCACTGGCTGAATGTCTTTAATGTGAAACAGCAGAAGTAAGAAACACTGTTTGCATTAGCAGTAAGTTAACGCAGCTCCGATACAGCTGGAGGAGACGAGAAGTGAACAGTGAGGCTGTTCTCAGTGAGATGTAATTACTAACAGTAGTGCTGGATTACAGGAATTACATTTAAATGCTGTACAGATCCTGACACAGATTCTCAATGAGAACTGCTGTAGTTCTGCCAACGATTATTGTCACTGTCGATTAATGTGTTGATTATATTTTTCTAAATTGATTGATTAGGTTTTTTGTTTGTTAGAAAACTGTGAAAAAGTATCTCAAATCTCGTGTTTAAGTTATTAAGATTACTGTCATTGAGCAGGAAAGGAAAATATATTACATATTCACATTCAAGAAGCTGCTATCAAAGATTTTTGTCTTTTGTCTCACACCTAAAAATAAAGGTGTTAAGTGTTAATTCAACAAGTCAGAGTTCTGCACAGATAAAGGAATCAGTGCTGTAGCAGTTTCACCTGGCTGGCCTACTTTAGACAATACACACATCAGTGTACTCACACAGAGTTCGTGCTGCAACAGGCTAGCTGTAGTCTTTGTGCTAAGCTAAAAGCTAACCATCTGCTGGCAGGCAGGTGTGAGTGTGGCATCAATCAATCAGCTCAAAGATGAATAAACACATCTTGCTTTAAGTTTTTTATTTATTCAGTTTACACCATGTTTTTTTTTAACTTCAGTGGTGTATTTTCAGTGTTTTTATGATGTTTTGAGGAGGAACAAACTTATCCTATTTTTTGTTGACAAACTACCTCACCATACACTTCCACACACACACACACACACACACACACAGACAGATTACCCACGATGCTTTGTGGGAGGCTGGTGGTCCTGCATCATTGTTAGTCGTCCCAGGGGGCTCTGCTGTCTGTGCCTCTCAGTGGAGTTATGATTTCCCAGAGGATCATCTTGCATCGTTTTCCACATATGGTGTCTCCTCTGTCGTCTGTCTCTTTCTTATTCCTCACTCTGTCTGTGTTTTTCTCTCCATCAACAGTTTCCTCTTCCTCCTTCTACTTCCTAATTTTCTCTGATTGTTTTCCTCAAGCTTTCCCTCCCCGTCTGCCTCTTCTTCTATCCCTTCTTGCAGTTTCTCTCTGGATTTAAGATCTTTCCAGGAATTTTAATGAACCTGGCTTTCTTTGTGCCTCCTTTTCAAGGGAGCTTTCCCTAAAAAATGTTGCATTTAAAATGTTCTGTAACAGTCAGTTTAATTATTGAAATGGTACAGCATCTCAGCCACTCTTCAGCAGTCTTTGAGAGCCGAGTTAGGACCATTAAACCTTTAGTTTTCTACTCTTTTTCACTCATAACCTTTGTTCTGAAGGGAAATGAATTATCAGATAATCCTGCATACTCACAGCTGAAACCTAGAATACCCTGAAATATATACAGAATATTTAACAAGTCTAATCTGTAAATATATTCAAACAGTTTTTTTTGTCTTGCAGCCTATAAGAAGAAGGAGCGTCCAGAGATTTCTCTGCCATCTGATTTTGAACACACCATCCATGTCGGCTTTGATGCTGTCACTGGAGAGTTTACTGTAAGTGTATGTGTGTGTGTGTGTGTGTGTGTGTGTGTGTGTGTGTGTGTGTGTTTGTTCCCGTGTGTGTAGTCACACACCTAAATGTACCAAACTGTTTCTTTGGTGTGTATTGTCTGGTATGTTTATATCACTTTTTAATTGCTTACCAAAGGACTCATGGTTACTGTTGCATGCAAGTGTGTGTGTGTGCGTGTGCGTGTGCGTGTGCGTGTGCGTGTGCGTGTGCGTGTGCGTGTGTGTGTGTGTGTGTGTGTGTGTGTGTGTGTGTGTGTGTGTGTCTTTGTACTCTGCAAATGAACCTTTTTAAATAATCACATTGGACAAAGACGCCTTGTTTAGCTGACTCACTTGATCCGCCTGACCAAGCTCTTTTAGCTGGGAGTTAAATTGTGTGTGTGTGTGTGTGTGTGTGTGTGTACACTCCTTCCTTTTCTGTAATCTGGGACATAGTTCCTGCGGCTCACACACTTCTATATGCAAATAACCATTTGTCATTTTTACTCAAATCAACACAATCTAAATATAATCCAGTGAGTAAACAACAGCAGAGCGGTGAACATTCAACACGAGACACTCGGTGTTTGGAGGAAATGATGGTTTAAGAAAAAAGATGAGGCCTGAATTGAGTGGAGAGATGGAGTGATGAACCAGGAAGTGTGTGTGTGTGTGTGTGTGTGTGTGTGTGTGTGTGTGTGTGTGTGTGTGTGTGTGTGTGTGTGTGTGTGTGTGTGTGTGTGTGTGTGTGTGTGTGTGTGTGTGTATCTATGTGTGGGATGGACTGACCCAGACAGATGAGTAGAGAGAGAGAGAACACGAGGAGATGTGACCCAGTTTATGTGACTGAAGTAGGAATATGACAAGACTGGCTCGTTAGGTGTGTGTGTGTGTGTGTGTGTGTGTGTGTGTCCGTTTGTGTGTAATGTATGTGATGTATGTGTTGTTTTTGTCCGCAAACTTATTGTTCATCATAAAGTGATGGAGATTTCTCCTTAATAAGGTTCAAAATGAACAATACTAAAAAATACACATGGAATATATGGAATCTGAAAAGAAATAAAACTTTGTGCGTGTGTGTGTGCGTGTGTGTGTGTGTGTAGGGCATGCCTGAGCAGTGGGCTCGGCTCCTGCAGACATCCAACATCACCAAACTGGAGCAGAAGAAGAATCCTCAGGCGGTCCTCGACGTTTTAAAGTTCTACGACTCGAAAGAAACGGCCAACAGCCAGAAATACATGAGCTTCACAGGTACCACACACACACACACACACGCACACGCACACGCACACACACACACACACACACATCGTCCTCCTTCCTCTTCTTTTTATCTCTAATTGTGTTTTTCCCTGCAGATAAGAACTCGGATGCCTTCATCTCCTCCACCACAACGGTAAGAAAGCGTTGAGTCAGCACAAACACAGAATGTGTCTCATGTCCCTCATACAAGTCAGCCATCAGCCTCAGTGGGAGTGATCACACATCAGTGGGACAAACTGAAAAAAAACTCACTTCAGAGGCTTCTGTCGCAGTTTTAAAAAGAGATGTAACAGGACATTCTCTGAGGTTCTGGATATCCATCTCAAAAATCCAACTGAATTACCATGATGTCACTCTTCAGTCACTCAGCCCAACATTGTACATTGACAGTGACTTCATATTCAGCGGACACACAGGCTGACATTGATCTAATTTACATACATCTGATCTGTAAAAGGTCAGAAAATGTTGGAAAACTTCAATCTTCAATCATTCCAGACCTAAATATAAATATATATAAATATATCCCCCCAAAACAAAAATAAACAGTACTTGAACTGATTATCAAAGATTTTCAGAATAATTCAATAGTTGAAAACTATTTTAATATTAAACTAATCGATTAATCGTTGCTGCTCTAATCAAGACGCTCTCGATGCTAGTTTGAGGATAAACAAGGTCATGTAGAAATGTTGAGGAGAGCATGTTGAAGGGAAATGGAGCCTCTCTGTAGTCTGTCAGGGTAACAAGGACCGAAAGGATTAATAAAGTAAGGAGGAAGAGCAGCAGTGTGAGACGATGAGGAGATTATAAGAAGGAGCGCCGGAGATGAAGTTTAATCTACCGTTTGACAAGACAGACCGAGAGCACCAGAGGAGATGTAGTGTCTGAGGAGAGAGGGTGACGGAGGAGGAAGAGACGTGAGGAGGCTGAAGACATTGTGGTTTTCCTTCATATATATATCATTTAATACTAATATGTCATAGTTAAATCTTTACAAAGCCTTTTTTGGTTGCTTTACAAATTAATTATTCATTGCTACATACTTAATTATGTATTTTTAGCAGTTAACTGTGCCGTAATTAAGAGTTAACTTTATTTTAAGCAACTACTGAATTTAAAGCAAAAATAAGCCCTTGTTTGTTTCTATCCTGCCTGAGAACGTTAATTTAATGTAATATTTAAAAAATAAATAAGTCCACAATAACCCTGTTTCTTATAAATACTTATAATGTCATAAAATGTATTAATGACTATATTTATTTATTTATTTATTTATTTATTTATAGTCTTAATAACGTTACTGTTTCTTACAAGGGCCTTATCACCTATTAACTCATTACCAGTTATTTTTACTTATATTCTGAAGGTTTTTACAGAGGGATTTGTTCAAATATCATTCATGAACTGATTTACAGAATATAATATACTTTACTACATGGCAAAAATAGATTTCTGATTTATGGAGTGTTCAAAAGAGAAATCCAGAATTCCCTCTGTAAAAACCTTTGACTCTTATATGTCAACAGAAAGAAACACGTATTTTAAACTTGGCTGAAGCCAATATTTACATTTCTGTTCTGGACATTAATGCACATGGCTGCATCTCTAACTCGATAATGCATCATTTGCATATTTAGACGTACAATATCAGAAAACTTGTATGACAAAAAAATAACTGTCGTAAAGTAAGCAATCATCTGGAAGGAATTAATGGGGATCTATGTATTAGTTATACATTTAATTCTGTTCACCTGTAGTATCTCCCCTTAAAAGGACGCAGGTGTTCTGACACGTGTGAGTTCGCACATTTTGATTGGCCAACACATCTTCAAACTCAGCTGTTCATCTTGAAATAAATGAGGAAGCTTTTTCACAGCAGTGCATTTGTTGTTTGAAAGGTGCCTTTGAACAAACCCACAAAGGTGAGAATAAAGAGAAGAAGGGAAGAGGAAGTGATGATGATGCAACTCCTAGAGATGCACTCCTCTTCCTCTCTCTCTCTCTCTCTCTGTCTCTCTCTCTCTCTCTGCATTGTGATTCAGCATCTTTTCCTCCTTTCACCGTCTCCGTGTCTCTGCAGCTTGGCCACCAGCCGAGCGTCAGACTATCAGAGAGAGATAGAGGAGAGGAAAAGAGAGGGATGGAGAGGAGGATGTGTGACTAGTGGCATCAGAAGCCAGACATGACCAGAGCTCTCAGACATCAACAGTGATGACGAGAGGAGGGCGAGAGAAGGGAAGGAAAACAGGGTGGAAAGACAGAGAAGAAGAAGGTTAAACTGAAGGATAAACGAGCAGAAAAGAAGAGCTGGAGACGAGCTGGAGGACTTCTCTGCAGGATGAGATAACGAAGCAGTAGAGGAAGTGGTAGTAACAGTAGGAAGCGATGATGGGTCTGGTATCGCTGTTGGCTCATGTGACGATGATGTCTCTGAAGCCCCGCCCTCTCTCCCCATGTGACATCACGCAGAGCTCCAAGGCCGTGTCGGAGACGCCTGCCATAGAAACCGTATCCGAGGATGAAGATGAGGCTGAGCCGCCGCCGGTGATCGCCCCCCGACCAGAGCACACCAAATCAGTAAGGACATGTTACTATATATACATAGGGCCCACACTGATATGATACAACCTCAACCACTCAACACTCATGTAGTCCAACCCTCTCTTAACTCACCTAATTTTACATAACCTTCACCTTCACTTACTTTGAAGTAGTGAGGATTGGCCCAAAATGCTCAAAGGTCCTCCTCATGAAAATTGTTTGTCACAAAGATGCAATACAAGCTGAAACACACACACACACACACACACACACACACACACACACACACACACACACACACACACACGTACTGTACGTACACACAAACACTACAACTGCCTACAACTTAGTGCGGATGGATCGATTATCACATACGATATTCAGCATTTCTGATTATCGGCATGCTGGTAGTTTTCTTTTGGGCAGATTTCCGATAAAATATGTTAATTTAGTAAGTTTGCCTATTAAAAAACTGAATCTGAAATGTAACTTAACTAAAATGTACTTTTAATTACATAATAAATGTAGTGGAGTAAAAAGTTTAATATTTACCATCAAAACTGGAGTGGAAGTTCTAGATTTTGACAATTAGATTTTCATTTTTACTACAAATGTATAGTATTTATTATTCTCATTGTTTACTAATAATCAGTGTTTGTATTGGCCCTGATTTAAAAAAATATGAGTTGATCCTTATTGCTTAATATGAGGCCGAGATGTCGATACATCCTTGTGTAGAAAGCTCCTCTTTAAATAGAACTAACAAGAACACATTTTGGAGGAAAATTAAACTGTGTTGACTTCAACAATCACTCAAAATGTTGTCCAAAGTCTCATGGAGAAGAGACTTACTCTTAAAAACTGAAACAAAGGTGCACTAAAGTGACAGGTAGGCAATAATAATGATGATATTTATGGAAGAATGAAAGAGAACCTGAAACAAAATCAGAGCCAGAAGCAGATTTCTTACTGTAAAAGCAGCCGACTCAACATTAGCTTGTCTATGTTTGTAATTAACGTTTATCTCAATAATTAATGTAAAAAACGTGACTAGAGAGATGACAGGAAATGACTGGAGAGGTGGAATGATTCAAGAAAGGTCACTGCTGGACATCGACACCATAAACCCTGAATCTCTCCACATGTCCAACTCTTCAATCAAACGTTTACTTAATTATGTGCAGTATATACTGTATAATATGATTTAATGTATAATAAGTAGTCATTACATTAGACATGTCACAGGTATTCAATCAGGTACGCATGAAAAGACCACTCTGTCTGCCTAAATGTATTAGGTCAAACATAGTGGAGTGACTGAACATCCTTCCAGCTTCACACACACACACACACACACACACACACACACACACACACACACACACACACACACACACACACAAAGTGAAGTTCTGTTTACATCAGCTCTGTCCCTCTCTGCACTTAAGAGATAAGTCATTTACTGTCCAGGTAGTACTCGTTCATTAGATTTCTCTCACTCATTAATCTTTAAATGGTCCTGTGTCCTGCCTCACCTCAGCTCTATTATAAGACCCCAGGGACGTGTGTGCGCGCGTGTGTGTGTGTGTGTGTGTGTGTGCATATGTGTATATGTTTGTGACAGTCACAAGGGAAGCAGAGGATTTTTATTTAGAACGTTTTCTAAGAAGCTTTCTGTTTTCTGCTAGGTCCGGTCAGCACTACACGCACACGCACACACACACACACACAAACACACACACAAACACACTTTTTTCTTAACAGACTGATTTATACTCAATAGCCAATATATGAGGCACACCGAGCTGCTACGTTCGCGCAGTAAATCCTGGTCCACATTGTAAGACTTGTCAAATAGTATTTGACGAGTCGGAATGAGTATTTTGTCTTTATAGCCTTCATCCCTTGCGCACACACACACACACTATTTGTCACGTTAACACACAAATTCCTTTTTTATGTCCTTTGCTCTTTCTTTCACACGCTCACTGTCTCACACACACACACACACACACACACACACACACACACACACACACACACACACACACACATTGTTGCCTCTCTGTTAGACCGGTCGGCGGTTGAGAGGCTGCTTCCATGGCGCCACCAACGTTTCCATGGTGACGAGTCTAGTGCACCTGACTGGAGCTCCCACGATCAGACACACACACACACACACACACACAAACACACACACACACACACACACACACACACACACACACACACACACACACACACAAGCTGGTCTCTCTCTGGTGTTATTCGTCTTTTCATGCCAACGTTCTAAAAGTGGAGCAGGACTCAAACGTCTCACAGCTCACTTGGAGCACTTAGTGTTGATTTATCTCCACCTAAACTGTAAGCAGAAGATGCATATAAGAATATTTTAAAGTTGTCATAAATGTCTTAAACTGTGTTGTCATTCTTTTAGATATACACTCGCTCAGTGATTGAGCCGCTCCCTCCTCCTCCCACCAAAGATGCTGCGACCTCCCCCATCTCCCCGCCAACAGCCGCTGCAGCTGCCGTCACCCCCGCCCCCCCTGCAGAAGGAGCTCCCAGCAGCCCTCCAAGTGCGAGCCCCGCCCCCGGGCCTTCCGTGCCCCGCCCTCTAGACAAAACCAGGAAGAAGAAGATGTCAGATGAGGAGATCCTCGAGAAACTACGTAAGACTTGTTTATGCATTCAAATACATTGTTTTAGTAAACTTCGTATATCATTATTCACATTTGATTTACCAAAAGTATGTGGACACCGCAGTCCACAGTGTGTTCTTTTGACACCAGCTCCACTGAGAAATGTTTTTCCCAGTTTGGTGTGGAAGAAGGTTGAACGGCCACATAGACGACATATGTGTGGCCAGCAGTGAGACTGACAGACAAGGACACACAAATACGCAAACGCTAATCCTAAAACTGCCGTCACATAAAGGATGCAGACAGTATATGTTGATGATCGGCACCAGTCACTTCATAGTTTCAGACAACAATTTAGTGAGAAAAAAGATCATCTGAAGCTGAAGGCGTATTATCAATTCACTTTCAGTTTGTTTTTTACAGCGCTATTCTCCTGTTGCAAAGTTCGGTTTCTCAAATCTGTCTTGAGTAAACCCTCTTTCCAAACAAATCAATAGAGGATTGCTGAGCAAGAAAATAAACCCAACATCTGAGACGCTTTCAGAGTTTTCTTCCAGTACCATTCAGCTGATTCTCTGTGTGCACACAGGATAAGTGTCTGAAAGTGCAGCTGCAGGCTAATGCTAAGCTAATTGTGTTGTCTCTGATGTTTGGATTTGTTTTACCTTGGATGCACGCAAGTAGGCGGGACGGAGAGGGAAAAAACAAAGAGTAAAAGACCCTGCTTCTAAACTGGACGATCAAACTGAAAGTGTATTTCAGTTTCACCCCTAGAAATAATATTATTATCAGCTGTAGAGAACCAATGACTTCACCTGGTTAAAGGTGAAGCTAACGTCTGTTAGACTGAAGTCAAAGTCCACGGTGCTCAGCTGATATATTAAAAGCCTTATGAGGGAATGAGGAGATTAAAACCAATGAGCTGTGACCAGTTAGGAATCCACCAGGGTCACGATCAAAGTGCTTTTAATCGTACAAAGTCAATTACATGCATTAACATTTTGTATTAACAAGACAGTGCCTGTACATACAGGTCTTTCACAGGCTTTATTATATGAGTATTCATATTGTATCATAATTATTCTGTCTATGATAGTCATTGTTATCCCACGTCTGCTGCTGTTTGTACCTGCTGTAGTTCACTGAGGACAGAGTCTCCGAGCGCTAATTTTAGCCTCGTTAGCACTTTGAGTTTTGACAGGTTGTTTCTTCACATTCCATTCATGTGCAAATTCAGGGTTTGAATTTATTTTAAGCTCAAGTCAGGTCGCTGGTGATTTCAGCACAAACCAGATTTTTTACAGTAAAACAGTATTTTATAATATCTTTAACAAAATCAACTCAGAACACAGTTCTTTACAGTAAGACAACACCTGATAGAACATTTTAACAGCCTCTTTGTGATGGTTTATAGTTGGTTGAGTATTTTACAAATTGCATAAACCACCCACATAATGCTGTGCCAGTTCTTACTTCAGGCCTCCACATCATCATGAAAACAAAGATTTTACAGCGAGGAGTGTTTGCCAAACTTCGTGAGGCTCTGAAAGATGTTACATAACGTTATCACTTCTAACAAAAGAAACCGCCCGCAGTGTCTCGCTGTGCTCAAGCGATCCTGTTAGAAACTTTATTGAAGTGTTAATGTTCTGTCACGTTTCTCAACATGGCCGCCCGGCTGCTGCGCTGACTGATGCTGCCTCAGCTAACAGATGCTCGATGAAGACGATCTCAGAAATGAACCACAGAGATTAAAGTAATTGTATTGTGGTTTGTTGAACAGAAACCCACAGGCTTTCCTCTCGAAGCTCTCCACTAACTGTAGCAGTTAACATGGACAATTCAAACAAGGTTCACACACAGAGGCTTCGTCTGTGGACGTGATTATTCTTACCTCAATTTAATGTTGTTGATGTTGTTAATTATATTTTATTTTCATGTGCTGTGAGTTACATCACTAAGCCTGTTGTTGAACAAACTCTTTTACTTTCAAGTGACTTCATAGCAATACATTGCTTATTTAGTTAATCATTGAAAGAGACCAAATTTTATTAGAACATCCATGATTTTTACATCATGTACTAAAGTTGTTAAAGTAACACATTTTCCCAAAATTAAAGTCATCATCTCCTCCCTCCATACTGATGGAAAGTCAGGTGAAGTTTCGTAGTCCACAAAACATTTCTGGAGTTTAACAGAAAAACAGCTTTGCAGCATTCTGCTGAACAACCGAAGCAGCTGGTGAGTTGCTAAACCTTCAAATAAAATTGCTTCATACAGTTTATCTCACATAATCCAAGCCCAGAGATCCAAAAAATTCGGAAGAGGTTGTTTAAAGGTTTTTTTTTTAGCTGAAATCTTCACTGTAGGTGCTAAGCTGAAGGTGTTAGCGGGTTCCCCGTCTGAAGTCTGAGCACAGGCTTGAGGAGTCGCACAGATGGTGTAAATATCATCTTTTCAAATTAATTTTGGATCGCATCTCTCACTTCTTGAGTCTTGGATTATGCGAGGTGAGCTGCATGGAGCTGCAAGTCTCCAGCTCCTGCTGTTGTTTAGGAAAATGCTGCTGCTGTTTCACTGTGAAGTTCCAGAAAAGTTTTGTAGATTACAAAACTTCATCCTGCTTTCCATCAGCATGGAGGGAGGAGATAATGACTGAATATTCATTTTTAGGTGAACCTTCCCTTTAAAAGACACCACGTGCCAGAGTGTAATTGACCTGATTTTACAGTTTTTAATTAATGATGAAAAAGACAACAGATGTAATATGAGTTAAGTGAAAACTTTTAGTTTCTCAGTAGTTAAGAAAGGAGTTATAACTAGAGAGAAGTGAGAAAATAATTAAGAATATCTGCCTAAATTGTCCCTCCGACCGACCAGTCTCAAAGTCTCTTGCCAAATACTTTACTTTTATTATTTTTACATAATTTAAGGGTGTTAATGTATTTTTAGAAGTGTCTATATTTAGAAGTCATTATAAAAAGTTATATAAAAACTCCTCCCTTCATGAAATGTGTTGATGTGTATTTGTAACTGGTGAATAAAAGCCTGTATATTTTTTAAATCATGCCCCGCGCCTGTCCAGATGTGCTCAGATCTCCCTCTGCTGGTAAGACCAGGATACTGCCTGTCGGTCTCTCTGATTGACAGACCCGATATCCTCTGTCCCCGCCCCCACTGTCCAATCCTCACGTCTGATTGGTCGTCCTCTCTCTTTCCATCATCCAGTCTCCTGCGGTTACAGAGTGACTCCAAGTTTTGTCCTCTGATCATTTTCCTCCTGTGGACTCTGATTACTGCAGACTGAGCTGCTGCAGCTCTTCTGTCCTCCTCGATTCTTTCTTTCCATCATGTTTTTGTTTCTTTCCATTACTGATTCTTTCCTCTTTCCTTTGTTCAGTTCTTTCCTTATTGTTTTTTTTCCTTCCTTATGTCATTATTTCTTTATCTTTTTCCTTCTCAATTCTTTTCTTGTTCTTTCTTCTCCTTCTTTCTTTTGTGATTCCTTTTCTTACTCACTCTTTCCTCTTTACTTCCTTCCCTCCATCATCTAATTTTTTTCTATTCATTCCTTCTCACTGGCCCAGTTCGCTGCCAGTTTTTATTTTCTTTCCAGAACTGACTGTTATTATACATTTTTATGAATTTATTTTCATCTCCATCTACTTTTTTTCTGTTGTTTAGTTTTTCTTAGATTCATCCCTCGCTCCTTCTCTCCATCTTCTCTTCTCTCAGCTCTTTCTCCCAGTCAGCATGCTGTATTGACCTGAGTGTGATCAACATAGAACAGAATTTGGATGGATAGAAAGACAGCTGACTGTTCTATCCATTCAGATTCAGTGGTACTGTAAAATCAGATGTGAACTAAAGGGCAGGATTTCATTTATCCTGCTCTCCATACACGTTACGGTTTCCGTTCTGATCAATCAATAAGTGTTTGCTTTGTTTCTTCTTTTTTCTTTAACTCAGGGACTATTGTAAGTGTTGGAGACCCCAAGAAGAAATATACACGCTTTGAGAAGATCGGACAGGGGTGAGTCAGTAATCCATCATGTATATCAAGTCTCCTGAGATTAATCCTAGTTCAGCTTCACTTGTTCATCATATTCACATTGTTATTCATATGGTGACTTTGGTGGTGTGACAAAAGAAGTTTCCATCCAACGGGGAAATGATGACATACTTTATAAAGTTTAACTGGAACTCTCTGCTGTCTGTTTTCAGAGCGTCTGGCACTGTGTACACAGCTATAGACATCGCTACAGGACAGGAGGTAGGTTTCCTTTATCAGCCTCCAGATTTCTCTTGTCCTTCATGCACTTCTCTCTTTTTCATCCACCTTCAGTTTACAGCTAGACTCACCACTTGGTTACAAAGAGAGTGCTAATCTACAAAGACATGCTGGTAAAACTGGAGAATAATAGTTATAACTGCAGACTGGGATCAAGAAAGTCAGTAGGATTCACCGTCTGAGGACCAATCCACCCAATACATAATCCACAAAAAACACATCCATCCATTCATACATTCATACATAAATATACCAAAAGAATCAACATTCAGGACTTAATTTATTGTAATTTTATTTGAGTATTTGCATACATAAAAACAAAATGCTGTTCATCCCAGCATTTACAATGTTACAGGAGAAACAGAGACACCAATAAATATCTAAAATGTTCTCATCTAAAAAGACATCAGATAGCCTGATCGATGAGGCCACCGCTAACACCTGTAGCGCCGCCATGTTGGACGTCTCTCCGACCAAAATCACCAGAAACACCAGATATAGACCTGAAGGTCATTGAAGACAGGACCTCATTAAGAATAAGGAACAGGTTAAAGTTTAAAATGTATACAAAGTAGATTAAAAAACAAGTCAGTTACAAATAGAAGCTGAACAGTTTGATTATGGATTTAAATTCACTAAGAAGTGGCATCAAATTGTTTTTGTAGAGATATACCTGTTAAACACTCTGAAAGGTTTATAAGGAATCGACCTGAACGTCCTGAATTCAAAGAGGAAGTGAGAAATAAAGTTCACTTGGATGATAAAGATCTAAACAAAGTGTTCAGCCTGTTTGATTGTGAGCTGAAAAGCCAGAATAGAATCGTAAGTTTAAAGTTAAATTAAGTTAAATCCTGAAGCAGAAGTGGATTAAAAATCAATTTCCCAAGCTCAGAAAGGAGAAATGGTTTAAATTGCAAATCTGGGGGGAAATAAAGTTCATACTGAATGCATTCAGCGAAGAGAGGTTAGGAAAGGTGCTGGAGTTAGAGGAAGGAAGGTTCATCCAGGGTGTCAGTCGTTATTCAGGTAAAATGAAGTAAAGACGAGAGGCACAGTGACTTGCTGGAGGAGAACAGTGAGTTTCCATACTGAGAAAAGTAACTGGATTTATATCTGTCTTCAGTAGCTTTGACTTCAAGGTTAATTGTAAAGGAGCTCAGCTCGTCTGTCATGCTAATCCTCCGCGGTTTCACTCTCTGAGGATTAGTCCGTGGGCTCAGTTTTGAATGTCTGTCAGGCGGCGCTGCCTAACAACCTTTTACTGCCTTTAGATTTAGATATTTCCCCTCCACACCACTTCTCTGTCTGCCTGTCTGTCGTCTGTCTTCAGTTTCTGACCCTTTTCTTTTTCATCCTCTTGTCTTAGTTTATTCTCTGTCACATTATCTTTTTCTTCTGATAAACCTCTGTCTGTCTGTCTTTTATTGTACATCTCCCCATTTCCTCCAGCCTCTCTTTCTTTAAATTCTGTGTGATTCATTTGCTTGAATCTGAGTTCAGACTGCTGTGAAAATTCAAATATTTGTATTTTGTCTCAGGTCGCCATTAAACAGATGAACCTGCAGCAGCAGCCGAAGAAGGAGCTGATCATCAATGAGATTCTGGTGATGAGGGAAAATAAGAACCCGAACATAGTCAACTACCTGGACAGGTTAGACACACACACATACACACACACACACACACACACACACACACACACACACACACACACACACACGCTTCTGTTCAGGAGGTGGGGTTGACCCTGTTGCTATGGATGACATCATATTTCATGAGTGAACCTACTCACTATGTCTACAGTGATTGGTTGACACGTGACCGCTCTTTGTATTCGGCGGGGAACAGATTTGAGCAGCTGTCGGCGGTAAAAACCCTTCCTGTCGGATGCTGCTGTAAAAGTTTGCAGATTATATTTAGTTTTGGCAGGTTCACACTCGGCTGAGGATCCTTCTGTTAAAGTTGCTGTGCTGACTGAAATAAATAATGACTGCAGCAGAAATGTGAAATAAAAACACAATCTGCTGTAGAACGAGCCAAAATGTGAAGTTCCCAAACTTTCCCTGGAAACACGTGACGACTCCACCACAGAGAGAGGCCATCAAGTTCAGTATGGCTGTTGCCATGCCAACCCACTGGACATGTAGGAGGGGGGCGGGCGTCTGATTTCCATGGTTACCTGTTTATCGTCAAAGACCAACGAGGAGCACAATGCAAGACTGTAAAGTTGTCATCCCCTTGGAAACAACATTTTCACCGTCTCTGATTTACTGTGTGTGTGTCTGTGTGTGTGTGTGTGTGTGTGTGTGTGTGTGTGTGTGTGTGTGTGTGTGTGTGTTTGTGTGTGTTTGTGTGTGTCTGTGTATTTTAGAGGATTAACAAAAGAATGCATTTTGTCTCTTTTTGTTCTTTTAAATGCTGTCAAAATCATCAGTTACTCTCAGTTAAATGGAGAATAAATGCGGTCCTTGAAGCACTAAAACTGAATAATAACAGTGCTTCCTCCATCAGTGTATTTCACCAATCGTACCTCTACTACAACTAATTATCATAATGATAAACTTGGCTCAGATTACTAATTTATAAGTAGCAATATCAGGCTCAAGGTAACGTGCATTTCATTCCGTCGCCTGTCGCTACTCACAAGACAAGGAAGCAAAGGTGAATGTGAGTCAAACCAAAACATCTCCTTGTCTGTAGACGTTTGAGTCACTTCAGATACATTTTCATCAGCAGTGGTGGTTGTTTAATGGTTGTTCACCACCAGCGAAGGGAGTTTGAAGACAGGATCATTTTTGTTTATTCGCCCCAAACAGCCAGATTATTTTACTGTACATTATCTATACGCTAGTGAGCAATGGTACAAACAGAGGGTGTGTGTGTGTCTGTGTGTTTAAATTCAGGTAATCTCTGACTCAACTCAGCACTCAGCACAGACTCTGGTTCTCTCTCTTCTTCTTCTTCTCCTCTCTGTAACGTTACGTTCATGAAGTGAAGTCCATTTCCCCTCCAGCTCCAGTCAGCAGTCAACATTACGGAACAGAAACACCCGACAGTGAAGGTCACATTCAGATCACTGCTGCAGATAAATTCACTTCTTAATCCTGAAAGAAAAAAAAAAAGTAATCTCTGAGCTCCTGTTGGTAAATGACTCCCGATCAGAGCAGAATCTGCTGTGACTCCAGGTGTTAATTCTTCCAGAAGTTCCGGCTCTGCACCGAGTCAGTCCGCCAGAACTGGCCGGCTCTGAGCAGCTGTTCTGTTCACCTGCTCTGACCGGACACACAGCATTTGGCATCTCCCGCTCTTTCTCTCTCTCTCTCTCTCAATCTCCCTCCTTGATAATCACATTTCAACATTTGATCAGTAACTCACAAAATACTCACATGAAATGTTCAGGAATGTTCTGACAGCCTTTTACCCCCCAAAATGTTTTATATTAAACTTCAAAGTAGCTGTTGAAAAATGGAGTCTTGTGTTTGAATATATTCTCAAACATTTTCTCTCTTCTAACGTCTGATAAAATGAATTTCAAATACTAATCGCGTCATTAACATAAACACCTGCATACGTTGATGTCTTGTTTCCATAGTTACCTGGTGGGCGATGAGTTGTGGGTGGTGATGGAGTATCTGGCTGGAGGTTCGTTGACTGACGTCGTCACAGAAACCTGCATGGATGAAGCTCAGATAGCTGCCGTGTGCAGAGAGGTAAGAGACATGAAACATTCACTCTGACAGCATCTCAGCCTCTCTGGCACTCTCTGGACCCGGATAATCTCTTAAAGTTCATTTATTATTCAGAGTTTGGGATGTCCCAGAAAAACAGACACTAACTTTGTTGGCTTTAAAGAAGCCAGTGGTGTTTGAGAGGAGCTGGTGCTGTTGAGGGCCCGTTTTGATATCATGTTTGGAGAGATGAAACAGCTCCACATTGGGACCAATGTGTGTTTACAGAGTGAAGCATAAAAAAAGAATTAAGAGTGTATCCTGCTCCAAATATATAGTCATTGCTAAGGGATATCTATGAAACAAGAAACATAATATAACCTTGTATATCCAGAGAGGAAGAGGTAAAGCTAAAAACTGATGATAATACAATTTGGCTTCATTCAGTTGCAATCATGTTACACTGAGATATTTAGATACCCAGGAGGATACAGTGAGGAGGCAATAAGTAACAGAAAAAGGACATTATCAGGATAATATATGTAGGTCTCAAAGCTTTGTCACACTGCACTTATTGTTCCCAGCATGGTGTGAATACGTCCATGTCTAAGTTTAGAGAGAGAAGAGCCCAAAATATTATTTTGTGGATTTGTCTCTGTCAGGATGGTGAAAGCTCGACTAAAAGTTGTTTGAGATTAATACAATCTGATTCAAGATGTGGAGACGACCAAGTAAAGAAGAATGGATTTTCTCTCCGTGTCATTAATTTGTCGTCTCTATCTCTCTCCAGTGTCTCCAGGCGTTGGAGTTCCTCCACTCGAACCAGGTCATCCATCGAGACATCAAGAGCGACAACATCCTGCTGGGCATGGACGGCTCCGTCAAACTCAGTCAGTCCACATCCGTTGACATTGTGTTGTAGAGTGCTGCAGGGATGACGTATTCTTGTAGGCTAACCTAGAAGTTAGCAACGACCCGATTCCCTTTTTTCATGTTAATTGAATTTGAACGTGGCTAACAGAAGTGTGAGATATTACACATGTTGTTCAGCAAGATAATCTTCACAGATAAACATCACTTTTATGATTTATGAAGAGTAATACCATCACCAGCAGTAAAGTATGAAAATTGTTAGCTACTTTTAGCACAAAACCTGAAAATCTTTTAAGGTTTGTTAACCACAGACTTTATTTCGGGCATTTATCCAAAAATACAAAAAGTAAAGATTGACTGTCGAGAGAACCAGACATTTAGATAGACGTTTAAAGTGGTTCTTTAGCATGGTTACTGGCTCTGTAGCTGTTGGACCAGCAGAGGGAGCTCTGACACTGTTGGAACCTGGATTCAAGTTCAGTCTATTCAACCACTGAGATGTTAGAGGCCATAGACGAAATGTTTCCATCAGGCAGCAGCAATAATGTTTTTTTGTGTTGTGTTTAAGATGTATCTTTGACTGTCAGTAAATAATTGAATGTTATATTTGATGTCAGTTCACCGGAGTGTTTCTTTAGTTTACATGAGTCTTTGTATTGTTACAGTAGAATTGTGAAACATCATGTCAAGGATTCGAACAATATTAGTGTGTTCGTCTGAACATTGTGATCACGGCTCACTCTGTCCTCTCTCCTCCTCCCAGCTGACTTTGGGTTCTGCGCTCAGATCACTCCAGAGCAGAGTAAGCGCAGCACCATGGTCGGGACTCCGTACTGGATGGCTCCAGAGGTCGTGACCCGTAAAGCCTACGGCCCCAAAGTGGACATCTGGTCTCTGGGCATCATGGCCATCGAGATGGTGGAGGGAGAGCCGCCGTACCTGAATGAAAATCCTCTCAGGGTGAGGTTCTGCCAGTGTGATCAGAAACAGTTTGACAGCAAATACCAGAAATGCATTTATTACATGAAGCATTAACCAGAATTCTGCCACGGGAAAACCTCCTACACAAATCAAAATAACTCGAACATAACAAAAGGCTTTGTGTTGGTCGGGCTCTCCATTCTGTTGTCTCTGTCTTGATGGCCATGAAGCCTCCAATCAGCCCCAGGTGCTCTCTGTACTCACCTATCAGGCTCTGAGGAGAGAACGAGACACAACAAAAGAAAGAGCAAGGAAACAGCAAGGACAAACAGAAGGAGAAATTGTGAATCTTTAGGACTGGTACATATTATGATTAGAAGTATTTATCTGTAAATATCCACTGTACCTTTAGTCCTGAACACTGACTGGCTGCCTCACTGTTGTTCTTGAAACCACCACTGGATGGCACCAAAGTAACTCCACTACACATAGTAGTTATGAGAATGTGTTTGAGTACTTACTGTACATGGGCCTCATACGATGTTGACAAACTTGTTGCTCATGTGTGTTGCCTAGGCGCTGTATCTCATAGCAACCAACGGGACGCCGGAGCTGCAGAACCCGGAGAAACTGACGACGACGTTCAGAGACTTCCTGAACAGATGTCTGGAGATGGACGTGGAGAAGAGAGGCTCAGCTAAAGAGCTGCTGCAGGTACAGTGCACTGTGTGCATACAATACACTGAAAATACATGTACAAGTTCCTCAAATATCTATTTTAAAACTGTACTGAGTTGCATTTCACCTCTGGATAAAGAGACAGAGACATTTTTTTAATTAATGACATCATGTGTCTCTTATTTTTATACTGTATCTTCTTATTGTTTTTGGTCTGTGACGACACAAATGGTTGGAAAATCCATTCACACTACAAACTATAGAAACTCAGTCTGTCTCGAGCGGCTTTTAGAGGTGATGGTGGTCTGAGAAATCCCTGCTAGGTGTTCCTTTGAAGTTCAGCTGTCTTCTCACAGACAGACTGACAGACAGGCAGGCAGGCAGTGGTGTGGGTGTAGAGACGTGGAGGTGGAGGTGGAGGTGGAGGTGGAGGTGTAACTGAGCAGCAACATGAGTTGTGTAACTGTACAATGACTCAGAGCTCCAAGGTGAAGCAGACTTGTTTAAGACGTAATTGACTTTAAAGGCTGCTTTGTATGAGTGTGTCTCTGTGGTGAGAGAGTCCTCTGCAGCGAGGCTTACACAAGTTTATTACACAACAGAATATGAATACTGATAATGAATATATACACTAGAATACTGTACATGTCCATTAATGTGTACACAAACATGGAGAGTGAATTGATTAAATATTATGAATACAAGTGTATATTGAAGTGTTTGTTTTAGTGTCTTTATTTTGTCTGTCCTTTTTGCAAAGTAAACTAAACATTTTTTCCTTTCTCTCCTCCACCTCAATCCTTCCTTTACTCCTTCCACCACACTACCTTTGCTTTCCTTTCTCCTCCTCCCTGTTTCTCCTCTTCCTCATTTTCCTTCCCCATCTTCTCTTCTCCTCCCTGGACCTCTCCCTCCCCTCCTCGTCTCTCTCCTCTCTCTTCCTCTCTTCCTCTCTTCCTTCTCATCTCTCAGCATCAGTTCCTGAAGATGGCGAAGCCTCTCTCCAGTCTGACTCCTCTCATCGTGGCTGCCAAGGAGGCTGCCAAGAACAACCGCTAGCTTTGCACTCATTATTTTATCTGTCAATCTGTCTCTCTCTCGCTCTCCCTACCTCTCCTGCTCTCTCTCTCTCTTCCATCCCTCCATCCTCTCTCTCTTTTCTTTCTTCACTATTTTTGATTTATTTCCTGTAGATAGGAGGGCAGTGATGGCTGCTGGCTGGGTTATAAAACCCTTTGAAGGGCCTTTATTCTTTCTCTCCCTTCCTTCTTTTTCGTTTCTCCTTTGTTTTTGTATCCTCCACTGCCTGCCCCTTCACCCTGTGACCTTTGACCCCATGCTTGACCCCCCTCCCCAGCCTCACCCTCACAGGGAGAAAGAAAGGCAGTTTTCTTCCTGTAACTTCTTTTCGACACTCCACTGGACTCAGACAGGAAGATCAGGGGCTGACTGTATGACATCATCTGTCGATCTGTGATCAAGTGATGTCATCACTAACATGAGCTGAAGAGAGTGTTACAATGGAGCCCAAAGACTCATGGGAGTTTGTTTTTTTTAAAATCAACTTTTGTTTGTTTTCTACCTTTTTCTGTAAAAGCTCCGGACCACCCTCTGCTGCAGACTGTGTGTGTGTGTGTGTGTGTGTGTGTGTGTGTGTGTGTGTGTCTGTGTGTGTGTGTGTGTGTGTGTGTGTGTGTGTGTGTGTCTTAAGGTCCTAGCTTCCTGTCAGTGGGTTTCAGTCTGACTTATTTCATCATCCTCTATCAAAAAGTGCATTTGTTGATTTTCAGTTTATCACTGTTTTTTTTTGTTTTTTTAAATCAACTTGTTGTTGTGTTTGAATGTGTGTGTGTGTGTGTGTGTTTGTGTGTTTGAGTGTGTGTGTTTTGGTCCCAGGGGGGTGTCGGGATATGGATTAAGTTGATTGTAGCGTTACCTTCTGTAGATTTTGACTCGGAGCAGGTGAGGTTTGGTACGTTGTCGTGTCTGCAGTGTGAGCTGTGAGTTAGAGATTATTAATATTAATTATAATAAGAAAAAAACGAGCCCAGAGCCGTAGATGGACCATGTTTGGGAGAGTTCTTTGCGATGTCTTTCCAGGAAGACCTGGGAACCAAGAAAAAACAGATTGTTTTTCCCAACTTAATTGGCAGCATAAATGCTGATAATCACCTAGCAGTCAGCTCATATTAATGTGGAACATGTAGAGAGGTTGATAAGGTACGTACAAAGCTATAAACTTACTTATCTATTGTTTGCTAAAACGTAAAAAGAAAAAAATCAGCTGCTTTACCCAGAATCCATCTGCGGCTCTGGGACTTCACAGTCTGCGGGCTCGACGCTGAGACTGTGAGGGAGAGGATGTGCATGTCAACCTTTTTTATACGGTATGTTTAACGTGGAGAAAAAAAAAATAATAAGTGAGTTGTGATAATGCTGAAACACAAAAG
Organism: Diplodus puntazzo; assembly: GCA_963678695.2. Taxonomy (NCBI): domain Eukaryota; kingdom Metazoa; phylum Chordata; class Actinopteri; order Spariformes; family Sparidae; genus Diplodus; species Diplodus puntazzo. The sequence continues at coordinate 2,802,099 of OZ023162.1, read as the reverse complement.
TGACGATACATGAAGGATGCTTGTGTACGATAGGAAGGATCGTATCTTTAGTCCTATTTTCAGAAGAATGAGACAAATAAATGCTGCGATGGTACAATGTTGTTGTTTTTTCTGCCTGGTGGACTGTTGGCGCCCCGGGAACCCTCTGAACATAAGGTGTATATTTTACGTGAAAAGAGAGAAAAAAAAACACAACAACAATGTTTCAGCCTTTGTTAACGGACTCACTGTTTTTTTTTTATAATTGATCAGCTGTTTTTGATTTGGATACAAAGATTTTGAGTGTTTGTTTTGGATCTTTTTCTTGTCGATAACAAAACTCCTGTAACTGAGTAAGAGCCAAAGTTTCCATCAACAGCCACGGTTGCTCGCTCTGCATTTAAACTTAAAATGAAAAAACCTGCAATGTAAATATCAACCAAACATTTCCAAAACATCAATTCAAAACTGTCAACTTGATTTCTGCTTTTAGTTGTTTTTATTGGTTTTTTAACGTAGTGTTAATGTACCTCTGGCCTTAAACTGTTTCAAAGGTGCAAGACTCCTTTAGTACCAGTCTGATGGCAACACTTTGAGGCACCAGTGAAGATTTTTTGGGCTGCAGCTTAATGATTATTGTCATTATTGATTAAGCTGCTGGTCACTTTCTTTGTTAATTGATTCATCTTTGTGCAACGACACTCCAAACTCAAAGGTACTCAGTTTACAATGATGTGAAATAAAGCAGAACGATTGGCACGTCTGCTCTAAAAAGTAAACTATTGATCGTTGCAACACTGCAGAACACACTGAACATTTAAATTACAGATTTGAACCCTGCGACAATCAGTGTGAATGGCTGCAAAGCACTGAAGCTCACAGCTGTTCACACCGGCTGCAGTACGGAGGATCACAGCTGTAAAAACATTAAATGTGTTTAAACTGCCTGAAAATGTTGCCACGGTGTGTTCGTGTGTCCTCGTCTGAACCCCCCACACTGAGCTACTTTGGTAAAAAAAGTAAAATAAAAAGATAATCATGTTACTGTAAGTGACCATCAGCAGCCAGGACACAGTCCTCTGAGCGGCTTCATGGGGGATTCAGACGTGGTGCAGTCCGAGGTCTAAATGGGGACTTGGTTCAGTCCAGGATGAGATGGTCGATGAAGTCTTCACTCCCCAGTGATCAGAGCCATAATTTATCTGTTTATAAGTCATTCTGATTTTTTGAAACAACTCTGAAAATGAAGAATAAAACTGTACAAAAACTGAAAATCTGGTCTGCTGTTTTTCCTTAACTTTACTTGTTGTAGCATGGGTAAGATGTAGTTTAAACCCTAAATATAAAATGCAGTATTCCCCTTAAAAACAGTCAGTTAAATAAAAATGCCTCATGTGACATGTTATTTGAAACGGTCATTTTATTTTGCACAATTTCCTTATTTTAGAATTAAGCCATCCAGATGGATCCTCTGCATTTTAAGGGGTACTGATTGTTACCACACCAAAGATAATAATTGTGTTTCTTGAAGCAGCTATAATCAATACTCTGACATTAATAATTGCCCACATGACTTCTTGTTCATGAAAGGAGTCACTTGATGTAATAATCCCACAGATCTTTACAGCGTCTTGCAGCTCGTTGTTTTGGTTTTATGACTTGCAGTCTTACTGTTGTGGTTCAGCTGTCATGACTTCTGTAATTTCTCTAATTCGCAGCTTGTTGGATTTTATTTGAAATAAGAAATAAGCTGCATTTGGACTCACAAGACAAGAATGGATCTGTTCACGACTGTGGGAGGATTTCAGTCTCAGTCTTCCAAAATCCAGTCTGTCCTAAACAAAGTTAAGTCTGTACTGAAAACACAACTGTCACTGACACTGATCTCGTGTCACTCTAAATCAGATGAGACAAGTAATTTACAAAATATATATTTCAGTATTATGTTTATTAAGTTCTGATAAAGAAAGACATTTGTTCTTTAAAGTTTCTGACTGTCCTTGACGTTTGTGTAGATACAGAAGATATGACCCACTGCTAAGTTCATGAAGGACCAGTTACAGCGTGACCATCTTATCAAAGTGGAACTTCATCACCTGAAGCAGGTTTCTCAGTCACTATTTCCACGGTTACGAGCATTTAGGGCATTGTAAGCCAAATGGACCGAATGACCGCTGTTAAATAATAACTGAGGTTTTTAATTCTATAACATGATTTCCTAATACTCCTGGAAGCTTCCAAGCCTTTCTGTAAGTCACTTATATAATTTACTGTTGTTTGCCTGAGTCTGGGGCAGAAATGAGCTTAAATCCGTCTGGCTCTGACGGCCGCCCGCAGCCTTCCTCCCGCCGCCCGTCTGGCTGTGAAATTAGATCCCACCTACTTTTTTTTCTTTCTCTAATTAAAGGTGGTAATTACTGATTGCCTGCTTCCTAAGCTCCTCTTTCATCTGCAGGCGTAGGGAATGAGTTTTGCGGTGGAGGCGAGGAAGTGTGTGAACCGGTGCTCAGGTCCAAACAGCCCTGCGGTGGACTCAGTGTTAGTGGACGGACTCAGAGGTCTTGAATCGGTCCAAACTGAGGCACAAACACCTTTTATAAAACAACTAAAATGTCTCCGTATCCTCTTTCATCTCTTCTCATCTTCTGCATTCTTTCATCTTCAGATCCCTTTGTCCCGTCTCCATCTTTTTTAGTTATAACAGGTCAAATTTATTGTGTTTGGTGACTCAAATTCACCGTTTAGTTGAAACATAATATCCAGTGATCATCATTCACAACCCGACCTCGCCCGTCCTCTCTCCCTCATCTCAGCCCTCCAGCTCCTGATGTCTCTATCTGGACAGTAAAGTGGACAGTCTGTCAGTGGCAGTAATCCTCCTTAAATCCTTCAGAACACACACACAGACACACACACACACACACACACACACACACACATTGTGTCAAACCAATATGATGAGATGATTTTATTGAGCTCTCTCCCGCTCTTCTTCTTTCATCTCACTTGAACCGAGAGCTGGACGATTTGGCCTTAAAATAATAACACAATATTTTTAGACTTTAAAGCAAGACTCAATATATATCTTGATTTTTTGAAATCTCCTCAAGATACCTTGTCAAAGTCAAAGTCAAATATCACAGGACTTTTGACCAAATACCTTGATTGTTACCTTCACAAAACATTTTCACAAAAGATTTCTGATCAATAATCATCAGTAATGTGGATATAATGACTGAGTGCATAAAGAAAAGTAGTAGAACAAGTAGAACAGAACTGGTTAGGTCAGAAAATGAGATCACTTTTAGATTACAGCCTTTAAAACCAGGAACAGACAACTGTTATCAAGATACAATGATATCTAAGACGTTGTATAGTCTAATATCAAGTTAACGATATAATCAATATATCGCCCAGCCCGTGAACCAGATTTACAAACAATCATCTGCATTTTGGTCCAATTTTTATTTAGTACTGTAGTGTATACTAAACTATATGTAGATGTATATAGATGTCTGTACTATTCGCTACAACAGCTTAAAACTTTATAACTGAATGAATCTGCCTGCAACTGTTGGAGGTTCTCAGTTTGAATCTTCCTACAAATGGCATTCTAATCAGGTCTTTCCAGCTAAATCTGTACTTAATGTGCAGTTTACTGTTACTGATATTGATTCAAGTTAACTTTCAATCAGAAAACAAATGAGGACATTTTCCAAAACATTGCAGAATTCCTTTCAGGGTAATATGCGTCTCATTAGTCTGGCATTTTGGTCCAAGAGGATTGTAACTTTACAATTAACAGTTGTTAAAAGTAGAATTACTATCACCTACAGTTAATTAAACTATACATTTATTAATGATAGTTGTTTATAAAGTGCTTCCATTGTTCTGCCATTAATCCAGGTCCAGGTTACATTAATAGAATTATTTATTACAGCGTGCTTATACTCATATTCATGTACTTGATCATATTTTTCTTTATATTGCTTTAAATTGAGGATGGAGCTTCTGTGCTGTGGCAGCCATCTTTGTTTACATGAGCAGACAGATGGAGCTCTCATTAACCAGCTCAGTCCTGCAGAAACTGTGACGCAGGATTTCTGCTTCTTTCTGATCCTCTAACAATTCTGTCTTCAGTCTTTTCCCCCTCGTAGATTAAATTTGTGGTCTCTCTCCCGCTCGCGTGTCTTCAGTGTTGAGAGTAATGAGGCTGGATTGTGCTGAGGTGGCAGAGAGGAGGAGGAGGAGGAGGAGGAGGAGGAGGAGGAGGAGGAGAGAGGAGAGTGTGACGCATCAATGACAAGGACAAACAAGCACAGAGAGGGTGAAAGTGAAAGGAAAACAAGACAATGAAGAGAGAGGAGTGTAAAGTGACAACAAAAGAGATGTGAAACCAGAGGGAGAGGACAGGTGGAGCAACACGGGAAGGTTTAGAAAGGTTTTTAAAGTGAAGTACGCGGCTATGTGCAGTCAAGTTCATCTACAACAAAACTGGGAAAGACTTTTTATTGATGAATTCATGACACGGTGACGATCATCTGTGCGATGAGGAGACATTGAAAACAGAAGTCTCCATTAGTATCATGTTGATCATGTTGTTTTTGTTCCAGTGAGGTGTGAAGTTTGTTCTCATCTGACCGTCTTCATCTGCTATAATTCATAATGACTGAAGAATTAGTGCCAAAGAGTGTTTATGTAGTGGTGCCTAACTCCTAATTATTACCAGCAGTGAATGGAAACCCACAGTACTGTAATAAATATTGATCTTTTTCTGGAGACTAAATTTGGATGTAACTGGACTATCGTCATGTTGAAAAGCACAAAGACTCAGATGAAGTTATTTAGACAAAACTGTCCACATACTTTTGGCCATACATACATATACATATATATGTATGTATGTATATATGTGTATATATATGAACACTGAACTGAAACTCTAGAATAGAGTTTATTCTGTTGTGTGTTTACACTAAAGTACATCCTGACTCCTCAGGGGAGAGACAGCAAAGGTTAGACTCAGCAGCGGGTGGTGATTGATTACCATGTTCTCCCGTGTGTGTGTGTGTGTGTGTCTGTGTGTCTGACGTAAAGGGGTTGATGTGTACTGAGATGTGAATATGCATACTGTAATGAGTGAGTCTGTATGTACATGTGTGAGTGAGGCTGTGCAGTTTTCTTCTCTGTGTGTGTGAGAGAGAAAGTGTTTTGATTCATTGTCCATGTTTTAGTCATGCAAATGTGCTGTGAGTGTGTGTGTGTGTGTGAGTGTGTGTTGATTGATATCCCTCTGTGTTGCAGTGACCCCCCCCCCTTTTTTATCGCTTGCTATTACATAACATCCTCCACTGCAGTGGAAGAGCACTGCAGAGGACTCTCTCCACACACACACACACACACACACACACATTAGTGGTTACTCTGTACAATCTACTCTGGTGCTGATTAACATTTTAATAATCTATCTGGCTCTGATTAGTACAAAGAAATCGTCTTGAGCTCCATTTCCATCATTAACACAATCAAACACAATCAAGGACTGCAGGCGTCGGAGCGCAGCAGTAATTCAGTCAACGATTCTTTACATCTTTCCATGTTTTATGAAATTTCCTATTGCTTATGCTAACTAAGCAATCTTAGACAGATTTACGACACAGGAAGCCCCCAAACTTAAAGGAACAGTTCACCCAAAAATGAAAATTTACATTGTAACTACTCACCCTGATGCTGATGGGAAGTCAGGTGAAGATTCACAGTCCAGAAAATGTTTCTGGAGCTTTACAGACAAACATTCTGTTAAATAACTGAAGTAGGTGGGGACTTGTCAAAAACATTGCGCCACGAACTGTAGCTCATCCATTGTAATCCCAGTCTCGATTAGACCCAAGATCCCAAATTGATTTGAAACGACTTTGTTGACCCCGTTGATAAGCAGTCACGCTCGTGCACCCACTTCAATCAGGGGGCGCACTAAGACTTTTAGCTTGGCAGCAATAGAAAAGATTTCAGTTTAAGAAAATCAGTTTGGGATCTTGGAGCTTTTAGAGACTTGGATGCATCAGTTTTCTTGCACCAGCTACTTTAGTTGTGTAGGTAAATGCTGCCATGCTGTTTTGCTGTGAAGCTCCAGAAACATTTAAAACATGAACTTTCCTTCGACATGAGGGTGTGTATATAATGACCGAATTTTCAGCAAACAGCAAACTTGTTGTAAGTTGCTGCTCCACTGGACATTATAACAGTGCTCTAAAGCTGAGCACTGTGGAGTGAATATAATTATACACAGCAGTGACAGCAAGACAACCCAGGTTGTAAAATGCTCCTTGTTACTATTCACTCAACCATCCATTCATCAGCTGGAATAAATCCTGTGTTTTTCATCGCTAAATAAAAAGATGCAGGATGATTTTGGCTCTGTGTGAGGAGATTTGTTGCAGCAGAGTGCTGCTTAGTGTTCATACAGTACACAGTACAGTCTCTGTTTAATGCTCTCATGCAGCCAGCAGGGATCCTAATAGGCTGTTCATCACCCTGCACGACTGTGAGAGAGGGAGCGAGGAAAGAGGAGGAAAGAGCTTCAACAGGGAAGAAAATGTGCAGAGAATATTAAACACGCAGATACAAAGAGATTTCATTTTCCATTTGAACCTGTGGATGAAAGAGACACGGAGGAGTGGGCGGTGCGCTGAGAGAAGTTTTCAGGCCGCCTCGTCCTTTTTCTTCTGTGCTCAGAATGAAGCCTTATTTCATCCGAAGGGGTCGAGAGCAAGAGGAATGTTACGTGATGGAGCATGACATAACTTTCACTACAGGCTGACTCACTGATCAGGAGCATCAGCACAATGTCTAAAATGTCCAGAGATCGGAAGCTGGAGGATTTGTTTCCCTTATTTACCACAATGAGGACTGAAAGGACACGTTGGGTTGCAGGTTTATGTAATGAAACACGTCCTTGAAGATAGCTGTATTTTTTCTGTTCTAATGAATTTCTGACAACAGGTTTACAAAGTGTTCCTGAGCCCATGTAGTAATATCCTTCATACAATCATGTGTTTCACAAAGTGGTGAACCTCACATCTTAGTGTTAAGATGAGATAAAATCAACAAATCAACATTCTGATGTAGCTAGCTCTTATTCTGCAGGTGTGTGAGGATTGAGCAGAGCACAGTGGATATGGCTTTCTCTGTGGATCTGTTGGTTCTGAATGTAAAATGTTGAGGCTCAAGGCTGGCAGGGATGTTGGTTTCACTGTGTCGTAGAGGTCTACGGTGAGAGTGAGATGTTACAAATGTCAACAATAACATTAGCTAGCTGATGGACATGTGTTTTTAGTACACAGCCCGCTATATTATTTGATCCAGCAGCGTTATTTATATTCACTCTCAGCAGGAGTTTTCAGTGGCTTGTCCTCTGAAGGCAGAGAAGACTTCACAGTTGATTCTTTGCAAGCATAAAATCTGTTTAACTCATCTGGCTGTGTGGCCTGACGCATGATGGGGGCACTCCAGCTTTTGGAGCCAGGGATACTTTGAATTGGCCGAAATGTACCTTTTGTGTTTTATTCTCCAACTGTGTGAATACTGAGTGAAGGGCAGTGGTTGTTGCATCCTCTGTGGATCTGTTGGTTCTGAAAGCATATTGATGAGGATCCAGGCTGGCAGAGATGTTGTTTTTGATGTGCTGGAGAATCAGTTTCTCGCAGCACTCCGCTACAGGGAGGTAGGAAGACTAGACACTGCCAGCTTGTGTCAGGAAGGATGGTTGCTGTCTTGAAGGAGACAGTTAAATGTTTAAAATGTCAGTGACAATAACATGTTTTTAGTACATGGCCAGGGTTGTTATCAGTTCCAGCAGCTTTAACCATTTTCACTTTTCTGTCCTGACTTGTTTAAAATGTGTTATTGGCATCAAAACCAGAATAACCATACACAGTAAAACGATGAGGAGAACATTTGGTATAATGTCCCTATGCAGTTTTCAATTGAGTACATGTCAACAAGGATTGGCTAATGTTCAAATTCTGTTTGATTTATGTTTAAAACAGTGTCATATTTTTATTAATGCATCCTGTGTGGCAGAAACACTTTCTCTCCGACAGCAGTGTGTCTGGATGTAGAGGTGCGTTCCTGTAACCGAAATAATTAGAACCAAAGTCTGATTAAAATGTAAGCTGACAGGTATTTCCTGCTGAGAGCAGCTGGGATGCATTTCATTGTAGTCAGTAACAAACACCTGAGAGTGAATATTCTCTGCTGTCACCACTGCGGTGTCAGAGACCTGCTTATGATTATTATTATTATGCTCAACATCCAGAACCGTCCCGTCCAAAGTCCTCTCAGTCACTAATTGTTTGCTCAGGGGAACAAATGTCTTTTACTGACCATCATCACTCCTGTACTGTAATAAAACTGTTTCCTGTGTGTGTGTGTGTGTGAGTGTGTGTGTGTGTGTGTGTGTGTGTGTGTCTCCTCGAGTACAGGTTGCTGCTGTAATGGCTCTGTTACCGTGGCGACCCGTGCCTTGTTGACCAGATTCAACGCATTATGAGTAAAGGTGCACCGAGTCGCCATGGCAACGATCTGCGTAGGAGTTGCATAAGCTGCGAGTGGGGACCCCAGCAACTGTGTGTGTGTGTGTTATCTGTGTGTACATCTCAGTGTGTGTATAGGCTGAGTCTGTGTGTATCTATACTGTGTGTGTGTGTGTGTGTGTGTGTGTGTGTGTGCTGCAGATTGATGCTCTTGACCTGAAACCAAAGGAGGTTTTATTATTCTTTATTCTGAATCACTTGACAGAGCCGGACTGTCGGTGTCTCGCTCTTGTAACCTCTTATGTATCCGGGGAAATTTAGCAGCGTGAGTGTTCATTTCCAGCGGTGCTCTGCTTCACATGAAAACAGTTACTCACATTCACAACTGGGAGCTGACCAGTTCAACCACTGTCTGCTGCTGGAGGGCTCGGAGCTGCTCACACGGAGCAGCTTTGTGTCTCATTCAGGCAAAGTAAACAGTGAACAGCTTGAGCTCCCACGTTCATTCCTGACTTCAGACATGGCAGGCGACGAAACAGTGTCACAACAAGGTCCATTTAGAAGCTGTTCTGGAGCTTTCTGTGGTATTATGTAATCGTCTTTAGCTGATAGAGTTTGCCCAGTTATTATTCAGCTATTATTAGCCACAAAGTTTATTGCTGACCTTGAAAACAGTCGCTGTGTTACCTCAAAGTTCCCCTGAAGCTTGTTTTCTAGAAACTATTCTAACATTTTACGTAAAAACTAAACTCATCTTCTTATTTTACATTATACCGTACAGTGTGGAGTAAGTTTGCAACAGCAAACAACCATTGTTACTGAAGAAAAAGCAATCAGTGCATTCACACAGCACACGTCAAAAATGTTCGGTGCCAGCTTTTCTCAGCTGGGTGTTTGCCATCACAGTTTGGCTCAGGTGTGGTTATTTTTAGGCAGCAAAACAATGTGGTTCAGGTTCTGGAACAATCACAAACTCAAACTTTATACACGCAGTGAGTTTCCCTTGTTCACTTCTTTGCTCTATATTGGAACTAAATATTTCCATTTAATTTGTTGCACATCTAAAAATTAATCAACTGTCTTTTAATCTTTGCATCAACCAATGACAGTTAAACCGATCCTTTCCAATATTTGATACAGTTAAATATATTTGTGATTATTTAAGCTGACAGTTGTTTAAAAGATGATCCAGTGTTCTGTTTGTTTTCTACAATGAAACAGTTGAGTTTAATGTATCAACAGCCCGGAGGAGTAATGACCGACGCTACCAGCGTATGACTGGAGTAAAAAACAGAGAAAAAACAAATTTTTTTTGCGAGCCAGAGGCTTCACTGATGTGTTTAGAAATGCGTTTTCATGCCAGTTAATGCGCAGTCGTCTGGATTTTAATTATTCAAAAAGATATTATTCAGTCTTGTTTTAAAGTTGCTCCATCCACTCATAAGTAGAGAATATTTCCTCCAGAAAAACACTTATCATCTCTCCACAGCTGAGCTGATGTCTGTGCTCGGAGTGTTTTTTTGGATGTGCGTGCCCGCTCAAACAAAGCTTAGCGTTACAGATAAGTTGAGTTTGAAAAGAGTGATTGAAATTTGGATCAGGCCTGAATGTGGTGATGTAATAACAGCTGTAGTCTGACATTTAAGTGTGTTTTGAACTGTCGTTTGCTCTGTTATCAGCAGATTTACCACTGTTCTGTTGGCTGCAATGGATTTACTACCACTCTCCACTGATGTAAACACGCACTGATTCACCAGAGCCCACCAACAGACCCTCTTAATGGTGTTTGCTCGTTCAATACGCACAACTTTGTTGTTCTGCCTGCGATTAAATGGGGTCGCTGTTACATAACAGGACTGCTAAATAGAGAAATCACACAGTCGTACTGTAATTTCTCTTCAAAAACAAGCGGATTTGGATTTTAGGTTTGGGTTTGTATTTCAACATTATCTTTAAAGAACAAAGAGAAAATATTTTAAAAGTTTGTAGGAAACACTACAATAAAACAGTTGTATATGTCAGTTTATGGGGTAAAACTATTAAATTCTGGATACAATTCCTTAAAATGCTGCTCAAGAGAATTTATAAAGAGGCAATAACAGGACATCATGAACATACTGAGAAACCAGCATGTGAAGAGGACTGTTGTTGATTGTATTTGAGAATCTATACGTCAAAAAAATAATGACGGTGAACAATAAAGGGATGACTATCTGAATCTACAGTGTCTTATGTTACAATTGAGAAAAAGGCGGGTAAGCTTTCGTCATTCTGCTCCGTGTGAAAGTATTGTGGGTTAAAGTGTTTTTGAAAATCATACACTGAAAATACCAAATAAACAAAATATGCAATAAATCTTGGCTACTATGCTCATCATACTTGCACAATGCACTGTGATATTAAGAATTATTAAATACAAACAGAACAAAATTTGCAGATCAGTGTTTCAAGAGCAGTCAGAACTCTTTGCATAACTGGGGATTTCTTTGTAGCCATATCGTCAAAAGCTTATCCAACATGAACAATATGCATATATTGTTATATTTTCTGTTAAAAGTACTACAACAAACTTTTAACTGGTTATGAAAAAGTTAGAATTCAAGCACCAGCACCAGCGAGAAGCTATTTCTACGGTAGAGAGATATTATAGTTGTTCTTAATGTCTGTCACTGAGTCAGATTTCAACACATCCTGGTTGGATGAGACATAAAATTAAAACTGTAGCCACATTAAGAAATCAATGGTGTGCGTACCACTTTTATCCACAGGGGGCGCCAGAATCAACAACAATGAAAGTCATAGCAGCCGCTTTAAGCACACAACTATTTACAGGCTTGAATTGTTTTGAATAAAGATCCATTATTACTATTGTTTTCAAAATTAAAACAAATTGTACTGTACAGTGGGACATTTGACTAGTTTTTCCTGAAAGTGCCTGAATATTGATTATAAATACGATAAAAAAATTTTTTCTACAAAAACATGAAGGATTAGTAAAATATTGTGAAAAATATTTTTGCTTTGAGACTCCACTGCAGAAATGGTGAATTGTAATGACTAAATAACAATAATATAGCAAAAATAAAACAACAATAACAACAGCAATAATACTGATTATAAATAAGGAAAAGTATGCAGAGTAAAAATATGGATTAATATAATATATCTTGGTCCCCCTCTGCATATAAAATAAGCTCCAAATTCTAGCAATCCAATAAATAAATTAAAATAATTAACTAAATTAAAGTTTGGATGTCTCTGCCATATGTTTAATGTTCTTATTTGTCTCTGTTGGGTCATTTGAGTGTAACTGCGCTGTGCTGACGTAAGCAACAGGTTGGTCGGAGAGCCCCTCGCGGCTGCCTCGTGCCTGCAGTTCTCCCCGCCCCCCTCCTCACACATCCTCACCCAGCCAGAGCGCGTGCTGGTACTGTACATCCCCGTGTCCTCACACACACACACACACACACACGGAGCTCGAGAGGCTGCACCGCCGCACGAGACTGCTGCAGCGGAGGGCTCGTGCTTCACCACAGCGCTGAGGATGAGGCAGAGTTAACGGACAGCCGAGCAGCGAACACGTCTGACAGGTGAGAACACGTTCGTCTGTTTCCTACAGAAGGATTCTGCAGCACCTGAGCGACCTTTTACACGCGAAGTGGAGCCTGAATATCAGTTTCTGTTGAGTGGAGAACTAAAATGTTGTTTAATGAGAAATCCAGTCAGCCATCCTGTATTTGTTGGCGTCTTTAAGTCTCGATCGAAGACGACACACATTTATCTTCTTCTCTCTTGTCCGCCAGTATTTAGTTTTCATTTAAAGAGATTTCTTGTATATTTGGTCGCTTAATTGAAATATTGTCAACACCGGAGGTTATCAATATCTCGTGAGAGCTCAATACGACTTAACGTTGACCTGTTTTTAGTCAAACTACTGAGAAGCAAGTTGATGTTCGGCTGCACATGGCAGTAAAACGTGAAACAACTGGAGGAAGATCGATTGATAGATCGAGTTTCAGCCTCTTTTTGTTTTTTTAGTTGTATTCTTTTCTATTTGCCTTCATTCAGAGTAAGATTATAGTTATTGTCAACATTAAAAGAATGTTTTGTTTTCATGACTTAATAAACAAACTGACCGTAAAGTACGACACATTTTCATATTGCTTTGTTTGTATGTGTGTGTGGCGGACCCTGCCACCTTTGTTGCTTCAAACAGAGTTCTGGGGAACAGCTTGTTTATTCACTTATAGAAAAACATAAATATTTGATTAATACCTCATTAATATTGTAAATATTTAAATTCAGCGTTTGAATTTTCCCTTTAATACACATTTTATTTGATCAGGACTGCAGTCACCAAACACGTCTTTCCTTTTTCAGCTTCAGTCTGTTTTGCTGTGACTGCTCACTGAGAGCATTTTGAGTCTTTCTGCTATGACAGAAGCTGCAGCAGCGTCTAACGTTGTGTCGTGGTGTGAATGATACTGTCAGTGTTCAGCTCGCACAGCGTTTCCTGTGCAGATGCTTGATGTGGGGAGACGTGGTGATTGATTGTGTTCCTGCGGTTGTTTGCTTGAACGACAGACTGAACAGTGAACCGCCTTTCTGTCCGGCTGCTTCACTGTTCAGTCAGTGAAAGTCAAAACACTACACACTGACAGGATCGCTTTCAAGGTTCAAGTAATATGGCATCAGATTCACATTTATGCATTTATAACCCTGCCAAGGTCAGTTCATAGACCTACAGCTCTGTGAAGAACAGTTGGATGTTAATGGGGTGAGACAAGACATGCTCCTGTTGTTATCATCACCATGTGGAGCGGAAGTCAAAACCTCAAAGCCACCTTGACATCCGGACCGATTCCCACAGTTATACTGCAGATACGACAGTTTGTTTACCTACAACGTCGTCAGGCATCGTCACTCTCTCAGCTTGGCTTGCCTGCTTGAATTGACACAGCTACAAAAGAGTAGAAGTGGAAATGAATTTTAAAGAAGTGCTCAGAAAGGTAGCGTGCATTGTTATGTTTTGAAATGGCAGATGTTTTGTCTTTTCCCGCTTTTAAAGGTTTCGTTGAGCCTGAAGCACGACGTTGACATGCTAATCAGAATCAGCATGGCACTTTCTGCTGTATGATCTCAGTCCTGCTGTCTGCCTAAGCTGCCAATCACAAATTAATTGACAGATGAAGCAAACGAGTCACACCTGACAGAAGTGAATAGGCACAGAGAGGACACCCATAACCACGGATTCAGATGCCCAAAGTATTTCTGATGAAATGATTAATCTTGGATTTGCAACCCAGTCTTACTCGTGATCCTCTTAAATCCCCAAATTCTTCCTGTTTGAAAAGGGTCTTTATTGTTTGTTTGTTGTTGTCATATTTATGTCCATGAGGTGTCAGCTACTAATTTGAAATGAGAAGCATTGTCACCGGCATTGTGCGTTAGAGATTGCCTAAAAAAATCTGCTGCAGTTGGATTATATAGAAACACACAAAGCAGAACCGATCAGACCCAAAGAACTGGAGCAGTCAACATGTAAACACTCGGAGCAGAGAGCGCCGTGATGCAACAGCTCCCGTCAAAGCTCTGCACATTACATCTCTGAGAAACTCAGAGAAACTGGTGTTCACCTTCTGCTGAGCCTCTGTGTGATTCTGTATGACGTCAGTGCTGCTCCATCATTTAAGGGTACAGCACTGTGGACAGAGGTGTCAGCATGACAATCAGAAACAGGAGCAGAAACACAGAGTAAACAAGTTAAAACCATCAATTATATATGTGATAACAGAATCTGTCGTTTATACGATCATCTGACATTCTTCTAGAAGTCTGTCGTCTTTTTGTTTTTCCCTGTAGAAGTCTTGGGATTATAAAATCACCTGTTTGAATAGGTGACTCCTCAGCTGATGGTTCGAGTCAACAGCGTTTAGCCGGATTCGTGTGAGATGAGAGAGTTTTCATTTTGTTGGTTTTGTTGTTTAGCAGAAGTTGCACAGCTTTGGTTTTATTGCGTTGTTTTGTCTTCTGTCTCTTCAGCTTGAGTTGATAAAGCGCGAGGCGACGATTAGCCATTTAAGTGATTAGTTGGTCACAATAAGCTTGTCAACTATTTTGATTAGTTGTTAATCGTTTTAGTCTTTTTTCAAGCGAACATCTTTGTCTTTATGATGATGAATAAGGAACCCAGGTCTGGATAAGCTGGCAGAATACTCGATAATCACAGTGACTACTACTGTCAAGTCTACACGTGTGTTTTATTTAATGTGTGACTTGTTTCTCCGAGAGGACAAACTGGTAAGAAATCAAAGTAAACAAATCTTAATACGGCACTAATTATATGCAGATTTTGAGTCATACAGTTGGAATTAGTTCTCAGAATCTGAATTCCAGTGAGCTTGTGCATGTTTTTATAAGGTGCTTACCAAGCCTTATTTAAATTTTTCTGCACAAGTTAATTAAATTGGCTTTATTACCGTGAATGAATATTCCCACAGGCTGACAGAGATCCCAGTCTGGCAGTAAAAAGCAATTAAACTGTCCTCTGATGTGGGTTATTTCCTTTGCACCGTGGCTGTGATGATGACAACATGTAACGAGCAGTTTAATGAATAAATCAATATGTTGGTGAGCTTGACATTAATCTGCCACGACTCATTAGCATCAGTGCTGATACATGCTTCTTCATAACCTGTGTGGTCTCTGCTGATGCCTGAAGAAGACACGTGATTTGTTACTGAGGAATTCTGACTTGACTACGAAAAGAAAAGTATTTTGTTTTTTTGAGTGAGTTTTGTTTTTAGTGCTGTATCACATGACAGGCTGTCATTAATGCTCTTTGGTTGGATATTGAGAAATGGATGCCAGGCGGTAACAGTAGCCAATCTGTAGTATCTCTACAGCCCGGCTGGATCCAACGGGAAAACTCGAGTGAAGATGTCTGTGTAGAAGTAACCTTACACTGATAACACAGTCATGCATTTATTCCCAGAAGAGTTCAGGTTGTTGTTGGTTATTTTAATGTCTGACAGTGTGTTTCCTGGTGCTAATTTGCAATTTACTTCACAAACAGAACATAATAACAGGAGATTCTCTCTGTCAGTGTCATGGCAACTTACCGGAAACTAAACTATGTGCTTGTTATTAAGGACTTTGCACGCGATAAATGAGATCTGTACTTCAGCACTGCAACAATTAATCAAGTAGTTGTCAAAATTTGAATTAACTAGCAACTTCTTTGATAATCGATTAACTATTTTGACTAACATTATCAGATTGCAGCTCCTTCAATGTAAATATTTGTCATACCGAATATCAGTAATCCAGGACACCGATAACAGATAATTGGAGCCGATCTACTCATACAAGAAGAATCAAAATCGTAGTCTTAAAGTCGAGTAATCGAGTACTGGACTTTGCCTGAATGTTACCATTATCTGCTACTTCAAACTTTAACTACACTTCATTTATTTGATAACATTAGCAAACAAATTCTGATTATTCAGTGCTGATGAGCTGTAACTCGTCCCATTTCACAGATAATCAATAATCGACAAGGAAAATAAAACATTTGTTGCAACATAAATGCACATAATCAGCTTATTCAGCTCTAGTAACAGATGCTGCACGTGAATATTACAACCTCTCCTAACCTTCTCTGTCATCACTTTTAAACGTCAATAAAGGCGATCTCACGGCACAGCTACAGACTGCTGTTCAACATGTTATGAGCCACGATCAGATGTCATACTTGTTCAGTTGTCTGACAACAGAGAACACACAGAGACGCAGATTTGCATGGGATTAACATCCGATACGACATTAAAGAATCACCAAATATTATAAATTACTAGACGTCTGTACATACTAGTCCCGTGCTGATGGAGCTCTGTCTGAGATTTGTTATTTGAATGAAAGCTTTCCAGCTCAGACTGAGTTTACATGTTGTGTTTAGAGTTGTGAAGAGTCACTATGTTGTACACGAAGAATGAACACATGCTGGGCAGTTGTTGTTGTTGTTGTTGTTTGCTATGGTGTGATGTGTTTGGACAGCAAAGAGCTGATTGGTGAGGACACAGAGGGCTGCTTTGTCTCATGTGTACTGTCTCCCCGCTCTCTGTCGCTCTCTCTATATCTTTTGCCTCCCCATCGTCTGCACATTCCGTATGTCTTCTTCTGCGATGTTGTGTGATCTGCTGCGTCACGTTTTACACTGAAACACAGATGAACTTTCAACACACACCAGACACTCTGACACACTTCGCACTGTACAGGCGGCCTCCAGCATTGTCTATTCAGTATTCAGCTCTGTGATTGCTTTTTTTCGTTGCCCTCTCCCCGTCTAAGAACCAATCACATTCAGCTCCAGGACCTGCTGCCGGGCTGCATGACGGGACCACAGTCACTCATTGTTTTATTTACGTCCACAGTCGCTCGTGTCATTTCAAATGCAGAGCAAAAAACCTGACGAGCTCTCATATATTTAATACCCGTACCCAAGGGAATCATTAAAGTTTAATCTAATCTTGTGCATAATCACATCCTGAAACCACAGTCGTGCAGCTCCACAGGAGCCGCTGGGATTAAGTGCCTGCTTTAAAGGGCACTCCACAAGCTATCTGGGGATTCAAACCAGTGTCCCGGCTGTAACAAGCTGCTCCTGTCACTGCTACAAGAAAACCTGACGACAGACCAAGTTGTGAAAGTGCCACTTGGCAGCAAACTCTTGATCCTGTTTTCTCGATTTACTTTGTGTTTCAGCATTGTTGTTATTCCTCTTCTTCTCTCCCTGACACGACTGCAGTGGGAGTGAGCCTGAGATAAACACATTAGATATGGGGCATTGTCATAGCATTACTCACATGCAAACAAACAGCCACATGAACACACATTACCACTGTCAGTCACAGTAATTTATTCCACGTGGGCCAATTAAATTAGATAGACATCTCTACTTTCCATCAGACACATGTGCACGTTTCTGCTCTCATGTATTTCAGCTCTGTCAGTTCAGTAATATTCAAGTAATATTTTTAAACCTGATAATGTTTTTTTTTAATCCATTAATATCCAGTAACATGTTTTGCGGCTGGAGAGGATTGGTTTGTTGTTTTGTGTCTGTCCTGGTTGACACTGGTAGTTCGAAACGAGTCTCTATTTTCACAGCATTGCACCTCACCAGCTGGTGTGTGCAGGAATCTGGTAATTTCATATTGTTTGAGTTCTTTGTTCAGATATAAATGTGTGTGAGGGTGTCTCACGCTAGTTTTATGAGCTTGTACAGTGTAGGTCTTCATTTTGTGGCCACGATCAGAATCCTTATGGAAATAATTGAGTCTTTTCTTATTTGACGAGCATCCAAAATGGACTCCCACAAATATATACACATTCAGATTCCACTTTTGGAGGTAGGATGTATTTAGATGTTGTTTTAAATCTGTGAGATTACAGTTAAGGCGTCATTTTGTAGAAATTTATATTTTTACAAATCCCAGGTCTGTAAGAATTTGTCTAACTTAATGTTAACGACAAACAAAACTCATTACATCGTAGCAATGTTGTGTATTGAAAACTGTGGCACAACGCTTGTATTAGATTATACAGGTGTGTGTATGAATGGTAACATACTTGTGTGCAGTGGCGGTCCTGGATGCTTTGGGACACTGAGTGGAGATGACATGTCACCCTGGGTTACCTGATTATTGTTCCTGTTTGCATTGTTACCATGGATGCACAACTACAATCTATAGATGACTTGAGTGCTGGAGAAAACACTGAACATGATGCTTGAGGGATTTGTGACAAGGAGCACCTTTATTTTACTTTCTGGTTTCAGAAGAAGACTGTGTCAGACTGTTATGGTTGTCTGGTTCTGCATCAGCCTCTCGTCTCCCTGGATGCTGTAATGATCCGTGTGAATAGGTGCAGTATTTGTACTCAGTCCTGTTGGGTCATAATTACATTCTTGGCGGGGACAAAAGGCAGGCAGTGATCCTGTCGGATGTAATGGAGCTGAGCAGAGAGTGAAATATGACGGGTTACTAACCCGCTCTCGACCGGCTGCCGGCTGAAGATGTAAGGCAGCTCCTCTGCCGCTTCTCTGAGGTTTTGATAGCTAAAAGCGTATACAGACCCACAATAGCAGGGCTATAGCAGGCTTTCTTTTTGATGAAACCTGACTTGTTATTGGTTTGTGGTAGTCCATGTGATGAGTCCAGTCTAGAGTTGGTGCATTGTGGTCTTTGAACTGTTAGGTGGGCTGTTTGATGTCAGAAAGCTGCTTCTAGTGTTAAAATACAAGCTGGCTTACAGTAGAATCAAGATTCAACATCTTCAAAAAAGCATGGGATGGACTTTTTTTTTTTTTTAGATGACTTGAAGTTGACTACCAATGACCTCAGTGCTCTGTATTACCTGGAGGAACCTTTTAAATCTATTCCCTGGCACCGTGTGTGGTTGTAGCGTGCTTTCCTGCCGGAAGGCTGTGGGGATTAAACAGACTCGCCTATTCAAGAAGTGCTGTAGATGTGATGGCTTCAGTGACCACATCACCTGGCTAAAGTTAGACTGCCTCCAGAGAAGCACGTCATTCTCCAAACTGAGTCCAGGTATCACCAAGTTCAGGTTGTCCTTTAAGATAATAAGTCATTAAATCTCTGGAGTCAGCCAGATAGACAGATATCGGTTGACACGCCGACTGTTGGAGCCCTCATTGATGAATTCCTTTTTTTGTATTTGACCTAAATACGGTCAGGTCCTTGGTCTCAGCAGAGGAGAAAGGCAGACTTTGTTCACTGAACACTTTCTCAACAATCAGTCCTTTCGGAAAACTGGAACAAGGCTTCTGGAAACTGGAGCAGTGATGAAGGACACCCTTTTCTTCTTTTCCGGGGTCAGTAGCAGGACATTTAGACCTACGTTGCACCCTGTCACTCTTTTTAATATGTAAGTGTCAATCAGTGATTATTTTTGCATTCTGTTCATTGTTGTGAACGATGACATACTTTCAGTTCAGCTGGCCTTGATTTGGTTTTGTCTTGTATTAGTAATCTGTTCTCTGTAACAGGGATTAAAGGAACTGACTGATGTTTTTTCATTACTGATGTTTGGAACCGAGATTTATTTGAAGTGTCAGAATTGATATTGACCAGTTATGGAAAGCATTGAATTTTAAGTACAATTTTGAAAATGCTCCATTTTCTGCTGCTTTATGCTCCCACTCTTCTGCATTATTTGATAGCTTTAGTTACTAGTTTCTCTGCAGATTCAGATTTTTCAGTGTTGATAGGTTATTACTCCTGGTGTGTACTCAGTAAGATAGTCGTGGGTGGGATATATAGTGAGACCACAGACAGAGAAAGAACTGTGCATCAGAGTCAAGGTTTTGTATTTTTAAATTATTTTATCTGACACAAAAAACACTGAAACCTAAAATCCATCTGCCCCGATAATCGTCCAAACTGATAATCAGTCTGTTCTTAATTTTAGTATAAAAGATTAGTTATATTTAGGGGTGTCGTGATTCTCCAAATCCACTATTTGATTTGTCGTTTGATTTTAAGGTCACGATTCGATTTAAAAGATGTTTTTGCTTTTATTAGACTTTAATGCCCTGATGACTTTTATTTGCATTTTATTAAGGGGCACTTGAACTCACCGTGACCACCCTGTCAGTGCACATATCCTTTATGGTACGAAGAAATGTAGATATCAGAGTTAAGGACGTGCACCTGAATGCACCATGAACTCCCTCTGAGTGTGTTAAACTCCAACAGCAACAGAGAGAAGCAGACATAAATCTACAAAGATAGAAAATACCAAAACATGACAGAGATGGCCAGCATGGTTTTTTTTTATTTCTGCTGTGGAAATTGAAGGCTCATTTTGATCATTTTTTGATCTAAAACTGAAATCGTGACACCTCCAGTTTTATTGTTTGATAATGTTACCGAACACCTCACTGTGCTCGTGGGAAAAGACGCGCTCCTTCTTTAATCTGTCTGTTTCAGATCAAATAAAGCGATGACAGGCACTGGAGCTGTTGTCAAGGGCATCATGATGATAACCTTACCACCATGTTTCTTTACTGTTTGTGACATGTTGCAGGGTTTGGATCCTCTCCTTCTGTCTGTTTTCATGTCAGTGAATCCCCACACTGGGATCAGAGCAGCGCTGCCTGTCTGACTCTGTGTCAAACACCGACTCTTACCTGCGTCATGTTGCTCCCGTGGTGCTGCAGTGGTTTAGTGGTTACAGCTGTTGGCTCACAGCTTCAAGGTCCTGATGTTTTGCATTATGTTTCATGTGCCTTATGTGTTTGAGTAGTTGTTCATGTGGGTGTATATGTAAGTGTCAATCTGTCGTTCATGCAGGGTTTGCCACAGTTTATTACAGCAGAGGCAGGACGTCTCTTCTGAGATACAGTTCACCAAATTAGTTTTGAAATAGATGGTTACCATTGACCTTCACGGAGAAAAGAGCAGAGTTGCTGTTTCACTCAGCAAGGGTGACACACTCAAACATACTTACATATAAAGTGCCATTTAGTTACTAAACTGTCCGCCAGATGAGATGTATCAGGAAATGATCGATCATATCTTATATTTACTTCACTGTCAGTTGTGTCAGCGCGTTGCAGCAGCGGGAAAAGGAGAGTGTTCAAAGTTTGTCGTAACTGGTAGAAAAACTGTGGAGGTGAATGTCTCATACAACCCTGATTCCAAACTGGTGGAACATTGTGGTTCTTCTTACTTTGCTATAAGCATCACATTCATAATGAGTGTATATTTTCAAAGAGAAATAATGGAATCAGGGTTGAAGTTTGTTTTGTGTGTTTCTGTGAGAAAGTGAAACTCGCGGTGGTGCAGAGGTCACTGCAGAGTGACATCAGGGGTCGTTCTGTTTTTTCTCCAGATCATCAATTGTGAGTCAAATTGAGGATTTTCTTTTTTTTTATACAGTTCAGTAACTCTAATGTGCCTCAAAATGTTTTACGATCCGTACATCATATGCAGATCTGGATAAAGGGGACAAATCCTCTTTAACATTGTGAAACAGGGTGTTTTTTTGTTAACTCTCAGGGAACAAAACATGGATTTTGATGATAGAAATAATGAGTAGGTACAAAAAGACACTCTTGGCCTTTGACAGAGTTATGCGCTCTACTGAATGCCATTAATGTCTTCTTTCGTTCATGAAGCCATTTTTTAATCATTTCATCTCTAAAAGAAAAGAAAATATCTAACCCTTGAATCTTGGTTAGGTAATCACTTATAGCGTAGGCGGCTGCATATCCTATTCTGAATTGATTTTTGGCCTTTTTTTAATAGATTTGAATCATATATTACGTCACTCAGAACCTACAGTACACCCACAGCTGTAGTGAAATACAGCTGCAAGCGTCGGACACAAACCTGCTGCAATAGTTGTTACCATATTTTATCATACTAAGAACAATAACTGCTCCAAGACAGCGGCTGATACAAACCAAAAGAACCTTGTCAAAAAAGTGTCCCCTATATTCACTCTCACATGAAAATAGAAAAGAATCGGAGCGCTGACCTTAGCTGACTTTGGCTCTCTTTGTAAAGTGCTGGCTGAATAAAGAGCTGTCCAGTCATGTAGTTTGATGTCAAGCTGCTAAGGAACTGGCCATTGTCCAGAGGCAGGAGAGGAAGAGGAACATGGACAGATGGACGGGAGGGAGGACAGAGGATGGAAGGAAAACTGAGAGTAAGACAGTTACTTGAGAGAGACAAAAGACTGAGGGGATAAATAAGAGAGAATCATCTGTAGCAGAACACATTTTAATCTACAGCTTCATCTCCACCTTCTTATTTCAGGCACTTTCTCCTCTCCTGCATTCCCTCCTTCCTCTCTGTGCTATCTTTCTCCGTGTCCTCACTTCATGGACAGCAGGGGTTTATACATTTCCTCCGACTATGCTGAAGACATTTTTATTCTTTTTCAACTCAGGAGCTCAGCGAGTCCTTCAAATGCGTCACTGCTGTCGTGATGCCTCCACCTGCATAATTTGTAAAGCACTGAATGTAAAACGTAGTACTGAGGAAAAAAAGAGACATGGCAGCTGATGGGTTGAGAGATACTTGTGTTCTCTAATACAGATAATTCTGTAGATGTGTTTCTCGATTAACTTGTTAGTTGCTTGTGTCAGAAAATGGGGAAAAATGTTCATTAGTGTTTCTGAAAGCACAAGATGACGTCCTCCAATGTCCTGTTTTGTCCACAACACAAAGATATTCCATTTACTGTCACAGAGGAGGAAAGAAACCATAAAATGTTCACATTTAAGAAGCTGAAACGAGATTTTTTTTACTATTCTTTGTTGAAATTACTCAAAACGATCAATAATAATAATCATAAATTATCCAAAATGGTGTTGATTAGTTCATGCCAAGATCTACCCAATGGAGACAAAGACTTTGTATTACTTACAGAGCTGAAATTCATAATTCAGAAGCTGAGAAACATTTTGTTTTGTTGCCCATCAATCAGGTTGTCTTCTATAACATTATATATTATACTGTCTTTATTTTTCCATCCTGACATTATTAGAACATGTGGTGAGGTTGAGCTTCAGTGAGGAAGAGAGCATTAAATACATCAGGTTCAGACTGAACTGACCTCAGATGACTGGTCCTTAATAACCTTGTGCACTTTATGACACCTGCTCAGTGATAAAACAGCTGTCAGGATTCAAAGTCAGGTCTGAGGTCAGATCATGATGTACTCTACTTATTATATGATAAGGAGCAGGTAGACCACAAAGACTTTGATGGAAGCTTCTAAGTGAATTCATGTTCATCCATGTGGACAATGCACTGTTTAAAAATGCAAGTAAATAAGATAAAGACTGTTATTCCAAACTGCTCAGAAATTGAGAGAGCACAAAATTTCAGAAATAAATATCCAAGGCACTTAAGAAAGCACTTTGTGAAATGCCAAGCGCTGGTTTCAGCTCTTTCAGTGTTTAGAGGAGATGCCTTTCCTTGTCATTCATCATAATCAATAGATTATCTTGATGTTTTAGATTGCTGGTTGAATAAAACAATTTGAATACGTCAGACATTTTCTGTGAAGTTTTCCTCGTAAGTGACTTCACTTGCCTCGCTTTTCACTTGAATGTCAGAATGCAGGTGCAGAGTGTCTCTTATGTACCGTTATGCTGCCGTATGCTCATTTTAAAATGCAGTATTCATTATGAGAGTGTGTGTGGGACATACGATAGTGTAAAGAGGGCTCTCTGTATCTCATCCTGCAGATGTGACTGATTTTTGACGGTAATGTCTCCCTCATGTTTTCACTCTGCCATTTTCTTCAGTCCCCTTCTTTTATTACTCCATCTGGCTCTTTCTTGTTCACTCCACCTCCCCTCATCTTTTACCGCAGTAATAATAACAGATCTGATGTCACAGTTGCCATGGCAGCTCTCTGATGACTTGGCCGGGTGGTCTGGTGGTCTGGTGGCTGCACTTCAGACACAAAACAAATCAGAACTAAATGGAACAAAAAGTGTATTGTACTGACTATATTGGAATAGAATATGGTTAATTTGAATTGCATTGCAATTTAATTAAAATGAAATAACGGATGATTATATACCAGAATAGACACAAATGTAATTGATTAGAGCAGAAAGTACTATATGATGGATTTGGATCAAACTATATTCAAACTAGCCTACAGTAAAGAACAATATAATGCACATTTTATAAATAGAGTATGTGCACAGTAGAATTGTGGTGCTGTCACTTGCAATGATGATGGTACAGACTTAATAATGTTCCATTTATTTAATTGCAAACGTAATCAGCCATTAGATGAATCATCCTGTTTTTAAATTTAAACTCCTCTTTATGAAATATTCTCATGAGTCTTCACTGGTGAAAAAAGTCAGGAAAACAATCCCAGCAGGCTGATAATATGAATGATACTATCGTACATGTTGTTGAGTTTTGTACGAACATTATCCCAAATGTTTCCAACATTGTTCAAACCCATAAAAATGTGTAATTGTACTCAAGGTAACGGTGCATTTCATTTCGTCCCTGTTTGCTATAACTTTCAGGAAATGATGATGCAATTAGAATAAACTTAACCTCATCTGGGAGCATTTCTGCCTGAGTCACACAGCGGTGTTTGTGTAACAATGAAGGCTGCCATGATCCCACTCTGCTCACTGGGGTCGTCACGATTCTACATCGAAATTGGATGGAAATGAGCTTTCAGTTTCAATCATCGAAATCAAAAGCAGGCTTGACGATTCTACCAGTACATTTTTCTCCATCTCTGTCAATTTGCTCTGGTCATAGAAAGAGAAAAACAGCACGTCAGAGATGACTTATTGGTAACCTGCAGCTGCACTCATCATTTGTGCATGAAGACGATCAACTGACTGTTACCAGAGTGTCAGACATGTTGGATTTAGTTTATTTTTCAGAGTTCCTTTATTGATTTGTTTTTGTTAAGAGGGTTCACTCCAGACACTCGAGAAACCAAACTTTATAACGTACTGATTTCTATATTTAGTAGTTAATTGTTGAATCCCTGTTATTTTCTTTATATTTGGTGAATATTATTTGAACTTGTCTGACTCCAGCCTGCAAAAAGCCACCAGGATCAAGTCAAACTGTTCCTGTAAAAGTGCCCATATCTTCTAAAAGGAGAATTGTAAAATGTAAATGTCAGGACATAAAATCAATGATCTGTTGATTTTACAACTCCAGATGTGTGAGTCTAACGATGGCACAGCTGTCTGAAAAAAATGTTTAAATCAATTGAGACTCCACTTATTACTTCAAAGATTTGAGCTGCCAAAAAAAACAAGAGAGAAAATAAATCAGCTGTATTGGTTTACAGTTTGTTTTTTTTGTAAGGTGAACCAAACAGCGAATTTCAGACTTAGTTGGGTGGTTGCTGATTTGAAAAGACAAACGACATGAAGCAACAGACATCAGCATCTATTATTCAGTCATGTTGTGCTGGAGCAACACAGTCCGTGTGTTCGGGATCAACACAACAGTGTATTTACCATCTGTCACAGCAGGTTCACCCATACAACTACATCCTGTTAGTCACACACATGCACACACACTAATCTTCCTCTCTGTATGGAAACAACACATCCTGTATCTTTTGACCAAAACAGTTCCCACTTTGGACGAGACAGTTTTTATAATGGAGAGTGTGTGTTAAGCCGTTAAGCTGACCTCTTTGTTCTCAACTCCAGCACACTGTTAAAAGCTGCTGCTGGACCTACATTAAGCCGATTTAGGCCACCTATCTGGGTCTGGAACACATCAGGATGTAGCACAACTACGGGAACAAGGAAGCCCAGTGGTTTGCTGCGTCTGCTCTGTGGAAATAATATAATTGGCAACAATTTTGATAATGAATTGTTTTAAATAAATTAGTAAGAAAAAGTGCCAAGAATCATCACTTCTCAGATGTGAGGATTTGCTAACCGTTCAGTTTTTTTCAGATAAGATTAAAAGTTTAACATACTTGTGGTTGTTGAAGTTTTCTCTCGATTGTATGTACTGTATTACTATATTTTTACAAACTTAATGTTAGTCTTGATGTGACAGGTAAACCAAACCAAGGCTGTAAGCTGACAGCTCTGATTGATTAGCCTGCTTCGCCGGCTGGCCTGATGACAAATGTTGATTGTCGTCTGGCGGTGGTATTTGGTGCAGTAGGCCACTGGATGTAGAGCTGTTGCATAATTATTATTTTTAAACCACGCTGCTGCTGCTGCTGTTGCAGTTGTTGAGGTGTTAAATGGAAAGCTTGGAGAAAACAAAAGCTATTAATACCTATAAATGTCTCTGTGTGAAGTAAATCAATAAAAATATGATCTATATATGCTGATGAAGGTTCTCAGTCATCCAGGTCATCGTAAAGAGTTGTCTTGTAGGTAACTGGACGTGTTTCACATCTCATCCAAGAGGCTTCTTCAGTTTGCTGTGGGAGTGTCCTTACAGGGGCGGTATGGGTCGTTGACCCATCCAGCCTTCATGTTTGTTGCTAGGACCAGGTGAGCCCAGGTGTAAATGGTCGTTAAGCTGTCTGGGGAGGGAATCAGTGCTGCTTTGTCTTAGTCGTCCTCCGCTGTTCAAAGACGGTTGTTCCAGTGGATTCTTTCATTCCTCTTTCAGCCCATCTGTCTTCTCTGGACAAGATGTTCTCATTGTTGTCCTCAGAGGAATGATTTTTCTCCTCCAAATATAAGTGGACAGCGGAGTCTCGACCTGAGGAGTCGGACCTCCTGTGTTGTGCCATTCGTTTGATCTGTATAACATCGATTTTTCCTTCAGGCTTTGACTCTGCCAACAAAACTCCAGCAACACTTCTGTTGTGGAGACCAAACATATTTTGGCTTGTGGTCTTCGTTTGAGCGATCCGAAAACAAACTTAGATGAGTTTTTCATGTTGGATGTCCTCCGTGAGCAGCAGAGAAGTTTTTGTGGTGTAAGGCTGAAACTAATTGTTGCTAATGTTATTGATTAATCTGCCATTGATTTTGTTATAAATTGATTGATCACTTGGTCTAAAAAATGTCAGAAACTAGTAAATTGAGTACACTGTAATTTCCAAAAGCCCACATTGTCATCTAATATGCTTGTTTTGTCCAGCGAGTAATCCTCACCTCATGATATTCAGTTTACAATATGAGTATTAAAACAATTACTCAAGCATGAAATGTTGCTGATATTCTGTCAGTTGACTAATTGATTAATCAGCCAATTGTTGTGGGTTTAGATTGGAGTCCAGGACTTTGCTGCAGGTTGGATTATTGGCTGGTTGGTCGGCAGACTTGTTCAGGAGTTTCCTCACTGACAGGTCTAATTATAGTATTACTGGAGTCAATCAAGGGTCAGACAGAGGATATGGGACGATAGATTAGCATAAACACACGGACCATATAGGGCAGGTATTGTTTGTGTGTGTGTGTGTGTGTGTGTGTGTGTGTGTGTGTGTGTGTGTGTGTGTGTGTGTGTGTGTGTGTGTGTGTGTGTGTGTGTGTGTGTGCAACAGCATAAGTCACCTGAGCAGACACCACAGGTTATATCAGATATAGGTCACTGAGTATTTCTGTGAGAGTATCTGTATGTTCTGGGTTAGTTAAAGCAGGCCTCGGGGATAAAACTAGGCCTCCACTGCCACACACACACACACACACACACACACACACACACACACACACACACACACACACACACACACACTCTCCTGCTGAGTGTAGTTTTCCTATAAATACATTTTGAATTGATTCAGACTTTCTTCTCTCCTTCCAGGTGAAGGTGGTGTGGAGGCTGACGCTCCTGCCTCTTTTTCCCTCCGTCCTCTCTCGCTCTCTCTCCGGACTCTACTTCATCCTCCTCTTCCTCCCTCTCTCTCTTCCTCTCTCTCTGTCTTTCTCTGTGATGCCGGGCTGTGGGTGATTGTATGCCCGTGACCAGACTGAAGCTGGGGAAGCTAAAGGTGGTGCGGCGGCAGCTGCTGCAAAGGTACAGAACAACACATCACCGTCATCATCACTTCTGACATATTTCAGTCTATAAGCATACAGACTAATTTATCTCTAATGCCATTTCAAGGCATTGTGAACTAAAATAATAAATGACATAATGATTAACTTACATTATTGGTTGCTGTGGAAACTGTTGCAGTGACTATGGAGGTAGGTAGCAGTCAGTAGTTTTTTTTGTATGCACCTGAAGCCAAAAAGAAAAACCCAGCAGCAACATCTCTTTCCACACAAGGTCATGTTGTTTCATGATGATCTATAAACTTTTCTGTATAATCTTTTCGTGGAGAACAGCTTGTTCTGACTTCTGGAAGCCTGCTGAGACACAGTGCTTCTTTCTGTACAGAGACGATCTGAATGCATCGTCTAAAGAGGGATATTTTTTTATTTTGGTGATATCGGACTTAAAGGCCCTATTTGTGAGAAATGTCTTATTCCCAACTCGTTCAATACTGACGCTTGGCTGGGATGTTGGCTGACCCGTTCTACAATCCCAAAGCGTTTAATGTCAGAGATTCGGTTTGGATTTCTTTAGCACCTGCTAAAACTCTGAAGCTTCCTGATTGTTTTGCACGTCACAGATTAAAAAGCGTAAGGAGAGGTGAAAGATTTGATTAGAAGAGTTGCATCAGAGCTTTCTAAATTAAAAATTATTCAGTCTTTATTGCTCTACACCCGTCTCATCTCTCTCTAGGAAGCCTTATCGTTAAAATCTCTTTCACTCTGTTAAAATGTACCACATTTGAATCATTTTCTGCTTTTTCATTACGTGATAATGTTGTTGGTATAGGTTTCAGTTTAATCAGGTGAGTGTGTGAATGCTCCACTCATTAACTGATGTTTGCTTCATCGTTCAATCGACTGTACCAGGTATGAACACCAGCCGTTTGTCTCCTGCCTGGCTGGCCTCTACGGTTGCCAATGGAGACGATACCAAAGAGCGCGGGCGCAGCCGGGAGAGTGCTGCTGCAGCAAGGTAAACACACACACACACACACACACACACACACACACACATACACACACACACACACACACACACACACACACACACACACACACAGACACACACACACACACACACACACACACACACAAACACCACTCCATAAGCAGTAAGTTGAGTTTGGTTAGTTGCTGATCGTGCAGAGAGTATTGATTCCCAAGACAGTTTTTCTCCGTCCATCCTGCTGACTCCAACAGTCAGTTCCTGCTTTTCTCTGAAAAATATCAGCACATATATACTCCGTCAGCTCGTATCTAAATATACTGCTTCCATATGCACTTGTTCCTCTTTATCTGCCGGATTGTGTTGCATCAGGAAGTTTCTGTTTTCCCTCCATTTATGACTGTAAATCCTGCCAACGTGGGGAACATTATTCTTCACATTATATCTGTAATCATCTTAAATGCAGGCTCATTAAGCTTTATGCTTTGTTTATAAAGACCCAGAAACTTTTGATCAAAGTGCACTTTAAAGATTTAGTAGTTAATCAGTCATATAATGTGTGTTGATCCAGGTGGAGTGTGGCAGTTTTGGCCTCCTGATCCTCACTTTCTTCCTGAGTTTTTTGTTCCTGTATTTCTGGAGTGAAGCTCAGAACGACTACAATGACTTTGACTGGTGGGTAACACACAGCACATCCTGTGCCGTCATTCACAGCTGATTCATGGCATGAAGCGTCCTCTGTGTTTCAGCTGCTGACAGTGTTTCTTCTGCCTCTTCAGGTTCAACTTTGGGACTCTGGGGTTCTGGTTTCCCTGGTCTCTGGTCCTGTTGGTTGTTGCTGCTTCTCTCTTCACATACATCGCCCTACTACTGGTATGCAAGCTGTCGTCATTTCTGGCCTGTATAGCACGATATAATTTACAATCATGTCAATCAAAAAGAAGCAAAAAACAATCACATCTCTTGTATACTCGGAGGTCTGAATATGCACTCCATTGTTGTAACAGTCACTGTAGTGTTGTTAAACAAAACTCTTGACCTCACCGCTTCTGTTTGAACTACTGTACCAGGAGTACAACATTGTCAGGCAGCACCTGATGGCGCCCGACTTGACGTTTTTGGTTGGAGTGTCACTTTAGTCTTCTCCCTGAACAAGAGTGCTTTGAAAACAATGTGTTTGATTAGGGGCAAGTGCACAATAGCACCTCATCCTCTCAGCACTTTGCGTGACATTTTGGAGCTTGTCCACTTGCCTGAGTTGACAATTATCATGTTAACGCTTTTTATATAATTTGAAAAATTGGACACAGGGGAAGTAAGGGAGAAATCTGCATCAACAGAGTTTACTTCAGGCCTGCAAAGATAAAGATATCTGTAAAGTGTCCCACAAATGGTGGAAAATGTGAATCAGTGTTTCCCAAAACCCAAGATAATGTCCTTAAATCTTGTTTTGTCCATGACCAAAAGATGCTCAGTTTACTGACATATAGAGACGTAAAGAAACCAGAAACCTGAAGTCAGAATTTTGACTTGTTTTCTCTCAAAAGCTACTCAAACCAATTAATCAATTATCAGAATAGTTGGCTATCAATTGAACAATCGTTGCAGTTAAAGTTTACTCTCAGCTTAGACAGAAAAGTTACAAGGTTAGAAGGTAAATATATTGTCATTTTTAAAACACAGGGGTTCAAAAAAACAAAACCATATTCGAGTTCTTATTAGTTAACTTGTTGCAAAGAAGTAATTTCAAATAAGCAAATGCCTTAAATGTTCTTTGAAGAAACCTTATTTAGTATTTTTTAATAAATATCTAAACATTGTTCAGGTTCTGGCGCTGTGTCTGCTGTCTGAGGGTCAGCGGCTGTACCTCCACTGGAGCCACAAGGTGAACCACAACAGGACACAAACACAAACACTGCCACACAATTCTGTCTTTTTGTGCTTCCACTTGTTATAAGTTGTCATAAGTTGTGTTTTCACTTCTCTCTTGTGTTTTTTGTCAGACCGGCATCGTGGTGACGTTGGCGTTCTCCGTCACAGCCACGGCCATCCTGTCGGATCTCTGGAGCAAAGAATGGAAAACTCTCCTCCTCTCGCTGCAGGTTCGTCCACCCCGACAGACCAGGCAGTTAATCCTGGGACTATATTGTGTTTATAAAAGTCATCATTTCTGCTTTATGTTTGAGTGAAATGTTTGAGACTGTGCTTACTCTTTCACCGACCGCTTGTCTTTAGGTGACGGCACCTTTCCTCCATGTGGCTGCAGTCTCACTCATGGTGATTCTCGCCTGGCCGATAGCTTTGCACTTCTTTCGCATGAACAAGAGAGGTAAGCACGCTGACGAGTGTTTATCTTCATGATAAGATAAACAACTAGCAGTTCATATCACATGTGCATAATTGATGGGCCATCTTATTTGCAGGTCATATTAGCAGAAATGTTCATATTGGCAGGATGTTGATATTTTAATGCCAGTCTTTATTGGCATCGAGTTTCATCCTGAAGAACAACATAAACAGTTGGTATAGGCTAGAAAAAGAATTATTACTCTCCCTCGGAGATTATTTTACTGATCAATTTGATAATTAACCTTTTCCTCTGTCCAGACCCCTAACCAGCACTACCCAGGCCCTTTCTGTTATGGAGACACAGAGGAATAGGAATTTCGTTAAAAGCATAACCAATCTCTTAGACATAACTGCAGTAACTGAGCTGCCCCGCCCGCTGGGAATGAAGTTATTCTGACATCAAACATACCCCCTCAGCAGAGTGACGCACTTGTCTGGCATGAATTACACAGCTGTAGATCTCCCTGCCCTCCTGCTTTTGCTTCATGCACTTCCTCTTAACAGAAAATCAATGTCTCATTTTGCTCTCTTCTCTCTTCTTCTCTCTGATGGTTTCTACCTTCTTTCATTCACTCTGTTTTTCTTCTGGTCTCTTGATCATTCTGACGTCCTCTCTTACTCTCTCTGCCTCTGTTGCTGCTGTCTGTTTCTTTTTTCTATTCTCTCGCGGTCACTGTGTCTGGCTACTGTTGCCTCTCCGCTGAATGGCTTTGACCTCTATGTCTCTCTTTGCCTTTCTTCTCTCTTTGGTCTCCATGGGTACTGTCCCTGGTTGCCATGGTGATTCAGTGGGTAAAGTGATGCTGAGTCATGGTGGGGGTCTCTCCTGGCAGCAGATAAGGGGAGCGAGACTTGCCAAAGCACAGGATTTAATGTAACTCTTGGTGTGTCAGGGAGGAGTTGATGGATTAGTTTTGTACTTTTTGTTTTTTTTACACCATCATATCACTGTTGGGGCAGAGAATAATTAAACAAGCTTTCAAAAATCATACCAATACCAGTCGTTTTGTTCAAGAGCTTGCTCTGACCTCCCAGTAAGCTTTGCCTCCTAACCAGACAGCCGTCACTCTACTTGTTTCCCATATGGCTGCGTTTCAGCACCAGACCCCCATGGTGATCCTATCAGGAGCGATTTACAGTATTTAATCCTGATTAAGTCACATTCTGACAAGTGGTGGTCTGCATTTGTAGGCCAGGACCACAAGTGTGTTGTTAGTGGACTTTTAGAGGAGTGGTTCCCAAACTTTTCTTAATATCAGCTACCTAACCTTCAGTATAAGATGCTTAGTGGTTTACCAATTTATCAACATTTTGTTAGATTGAGGGAAACACGATTTTTAAGTTTTATTTACGCACAATAGATGAACAATGATATACATTTTGCTTTATCCTCTTGCAGCCACTACGAAATTTGTATTCATCAGCAATAAGAATTAGTAAGTCCTGGATTAAGGAGGAAAGCCAACATCTTGTATTAGAATCAAAACAAAGTATTTGAATAAATGCTCATCTCTGTATCTTTGTGTTGTTGTGTTGTCTTCAGTGCGACAGGTGGCTGTCCTGGGTCTGTACCTGTCCGTGCTGTTCACTCTCTACCTGGTTCCTCTGGGGATGTACTCACCCTGCATCAAAGAGGCAGGAACACTGGGACCTGCCCCGAAACTCATCGGACACAGAGGAGCCCCCATGGTAAGACTGGAACTGGTTATGAAGATATTTCAGTCATCAACTTCACTGCTGAGACCTGGTGATGCTGACAGTGTTTGTGTGTGTGTCTGTAGCTGGCTCCAGAGAATACTGTGATGTCGTTTGAGAAGGCAGTGGAAGCCGGAGGAGAAGGACTGGAGACCGACGTTACCATCAGGTATTAACAACTCTTACCTGTCTGTGTATAACATGTAGTCTTGTCACAATAAATACAAATGAACAAAAGTGTCTACGCTTTTTGAGGACCCGGCATAACTGGAAGCATGGCAAGATGGATTCTTGCGGGATCGTGTGTACCCAGCAGCCTCTCAAGGGAGTAGTTAGCCTCTAATGCTAAGCAACTCCCCATTTATATTCCTCATTTTGGTTTGAAACAATGAAAACTCCACAAGGTTCCAGGGGTTTGTCCAGTGCATTGCCCATTTATACCACAGCCACTCACATCAAAATGTCATGATTTTGATAATACTGCTATTTAGTTTACTTAACTTTAATATAACTTTTTTGTTTGAAAGATCATGACATAAATTTCATGGCCTCTTTGAACAGCATGCATTTGAACAGCTAATAGCAGGAGAAGGCTTCTGGAGTACAGTCAAGATTACAGAAGTTTAAAACTTCATTATTGACATTGGTTTGGCCTTTGGCAGTGAGTGACACTTGGTGAGCAGCTGCTTTCTGCTGTTATCGAAGAAAGCGATAAAATGCAGTTGTTTCAAGGGGACCCAATTATATTTCACCAAAAGTGAAATTTTCAAATCATTAAGCATTTGATAACATGAAGGATCAGAAGATGTTCAGTCAACTGTGAAGTGATGCTGAGTCTGTGCCTTGATGCTAATTGTACAGATCAGATGCTAGCGTGCTACCCTCAGCGCTAAGGTGATTACTGCCATGCTAATCCAGTTAGCTGTTAGCCCTCTCATTAGCCCACGGCTGGTGGGTGAGCACGCTCATTCACAGCCTGAAAACAGGGGGATTAGCTACATGGCATGACTCAGCGTTAGCGGGTTAGCTTTAATCCCATGCAGCTAGTGACCCCAGTGAGCCTGGTGGTTCTGGTAGGATGTGTAGAACTGAGGTGCGTGTGGTCTGCATGAATGATTGTGGCTGCTGGGCACTTCCTGTGTAATTAAACTGCCAAGGGTTTTGTGAGGCAATTTATTGCTCCGTGTGGGTGTTTGTTTTTATGGGCATATACATAACTGATATCTATCATGTGATTAATTAAGATGATGGGCTGATCTCACTGAGATCGCTGGTGTGACTTAACTTGATCACACCAGCAGAGATCTGAGCAGAGATTTGGAGAATGAAATGCTCCTCCTCCCCTCATTTCCTCTCATTCACATTCACTTATCACGACTTAACTCTCATTTTTGTGTCCTGCACTTGCTCACATCGCAAACATCCTGATTCCTCATGCTGACGCCTTTTTAATATTCCGTCTCTCTCTCTTTAGCTATGACGGTGTTCCCTTCCTGATGCATGACTCCACTCTGAGGAGAACCACTAATGTCGCAGAGGTTTTTCCAAATCGAACACACCTCGATGCCTCCATGTTCACCTGGGCAGAGCTGCAGCAGCTGAACGCTGGCGACTGGTTCTTATCGGTGAGGCTAACACACGCACGTACTCAAAAAATGCAATATCATTTCATCACTGAAGTGTGAAATTCAAACTGGAGGCAGAAAGACAGAAACTGTAACCTAAAGACTTGAAAACATGAAAACATTTAAGCTACTGTATCTTGAAGTCTGTCATGTTTTATTTCTTCTCAACACAAGTACAATATTGTTGCTTGATGAAAACACAAATCAAAATGTAGATCTGCCGTACCTTTTAGGAAACTGACCACATTTGAGTCCACATTTATAATGTCTTCACATAAATAATATGAATGCTATCTGTGCTGTTGGGATTATGCTGAAGTGCAAAGAATTAATTAGAAATAGAGCACTGATGCAGCTACAATAACAATGTCACTGACCATCTGTGCACAGTAAAGGTCATTACTCTTCTTTTAAAATAAATAGTAAATGTTTCCTGGAAAATAGCCCGACTAAACAGTTATGGTAAACAGTTTAATCATAATGTTTCTAACTCCAAACACTGCCGGACATCGGTCCAATTTTTATTGTATTTTTCTATTAATGATTTGTTTTTTTAATCTGATTTTCTGCTGTTTGGCATGGATTACTCAGCTGTAGATCTTCCTGCTTTCCCTCTTCCTCTCTCAGCACTTCCTCTTAACAGAAAATCAATGTCTCATTTCTCTGCTTGAGTTTCCTCTCTTGTCTTTGTTTCTCTGACGCTCTCTGTCTTCTTCTTTCATTCTCTCCCTCTTTTTGTTTTGTTTATAAATATTTTAAATATCCACTGCTAAATCTGGAGTTTCCCCTATGAATGACTGAACACACGGTCTCTTACAGAGGGATCCATTTGGTACCGTGTCATCCCTGTCAGAGGCAGAATGCTCCCAGGCCCAGAACCAGTCTGTTCCCTCACTAGCCCAGTTCCTGGAGGTAGCGGCTCGAAGTGGCGGGCTAGTGCTTTTTGACCTGCGCAGGCCACCATACGGCCATCCCTACAGTCAGTCATACATCAACATCACTCTGCAGGTGGTGCAAGCCCACATCAACTCCTCACAGGTAAGTGTACCAGGTGGATGGACAGTTTAGTTCCAAACAGTCCTTTAAAATTGAGTGTCTGCTGATCCAAACTGACATTACATAGCTGACATTACATAGCAGCATAATATGAAATGTTTTATGGGATATTTTATTTTAATTTGAACAAAAAACAAAGAATTTCCGTGTCCTACCTGTATGAATACAATTTGAGCCCACGTACTCTAGACAAGCTGCCATGTTCACACGTATTGTTTTCTATTTTAAGACCATATATGATCTTTTCAAGAGGAACTCAAATGCCAAAGATGATTTGAGGGGAATCAAATTTCAATGGCACTGTTACGCCTTTTCTGGCCACACTTAAAGTGATTACCAGTAATTTAATTTGGGAATCAGTTAAAGACCCGCTGACGTGTCGGAGCAGAGCTATTCATCAGTTGTTCATATCTTCTCTAAATTAAAGCAAACCTGGATTTGGGCCCTCATTCAGCAGTATCGAGTACATTTTAGAAATGAATTTGTATCATGGCCAGTTTTGATTAAAGATGTATGTGGGACCATTTTTCTCAAAATTCTAAATTCCAGAGGGGTCTTTATATTGAATTATTGACTTATGTGAATGAAAGTTTAATTGGAAGTTCTGACTACTGAAATTGAAGCGATGGGATCTGCTGGAGAGAAGACTCCTCACTCTGTTGGAGTTTTTTGAATTACAGAGACACTTTGTGGATGGTCTTCCCTCACAAAAGATCTTTGGAGCAGACAAATCTGACAACAGCCAAGTTTCAGTTTACACTGGAATTAACTTTAATATGACCTGCAACTGCTGACAAAATGACACATTTTCTTTGCTAATGAGAACAAGAGCTAGAGTCAGGGTTTTGTAAATACATGTACATGGACACCATAGTTCACCATTAATCACACCACTGGACACAAAGCTTCACTATTCTGCAACACCTGGTTGCAGAGGTGGCAAAAAACAATAGAGAACATAAGAATCTGAATTTTAATGTGCCTAAATGAGCTACAAAACCGATCCTTATGACTTGATGGAGACGTCTTCTGATATTGTTGCCAGTGGTGACAAAGTATTTTGTGCATTTGTTGATGTGTGTTTGTGTATGTTTATGTGTATATTGTGCTTATATGTGTGTGTTTTTTTTTATGTGTGTAGGTGCTGTGGCTGCCATCTGAGGACAGGGAGCTGGTCCAGGCTGTAGACCCAAAACTGCAGCAGACATCTGGAGAAAAGGCCTCGATTAAGGAACTGACAGACGGCCACATCACCAGACTGAACCTTCACTACAGCACCATGTCACAGCAGCAGATCAGGTAAACACACACACACACACACATGCACAGTCATTTAGAAAAGACGATTTATGCAGCTTTATGCAGTTTTTAGTGAACACATTTTAACTTCAAGGATCATTCTTATTGACAGATTTTCACCAGATTTATCACTTTGTTTCTGTGCTGCAAGAAGACAATAATCACCTCACGCAATTCAAAGGGTATTTTATAAAAGCTAATTTAAATGTGGATATTTGCATCTCTAAACCAAAGCCTGATACATTCAGATTAACAGAAAAAAAAAAGATTGCCCCTTAATATAAACATGCAGTACATTCAGAACACAGTTATGAAATCATTTCCATCCACCTAATGAAACAGCCTGGTCTGTACTTTCTGTCTGTGCGTGTGAAGTTATGTAACTCAAGGTACAGATGGCCACCGAGTCCTCAGTGTCATTTTGGTGCTTGTAGAACAGCCTCAGGGAAGTGAGAGGAGGGAGGGAGTTCAAGGGCAGGTGGGCGAGAAGTTCATGGCGGGAGTCGGGAGAGAACAAGAGGAGAGACTGAGGAGCAGAAGAAAACAAAACTTAGGAGGAATTGCTTCCGTAACGGGCTGGAGTGATAGGAATGAGGGGAGCGCTGCAGGAGGTACAGACGGGCTGGAGAGGAGGTGGTTTAGCGGAGAAGAGGGTGAGAAGTTGTGGAAGAGAAACGAGTGGGACGTACTTGTGCATAAACAGAAGCTGTGGGAGAACAATGTGGAAAGAACAGGGCTTGAAAGATGGTTGAGTGACTCACACAGTGATGGTTTTTAACAGATCTCACACAGTCCACTGAAATAGTTTCCTCATGCTGCTGCTGATTCATTGCTACTGTAATATCTCATTGAAACATGGAAATAACAGCTTTGATTGCACCGTATGTGTCACTGCCCAGAGAGGCCCGGTCGGATGAGTCATATTGGAACATTGTGCGGTAAAATTGTGGTAAAAGTTGCTCATTAGACTTTGTTTGTGTGATTACTGTAATCAGTGGGTAGTCAAAGTTTATACAGTTATTTTACCGTTAATCTGCAGAGTCATCTGATGATTAGAAGGGAAGAAAATATCTGCTCTGTCTCTAATGGACAAGCTTGAATATATCAAAACTAGGGCTGGGTATGATTCAAGACTTTCACATCAACAGCACAGGTAACGATACACAATATAATACACGATATACAATTAAGTTCATGCAGTATATATTTAATATATGATCTTTCTATCCGTCGTGCCTAATTAAAAACATGTATTGTTATTATTTTTTAAGGTTTCTTTGCCGTACTGTACCTGTATAATTTTTCGAGAGACCACAATGACTGAGAGGGAGCCGATGTTACATGTTCATATCCATAACTTTTTATTGCAGCAGCAGAAAATAATTCATTAAACATTAAAGAGGAGAAGAAAATACAGAAGCTGCAGCATTTCGGTCGATTTCAGTGCAAATCAGTGTTTTTTTATGTTGCTCACTGCTTTGTTCCGCTGTCTAGAAAAGCTTACTGCCCCTTTTAAATGGTGTTAAGAGTTTAGATAACATTCAGGGTGAGTTATGCAGTTGAAGAGAGTATTTAAGTGCTGATAAAGTGCGACGCTGGTACTTCAGACCTTTTCAACAACTATTTAATAAGACACAAGTGCACCGTTTGAACTGACCCTTAGTTTGATGTCGCAACCAGAAATAATAATGAGATTATACAACTCTCGGAGATTATACAACTCAAGGTTGTATAACCTGGCAAAGATTTTGTCTCAGCTCTGATCGTTCTCATAATAGAAAACCCTCTCTCTCTCTCTCTCCTCTCTCTCTCTCTCTCTCTCTCTCTCTCTCTCTCGGTCTGTTTATCTCAGCAGATGATCATTAGACTTTCAAAGGACACTTTCATCCCAACAGGCAGTCAGGGACAGTGTGTTTGTGTGTGTGTTGTGTGTGTGTGTGTGCGTGTGTGCGTGTGTGTGTGTGTCACTCTCTTCCTCGTTCCCTCTCTCCATCATTTCATTCCTCTCTAATTCAAACCCTCCCGCCCTCCTGTAACCATCAGCCATCTTGCAGTTTGTCTTCCTTCCTTCCCTCCACCTCCTACTCCTCCGATCTCTCCTTTCTCTAAAGTCCAATCAAATCAAACTTGCTGGCATGAAAGTTGTTAGATTATAGCCAATGTTAATTTACATCCTCTTGGAGGAGAATTCTGTGTTTTGTCTTTGGCTATAGTAAGAGTAAACATACAAGATGTGGTCGCCAGATGTGGACATTTGCGCGTATGACGATCTTTTCGGTTGGTATATTTTGTGCGCCTTATTGAGGAAGTGGAGCTCTTTCCACCCCACCCTGTTTATACTCAGTATTAAAACAGGATCTGTATCTCGACATATTATTCCTGATAATAAATGATCTGATCTTGCCTGCATGTACACTTGGTACTTTAATACATTCTCATTATCCTCATAGAAAATTGCATCTGTGTCCACCAGAGCGAATCCTGGCCATGATTAATTTGAGTTCTTATGAGTCAGGAGAAACTTTATAAACTTTGTGAAATGCTGTGTACCACAAATGACATTCAGCAATTATAAAACATTAAGTTATTAATGTACCTGTCAGTTTGTCCTGGTGTGCTGCAGTCTGCCTTGATATCAGCAGATCAGCTGGACTTGTTACACACACAGTTATTAATCACTAATGACTAACGCACTTTTGGCGCTGTCATGGCACAGAATAAATATATAATTCTTAACTGGAGGCTTATTACTCTCTGCCTTTTTGTTTGCTCGCTGTCTAGAGTTGAACGTCCAGGTGTACAAGCTGTAAATGGTGTCTGTGGTCAGAACGCCTCTATATCATCCATGTTGTCATCACCTTATTTCCATCTTTTGTGTTGACATGCAGGGCTGTTTGTGCGTTATAGGACAATTAAGTTTTGGGCTCAGTTGTTTTTTTTTGGGTAATCTCCGTCTAAAACAGTTATGTGTTTTCTTTCTGTTGTGTATAGATTTATTGGTGAGTGAGTTTACAGGTGACGAAGGGGACTAAATGTTTCCCTTACTGGATTATTTAAACAACATAGTGTTTTACTTTCTCCCTTCCTCTGTCTCTACAGGAAGTACCAGTCAGAGAACATCAGTACGAACCTGTACGTGATCAGCCAGCCGTGGCTCTACACTCTGGCCTGGTGTGCTGGAGCTCAGTCCGTAACCACCAACTCCATCCACATCCTGTCCAACATCGACAAGCCGCTCTTCCTCATGGTGAGCAGATCCAACTCTGATTATCAGATGGAAATGAAGGTCCTGTCATAATTGTCAGCAGAAATTAGGTCTGCGCGATATGAGGAAAAGCTGCGATGTGCGATAACACTGTTCAATATTGCGATGACGATATTACTTGTGATAAATAAACAAATATTGAAGTTTGCATATTATTAACTATACAGTTAATGATGGCTAACATTAGTTTTGAATTGTTGGTGTAGGTCTTTATGGTTGTATTGCAGCTGGTGATGGATGTTGGTTGTGTTTCCTCAAGAAGTTGCAACAACTGCTCGGCATGTTTTACACAGTACCTGTGTTTGTAACACGTCGTCTCTCCTGAATCCAAAATAAATCCATATAGCAGAAGTGCTGTTTCTTTTCACCACAAGCTCTTCGTCGGTCTCTCTCAGCCATCATAACCTGGCAACCACCACCAAACTGATGTCGATTTATTTTGTCAGAGTAGTTAACGGCTAGCTGGGGCTTCATCTGATTGGCCCTTGTATCCAGGGCTCCGTCTGATAGGCTAAATGTTGGCATGCTCCAGTTGCATGCATGGCGCAAGTAAACAAAATTATTTCTCTTATTCATCGCGTCTTCATCGATTTATCGGACAGCCCTAGCAGAAATGGACATTTTTGGAAACAATGACACAGACACACGTTTATCAGTCTTCGTAGCATAAATGGCAAATGTGAACTCAGAGTATATTTCATGATATTGGAGTATTTGAGTTTGTGCGGTGATGGAATGGATGTTATATTGTTTGACGTTACATTTAGAAAGGCAAAATGGACATTGACAATACAATGATGGAAAGGAAAGAACAATGAAGCTGCTCACAATGTTTTGTCGACAAGTTGTCTAAAGAAGATTCTGTGAAGAGCAGTCGCACTCCTCTACATCGTTCAGGGTTTTTTCAATGTAGATATTTAAAAAACAAGCAAAAAAACAAATATACCTGTGTACATGTGGAACAGGCCGTACAGCTACCTCTACTTTGTGAATTACTCTGAGACACACCCCTGACTTGGCAACATAGGAGCTGTTTTTGGCCTCAGGATGTTTGTCAGCATGTCTCCAGACATGTGCTGTTATATTTTAGACATTTTGAATTTACTGTTATCCACTTTGACTTGCGGCGTGTAGGAGGTTCCGTATCAGTCTGAAAATCTCTTCAGCAGGTGTCGTGGGTGTTTAAAGATCGAGTCTGCGACCTTCTGGTTACACAACCTTTCTCTCTCACCACCTACACGTCTGCGTGAAAGAAGTTTGATTATATTTTTAATACGAGTGTTCAAGTCCAAGCCCAATTCTTTGATGTCACTTAATGAAATGATGATATTCATGTTCACACTCTTCTGTCTTCTGTTCCAACAAATCTGTAGAGCTCTTTGATCAGCAAATGTAATCAACTCCTGTTATCTCCGCCTCTCTCCAGACTCCAGAGGAATACAGTTTGATGTGGATTCTGACTGATGCTGTGTCTGCCTTCCTCATCATTGCAGTTTTCATATTCCACTGGTGAGTAGACACACACACACACACACACGCTGCTCTTGTAATTATTCTCCTTTGGTAATGATAACGTCTGGTGTTGGGGTGGCGAAGCTGTGCAGGACTGAGTCATCCTGGCTGCTGATTAGGTTTTATTCATATTTAGTGTGAGATGTCAGTCTACAGATCGACTGACGGCGAAGTCCAGTTCTTATTGTGTATTTGTGCAGAGGATGAAATCCAGCTGGAGTGTGAAATGTTTCTTTATATAACGTTATTGTTGTTGCATAGTTGTGTGCTTTACTGATAAATAAAACCAGCTGTCCCTTTTCATAATATCAGTTTAATCAACGGATTATTGTGACTGTTCCTCTGTGAATGAAACGCAGACAGCGATGGGCTGAAGGAACCTTTTAGATCCTTGAGAAGTGGTTCCCTCGACCAGAAGTTTGGGGTATTTTGGGTTGAGCTCAAGATTAAAGACTTCAGTTTTTTAAAAGAGAGAGAGGAGACAACTCAAAAATGCTAAGATGCTGATTTATTTTTCAACCTGCAACTTATTTACTCATTTAAGTAGTTATGCAAGCTTAACTGCAGAGATGATTTACCACTTCTCCCCCAAAGCTTTTTAATTGTGGGAGCTGTGTGACACTCAAACCACACACAGCAGTCGCTCAGGGTCCCTGGGATTAGAGGCTTTTTGTGTGTTAGCAAAAAGTGTTTTTCTATTTTTCTTTACACAGTTTTTTCTCCAATGCTCGAATGCATTTCAGGAAGAGATTGTCTAATCATGTGCACTGTTAAATGATTATCATATCTTGCCTCCATGGTGGCTGGTTTTTCTACCCACCTTCAGTCTGTTAGGAACAGCTATACAAAGTTTTGCTCTCTGACTTGATGTTTTTGAGCATAACGAGGTCCTCAGACTGAAGTTATGGACAGCGTGAGAGTGTGAATGTCAGAGAGGGTCATCGCCTCCTCTGGGCCAGATGAGGCGCTTCACCACAAAGGGCATCTGTGGTTTTATTTTCACTTCAGGTGTCGTTCAGCATAATTTCTTTCATCATCAGTCCCTCTCTTCTCCTTTTAGTCCTGGGCTTTATCAGCATTCACCTGGACCCCCTCACACACACTTATACATGCATGGTGTACACATCAAAGCAGTGTGTGTTCGTGTGACTGTTTCAAAGCACTCTGGTACACCTAGAAACACACCTGGTTGTCCTCTGCTGCTCTGATCTTTCTGTCTGGTGCGTGTGTGTGTGTGTGTGTGTGTGTGTGTGTGTGTGTGTGTGTGTGTGTGTCTCAGGTGGAGAGAGAGAGGCCTGCCCTTCTGGTCCGGCAGCCGTCAGACTCATGAGAACGGA
This sequence comes from Diplodus puntazzo, assembly GCA_963678695.2. Lineage (NCBI taxonomy): Eukaryota > Metazoa > Chordata > Actinopteri > Spariformes > Sparidae > Diplodus > Diplodus puntazzo. Next base: position 2,758,947 of record OZ023162.1, on the reverse strand, counting down.
CCGTACAGCAAGTTCAGGACGGGTACGAGAACATTTTCTTCTCTTCACGCTGTGTCGAGGCTCCTGTTTCATTTCCACTACATTTAGTGCTCGTATCCATCCTGTTAGATATTAGCTGTGTTGACTCTGGTGAGCGTAGGAACGACAAAAGTCATGTTAACTATTAGAGGAAAGGCCGCTGTCACGAACAAGACAAAGTACCAAAATGTGAAGGATCCTTTTTAGTTCTATTTAACAATGTTCCTGAAAAAAATTAGAAAATGGAAACGAGAATAAAAAGTCTAAAAACTGAATAATGTAACTTATCTCTGCATTTAAAACATTTTGTTTACAATCAACAAATGTAACGATTTAATGTAGATGTAATATATCTGGACTCACAGAGAAAGTCTTGGCCAGATTGTTGTTGGAATACTCCGATATTTTAGAAAATATATTTGTTTTGTTGACTTCTCTTAGTGTGAGTATCCAAATCAAATACATCCCTGCTGATCAGCACAGAGTTAGGATGTGGTTAAATGGAGTTACTGGTCTTCATTAAAAGAGGAAAAACACTTTTCAACAGGGTTGAAGTGTTTGATCTCATCATCAACAAATCTCAGAATCACTTTGTTCACTTGTGAAATTGTGTGAAGCTGGAAACTTCATGTTGAAGACAATTCTTTGTAAAATAGTTGCTAATACAGGTCTCTTAGCGAACCCTAACCCACACAGATATGTAGTTGATATCGATCCTAACAAACATTCCTTAAATGTCACAGTATTCATTAATATGTTGCTGGCTCCACATTATTTCATGTTTACCGTCTTTGCATGCAGTGACATCCTGCTGGTTGTGTTGTGTGTGTCAGACTCTTCAGACGTCATCTGTGTTCGTTGGAGCCCCGTCCACTCTGAACCCCCTGCTGGATCCCTCGTCTCCCTGCCCTTGGTCTTCAACCCATGACCCCCTGCATGTCAGCCCTGCATGTCAGTCCCTCAGGAACCTTGTATGAACCCTGAACCCTGTGTGAACTGAACACCCTTCTGTGTTCCCTGTAGAAAACTAGCATTAACTCTCTGTAAAGCGTTTAGACAGCGTGAAGCGCTTTCTGTGATTGAAATAACTGGGGGGGATTAAGCTTCACTTGGCAAGAAACAGCAAAACAATTTTCAGAATGTGAAAAATAAAGAGGTCATGTACTGATGCGTGATATATGCATCTTAAAATCACAGAAATAATATCCTAAATCTAGAGATGGACATCTCAAAGCTCCAGAATCACCTGCGCTCTTTATCTCAACACAGTAGCTATAATCAGAGAAAATAAGGTTTAGTCAGTGTAGTAACATCTTATCTGTAAAGCATTGACTGTATATAAAGATGAACAACATGACAGTGAAGCCAAGACATCTTGATCGCCCTCTGGTGGCTGGCTGCTGTATAGGTTATAAACCTCTCCATGTTAGCAGAGAGGACATGGGCCAAACTAATGCTGCAATCTATGACTCATACTATCAATTTTTTATATTTAATTTACACTTTGTAATTCACAAAAGTGGTGTTCATCTGTGAAGTTTATCTTGCTGAACAAAAAGTGCGAGTATCATGAATTTGTGTGTGCCAAACATCCCGAAACCACTCGTATGACGTCCGATATGTAAAGACTTGAAATAAGTCCTCATTACTACATACGTGTCCCTGCATCAGGCACCAAACTCCATGTTATTAATCTCATCTTTGCATTTCTAGATGCATGGCTTTTTCCCAGTGTTAATGTGTATTTTCCCTTATATTACCCGCAATGCTTCTTATCAGGTGGAGGACTAAACTCTAAACTGTTTGACCTTTGCCTCTGGTTTTGCAGAGCTGAGTGATGTGTGGTCCATCTCCAGCGTCAACGTCCGGCCTGACCTACGGAGCACGCCCAGTTCACCCAGTAACCCTCACCTGCCCACCATCACGGAGGAGTGACTGGGAGAGACACAGAGAGAGATGAAGAAAGAGAGTGGCAAGATAGAGAGGTACAGATAATGAGAGATGGAAAAAAACGTACATAAGAGAGAGAGAGAGAGAGAGAAAAGCTCAGAGGAACCCAGAAATGTGTCAATCATTCATGCAAAATAACCAAATCAGTTTTTGTCTTTTGCTGACATTGTGTGTCACTCATACCGAGAAGCAGATTGAGAAAATATCTTGAAACTGAAGAAAAAAAATAATGAATTCTCCCAATAAGAGATGAAGAAAGGAGCAGATTTTGGGAAATATATAAGAATCAGGACGAAGTGACCAAAGTGAGGTAAAGTCAGAGACAACACACTCTCTCTTCTTTCTCCACTTCCTCTCTCATCCTCTCAGTCTGTGGGCTGAGTGCCTGCAGAAACTGAACCGCTGAACCAAACCTCCTTCACTGATCTGCCATCAGGGACGGAGCTGAGAGACTCTGGAAACGAGCCCAGGACCGTCAGTGTTCATTTTCATACTGCTATTTCATAGATGCCGTACTGCCTCGGGCAGTGAGAACAGTTACACGCTGGCCAAGAGGCTGATATGTTCGAGAACATGTTCATCATTCAACTCCACCAGCTGAGCTCAACGACACAAGACGTTAACGAAATGAAACCTCACAGAAGAAACAAGGAACGAATGAACATATACTTTCTACTTTCACTCTTTCCGCCTCATGTTTCTAGTCGATAAAAACCAAAAGAGTGAAGGTGAAGCTCTGAGTGAAAACTGATGGTGATGAAAAGACATCTGGACGCTGCTAACAATGGACTTTGATCATCTTCTGTAGGAGCTTTACTTTTTCATTTTCAGCTGTACAGATATCAGGTGCATTAGACCAAACCTTAAACCATGTCTTAAGATTTAATCTCTGTGAGTTGTTGGGTGTGTCGTGTGAACTGTAGGACTGACAGACTGAATGTAAACCTGAGGTTTGAGAAAGAATTGTTAGTTACTATTTATGTTTTGTACTAAAGTGAATGTATTATCATGTGGAGCCATGTTTCTCAAAAGTATATGAGGAATGTTTAGGCCAGGAATCCGTTTGGCTACAGGTTTGTGCCAAATGTTGGTGTCAGCTGCTCGGAATAAAGATAAAGATGCTTTTGAGAAACCAGAGGCGACGATTACAGCTTCTGCTTTCTCCTCATATACGCACACAGTGCTTTCTGCAAGAATGACTTAATAGTCCGTCTGTGCAATGTTGTTCTGACTGAAACTGATTTTAGATCTGAAATCCGGAGTGTCTTGTCTCGACTTTTCAGGTGTGAAATCGAGGTTAGAGGCCTCGGGTTTCTGAGGGCGCTGGTGTTGGAGATGAAGCAGGACGAGCTGCAGTAAGTGCCATTAAAAACAAAAAAAGACTATAGTTTTCTTGTCAGTGTTTAGAATTACAAAAATGTATCCATCCAGTAAAGTAAACATGCAGGAATTAATTTATAAAATATTGAAATAGTTTCCGACAAATCGTCAATGAATAAATCCAACATGGTTGCCAGTGGGCTGCTCATTACATTTGACCTGCAGACTGAATCCATGTGCACATGATTTTACTCAACCAGCCTTTCATTTAAGATTTTATCTCCCATTCTGAGTCATCCTGAGCTGTAGTCTTAATACTGAACTGTTAAAGTTTAGGACTTGTGTGTCCTGTTTCACGCTGGACTCACACCGGCCTGGTTGAGGTCTGACTGACTCAGGTGGATGTTTGAAGACAGATGAATGTTTGGCTGCTATCAGAAGTTTCTGGATTATTTATTTTGTCTTAAAAAAAACTTCAGTGCAACACGAGACCTCTGAATGAGACTGTGGTCAGTGCAGTGAGGTCAGAATGAAACATTGCTTATAGGACTGAAGTCATTGCAGAATCACACGACTGTCTAAGACTGCAAATGCAACAAAGCAACTTAATGTACTGTACTGTATTGTAATATGAATAAGTGGCTAGCACTTTCTTTAATTGTATTTGTGTTCCTGTTGAGAATATAGTAGCTGATCTGTCGGGTAGGACAAGCAGTAAAGCTTTATCAATCGCTGCACAAACAGCCATATTTATTCTATTGAATATGATGTTTCTCACTGTAGGGCCGTTCATTTGAAGTGAGTTCCTTTGGAAATGCATTTCGAGCCTTGCATGTGATGAATTTATTCAACATTTATTTAATGGATGCTTCCTGAAAGTGATACCCCACCAAAAATCTGTCTCGTTAGTGTTGAACTCAGCTGGAGTAGACAGAAATGGAGTCTGTAAAGAGATTTCTATGACTCAAGTGTTGACAAGTTTTTAATTGAAAACAAAATAACATTCATAGAAAATTATTTATTTCCTTAAACACAAACAGACAAAGTGGCAGCATTTCACAGGTCAAAAACAAAAAGCTCCGATGAGCCGCAGCGATTATTTAAAAATCACTGAGTCATTTTAATTTTAGAAAAAAAGTCAAAATAATCTATTTTCAATATTTTCTGTTCTATTTTCTATTTTAAAATATTTGATAGACCAAACGATGAATCAGTTAATTGAGAAGAAATCATCAGATTAATTGACAATGAAAATATTGCGGGCTGCTTTATAACATATTTCAAGATCATCACATGATTATGTTTCTGTTTCTGACCTCTGGAGTGCTGCTCGTTTCTCTTTTGATTTAAGTAAATACAGTCATCGCGTTTTTTAAGGCAGAAAACTGAACTGATCTGAAATTCAGTGCAGGATGTGTGACCTCTTATGAATTCATTGGAACTCCAACCTCTGCTGCTGTGTGATCCACTTCTCCCCCAACCAGCCGTACCTGGTGTGTTAAAATCACCAACATCTGGCTCCACTGCGGACGAACACATCTAACTACGTAACATGAAAGATGTTTTGAGTCTTATTTTGACGAAACAGTGACAGTTTGGTGCGTGCTGAGCATGCAAATAAACAGCAGAGAAGTGGACAACATGACAGCAGTAACAATCACTTTACCTCCGTCTGAACTTAAATCAACTTACAGACTTCAGCAGATTTGTTTGGTACCTGCAACACCACCAAGAACGAAACTGGCCCCCTGGAAGCAGAGGTTTAACCTCAGTCTCTGTTTTGCTTTTAAATCTTTAGATCGTGCGACAAACATCCAGTTAAGTTGTGTCTATATTACATTGTTTTCTCGTGCATGCTGCTCTGCATGTTATATCGATTAAGATAATGCAAGAAAACTGAATTAATGCGGTCAAAGCATAAAGATTTAGAGGACGAAACATGAGGACAATACTCAGAGGAAATGGATGTTAATGACACCAAACACACGTCATCAGGAGGCAAACAGCTTCTCTTTGTTTGAACTCAGCCACCTTCACTCCAGACTTCGCTCTTTCATTTCTGACCCAGTCTTCATCAATACAACGTACCTGCTGTGCTGGTTTGATGCCTACAAGAGTTCTCTGTAGATATGCATTTTTACAGGACATGTTGGAGGTCAGTGCTCATGTAATGGAGTTTGGTATTGGTGGGAGGAGGAAGCTGTGGTCCTGTTAGCTGCTGTTATGCTTTCAACACAATGTGATGAGATGCCCACTGTAAGAAACATCTTCAGACCAAGTCAAACTTTGGATCTCTTAAAATCAGATCTTATCAAAAAATCACACTGAAATAATGAGTGTCATCTGAAATCTGAAGGTGTATAAAAGCTCAACACCGTCTTTGAATAATGCACTGCAGCACTTGTTGCTGAGGAAAAATAAGCTAAGGTACAATAGAGTAGTATTATATGGGTATTATAGTATCGTCCAGACGCCATTCTTTCCAATGGTTTAATCTCTGTAGCATTTTACATCTCGTGCTGTACTCAACGGCTGATTTTATTTTATTTTAAAGAAGCGTTCCCCGTCTTTGGTTTCCTTTTTTTTACTGTAACTTTTCTCTGTTTGTAAATGCTGCTGTCATCTGGTATTAAAACATTAGAAAAAAGGTTTGGTTGTCGGTAGCTCTGTCTGTGCTGGTTCACCATCATCGTTTTCTTTTTTAAAGAGTACCTGCTGCCAGTCGGAGCTGAGAGTGGGAGGGAGATGCTTTGCAAAGCCTGAGTAAGTTAGAAGTCAGGCAGTGATGGAATGCATCTAAATCATTAACTCAAGTAATGTACTTTAGTAAAAATTTGACGCACTTGTACTTTGAGTATTTCCATTTTCTGCTTCTATATACTTCATTTCCACTACTTTTTTAGTGACTGTACTTTTGACTAGAGCCTGAGTGATGCTGGGTTTTTGGCTTTTCAACTTTTTTGAAACGTGAAACCTTTTTCATTAATATTCTCGTTACATTTTTTTTTTCTTGTGAAGATGTTTTTTTTTTTTTTTCACTCGGTTCCACAAATTAAAAAAATGCTCTCTTGAGAAATGTGTATTTTTTCACTTGGTTCCACCGATGGAAATAACAACAGTGTTTAAAACAAGTGAATTTTTATTATGATGACATAAGAAAGGAGCGTTGAAGAGAAATTAAAAAAAAAAAGTGAATTTTTTCAGGTGAAAAAAAAGTGTTGAAAATATAAAAACTAGTGATTTTTTTCTAGGCTGATCTGAGGAATGAATTTTGTTTCAGGTGAAAATTAAAAGTATTTTTTTCTAGGTGACTAAAAAAAAAGAGTTTCTTTTTTGGTGAACGAAAAAACACCAGCGAATTGTTTCAGGTGAAAATAACAGTGTTTAAAACGAGTGAATTTTTATCATGATGACATAAGAAACAAGTGTTGAAGAGGTGACAAAAAAGTGCATTTTTTCAGGTGAAAAAAAGAGGAGAAAATATAAAAACTAGTGATTTTTGTTTTGTTTTTGTTTTTTTTGTTTTGTTTTTTTTTTCTTTTTTCTTGTGAAGATGTTTTTTTCCCACTCGGTTTCAAGCATGGAAAAAGAAATTCTCGTCAAATATATATATTTTTTTACTTGGATCAACAGAGTATAAAAAAGCTCATGAAAATGTTCTTTTCACTCCGTTTCACACATGAAAAAAAGAGAAATTTCTTTTGGCACAAACAAACTAAACAAGTTATTCAGCATATAAATGTTACAGTACACTGAAGAAAGAACATGTTGCAGCAGTGACAGTATCCTGCTACACATACCAACATCAGCCACCACGCTATAAATAACACGACAGGTACGCTGTGAACTACATGAGTTATTAATTTATTTATATCAGTCGAGTCAAAACAAATTTATCCAACATTTAATACAAAAGTAAGAGCACACATTACACGGAAAATAAGTCAGGATGACTAAGTTACAGTCATAAACAAAACAACAATTAATAAACTCCACTGAAAAAGCAACACAACCAGGAAAAAAAATACACATTTGGATTCGTTCACAAAGAAAAACCACAAACTCAGCAACATTAAGGTATCAAATGAAATGGTTGGCACTTTTAAAATACCAGAAATTATACAAACAAGACAGAACCAGTGCAGGTTAGAAGATTAGGGGCTCGTAGTATCTATATTAAAAAAAACAACTCATGAACGTAATTTTTAAGACAAAAGATCAGACAGAAAAACTGGCTGTTAGTTCTATATTTGTGGCGGTACAGCCAGTGGTAGAGGGAGGCACACTGGGAGAGTTTGTTTCAAATATTAAAAATGTTTATCTGATTTTAACAGAAGGTATTTTGTCTTCTGGGGAAACGAGATTCTTGCTCAGGTGTCACTTTTTCTTTTTAACCAAATTTTGTTTGATGCAGAGGAAAAGCGTCACAACATGTATGTTGTCAAACTACAGGAAGGTTACAAAATCACCACAACAGCTGCGCTCCAAAGGAATGCTGGGTAATGCAGTCTCAACAGAAATACAGAAACAATCAGGGCATTAAATGTAAAACTAAAACTAAGCTACAACATTGAAGAAAAGAGGTGTAAACCTAAACTAATAATTCAGTATTAAAAAACCAAAACCCATATCAACTGTTACACACAGAGACCCAAAACACATTACAGGTCCGTCTGTAGTGTCACACAACCGAGAGTAGAGTTTTAAATAAATTAGACAAGATCCCTTAATGCCACTTCAGTTATGATCCAAGGTCAGATAAATAGACAAATATCTTTCTAAACCAAACAAGAAGGAACCTAAATGGATATTATTCAAAGTGGTGACACAGTTGACTCTTAAAACAGCAGCAGTATTCTGTCGAGAAGACAGAACAGAAAACACAAACCTTAGAAACTAATGACCTGTTGTTTTTTGTGAGAAAATTACAGCCAAACCTACAAAATATCCAAGCTTTTCTTTCTATAATATTTTGATTTTGTTGGTATTTGAAAATACAGCTGGTTAGCATGCCGACTTCAGTAGATATCTCTGCAACAAAGTACATGGATGTCTTGGGTTTCTTCTTATTTCTTTACATTCTGTTCATCATTGTAGTTCATTTGTTTAATGTTTTAAACATGTCTGACTCAACAACCTGTCTGAGCTGTTTTCAGCTGAATGCCATCATTAGTATGGTAATGTGTGATCATTTGCATGCAACATTGACTCAGAAGACCTTTTTAATACCGAAAAGAATTAAATTTAATATCTTTTCCATAATCATACAAGTAAGAGATGGATAAAAAAAAAGTAATAACTAGGAACAATAAGGCATGTCATGATATATTAGGTGCATTTATTTTTGTCAGTACTTATAGTAACATAATTAATCAATTAATGTGACCTGAACACAGATAAGTGACATAAAAATGGATGGATTGATGAACAAATTAACTTGCCCATTATGAGACAATGAGCTTTCTAGCTACTGTAGTCCACTTGAAGTTTTCAAAACGTATGATGCTGATGACAGCTGACAAAAAAGTTCCTGTTAAAGTTCAATGATGTCACAGGAACATTTCAACGTGTAGGTATCAAAGTCCTTATAAATGTCAAACATTAAGGCAGTGAACACCGGCTGCCACTTGGTTGCTGCGCCTCAGTTCGATCTGGATCATAAATTAACATGACAGCAGCCCTGACTGAACACTGTTTCTGTAAACGCAGGTCTGACTGTTGAGTCGGGAACCAAATCAGGCAGATACCCTGCTGGACGAAGAGTTTGGAGGTTTTAGAGATAGTCATCCTCACTGGACGGCTCGTCCTCATCCAAGTTGTAGCTGTAGTTGTAGCGGTTGCTGGGGCCTTCGCCGGGGTCATCGCTGCTGGCAGCCGAACTTTCCCAGGTGAGCTTTGACCCTTCGGAGCTAGCAGAAGGACTGCGGCTCATCCTCCACAGCTGGTGGGCAAAGGTCCGCCCCCAGCTGCAGTGCTGGCCAATGGGGCGCAAGAGCCGGATGAGCTCAGCGGCCTCCTGCCAGTAAGAAGTTCACTTGCTGTGGCCCCGCCCGGAGCGCTGCTTGTTCATGGTGGTGAGCATCTGACTGATGTAGGAGGTCAGCAGGTCGTCCATCTTGTAGCCCTGCACGTGTGCACGCACGCACAAAAACACATGAAAACAAAATCAGGCGTGTTCAGGTGGATGATACCTATGAGCGAGATTTCTACATGGGCTTTTATTTGAGATTTGTGAGTGTTGCTGCTACCCACCAGTGAGGTCTCACACAGCAGTTTGCTTCCTCTGACCAGGTTGCCGATGGTGATGTGGAAGTAGGTGTTCCCACTGCTCCAGTTGGAGATCTTGGTGAAGGGATGGGTGGTCAAGATGTCCTGAACAAACACACACAGATATGAACGCTTCAGCTGGACTCAGGGACTCTGACTGACAGGCTAGGATGCCTACTGAAGTGTTTAATGCATGTTAGCATCAAATGGAAATCAGGTGAAGGTGAATGTGTTTACCATGTACACGTAAATTAGCAAAGAGGGGAACAATAGTTATTTATACAAACACAAACCTTCGTCTTCGGGTCGATGAGACTGACTCCGTGTTTGTTGATGGCGATCAGCAGGATCTCTGGGAAGTTGGGCTCTGTAGTTTGCTAAAGACAAGAGACGGATTAATTCTATTGATCATGTATCATATATTATTACTTTTACATGTAGAGCTGTGATCTCTCCCTGCAAATGTTAAACATTTCCACCTCAGATGAAACTTGAGCAGCAAGGACCTCTTGTGATCTAATCAGGAGTTTCTTTATTTCCTTGCATACATTCCCTGCACCTCTCCCTCCATATTCTTAACTTAGTTGAGTGGCACTGCTGAAACATCCTGTCCTTTTAATCTACACCAGCTGACCACTGTAACTGCTCTCAGAGGCACCTGTCCTGTTAGTAGCAGCTCCTGAGGTGCTGAAAGTCCAACAGCTGCCTGATATTTCCTCCTCCAGGAGGAAGATACGAAAAAAAAACTAATTGTTTTTATATGGTTGATTAATCTTATTCCCCTTGAAAAATGCCTAAATTAAACCAGCAAGCTCACAGGAACACAATATAGGAGTCGTTAAGTTCACAACAGTGTGACGGTTTGATTTTAACAGCTTCCTGTGGAGATTATGCTTCACTAAATGTGCCAGAGAGAGAATAAAAAAAGACAGAGCATAAAAACGTGGGAGGTCTCGCAGTGAGATGCATCACAGGTGCATTGTTCCATTTGATAACACATTTGTTATGTGAGACGGAGCGTGACGGACTTAAAAACACTTCCTGTGTGGATTTCCCATGAGACGTGAGGGAAATGTGTCACTGAGGAAAACAAACCCAACTCAAACAAAATCACCCGTTAAGAGCTACAGACAGGAAGTGACACGCTCAGGTGTGTTTACCTTGACCTCAAAAAAGGCGGAGCCAAATGTCGGCCATTTGTAGATGATCTTCAGGAACATCAGTTTGGACTCCTCCCTTGATTTACCAGCCTGCTTGTTGAAATATGCAACCACAGACTGGAACCACAAAAAAAAAAAAAATGTTCAGATGATCAAAACTTTAATTTTCAGTTTCCTGACTGTACATTATTATAACATACAATATTGAATATCTGACACCTCTTCCTTAGGATAAATTCCTTTATTAACACATGCATGTTACTTGAGGAACAATTATTTTATTTCCTGTCCTGATCATACTTAAAAGAATATGTATAAAAATATGTATAATTTGTAAGATTACACAGAAAAGTTGACTAGGGATGCAGCGTGGTGAAAGTAAATAACATATTTAATATTGAATATCACCATGACTACAGAAAACACAGCTTGTTAGCAGAGTTTTGCAGGTTATTACCCTTTTCCAGTCATCTGGTGACATCTGACGGATGAGATCCTGGGGAACCAGCTCTCGAAGCATTTTGGGTATCGTAGGGAAGTGAGATTTGTCATCCTCAAACTTGACTCGGTAGATGAGAGCTGCAAGTTGGAACACTTCTTCTCGTGAACACTTGTGGTACCCGCGCAGGTATTTAGGCAGCTCCTAATTAAAAGAAGAGAATGAGAGTAAAGGAGTGTTGCCAATATATACACAAAGGCACAATACTAGAATAAAATAAAATACAAATAACTTTGATTATAAATTTGTTGGAAGCAACTAGCAGCAGCCAAAATCTTTGCAAATAAAAAATCAAACAAAAGCACGGATTGTAAAAAGACAAACCTGGTAGTAGTGAAAGATGGAGTCAGCGAAGGAGTCCTTCCCTGGAACTGTGGTGGTCCACAACTTCTTCATGAAGAACACCTGATAGGTCAGCGAGGGGACGATTCCTGCAAGGTCAAATATTAATATTAGCTGTATTAGTTTCAGTGCAGGCTTGTTCAGCTTCAACCCTAAATAACAGAAACACCTCACTGTGTGATACGATAAAGCTCAACAGCACCAAAACTACCTTCTCCAAAACGATGATAGAGTTAAATTAAGTCTGCTGAGATGAACATCTCTCAATTATTTCAAATATTCAAACCAGAACTTGACATGAAATTATTTTGTGATCCCACAGATGTGAGGCAGCTGTGGATACGAACCGTCTTTAGCCGGTCGAGATTTCTTGATCCAGTCAGTCAGATGTCGCACAAAATCAAAGAAGAAATCTCCCTCCGGCACGCTGATCACCTGCAGAGAGAAACAGAAACAGAATCAGATATATTCGCTCATTGCAATCCAATCAAGAAAGTAATCAGAGTATATAAAACGGTTCACTTTTAAAATGTTGTACACATTTGTGTATTTCATGAGAAAGTCATGGAAGCATGAAATTATTATATATTTATGTATTTTATGAAGAAAATGCATCCTACAGTAAATGCAGGAAATCTTCTTATTGACAAATTAATTTCACCTAACAGAACCTTAAGAATTAAATCTTTGGGTAGAAATCTAAAGGAAGATCTAAGGCTGTAAGATCGATGTTTAATCCCACCTAACATCTCCTCCTCCTGTCATTTTCACATCCTGACCTGGACCAGCCTGATTTAAAAACAGTGGCAGAGTTCTAACAGTTTGTTCTGCATCTAAAAAAAAACAATCTTTGACCTCTGACCTTGTCTGAGATCTTGACAAAGAGGCTGAATCCTTCAGGAGATTTGAGCAGCAGTCTGGTTGAGATGTTTTGGCAGAAATCCTTCGCTTTGGTGCTGGATTCCACCTCAAATGCCTGCAGAGAGACAAACAAAACAAAAAAAATTGAAAAGACACTTCTTTGTTGACAAGATGACATTTACACGTGTTTTTCATACCTCGTCTGTGTCGTCAGGGAAGTAGACTTTGTGGAAGATCTGGGTTGTCTTATGTTGGATGGCCTCTACTTCCACCAAATGAGGGGGATACTTCCTGGATCCATTACTGTTACCATGACAACAGTTGCAAAAAGGAAGTGGAATCAACAGTCAGTCCAGATTAGAGTTAAAGTGAAACTCTCGCCAAAATGCAACCTAGGCTTTTTTTGTGAATGTATATGAGTCAAACCTTTGTGTAAAAGCATATTTACAACGAAAGAGGCATTTTTAAGATTTACCGTATTTTCATTTTTGGCTCCAACTCATTTTCAATGGGAGTGCTACGGGCACTTTAGCATCAAAATCTCTATTTTTAAAACAGTAAGAAGGCTCGACACAACATGAAACTTTGCTCGTAGTATCACCAGGGTCTCTACACATCGCTCAACTGAACCACATACACTCTACCGAGACTCGTCAACACCCGAGTACGTCTGGGCTGCCATGACGACGGCGAGCGGAACAAGCTACTGCTAACGTGAGTTGTTCAAAAACCTTCTTTTTAGTAACTCTGTGTACACAAACAATGTTCTCAATGCTCGTGTTCATGTGTAGAGACCCTGGTGATACTACGAGCAAAGTTTCATGTTGTGTCGAGCCTTCTTACTGTTTTAAAAATAGTAGTCTTAGTGTTTTGATGCTATCGCTAAAGTGCCCGTAGCACTCCCATTGAAAATGAGTTTGACCCGAAAACAAAAATACGGTCAATCTTAAAAGTGCCTCTTTTGTCGTAATTATGCTTTTACACAAAGGTTTGACTCAGATACATTCACAATAAAAAAAGTTGCATTTTGGCAAGAGTTTCACTTTAAGGATCAGAGGAAAATAAATGCTGAATTCTTAAAGCTTCAAAGTTTAAATAAGATTAAAGGTTTTTTATGCGGAACAAGTCACTGACAAATGATTCATGAGCTTGACTATTTTCCAAAGTTTCATACGATTCTTTTTCCAAATTATCAAAAAATCTGTGTAAGTAATGAACAAATAGGTAAATAAGTCCAGTATATAGTTATAACACTTGTTTTTTTAAACTACAGCTTGTAACTAGACACATGCAAACCCGATGTTATAATCATTTAATACTTCAGGGTTCAGTCTTACCGTAGACTTTTGTGCAGCCTCTGCATGCAGTCTCCAGACAGCGGGTGGTGTTTCTTGGACTGGAGGAAGCGCTGGATGTGCGGCAGCAGGACGTTACTGGGAGGATACAGACCAGAACACAACCACAGAAGCTCCCAGCCTTTCTCCTCACTGTACCTGCAGCGGCACAAAACTCAAGTTCAGATTCTGCATATAAATATCTGCTCCGACTGCAACGACAGCTCAAACTTTGCTTAATCCACACAATACCTCCTTTAATATATTTAATTAGATAGAGATATTATCATTTACACAAAAGTACACTGATTAGAGTAACTATGGTGCGAGTTTACACACTTGACGTGGTTGTCGGTGAGCTGTTTGATGATCTGACAGTAGATCTCGTCTTTCAGAGGTTCGGCCTTAAGCGCTCCTTCAAAGATCTGGTCCGTGAGCTCGTTGACTGAACGTGTCCTTTTCGATGGGTAGTCGCCCATGTACTTCATCATAGGTGAGAAAACGTCAAGGAATCAAACAACTTGACAAGCTTGAACACTCAGAATGTATGAGGCCGTGAGACAGAGAGTGTGTAATTATCATGTATATTCATCAGCTTTGAGGGTCCAGAGTATAAACATTTATTGACAATCCCTTCCTGTTCAAAGGATATCTATGAAGGACATGCAGGCGTCCTGAGCCAGCTCCTCGTGGCTGACAACCTTCTTCAGCAGCGGCTGCTTCAGCGGCTCTCTGGTGCAGCTCCACATCTTGTCTTTCCCACGATTCTTAGTGACCATCACTCTGCTTAGGGTGTGTTTGGGAGGAGGCCTAAAAAGGAGGTGAATCAGTGAAGTCAGGTCAGAAAAGTGTAATCCAAATAATAGAGTAAAAATATACACAATTAAAACCATATGTGGTGTTTTGTGCTACAGTTCAAAGGCCTTCACTGTTTGTTTGTAATGTGAGTTGTCATGTCTGAGAACTGTGGGCCAGTTTTCAGTTCTGCAGTGTGATTTTACTACAATTAATGAATCGGTGAGTCAGCTGATATTATGCCTGTGAACTGACTTGAAGGTAAAGGAATAACACAAATTGTCTATGATGCATGTGCATGATTTGTTTTCAGTCCTAGCGTGCACCTGAAGTAGTCGTAGGAGAACTCCTCCAGAGTGTAGGGTTTCACCCGGCCCTCCGTCTCCGGCATGACGACCTGCGAAACACGAACCGACTCCTGGCGCTGATCCGGCGTCATGGTTACCAGAGCCTGATGGGTTATATTACTGTACATCAGATTACATTACATTCATGTGACGGATACTTTTGTTCAAAGTGACAAAGGCTGTCCAAAGATTCACAACACCCTATAGATGAAGTTTTTAAAAAAAAAAAAAAATGTTTTATTTTATTCCATTAAAAAAGAAGTACTTTATTTTATTTTATAGATAATAGATAATAGGTAGCAATAGATACAGGAAATCTTTCCTGCCACAAGCCATCACATTATACAACAACTCTCTCACCTCTGCCTGACAGAGAACTCTGGTCTCTCTACTGTGTTGTTGTATATATTATTATTGTTTATTGTTTATAGCACACTGTGCACTGTATATATACACTATGTATATATTGGATTCTATTTATGTTATGTACGAAGTGTTTTATTTGTGGACCCACAACTGCTGTAACAAAATAATTTCCCAGTCTAGGATCATTAAAGTATTTCTATCTATCTATCTATCTATTTTATAGTATATATAATATTTATATACTATTTAGAGCCCCATGTTGGCTCTTTGTCTCTCTGAGAAATGTTATAGATGGACCTAAGGACTAAAGTTGACATTTAAAGTTAGAGAGGAAATACAGGGAATGATGGAAATCAGACTCTCAAACTTTAAAGTCGTCTGTGTGCTGGTTAATGTGAAACATGTTGATCAGGCAGAGAATTGGTGTTTTCAGTATATCCTGTAAAGATAAAGTAAATAAGTATTTGTCCATGTGAACAATGGATTTAGTTTTTTTGCTTTGTTTGTATTAAGTATTAAGGGTGCAAATTTTAAGTAATTTCTTTAATTGATCTTCGTCTGCTGTAAAAATCGATTATGAAATATGTTGGACATGTTTCCTTATCAAACGGTTTTAACCACTGACATGATGTATGTTTGATGTAAAGAGTCAGAGTCAGATACATTAGGAGATAAAAAGACCAGATAAAGTTAATTGAATTTTAAATGAAATAACACAAAATAATGACTTTTAAATTGTGGAGCATCTGTCTGTTGTCACGGCAACAGCTCATACTGAGGCAACTAAATCTAAAATGTCTTCATCAGTTTGTGTCAAATGTCTTTTTTTTTAAATTATTTTTTTAATGATAAAATTACTTGTATTTTAATCAAATACATTTTCTCAGTTATTTGTGTTTTATTTGGATATATTTGAAAAGCATCATCTGTAATCTGTTATTGTTTAATATTTTTCATTGTATTTGTGCCTGCCTCAGATTGTTGATAAAGACATTTTTAAGTGGATAAAATCTTAACATCAATCAATCAATCAATCAATCAATCAATAAACATTAACTTTTCTATCGATAAATCAATCAATTATGATCTCTAGTAATTATATAGATAGTTTTGGTTTTCTGCTGCCTGGTCTGAGTAACTACTTAATTTGTTTTTGGAAACTGCTGAACTTTTGGTTTAATTGTGGCCCATTTGACTTCAACTAAAAATAGTATTTCAAATTAAAAAAGCTAAATATACATTTCTGCAGACTGGGCTGTGATACAAACACTGCAGTCAGTAACATCAAACAGCTTCCTCTCCGTTAAAGACAACCAGAGGAAGTCAGGGCTGTAAAAACGAGTCTCCTGACAAAGAACAGATGTTCAAATCTTTTTTACTCTCACCACTATGTCTTGCTGAGGTCGGGTCATGGTTGGCAGGACGTAGACGCAGTCAGCTGGGAAATCTCCTCTCTGATTGGTTCGTTCGTTGACTCCATGCGCCCAACCAGAGTTGAGGACCTGCTCTCCCGTGTCCTGGTCCAACAGGATCAGGTCTCCCTTCAGGAAGCTCAGGAACGTGGACTCTTCCCCAGCTGTGGAAGTGAAAGGATGTAGATGTCTTCCACATCTATTTAAAGGCCCTTTATGTAACAATTTATAGAAATTTATATGTATTAATCACTTTTTTATCGTCTGGAGATAAGCAGATTGCAACCCACATGAAAAATGATTCCTTCCTGTTTTTAGAATCCTGGACCGAGTCATGTTGCAGAATGCACGACCCGACTGCACACTGCATCTTCAGCAGATTAAAAATGACATTAAAAAAAAAATCTTAATCTCAACTAATGCCATATGATTTAAAAAAAAGGGGGCCACATTAAGGACTTTGTATCTTTCAAAAATGGCTACTCCACTTTACGTAACATGACTACAGCAGGGCCTACTATCCTCTTTACGTGCCAAAAAAGTGCATCCTCTCGCCATGACAACCGGCCTGCATCAGAGTCATCCACTGGTGTTTATTTTTAGAAGCTCTCAGCTGCTGCGTGCTGCGTTCAACACAGTCTGTGTTCCTCCAGTCAATAATTCATAATTTGTAGGCCTGCACACAGGAGACAGAGAGCAGACTGCTACTACTCTGAACCTCAGGACAGCTAAAAAGCGCACCGCTGGATGAGTAAACCCCCCGAAACTGTGAGGCAGTAGAATAACAGCAACACTGCAACCAACAAGCCACATCTATGAGGTGAGGTCAGCTGTTTATCAGTGTTTCATCTATTAGCTAGCAATTTTGGTTGGGCTTTTTTAAAAAAAAACATAAAATACAAGCTTTTTTTTGTTTTTGTTTTGCATTATCTTATGTGCAATGATCTGAGCTGCAGTCTGCAGGATGTGTTTGTTTTTATGTCTGCAGAAACGTGTTTTCAGGTTGTTTTAAGATAACTGTTTGAAACTGTTTAAAGATCTGTGTAGGAAGCTGCCAATGTCAACGACTTTTGTATTCCAATTTAGCCTTAAAAGGTGCTTTATGTTATAATTTTAGTTTAAAGAGAATTTATAAATGTACGTCACTACAATTAGCACCAGAATGTGAAGAGATGATTTATGTCAGAGAAGTTTATGTCTTGTTTTGCAGGGATATTTTTCTAAGTTAGCATGCAAACCAGCTAGCCCTTAGCCACTTTGTACCTAAAGAGGTGATGGTCCAATAGTATTAGCATTAGTAGCATAGTAGTATTAGTATTAGCACAAGCTAATCTGAGTAACTGCTAACAGCAGCTCCTGTTTGTGTTACTCAGGTGATGTGCTGCCCCCTATATGTTTTGGGGTATAAATTCTTACATATTGGTCCTTTAAATATGCATTTTTAACTTTGAACTGTATTTTGAGCCCTTTTTAAAGGATTTCTATCCCTTTGTATGCGTTATGACGGTAGAAACACAATTTCCTTGTTGTTTATAGTGTTCTACAATGACCTCGACGACCAGGAAGCTCTCGCAGAGAGCCCAGACACGGGACTCGATGATGACAGAGTACCAGGAAAGGTTCCGTCCCCCATGTTACCACATGGCCGTGGTCACAACCTCAATCCAGAAAAATCCATACCATCAACTCAAGGGGACAAATACCGCTGTCACTGGTTTAAGGTAAGTCTACGGATTATTTTTGTCTTGACAAACTGGACACGTCTTAATGCATATGCCAGAACAAAAACTGTGATAAGTTGCTTAAACTTTTTTGAAGCTTCATTTCATCGTCATTCTACAACACAGGGCTGTATAAAGTAAAGGCACACTATAGTTCTTTAAGTCTACATGGCATTTATATATATTTGTTTTCTTCATGGTGGAGCGTTAAGAATGAGTTCAGGAGTCTCACAGCCTGAGCAGGGAGGCTGCTGGGCTGTCTGGTGGTACGGCAGCGGAAACTTCTGTATGTCTTATCAGATGTCAGCAGGGTGAACAAACGGTCTTTAAGTATCCTTTGGGCTTTGTGCAGACATATCACTTTCCTGATGTCACTGATGCTCGGTACCACTGATGTTTTGGGTGGTTTTATCCACCCGCTGCAGAACCTTCCTGTTCTGGGCCGAGCACAAACCAAGTCGGTTTGTGATGTTTCCAATCAGGATGCTTTCGATCGTCAAGATGAGATCTTGAAACCAGAATGTAGCCTTCCTAAGTTTCCTTAGGAATTACAGCCTTTTCTGGGCTTTATTTATTTATAGGTTTTTTTGATGGTGATGTGCAGTGACAGGTTCACTGGGAGGTCAATTCCCAGGAACCTAAAACTGTTCACCTGCTCCACTGATGTGGACAGGAGTGTGTGTGTTTGCTGCCTTCTTTCTAAAATCAAGCAGTAGATTGTTGATTTCCTCCTGATATGAACTCTCATGTTTTTAGTCAAACTGTTCAAAATTAGGTTAGAAAACTAGGCTTTTAAAAAGGGGTATAAAAATATGTTTTAAATGTTTATTTTACTGTGTTTCAGATCCTACTATGTGAAGAAGATGTGGGTGAAAAACCCACCACAGCCTCCACAGCCACCTGCGTCGCCCAAAAGCCACCGGAGATGCAGGAGCGCTCCACACGATCCTGTGTCCTTCGTAGCAAAGGCGGACGACTACAAGTCAGTGTACCAAAGTAAGCAATCTGAAGCTCTGTAGGCTCCTACAAAGCAACCAATAGATACTGTACATCGTGATTTAAATACACCCTGTCTGTTGTTTTCAGATGATTTCCCTGCGTGGAACGTAAACAAGCGGCAGCCGTACAAGATGCATGACAGCTTGAAACCCAACCAAGGATTAGTCGTCCCTGAAAGTGACTCCAAGAAATGTTATTTTAAAGGTTCAGCCAACTCTACAGTGGCCCGGCAAGTGAAAGAACCAGAACCAATTGAAAGCATAACAAGCTACCGTAGTGCTTATGTGAGTCATCCAGTGCAGCCCAGGTTTCACAGGGAGAAGCCCAACAGAGGTCCGACCATACAGCCTGCAGTGCCCACGAGGCCAAAGGGGACTCTGGATGTAAACAAGCAGATGTACGGCACAAGCGAGGAATTCTTTGAACATTTTAAGACCATCTCCCTGGAGAATGCATTTTACAGCCAAGGAAAAGCCAAAGACACCAGTGCACCAGCAGATCCCTACAACTTCCTTCCTACATCAGATGCACACTACACGGCACACGAATGCCCGCGCACCAAACCGGTCCTGCCGTCTATGCAAAGGAGTGAGAAAAGCAAGAAGCCCTTTCAGGCAACGACGACAACAAAGGAGGATTACAAAGCTTGGTACACGTTTCCATGTTCCCCCTCTGTCCATGAAGAGGAGCTGGACTGGCACAAGAAAACGCTGTCAGTGTACACACCTAATCTTGGTAAGAGCTCCAGAACAAGCCAAAAGACTGCTAACCTTCCTTCTACATCGACTCCAGTCTGTAATTCCCCAGAGAAAGCTCAATGTCCTGCTGAGAATCGAGTATTTTATGGCTATGAATGCATCTCCAATGGGGCCGAAGAGTCCAGAAGGTGGACCACCTCTCTGGACAGGGGAGGGGCTTGGGCCGATGGTGTCATGTGTGATGAGCCATCACAGAATCATAAGCTGCATAGTTTCTAGCAGGAGCTAAAGTTTCCTCCACACCAGGACACGCGTTACCTCAGGTCGTCTGTACACTGACACTAATGTAATGTGAGGGACTGGACTACTTATAATAAAAAGCAACAGTAAAGTCCATTACTTGTATTTCTTGTCTTTACCATTTAAACTGCAGTTGCTTATGTGCATTTGACCTAAAGCTGCACTTTTGTATGTACTTCTGAGGAAGATTTTTAATCAGAATGAATGATGACTTTGCAGTCTGACTGAACAAACTGAATAAAACTGAAGGACTGCACAGTATCATACTGTTTTACTTGTGATTAATGCTGATGCTGGACCAGTGTTCTCAGAAAACAGCTTGTTTATTCAGTGATGAAAAAGATAAATATTACTATTAATACCAAAGAGCCAAGACACGGACCCCAGTGACTACAGAGGACCAGGAGAGGTTCCTTCACCCACATTCACACTTTGCTGTGGTCTCAACCTTCAACAGACATTTTGGGGATTTTAATGAAACAAAAAACATTTAAAAAAATGTTTTAAATAATGGTTTCATAACCCTTCAGGACTTACTGGGGATGGCGCTGTCCTGCAGGGCGACCACAAACTTCGACCTCTTCCTCAGGCCTTCTAGAAAAGTCACCACCAGGTCGCGAATGTCCTCCGCGTTGTTTGAAGTGAAGGTGTACTCTTCTCCTTTGATGGTCGCCAGAGTGAAACTCTGACTCTGCAACTTTCCTCCCCTGAAAGACCAACAAGTCCTCCAAATTAGAAAACTACAGTAAATCCATGGATTGCCAGCTCTCTCTACAAAAGCATTTTCTGATATGACTTCCTTCTCACTGTTTGTGTCTTCCACACTAAACCTTACCTTACTTAAGTTGAGGGTAGGAAAAGATCATAGTTTGGCTTAAAATAACTTCTTTAAAACATGATGTTGAAGGCCCTTTAACTTCAACCAACGTCAAGTCATTACCTTCTTTGCTAATGGACGGATGGAAACATGGATGAAGGAATGAAATGAAGGACAGGGAGTGACACCAGTGTCAGACTTTAACTGTTAAGTGATGACACCTGCCTCACCTGCTGCTGGATACTGCAGTGATTTCTGGGAAGGAGAGCTCTAAGAGGACCTGCTCCTGCTCGTCCACAAAATAAACTCCTGTCCAGTTGACGGCGACAATCAGATCATTTTTAGGCAGACTGGGACCTTGGAGGCAAAAGAAGGAAAACTTTAAACCTGAAAGATTCATCTTCCTTAGTTTAAAAAGGGAAACACCTGCTGAAAGATGTATGCTCACCTGAGAACTTGAAGGCTTCGTAAAAACGAGAGAAGAGAAGAGGCCACTTGTGGCGAGCGAAGTCCACCACTTCCTCCTTCACCTTCTGGGTGTCAAACCTCTTCTGGGTGTAGATCCCCTGCAGATGGTGTTTCCTACCGTCAGTGTCTACGCAGATACAAATTGTTCTCTTTTTCCATAACAACCGCCCTGATGATTCAAAGCTAATCAAAACCTGTTCAGATCATTAACATGCCATCAGGGTTCTGGACCAACTGACCGACCCACTTTCAAAGCCTGACATAAATTATTTGGAAGGACATTAAAAACGATTTGTCCCATGAATGAGAACCTTTTTGTGTGCTGCCATGATGAAATGAGCCCATTTCTCCACCGTCCGGGAGGTGCTGATCTCTCTGTCGGGGATGTAGGAGGGGATGAGGCTCAGCAGGCGCTCCAGGAGGATCTCTGAACCGTAGTCCACGTAATACTGCTGAGAGGCCAGTTCTGCCAGGTCGTCCTGAAGACACAGAGATAAATACTCTAAGTGTTTATGGAATGTGTTCTTCCAATCAAAGGGAAAGAAAAATGTCAAACTATTCCTTTAAAGTAAAAGCATAGAGAGGAAAACACACCCTGTCACAGCGGTATTCTCCGAACTTGACCCCCCTGACGGTTTGCTGGTAGATGAGGTTGGTGGCGACCTGGTCCTCAGCAGGGGAGTGCCACGGTGTGAAGATCTCCTTCCTGAAGAACAGCCTCCAGGGGGCGTTCCTCTCCTGAGCTCCCTGCTCCTTCGCGTACTGCTCGCACTGCGAAACGGCGTCCATCACGTGATCGTTCCCGCTGCCTAAAGAGGAAACCTGCAGGAGGAGATACATTTATGGCTACTTCTGTTACTACGATGGCTGCGAGTTTCCCTCTCAAACATCCAGGTCGAGTAACAACAACAAGAAACTACACAGTGACGTCGATGGTCCTGATGTGTGTGCGTACCTTGTCAAACAGAGCGATATAGAGAGAGAAGCCGAATCGGTCCCGCAGGTTGACTTTATCAGACAGCGCACTGCAGAGCTCCTTGGCTGTGGTGGCGGAGTCCGTCAGCAGCGTTTTGGTCGTGCCGTCCATGAACGTCACCGGCAGCATGATCGGCTTCTTCGACTTGGTGGCCTGGATATAAATTTCAGGGCATCAGTCAGTTGGTTTTCAACGGTTGGTTGTCAAATCAACTGTTTCTGGACACCAAATATTTTTTGAATTTCAGGTGAGAAGGACTGAAAATGTGGTGCATCAGTTTTAACTCAAAGAAACCCGTGATCACATCTGTGTGTGTGTGTGTGTGTGTGTGTGTGTGTGTGTGTACCTGCAGCTCCAGCCAGGATGGAGGTTGTGTTCTCGTCCCGTTGACAAATGTCCGTCTCAGTCTCTCTTCACAGTACGGAGCATAGCCCGGTGGTCCGCTGCTGATGAAGTTCCTCAGATACTGAAAGTAAACAAAACAGATTTAAGTTCCACGTGTTCAAAAAGTAAACAACAACAAAAAAAATACAAAAGTTCTTTACTAATAAGTGGCAATTCATCTCTTAACACAAGTCCTTAAACTCATCCTGCTGTCTATAAATGTAGATGAACAAAACAACCAACTGTGGAAATATATGTTAACTTCAAGCGAAGACTTCTTCCTTCTGTGTATTTAAAATGAAAAGAAGTCCGGATGTTCTGACCTTGACGAACTTGTCTGAAGGAGCGAAGCAGCCGACACACAGAGAGATGAGGATCCAGCCCCGAGCATGAGAACTCTTAGACGGGTTCTGACTCAGCTGCTTACAGATCTGACAGTAGATCTCATCCCTAACACACACACACAAACACACACACACACACACACACACACACACACACACAGACACACACAGACACACACACACACACACACACACACACACACACACACACAGATTACACAGGTTAGATTAACACTTGTTTAGGAAACTAAAGCTTGTTTGTGTGTGTGTTTATGTGCGTACCTCAGAGCTGGTCTCAGGATCCCGTTGCCGATGATGAAGTGAAGTTTCTCCAGGTTGGATGTGGGCCGGTCCTCCAGCATGCTGTTGCCGTGGAGACTGTACTCGCCATCGTTAAGGCGTTTGGTGACCTGAAACGCATCGCACAGTAACTTCTCTAGTTCTGCATTATGAAACTATCAGAGAGGTAGTCAGCTGTTACACGCCCCCTCTGTCTCTCACCTCCTCAGTGATCTTGGATTTCTTCTTCAGGGTGAGGGACACCAGCTTGTGACGGACGCTGTTCTTCTTGATGCTGTCTGAGTGAGGCGTCTGCAGGCAGGGCAGGAAGGAAACAGCTCAAAGACTGATGAGGGATGTAAAACAAACTAAAGTAAATCTGCTCAGACTATATAAATCTCAACCCTTCTCTTTCTTACCTCCCCCTCCCCCTGCAGCGCCTGCAGTTCTCTCTTGTAGGTCTTCTTTCCCAGCGTCTCGTAGATTTTGGTCATGACGGGGATCTTTTCACTTCCGTCACTGATGGCTGTGTGGTACTTGGGCTCTGGCAGATCTCCCATGAACCTCAGCACTGTGATCCACACCGCCAGAGCAGCCTTGAAAAATAAAATAAATATTCATCAGGGCGTCTACAAGTAGCAGACACTCCTTCTCAAAATATTTTTAAACCAAAGTAGTTTTTGGTTCTTGGCAGCCAGACATGGGCTCAGATGTCAAAGGTGGCCTACCAGCTGGTCTCCCTCGTCGTCGTGGAACAGCAGAGGCTGTTTGAGAGGCCGTCGGACGTACGTGTGAGTGGTGGTGCCCTGGAAGTAGGTGGCAGCAAACTTGGCAAACTTGTACTCCGATAAATCCTCCTCGTCGTCGTCCTCAGGCAGAGGAAGAGCCTCGTCCAGATCCTCCTCCTCCAGCTCCTGATGGGTCCGCTCCAGGTCCTGCAGAGGAGACAGGGTGGGAAACCTTCACACTGCATCACTTTCTAATAACTAACAAGTAGACGCTGTAGAACAAGAGCTTGTAACCAAACATGGCGTACTTTGTGGCTCTAAAATTCAAGAGAAAATTGTTTATTTAATCTTTTTATTTTCCAGCTCACCTCAAAGCCAGCGGGGGCTTGTCCCTCCTGGCCTGGCAACGAGCCCGTCGTCCCCAGGAAGCCAAACATCTTGTCCACCATGTCGGAGTCGTTGACGGGCTCCAGACGGGCCTTCTCCATCTGGTCCACCATCTCCTTCTTCCTGCGAACCTCCTCCTTCTCCTTCTTCTCACGCTCAGCGTCCTCTTTCGCCAGCTGGGCCAGACGCTCCTAGAAAATCAAAAAAAATTAAATCACGTTGGTTTTTCCCTCAGCGGCAGAACAGGAGGAGGAATAACAAACAATCACTCGGTGGAATCACTGGGTGGAGGACTGAAAAGCATATTTCTCATAACTGTAGGTGTATTTGAGAAAAATCATCACTTATAAGATTAAATTTTTATATATATCATATATATAAATATGTATTTATACAGCAAGTAACACATTCAAGATCATTTCTATTCGATTTAGAGATTAGTTTGTTTTAATATGACGAATAAACAAATAAAGTGTTTTGTTGAATCCCACCTGGTGTTTGCGTTCGGCCTCGGCCTTCGCTTTCTTTGCAGACATCTGATTCCTCAGTTTGGCTTCTTCAGCCAGACGCATCTTCTCAGCCTCCAGCCGCCTGCGGTACTGAAAGGAGGAGACAGGTGTCCAAAAACAACTCAGGCTCAACCAAATTAAATAGGATTAAAGAATAGAAGGCATCAAATAAATAACAAGTGCCTCAAAATTGCAGAAAAGTGCAGTACTGTGTGTGTGTGTGTCTCTACCTCTCCCTTCAGCCTCTTGTACAGCCGGCGAGCGATCATTCCTCTGGTGTAGGCCTGCACGGTGATGACGGCCCACAGTCGGTGCCTGAACGCTCGGCGCACCAAGAAGCCCCGACAGCGACCCTGGAAGCAGGTGATTCGCTGACGGGCCACATGATACGACGCACACAACTTCCTGGACCGAACCAGAGCCTGAAGGCGGGAGAAGCCAGCTCGCATCTGAAGGGATGCAGAAAAATAATACACGTCAAAAAAAGACTTATTTTTAACCTTTTATGATAATAACTTGGCTGTATGATGAATTACAATCATGCTGATATAAAAGCAAATATTTGACTTTGATCTGAATGTTCATCTGCACTTTTGTTTTAACTTTTCTATAGTTAATTTGTTATATATGTTTTAAATTAACCAGGTTCCTTACAGCTCCATAGTTCTTCCTGCACTGATATCCTCTCCACGTCTTCTGGATCAACACAGCCGACTTCCTCATCTTCAGGAAGTTCGATCTGATGACAGGAAGTGAACGTTTGGTTGAACATTTCAGTTTTACTGAATCTGAAAGACTGAAATCAGATGTTTAAGGCCTACCTGTCCTTGAAACCTCGAACCACCTTCTGGATGAGGATGACCTTGTCCGTGATGGCCTTGTCTCTCTCGATCTCCAGCAGCATGTCGTGGTGATCCTGCGCAGAAAAACAAAATGCACACACACAAAGCTCTGGTGGATTTCTGGTTGTTTCTGTTTGGAAATGTTAAAAGGTATAAAGTACAGCTGAGGCTGACGGGCATGTTGGCCTGTTGGTGGCACAGAGGACCAGTCAGGAGATCACCAAACCCCTTTGGAAACAACTAAAGTCTGTCCAAAATATCATAATAAATCAATCTATCCAACAGTCCAAAGTGAACTTTGTTTGTCATTCTGAAGTGAAGACACAGCGAACACAGATTTCCAGTTTGCTAACATGACACATTAAAGAACAGAAGTGCTTTAACTTCTTCTTCTGTCTCTCCGTCCTGTGATCTGTCCATCCGTCCTGTCAGGGAAGTGTGGGTGCTGGCCTGCCGTCACCCCGCTGCACGTTCTACTTCCCGTTCAGCTTCCTGTCCAGCCGAGCAGTGAGGCCTGATGGAGACCTCCACCAGCCTGAAGTCATTAACTACAACTACATTTATAAAAGGCAGAACTCCGTCGCTCTGATAGATGTTTCCTACCTGACAGAAAGACCGACTCTACTTTTAACTACAAAACCGACAGCCGGCGCTGATTGACGGCTTGGTTTTGTCTTTCAGATCTGAGTTCAACTGAACAAAATAATAGAATAATACCAGATGTTGTCGATCACTTAATCGAAACATAAACAAACCATCTGTGGAAAGACAAAGTTTCAACACACTGTGAAAACAAACACAGACTCAGCTGTCATCAGCTGATATTTTCACTGAACCTCTGGGGAGAGAAGTGACAGTGTCGCCATGGCAACCAACTAACGGATGTGCCTTACCAGTGACCTTTGACCTCTGGACAATATCTGTCCTCACTGGGCAGGAAACCAAAACACACACAGACACACAACTACTGTAAATACACACACACAACACACAGACAACTGAAGGAAAATAAACACTTTTGGTTATTATCATGTCTCTTCGTTAGAGTCTCTCTTGTACACACACACACAAACAGACACACACACACACACACACACACACACACACACACACACACACGCACTTGGAAAACAAAACACAGTCTTTTCTTTCCGTCAGCAGACATGTGAACTGGAAACAATCACAGCAGCGCCTCACTACTGGGATGAACTAATTCATTAACAATCATCTGCAGCTGAGGCGTCTGATAACAAAGTCCTCCTCTGTTTAATGTGTTGAACAGCAACTGTGTGACGCCGTCATGTCAACATAGAGAAGAGTCTGAGAAATGTTCACAGCACCATGTTGAATCCATGACACTAAAAATTCAGGCTGTTCTGGGGGCAGAGGGGACATTAGAAGTCATACAAATTCTGACGTTTCCTTTTTTTGTTCAACGCATCCCTACGATTGAACAGAATGGCCCTTTAATGAAGGAGTACCTTGAGGAAGATCTTGGTCTTTCCCATCTGCCAGTCGTCGTCTCTGCCCAGCACGGCCTCAGCGATCCTCTGACAGGTTCCCCTCAGGTCCTCCTGACGGGGGAGAGAGAGAGATATTCACTTTAAAACAAGGTGCTTTTCTTTTTCTTTACGCTGGCTTCCATCCTCCCTGTTCTCCCTCCACCAGCATGGAGGAGCTTTCATTCCCGTCTTTTTTTACTGGATGGAAACAACCTGTTGATTAAATGTCTTTAATGATTGGTCAGCTGATCTGACGGGATGCTGTTGTTACACCAGAGAGAGGGAGGAAACCATAACATGCAGGAGTCCAAGGACAACAGACTGCTGATGGATTGTGGGAAAAACTGCATGCTGACCAAACAAAGTGTCACAAGTTTGGTGTTGTCTGATTTCCGTCTGCCGATGCTTTGGACTTGTTTTCACTGATCATGAATTTATTTCCTCTTTGGCAGCAAAACTTGACAAATGAACCCTCAGAAACTCTGATAACAAGCAGCTTTTAGGCCTGACTAACTTTCAAAGACTCACTTTAAATTGGAAGAAACTTGTTAGCTTAGCAATATTTAAGCTAAAAACATCCCATAATGCAACAGGTGTAGTTCCACTCTACCTGTTTGTAGGCTGGTTTGACTCCAGGCATGAGCACCCGGTAGCGATCGACGAACTCCACGAAGGTGTAGCGGATGGGATATCCTGCACGGCGGATCCGAATGGTCTCCATCATACCAGAGTACCTCAGCTGACGCACACAAAGCTCCCTGTCAAACAGCTGCAGGCACAAACACAACAGCTGTCACTCCAGTTTCTGTTCAGGTGCTCATTACATCCTCCAAAGTCAGGTGATACCTCAGGTATTCAAAATGTAGTTTGATCACTTGTTGAAGCAATCTTTAAAAAACAAGGTTTTGCATGATGCAGGTGAGACGATTAAAGGTCCTCGTTTCAAACTGATTAAAATAAAAGTTGAAATCTGATCTGTGGGTGTTTCTTTACTTTCAGTTTTTGTTAGGTTTAATTTTCCACACATCTTAGTTCTGACCACCTAAACATGTTTAATAAGAAGATCAACAGTCTCCAGGTTTTGTTTCAATAATTCTTCACATGAACTTTGTAGTTTGTATTATTAGTAACGCACAATGTTCACAGAAGTTATTGTTTGTGGTACATTTGTCTTCAGTTCAAAACTATTTGATGATTCAAAGAGAAAAGCCTGAAAGGACCAGAACTTACACCCAAGGGTTTCATTTGCAATGGAGGAAGAAATTACTGTCAAAATGAAGAGCATGTTTGACTTTATATGGATTTGTTTTTCTTCTGCAAAATCACTTAATTCCCCCTAAATTTCCCTAAAAATAAAACGTTCATGTTCATCATGTACTTGAAAACACGACAGTTCGTCCATCCATCTGCAGGATTTGGCAAAACAACAGAAACAGCAGAAAGTATGGACAGAAATAATTTCAACAGCTTCAATAAAAATGTCGGTCAGAGTAAGTTGATCATTTTTGGAGCTCTTCATGTTTCTGTTAGTGAGCTTTAACTCTGCACATTGTGACGTCCTGACCTTCCAGTTTACCACGACACCCTACATGAACTGACAGATGAAATGTCAGACTGCTCTATAACTGATATGATTTGATACAACCTGAAATGAGCTCCCTCGCTTTAGATGTTTGTATATTTTTGTCTTCCCAACAACTCATATTTCATTTTCAGTGCAATCATTAACAAAGCCTGCTGAGAAATGTTGAGTCAGTCGACTAGTAACCAAGTAGTTTTACTCTCTGTTGCACTGCTTGTCAGTTAAATCTTTAAAAAGTAAACTCATGTGATGTAAGTGTTGGTCAGAAACTCACCATGGGCTTCTTGAACTCGTTGGGTTTGATGCAGCGGACGAAGAACGGCTGACAGACGCTCAGAGTTCTCATCAGCAGCTCCAGAGATCTCTTAAACTGACTGCTCAGAGTGGGCGACCGCTTCCTGGTCTCTGCGCCCTGAACACACACACACACACACACACACACACACACACACACACACACACACACACACACACACACACACACACACATTGTGAGACAACATAGAAAGTGTCAGGGTCAGAAACAATGAGAACTCTTTTCTCTCTTCCTGAGCTCTCACACTAACCTTTTTCCTCTTTCTGTGTCTCTGGATATAAAAAGTCTGCGTGTGGCTGACGGTGCAGGTTCACAGATAAATGTTTAAAAAGTGTCGACAGAGCAGCAAACGTCACGAGGAAGAAGCTGCAATCACTCAAAATCAGTTAGGGATATTTAGAGTAGAATAGAATTACTTTAATGATCCCAGACTGGGAAATTATTTAATATTTATAAAATAAAATAATTATTTGGGTGCATATATTAAACAATTTCCCACCCGGGGATTAAGAAAGTATTCTGATTTCTGATATGCATGTGACTGGATATTCAATACAAGTCAAATGAAATGTGTCTAAAAACTAAAATATCCAAATATTTCTCACTAATTTCGAGAAGTGTATTTAGTTATTCCACAGAAAATTCACCAACACGTGTTGCAGTTTGCAGTTTCAAGCTTGTGAGATCTGAAGATTTGTTACTTTTCTTTATCATTCATTTTAATAAACTGAATATCTTTAGACTTTGAAGTAATTTATCAAGCAATCTTGAACACGTGAGGTCAAATCAAAGGTTAGAGGCTTTTATCACAATGAACTTCTATAAACAAAACAACTGATCGATTAACCGAGAAAATAACTTCAAATACCACTTATTAAACATTATTGGCCAAAACAAACAGCACACATACATCACAGTAGTGCCAGAAACTGATTTAATAGTTTAAATGTTTTAGAAAAAAACATTAGATTTGTTGGAAATGTGCTCATCTTACCAGAGCTCACGAGATGACGTCACTTGTTTGACGCAGGGCTTTACGCTGAGCGAGCTAATGTTAGCTAACGTTAGCTTCGTGCGTCATCAAAGCTGCCTTATTTCCACCATGTTTGTCTGTATTTGACACATGAAGCAACATATAACAATAATTCCGGTTTAATGAGTAGTTAAATTGCGTTAAGAAGCGATTTACTGACTAACAACAGCTCTATCCAACGACCGTTAGCTAGCTAGTTAGCTAGCTTAATCTCGGAGAACCTCTGCTTCAAGTTGAAGGTGCGGGTGTTACACCGCATTCTGTTATCGGTAAAGTCTGTGACCCGATTAACTTAAACTGACCCCAACCTGTCTTCTATATAGTGGCCAGTCTCAACCTGACCCCAAGAGGATTTTGTCAAGAATCATATTTATTATCAAGTGTTGATTCTCAGAGTGTAACTTCAACTGTACAGGACGTTTGCATGTAGCTAGCTATCGAGCTAACGAACACTGCTGCACACAAACGTCAAATAAAAACCGCTACTGATCGGAGGTACTCTAGTGAAGGTAGCAAACATATGTCATAGAATGAACCCCTGAACCGTACTTCTGTCGTTTTTATTTTGAAAACCTTCACCGGAAATGATTGCATGTCGTTGTGTCTTTTCACTGATGCTCTGGCGCTTTACTGCCCTGTAGTGGCCACAGTAGGAACTACAACGCTGCAATCTATTCATGGTGTTAATAATCGTGGTTAACGTGAACGTGTAACTAAAACAAATGTCACCAGAAATCGAAACATGGTCTTCTTGTCCTTTATATGTAATCACACTATTTTATGCAAATGAAACAATCAAACAAACAAACAAAACAAATAAAATAGGCTAATCTGCATATATGAAGGTGAAGTTGACCGTTGACATGATT
Organism: Diplodus puntazzo; assembly: GCA_963678695.2. Classification (NCBI taxonomy): domain Eukaryota; kingdom Metazoa; phylum Chordata; class Actinopteri; order Spariformes; family Sparidae; genus Diplodus; species Diplodus puntazzo. The sequence goes on along the minus strand of OZ023162.1, from coordinate 2,727,522 downwards.
CGCTGTTGAATTACGAGTATTCACTGCCCTCTTGTGGTCACAGTGGAGAACTACACCAATGTGGTTCGTCAAGTTAGACAGGATAACATTACAACACTGTAAAGTAACTTCCGATAAGTGCTTTCAAAATAAACCCGTGGCCATGATTTCACCAATGATATTTAGTAATATTCTGCATGTTTCGTTGTCTTAACAAGCCGTAGCAAGGAGCAGGCTGGGACCAGTTGTTGGAAACTTCCCTCACATTAACGCTAGTTTCTTTGGAAAAACTCACCAAGCTAGCTAATACTTCAGCGTCAGCTAAGCTATTTGTATTTACTCACTGATGTCATATATTTCGTTAGCTAGCGGTACATTTGTTCGTCATTACCCAATAGTGTTAAAATAAAGTCTCAATACTGGTGAGATATTCATAAATAACAGCTGCATAGTTGATCAGTTATGATAAAGATGAAGCACTGCTAATAACGTAACTTGCGTTTTAGAATCTAGCTGGTTGTGCTAACGTTAGCTTAACTTAATAACGGCCAGGACCGCCTGGTTTAGTACTGTGAACATTTAACGTCTCACTTGTAGATTTTTGAGACTTTTATCATGATAAATTAAGATTCCGACTGTTTTAATCTGCTGTCTTTCAGTGAACTTCGGAGCTAACGTTTCCTGCTAGCTGAGGTTAGCTTGTTATCTGGCCGCGATGAGGCGGTGACATAGATTGTTAATGCCGACAGATGGCCACTCTGTTGGTTTTCTAAAAGATTAACATTAAAACTCATATTCCAAACATTAAAAATTACACGAGTGGTGTGTTTTTAGACACCATATTTGGCCAATACAACCCTTGTCTGTCTGTTTAAATCTGTTCCTCCTTCAAATCGTTGGGCTCATAAAAAAGCATATTAGCCAACAACAGAAATACCGAAGCTTTGAGCTTGGTCGTGGATTTATTTTGAAAGTACTAACAGGAAGTATTAATGTTCGTTCTCATATTATTTTTTCGAACTTTACTCATTAACTCGGTGTAGTTCCCCGCTGTGACCACTAGAGGGCAACAAACACTGATGATTCTACACAGGTCAGTTCGCTCCACAGCAGCTGATCTCCACTGGAAAACTGATGACACTGCTTTTAATGACACTCATGATTCTGGTGGTGTGTATAATTATTACACATATTTATATTTACATATTTTATATTTTTGATTAATTTCTGTTATGTTCAGCTGGTCTTTTAAATTCTATTTCCATGCAAGGCAATGGACACAATATATTGATAAAAATATAGATATTATTCTGAAAGTCCTCCTCAGAAATGTCTGACTAGATACTTTTTTTGGACACATTTGTTTTCAGAGTATTTACTGCCCTCCTGTGGACACAGTGAGGAACTTCACCACGTGTCCTTACATGATAACAAGGTAAGATTTCCTTTCAAAATGAGCTGATCTGGGTTTGTAACTACAGCATTTAGTGATTTGAACAATAACAACCTTTATTTATAAATTAAAAGAAAACATTTTGAAAAATGATTTCAGATGATGAGATTAAGATGTCACTGATTCTGTAAACCCCAGATGGGGACAAAACATTAGTATAAGCTACATCAGTGAGCTTGTAAATCTGATGAGAAACGCTGAAAAAACATTGGGCTTTTATCAAAACACGACGAGGAGGGTGTGAAGAAAAACACTGTGTGTTGCTTTGAAAGGTCACCAATGTGTCCAATAGTTGGCTTCAAGAGTTTTAGGCTATTAAACCATTTCTGTGGATGTGACCACCGGCCCCAGATCATTATATAACAACATGGACGAGTATTACATCTGTTTATAGTATAATCTGATCCTGACATGATGAAACTAAAGCAACAAAAGCGAAAGTTTTTCCAGAGCATGTCTGAAGTCAGAATAAGAGGCCGATGCTCCTGAACAATTTCCATTGTGAAGTAAAATTAAAGAAAAGGAATCAGGGTTTCACAAGGCTATAAACAAGTTCTGTTCTAATTCAAGTTGAGAAAGAAGAAGAGAAGAAGAGAAGAAGAGTGTCTGAGATGTCAGCTTTTTATTTTTACCTTAGGAAGAGTTCTGGCAGGGAGACCTACTGAGCTACCAGGAGAGTAACCACACAGAAACTGGCAAGAAGCAGCACACACACATGCAAAGACCACAGACACAGACACAGACAAAGAGGGAAGACAGAGCAGACGGTGATGTTAGCGCTGAGCCGGCGCCACTGAGAAAACATGCAGAAGAAGAAACGTCACCTGAGTCACAAAACCTTTCTGTCAGTGTCGCTGAATTAATCAGGTGAGCCAAAATGTAGCTGAACATGAACTATGGCTGTAGTGTGTGTGTGTGTGTGTGTGTGTGTGTGTGTGTGTGTGTGTGTGTGTGTGTGTGTGTCTCCGTTACCATGGCGACGTCAGCCTGGAAGATTTGTTTGATGAACTTGTTCTTGGACGAGTGAACGAGCTGAATGATGTCACCATACAACGTGTCTCTGTTCTTCTCCAGGAAGCCTGCAGGACACACACACACACACACACACACGCACACACACGCACACACACGCACACACACACACACACACACACACACAGAAGGAAACACATTAATCACCTTCGACGTGTTCGTTCGGTCTGTTTCTGGGGTGTGAAGCGACGCTGACCTCTTGTTTCGTAGTAAACGACTCCGGCGAAGTGTTGGATGCCGAACTGAGTCTCGTGGTTGTTTTTTGGCGGGATGTAGTTTGTGTTGACTTTGTGCTGAAAGTTCAGCTTGTTCAGCATCGTGGTGTCTGTTCCCTGAAGGAGGAAACAACACAAAAATGGATCCCACTTCCACTTGTTTTCATCAGGAACTAACCATGACCACCGCCCGCCTGCTCGCTCACTGAGCAGGTGCTGCATGATGATGGTGATCAGCTTCAGACCATCACAGTGTGTGTGTGTGTGTGTGTGTGTGTGTGTGCACCTTGGGGAACTTGCTCTCCTCGTCGATGAGTGAGATGATGTTCATGGGTTTGATGGCGATCATGTCCAGAGCGTCCTGGTTGTCGGTGAACTCGATGTGCTGCCAGTTGATGTGCTCCAGGTTGTACTCCTCCTGCTCCAGCTTGAAGACGTGACGCACGAAGAACTGCTGCAGGTTCTCGTTGGCGAAGTTGATGCACAGCTGCTCGAAGCTGCAGGAGGGAGGAGGTATATTATCTACAGCGAGGCCGAGCAGCTACAGGGAAGAGTTCAACTTGTGTGTGTGCGTGTGTGTGTGTGTGTGTTGTACCTGTTGACAGTGAAGTTCTCAAAGCCGAAGATGTCCAGCAGTCCGATGGAGCGTCTGAGGACTTTGGGGTGTGAGGACGCTGGCTTGTAAATGGCTGCGTTGATCTTCTCCACGATCCACACAAACAAACGGCCGTATATCCCCTGCACACACACACACACACACACACACACACACACACACACACACACACACGTTAGACCGCGAGGTGACATGCTGTGTTTTGTGGAGGAACACTGAATGTAAATAGCTGTTTGAGGAAGTTTAATCTAAGCTGCTCTAGAGAAGTGTAACTGCACCTTCACAAAAGCGTCCCGAACATCCAGAGCTTGTTCCATGCTCAGCGGGGTCGAGACGGTCTCTCCTCTCGTGATCAGAGTGCGACTAGTCAGACAGTTCATCAGGTCTTTACCGTCCACCTGAACACACACAAACACACACACACACACACACACACACACACACACACACACACACACACACACACACACACACACACACACACACAGATCACATCATCTTCAACAAGTCACGCTGACACGAAAAACACAATATCAGGTCATTGTAAAGACGTTCTACACTGCTTTTGTCAAACGGACTGTAAATGAAGTGGGGCTGTCGTGTGTGTGTGTGTGTGTGTGTGTGTGTGTGTGTGTGTGTCACCTCCAGCAGTGTAGCAGCAGTTGTGAGATGAGCGCTGCGGACGACTTCACAGGCATCCAGGTTGTCGTAGGTACGAGCTGCAGGGTCAAAGGTCAACGAAACACACAGAAATACAAAAATATGGGAAGCTTGTACACATATTGTATTTCTTGTTGAGTCTGCAGGTGTTCAGTTCAGCTCCTGCTATCAGGTCGAGCACTATGCTGTAAAATGTCTGAATTAATTCACCAAGATTATTTTATTTCACTTCACCTTCATATCGGAGGTTTCCCATGTGTAGAATCGCAGCCAGCAGCTTAGAAATCTCCCAGTTCTCTTTGTCTGTGAACATCAGAACCTGCAGAACAGAGAACAGGAAAACTGTTGGGAATAGAAAATGTTTCACCTCCTGGTTTCTTTAAAGATCCACTGAAGTATTGTGTCTGCAGTTAAAGTCTTAATGTAGGTCCTAACTGATGACGTTTCATCAGTACCTTCATCGCAGAGCGGATGTTGGAGTATTCTTTCAGGTCGTCTCGGCCGTCACACACTGTACAGTTTCCCTGCAGAGAAACACAAACGTGGACATGATGGATTTTTACACTTTCAGCTGTTTAAGCCCCCCAAAAATATCTGCATTGGGTTTGACATTAGCAGCAGTTTGTGCCTCCTGACGATCTTTCTGTCTTCTAACGTCACCTGTGGAACAATATTCAGTCTGCTGCACAATCAAAAAGCCATTCCCTCTGTTTCTACTCAGGCATCTGACAGTCTACATGAATGTGAGGGGGACGGTGCTCACGATGGTCAGGTAGGTGTAGTCGGTGGCTTTGCTCAGCCCCAGTTTCTTCTTCTCGTCTGCAGTCATCCCCTTCAGCATGCAGTAGAAGACGTGGTAGTTCCTCTCGTCGTGGGCCTGCAGACAGACGGTGCATCAGGTGAAACATTAAATGTACATGTGTTGTGTACAAGGGTTTAGTGTTGGAGCAGGCGGACAGGTGTTTTAATCCAGCCTCACCTGTCGGCAGACTCTGGACTTCTCCAGCAGGTACTGCTCTATCTTGGCTCCCTCGATGGCTCCTCTCTTGTTGAAATGGATGTCGATGTATTTCCCGAAACGGGACGAATTATCGTTGCGGATCGTTTTAGCGTTGCCAAAAGCTGGAAGAGAAGCAACATGTACCAAAGATAAAGATGATGTCAGATGGATGACGGTGTGTGTGTGTGTGTGTGTGTGTGTGTGTGTGTGTGTGTGTGTGTGTGTTCCTACCTTCCAGTATTGGGTTGGCCTCCAGGACCTGTTGTTCTATCCAGGAGTGTTGACCACTGATGGCTGCCAGGAACTGAAGGATCAGTTTGGTGCTCTCCGTCTTCCCCGCACCGGACTCACCGCTGTGACACACACACACACACACACACACACACACACACACACACACACACACACACACACACACACACACACACACACACATTAAAGGTCTGAGCTCATCGTCACATTTGAGCTTTGCCGTCTGAACTCTTTCCTACCTGATGATGCAACACTGGTCCCGGTTGTTCCTCTGCATGTTGAAGTAACAGTTGTCGGCGATGGCAAAGATGTGCGGCGGCATTTCACCGATCTTCTTGTTGGTGTAGAGGCGGATCTGGTCGGCTGTGTAGATGGGCAGCAGCTGGTAAGGGTTGACGGCCACCAGGATGGAGCCGGTGTACGTCTGCACACAGAGGAGGAAACTTTAAGAACTTGTCAAGGCCGACGTGATGCTGGAGGCACACAAACCAGAACCAGGACTACAAGTTAGCTTCAGACGGCTGCAACAAAACACAACAATGTTTATCTGTTTTTCTGGTGTGATTAAATACAAAAAATTAATAATTTATTTTAATTGGATTCCCCCAATGATGACCATCTGTCATGTGTGCATTCTTTAAATGACTCTTTTGGAATAATAATCACACCGTCTATAAAATCAAACCCGTCAGATTCTGCCTGCTCTCATGGCAGCGCCACAGTGGGCCAGGCAGGTGGAGGGTACGTGAGGTGACACCGGTCCCGTAACTCAGATGGTGAAGGATGACAATAAGAACGTATCAGTGTTCACCACGGGAGAAGAGACGGCCATGTTGGAAACAAATCAACACGCAGCCAGGCTGCAGCGCCGCTGAGCTTTGTTACCGCTGAGTCAGATCGAATCAGATACATAAAGCTTTTGACTCGTGCTGCAGGTACGTGACACCTCCAAAGCTTCAGAAAGCTAAAGAACAGTCGCTCCGTTCTCCTCCAGCTCCACTCAGTTTAAGAAAGAAAAGAACGAGTGTTTGTTTAAACAACGTGATGATCTTTGGTCGGGAAGTTCAAAAAAGAAAACTCCGAGGCACTCCTCCTCCTGGTGAAGAGGTTAAAGACACCTTACAAAAACATTGACAGCACATGATGAAAATGAGTTTGTTCAAGGCTTTTAACCTGTTTGCCAGAAGAGTGATGTGGATTCTGTTTTTTCTATCTAGTTTAAGCTCCAAGTTATGACATACTGTAGTTTCTGCAGAGTCTGTAGTGCAAACAGGCGATGTTTCTACAGAGCAGAATAAAATAAACTGTATTCATTTTACGTGTTTTGCAACATGCAACATACTGTACGTGAAATATACTGCATGCTGGAGTCTTGAAGCCGTGCAGGTGTTGCATTAAAGACGTGCATTAAATACATGTATGAAGAGCATGAGTTCATCTGAGGTTGGATTTCTCTGCAGCCATGCTTGACGTGCAGGCGCTGACTTACCCTGCCACCACAGTTTGTCTTCAGGGGAAACAAGAAAAGGAGAAAGGAGGAGGAAGGAGGATCGCAAGGAAGGCAGGAGAGAGGATACAGAAGCAAGACATTGAGGTGTAGCGCAGAAAATCAGCCAGAGCAGAAGTCTGAGATAATACTGAAGGCTTTAAAAACTGTAGTAGTCTTTAAAGAGGCAAAAGTTATTTGTAGCAGGAGGTCAGTGCGGTGGATATAATGAGTGAGCTCAGGGTACAATAGGTACGTTTTAGGAACCATCAACAATTAGAAATCCAGCAGTTTTTCCACACAGAACAAAGTGGAAAACAAACTCATACTGTTTGAATTTAATGCTCAGTCCACATTTATGATACATCTTCTGATGATTTGAGCTGCATGACTCTCATTTTAACCTCAGATCTGCACTTTGGATATATTGTTTAGAAAGGTCGACTAACTCTGCTAACTCTTTGAGCTCTGCTAATAAAACGTAGACTGCCAGAATGTGGGTTGAACTGAAATGATGATCAGTCGTTACAGATATTTGTGTGGATAGCTCGTTGATAATACGTATTAAGTTCCTGGTGTTCACACACATATGAGTTGTGCAGAGCTGTTCATCAGTATCAGTGTGCAGCTGCAGTATAACAACAATCCTGCTGCAGTGAAACTCACATAAATGAGTTTCTCTCTGTATCTGATGAGCAGGTTGCGGAGGATGCCGGCTTCATTGAGGTCTCCCAGCCGGATCATGTCCTCCACGCCGTGGATGGAGGTGGGATGCATCGGCTTAATGTTGGTGGCATTCTGGGGGGAGATCCAGTGCTCCTGGAGGACGAGGGACATTAAGGGTCAGAACCACACAGACTGGAGTTCTGGGAAACGCTAAACAACAGTTTCATTATTCCAACAATCACTTGGACCTCAGACGTAATGAATGATTTTTTACTTACCTTCTGTTGAGCTTCAGATATTCGTACAGCAACATAAAGGACCTTTAATGTCTAATAAACAACACAGTATTCAGGACTTACATTTCCTTCATCGTCCAACACCTGGATCTGACCCGAGTCACAGAGTTTGACCACCGCGCCTACTGGTACCTCAAACTCCCGACCAGTCTTTAAGTCCAACCAGACATAGTCGCCCTGGAAAGAAATCCAGAATTAAACCAAAACCAGGACTGGGAGTGGGATCAGAATCATGATTTAGATCAATCCATTCGTAAAAATAATCAAACGTTGGAATCAGGATCAGAATAACGTGAATGAGGACAATCAGAACCAGAAAGGAACCATAAATGTGATTGATTGATGATTGGCACCCGTGTTACTTTGATTAAATAACTGAATCATAACCATTTTCACACTGCAGCCTGAACATGTGAACTCTTTTAACCCGGGTCAGACTTTATGTTTACTGAAGCTGTTACATTAACACTCAGCTGGGTTTGTGAATGAATTGTAATAAATGGTGCAGTTTGAAAAAGGTGAAATGAGGCCCGGATGATCTCCTGACGGTCCAACCCAAGATAAAACATAAAGTATGTACCAGGAATTTGTCGAGGTGAACAGGTGGAGCATCTAACCAGCAGACGGACATTATGTAGGAGAAGACAGACGGTTAGTGCAGCACGTTGTGTTTTCTAAATAAATATCTTATTCATATTTTCAGCTAGACAGGAAATACAGTTGCAGCTTGAGCAACAGATGAAAACACACTGGATGCAACATGTTTCCCTCCAGACAGGTGAAAGGTTCGAGTCTCTGAGGATTCTGGGTTCAATCCGATGCTTAGCTCTGTGAATGAGAGCGACTGGGACCAGCACCGGGTATCAAATACCTTCCCAGCTGCTCCTGAATCTCAATCCACTTCTCATCCTTCCATCTGTGATCCAAGATCATAATTCCTCTGAAATCTTCCAACAATAATTGCTAAAAACACAGCTTCAGTGTGTTAACTGGTCAGCTGTTCTCCTTCCTTGAACAGGCCTTTGAATGAACAAAATCACCTCCATCAACATTTTACCAGAACCGGATAAATTAAGGCTGAATATCAGCAGCTGTTTACGTTTTTTGCATGTAGTGAATAACACTGATTATCTTGTTACGTCATGTTCTGCTGGGAAACGTTGGATCCTGAAACCACCAACACACCACACATCCAACAATTGTCTCTCCTGGATGTCAGTGGCTCCCCAGCAGGATAATATTCTCTCTGACACCACACAAACTGCTCAGGAACATGACAAAGAGCTCAAGATGTCAACGTTTCCTCCAGATTCCCCAGATCCCAATCCAAAGGGACATTGGGGCACACAAGTCAGATCCATGATGGCCTCCACCTGCAATCTGCAGGAATACAAGCATCTGCAGCAAAGCTGTGGCTGTCAGGATGCAAACAACCACCATGGTTTTTAGAAAAATGCCCAAACATCTAGATGCAGAACGGACCTTTGCATCTCTAAGTGGAATCTTTGTGGTAAGCTAAAGTGTCTGACTTCTGGCCACAGCCTCATATTTAATGAACACGTGAAAGTTATATCAATAATCTCAATATGATTAGTGACAAAAAGCAAACAAGCATCTTCCCCAAATCTCAAAAAGATTCCCTCAAGGTAGAGTCAGTTTACTGAAGACTGTCTCTACTCTACTGAGGATATCACACACACACACACACACACACAGACACACTGTCCACACAGAAGGAAAATTAATATTTGATGCATGAAACAAGGCAGCATGTGCACTTATCATATGCAACACAAATGCCACAGAATGAAGATGTACAATTATGAGTCATCAAACTTCAAAAACTTCTTCTCTCTCTCTTACACACACACACACACAGAAGAACACACTACGCGTACCGGCAGCAGTGTGGTGGGTTTCATCACAGTGTTGACGTTGCGTAGCAGCGCCCATTTTGCCAGATCCTTCTCATAGAGCTCCACGTAGTCCCGACGCTTGTACATCTTCACGTGCACGCTACAAACTCACACACAGCCTGACAGTCTTGTATTCCACCCAGGGATGGATTAATTATCCACAGGTACAGCTGGGCAGGTGAGTGAAGCGATCTGATGTTTGAATAATTCCCACATAAACAGCAGCTGTCATAAACACGCTGGACTCCTCATGGTCCAACAGGTTCAGTTCATCACCGGTTCACAGTCACATGTCAGCTCTGGTTCTCTTCTCTGGGTTCATCAAAAAAAGTTTAAATGCCTTTTAAGAGATGTCAAGAAAAAACAGGTCCAATATCAGACATCTCTGAGTCTAACAGGTCCGATCGTCCTGGTCTGTCACCTTCAGTTCTTCAGCCTCTCTGTTTATTTCTCGTCCACTTTGAAAAATCTATTCTCAGTTCACTCTGAAGTTTCCACTGCAGTCACATTTTGGGACCATCCTCCTCTTCTCTGTCCTTCTGTCTCTATCACACTGACACTTTGTTAACCCAGCCCTCCACAACCTCCCCTGTCGCCCGTGGCAACAAGATGACACTTCCTCCTCAGGTGTGTCGTATGGTGTTGGATTTCCTGAGAGAACCTACAGGCTCTTACTACAACGTAAATTCTGCAGGTTATGAAGAATAAACGGCGTGTTTACCAACTGAGAAACATAAAGGGCAAATATAGAACACGACTTACACTGATAATAATGGAAACACTTTATAATAAGGAACACAACAATGTGAGTAGTTCAAGTGAAGACCGACTGATGAATGACTTGAGCATTAATGCATCATTGATGAGCAGTTTCTGAATTGAGGGCTACATAGTAGAGAATGATGAGTTACCAGAGAATAAACTGATGAAGCATCAGGTAATGATTGATTCTCACTCCTGACTAATTCTGAACCATTAGCACAAACTAGTAACAATTAATTAATTACTCAAAAAACTATTCTTAATTGATATTTTTGTGCAAACCCTAGTGATACATCCTACTACTCATTACTTTACTATTATTAATTTATCATTATTTACAATAAGGAATGATCAAAAACAAAGTAATTTAAGAAAGAAAATGTGAGCGTGCTACTGCGCTAAACATGCTAAACATTATACCTGCTTAACATTAGCATGCTGGTGTTGTCAGGACGATAGCATGCTGCTCTTAGCATTTAGCTTTAGTTTCTTACGCTAGGTGTGTGTGGCATGAGAGAGTGTGAGTGTGATGAATTGCTGTTTGAGTGTGTGTTACACACATGTCAGTTTAATTAAGTAAATACTCTGTCTGGCAAACTGAGCTACCTGAACATTACACCACCAAGCACCTGTCAGACACACACACACACACACACACACACACACACACACACACACACACACACACACACACACACACACTCTACCTGTGAGGGAGTAAGCCAACAGCAAACTATCAGAAACCACATTTTGAATTATTTAGCAGAGAGGATCTATTTGGTGTCTGTCTTCTCGTCTCCTCGTCAATATTTCTTCTTCTGTGCATCTTTTTCTTTCATTTATGTCATAATGTCACTTTTGTGAGTGATCATGATGATGATGGAGGCAACACTGATGTTAAATTACTTTTTCATTGACCTTTAGTTTGTTACTTACAAACTACATCTTTCATCAGAATTATTCTAAAATTACACATTCCCGCACAATTGAGACCAGCAAACCATCACACAACACCACGAATCTGTCAACAACAATGTAACTACCGTTAGTTAATATCAAACCAAAAGGCTGATGACATAGTTTTCATTAACAAACATCCCATGAAAAGACCAAAACCAACAATGAATGGCATAAAAATATATTTAAAAGTTAGTTTGAAATGGGGATTATTGTGGTTTGGCATCATGAAGCAGCGCCATGAAGTTGTGACATTGTTAGTTTTGAGCTGACATGTTACCTTTGGCCTATCATCACCTTAATCAGGAGGGAAATATCAAACTTTGAAGTTAGTGAATAAAAGAAGTGAGAGGGAAATATAAACTTGTGTCACTGCCGACTGGCCGACCCAAATTCTCCTCTTAATGCCTCTTTTTAATGGCAGCGTTCTCCCACCACAACCATCAGTCTCACATTGACAAAGAGTTGATTTGACTCACAGGCTTTTAGAGGCTTTTTACAGAAGTCATTTGCAGATCGATAAAGCCCTCAGGTCAACTAACCAGACACCACAGCGAGCCGACACGGCCGCGGTGATTCATGAGCCACTGATCATCAGAGAACCCAGTAGAGTCGTGGTAAGTAGTTTGGATAAATTTACATTTGATATGATATATTCCAATTTAAGAGACAAATCTAGTGGAGTAAAAAGTGCAATATTTGCCTCTTGGATGTAATGAAGAGGAAAATGAAAAAGATATCAAAAGAAGTATAAGTATCTCATATGGAAGTCCATAAAACAGCTTAATGACTAATCTCCCTGGTCTTTATTGTCACTCTTAGACTTCTAATTACATGCTGGGAAACATGTCGTATCCATGAAGCCTTTTTCCAGTAGCTATATTTGCAACAGGACGTCCGCTATGGCTACAAGCAGGCCTGTTATCTCACACACATCAGGCTTTGGACAAACGTGACTGAGGGAAGCGACGGTGCTGGTGTGGCGTGAGCAGGACAGCAGTGATGTAATGTCCATGCTGCCTGCGGTGGATGAGTGTGTGTGTGTGTGTGCGTGTGTGTGTGTTCTCATCATCTCTTTCTTCAGGTAAATAATTCAGGCCAGACATGAGTCGGGTATTCACTTACGCCTGCTAATGTCACTGCTGTGTGGAGAGGTAACGACGCACACAGAGGACAGGCAGAGGAAGAAGCTGTTGGGACTCACTTATAACTTTTTTCAGCTCTTTCTTTTCTTCTGTTTCCTCCAAATAAAGTGGCAAATGAACCACCGCCTTTATATAGAGATTTTTTGCCAGGAGACTGTGTATGACAACAAAGACTCTAAACAGCCCAGTCACTAGAATAAAATGTTGGCTAGATTTACATTTTCAAACCACAAATATTGGTGATTCATTGGTGGATTTTGTGCCTGAGCATAACCAGACCATTAGCACCATTTTAAGAAATGAAAAGTTACAGCATAGGTTCAACATATCCATGATTTGCAGAAACATAAATGGCAAAATGTATTCTGGTGACTGGGATGCTCTAAAGTGCTCACCAGTGTGACAATATTAATTACTCATACGCTGCTCCATCTACTATAAATAGAGCTCTGGAAACAGCTTCGTGCTGCAACCAAACAGGACATACGAGCCGTGAGAATGGACCAGAACTGGAAAGTTGTGCGTTAAGAAACCAAAACGAAAAAGTAACTCTAAAAGCTTAAAAAGCTGTTGTCATGTGACCTGTAAGATGTTAATTATAACTGTTGAATGTTGAGAAAAAACTGATGGACCCTGATGTGATCACAGACTATTTGACGTACGGTTCATCTTGTTTGTAAGATTCTGTAATTTTAGCCCACTGCAGCCTTGTTACTATCTTGTTACCTCACGGTGTACCTGGTTTACTTCACGTCACACAGGCTCCCTCCAGGGTCTGTAAGTGTGCACTGCAGACCACAGCTCACCACTGCACAGTGTCTGTCTGCAGGTGGGAGTTCTTCTTCAGGTGTGTGTCTGCCCTCTGCTGGTGTTCATTAAACTCATCACCAGTTACGTAGTGTGCGTATCCCAATATTTTCCAGCCTCTAAAGGAACATTTAGACCCTCACAGAATGTTGAAGCTCTACTGAACCTCAGATTAATCCAATTACTATAGAGTGGAGCATTTTAATTAGGGGATCAGCTATTAAAAAGATTTATAAAGCCACTTCCATCTCACCTCATTTGCATTTAGATAGATCATTCAGATAAATCAAAGGTCAGGGGGTGAGATATGGTGACAAGGTAATTGTTGTGGTATTTGTCTCTGAATTAACTTGTCTATAAAAACACTGACAGATGGACCGGCTCTCCTCTCTGCTTCAGGGGACAATCAACATTAACATTTTGTCTCTATTCTGCTTCCACAAGAGGACAAAACAAGAGGAGACGACTGAGTATACTGAGAGTATTATTATTATTTTATAATTCTAGTAAATATTGTTGGAAAAAGTATTCAGATCATTTATTCAAATAAAATGATACTTCAATCCAGACTGGCTTGATTTAGCTTCACTAAAGGCTCATGTTCAGTATAAATCTACAGCTGCAGCTTTATCTTGTTACCCTCATTATTGTCTTGATTATCTCAGGTGGGAGGTGGGGTTCAGGTGTAGGTGCGCCCTCTGCTGGTGCTGATGAACTCACCAGCAGGAGCACCTGACAGTAATTGAATGCATAAAGCTACTTGGTTTGCTTCACTCAAAATAGCCAAACTGTGTTTCTCCTTCAGCGCTTCTCCTACACACACACACACACACACACACACACACACACACACACACACACACACACCCCATTGTGTTTGACCAGTAAATGTGAGCGAGCTGCTGCATGAATGAACGAGTGAATGAATACCAGCTCTCCATCACAGTGGAATTAAACGCAGCACTGACCACAGCAGGGACAGAAAACAACAACTACACATCGCAGATAAACAACCAAACACAAATTCAGTAGCTTCAGTGATATAACAAGTTGTCTGAACTGATCAAAATTAAAGTCCATCGTCACCTTGTTCTCCTCAGATATGAAGTCTTTCACCTTTCTTAGACCAGAACCTTCCAGTACACTTTGCTTCCCATCTCCAAAATGACTAACAACCTCTGATATCAGGAAATCACTGACAGCCATCACCTACTAGAATTTAAGCCAAGAATAATAAAAACTATTCCTGATGCAACAGAACGACAAACAGGAACCTTTGGGAGGTTAAACCACACTGCATGACTGCCTCACAAACTTCAACACAACCCACGTGAACAAAGAAAGCACCAGAACTTTCTATCTGAATCCACAGAGCTGATCCCAGAGTCACCTCCTCCATCTGTGACCCGGAGCTCTGAGATTTGTTCACATTCTCATAGTGAAGGGGAACCAGAACCCTAACAAATGGTGTTCTCATGACCCCACAGATGTTTATTGTCTGCCTACAAAGATGGAGACATAAAGGGCACATCCACTGCAGAGTGGTACTTTGTTTGACCTCACTGTTAAAGTCGTTAGTGTTCAGAGGCACCTTGTTCTCTGGATGAAGCCTGAGTTTACCTGGATGAGCGTTGTGCATCTGTAGCTCAGACGGCGTGCATCCATGTCCCAGCCTGCTGGCGGCCAATCGGATCCCCTCCTGTCCATTTTCATTGTCATGGTTACCACATCTACTTAAGATCTGCACACCATTCTGAGTGTAAACAGGTCTGTAAAAAAACTAAACCAACTAAACCATGGATGCCTCCTTCTTGTTCTGATGTGTTGATCAGTTGCTAAGCACAGGAGCAAAACACAATGAAAAGAAAACAATCAACGACAAAAATCTGTCATGTTGTAAGAAGTGATCCACTTCTCCAAAGTCCATGTGAGCCAGAAAACTTTGACAATCCAAAAAAACGTTTTTCTGATAATTGAACGATAATCCCGTCCTCCAAATTCAACCGTTACATCCAGAAATTCCTTCAAACTGATGATTAAAATTTTCTTCTTTTGCTCAAAAATCATCCATAATCATCTTCTTCCGTATAAAATCAGGAACTGTGTGTGTGATCCTGAAGCAGCAGAGTTTTAAGTCACACACACTTCCTGTCCAGCACAGTTTGATCTCACCTGTACAGGTTGGATGGAGGTAAGGAGGTCAGAGTGTGTGTGACGAGACAAACATCCACAGAGAGGGGTGAAGCAGATCTGTGTGTGTGTGTGTGTGTGTTCGTTTGTTTTATTGGCTCGTCCCATTTGGGCCTCCACAGCGGGGGGGACGCTGTCGGAGCTGATTAGTCGATCAGAAAGGCTGATGAGTTCAGCAACGCATTAACTGAGAATCAAAAACACCGACACTTGGGCCAGTGCACCCATGACAATCACACACATGCACACGCACACAAGGAAGATTCAGTGCGAACAATGCAGCTTAACGAGCAGCCGATCATTAACGAGTGTTGCACCTTCACTGCAACAAGCTGCAGACACACACACACACACACACACACAAAATGCAAAGTTCATATTTTGTTGGAAACGTTCAGCTCTCTGTCATGTTGATGTGTGTGTGTGCTGTGTGTACCTGCTGTAGAATGACCATGGTTCTGGTTCCTGTCCTTATGTTTGGACATCAGCAGTCACAGGTCGACCCTGAGAAAGACACGGAGAACGATAAAGAAATCTATTTATAGCCGTAGAGCACATTTTGTATTGACAGTAAACTTGGTGGATTAATTTCACATGAACATACAGTTCAGCAACAAGTAAAACGGGAAATCTATCAACAAAAACAAGAGCGATTAAAAAATAAACAAGACAATAGGGATGACTCAGTGTGCAATGTGAACATAACACACACACACACACACACACACACACACACACACACACACACACACACACACACACACACACACACACACACACACAATGTTTTAGCTTTAAACACGATCAAAGGAGCTGCAAACACATAAAATCTTGCTTGTTAAAATTCTGTTGAGGTTAAATTAAATAGCAGAGCCGAGTCTGCTAATAGGATCCATATAAAACATTACAGGTAACACACACATGCGCACACACACACACACACACACACACACACACACACACACACACACACACACACACACACACACACACACACACAGACACACACACACACACAGACACACACACCCACCCACCTCATGTTATCATATGAATGTCATGAGTTAATCACTGACAGCTTCGGACAACTGAGGAACATTTGCTTTACTTAACCTTTAATGTAAATGTAGCAAACAGTCGCCTCGTTAGACATTCAGCAACATCAGCATTGTCGTGTTTGTGTCCAGATGTATTCTGTTAACTGTCTGTAGTTACAGTAACACTTGTTTTAGGATGTAAATGGGATGTTATAATCAATGGCCAGTCAACAGCTGAAAAAACATGAATTATAATTAATGAATTTCCTCCTTTAAGCACGTTAAATTCAATATCCAGAACTAATTAAGACACATTATAGATCAAACTAGTCTCACATGTGACCTGTGACTGACTGTGTCACACGACACTTAACAAACCCAATTACCTCTTTTTGTTGTTGTCCATTAGTGTGTGTGTGTGTGTGTGTGTGTGTGTGTGTGTGTGTGAGTGTGTGTTAGCAGGTAGTTGTGTGTGCTTGCATGTGTTATTTATTAAGGTCAGACTTAGAGTTGCTTTGAATGTGCATGTTAGCTCTACAGAGTAATTGCTACTATATTCATGTGTGTGTGTGTGTGTGTGTGTGTGTGTGTGTGTGTGTGTGTGTGTGTGTGTGTGTGTAAAGGTATTAGCCCTAGTAAATAATGCAGCCTCCCTTAATGAAGCTTTAGTTTGATCCTTTGACTTTATGACACATGGCAGCCGGACACCTCGACCTCATTAGACATTCAGTTCTCTTTGAATGTCGACTCAGAGTTTCACCTGAGAAACAAAGCAGAGTCCTGGTTCGATTCTGTGATGTACTGCAGCATAGTTTAGTGCATTTACAAAGTAATTTTGTGAGTATTTAGTATTCCTAGTCTTTCTTATGAGCAATCGAAAAAGTGAACAATAACTAGTTTGGAATAACGATCAGTTCAATCAGAACCTGCTGTCATCAGAGTCCTCACCAAGGTGGCAAACCTATGTGTACATGAAAATTAGCCACGGTAAATTATTCACTGTCTCATTATCCATCTTTATTTGGATCATTTGACCTATGACACCTGACAGCAGTGACAGCTGCCTTTCAGGGGGCCAAATGAAGATGATGATGAATTTTTTTCTGTTTTTCTGACAATTTTTTTTCCCTGTTTTTCTGACTAATTCTTTTCCTGTTTTTTGGAGTAATTTTCTTTTCCTGTTTTTCAGAGTAATTTTTTTTTCTGTTTTTCAGAGTAATTATTTTTTCTGTTTTTCAGAGTAATTATTTTTTCTGAATTAGCAAGATACTACGGAGCCCCCCTGGTGACATTGAATTAACAAAAATAGTATACATAAATCATGGAACATATTATTTGACTGCCAGTGTTTTTTGAACGCTTGCGATTGATAATAAAACCAGCAACTGTGTGTGAGAGGCACAAACTGGTGCTATGGTCAGCTACTGTTCTGCTATTTAAACTTGGCGATCCAAACACACATATACAAGCTAATTATGGGGAGAAAAGGTAGTGAGGAGGGGAAAACACCTGTATTTCCTCCTTTGCAACATTGCTGATCGCCTTAAAGAGACACAGTTTGTGCTCTGAAGCAGCTGAAGGCTGCAGAGCACAGCGATGAACAGGCTGTAAATCAAGAAGAGAATGTAACATCAGCTGAGACCTCCTGCTGCATTTAACTTTCTCTCTCCCTCACTGACCTTTGTTGGCTCTCCAATGAAGAAAATGTCCTAAAAATGACTAAATACTAAAACCTGAAAGAATTACGACACACCACAAATACACACTTATTGTAAACAATGACATACAAGTCTACATCTCTCTCAGTCTTTCTCTCACACACCAACACACACACACACACCCTCCCTATCAATATTTCAGCATCTAATTATCCCTGCAGAGATCTGGAACAAAGGTTGTGTGCAGCCATGGCCTGTGTGTTTGTGTGTGTGTGTGTGTGTGTGTGTGTGTGGTCTAAACATATCAGATTTTTATACCTGTACATTAAGACACATTAGCAAAAAGTGAGCAACACGGTGAAAGTGTCCTGCTGAAAACATCCTGCAGCAGAGAAAGAAACGGAAAACCAAAGAATAAAAAAAGGACAGAGATGGTTCAAAAGTGAAGTCTCTATCTGTGTCAGTCTACGGTTTGAGGTTTGAGGTTTGAGGTAGAGAACAACGAGTTTCTAGTGTTTTTTCTCTGAAAACAGCTGTCTGCAGTGACTCAAACCAGTCTGTAGGAGTGGTGAGAGTGAAACAAGTGAAGTTGTGGGTCAGAGAACTTAACAATGAGCTGAACTCAACTCTGTAACGCTGAGGTTAGCTGCAGCTTCAGCTGATAACTCCAGAGACTTCATCATTTCATACATTGTTATAGTAAAAACATACTGATTTTAGCCACTTTAACAAAGAGGTCAACAGCACACATTTCCAGACAGTCTCCTTTAGAAGACATTCATAAGGCTGCACCCTTCACGGCCGACTGATGAGCCTGAGGGAGTCATCACCAGGCCCCCACTGGGAGAGGCAGACTGGCAGAGTGAAACCTCTAATGGGACGGCTATGGACTAACATTGAATTGATTATTAATAGCAACTTTCTGAGGCAACCCAGCAGAGAGTGACAGGTGAACGGCTTTCACTGTGCATAGAGGTTTGCACGCTCGCAATTTCCAGTGAGAGATGCAGTTTGGATGTTTTTCTGTGTTTGTGGAATACGGGCAAGGAGGAAGTAGTAGGTCTTAGAGAAGTGTGTTTTACTCTGTAAAGTCTGTTTACAGGTCTTGTGTTACTGCATATGTGAATTGTAGTGAACTTACCACTTGCATTCATCTCCCAGCTGAAAATACAGGAGTTATCAGACTTTTGAGGTACAAAGTAGTTGTTTTTTGATGACCTCAATCAGCAAAAGAAGACAATTCATTATGTTTTAAGTCACTGATATTGCTGTGTTGTCAGAATCTGCTCACATGAGCGGATTGTGTTGAAATATAAATGTTGACATGGCCTCGGATACACCCAGTTCACAAAATGAAATCGTAACGTATTCATCAAGATAAGAGTATAAAAGCTTTGTGAGTGCCCAGGGAGGGACCGGGAGTCAGACTTAATCTGCTGCACAACTGGATAAAGAAATAAAATCAGACCTCTATATTTACGTTTTCTTAAATATCACCAGTTCAGCTCTTCCACTCACATATTGTTTCATGTTAGTTGTAAATAAACTCTCCAATATTTCAAACAATTTGAGGAAAGTCCAAAGAAATTAATAAATACAACTGTGTGGAGAAGAAATGTACTGACCCTCAGTGGGAAACCCGTGTTGTACAGAATATAATAACAGTTTTTACTTGTGGTTCAGTCACAAACTGGTTGCAGGTGATTCATGAATAATTATCCGTGCAGAATATGATACCCATCAAAAAAGCAAGTCATAACTTTAAAGCTACAGAGTGGTGACGCCGCTCAACACACCTACAATGAGTCCGAGGTGAGTTTCCTGTGCTGTTGACACATTTCTGTACATTTCCAGAGATGCTTGTAACTTCTAACTGGACCACGCTGCAAAAATACAACATGGCCCTTTAAACACACACATGCAGACACACACACACACACACACACACACACACACACACACACACAGTAGTCTTTAAGCCCACTGAATGACTGTCCTTACCCTTTTGTGTGATCTGAACTTCTCAGTCTCTCCTTCTTCAGTTTCTCTCTCCGTCCCTCCTTCGTTACAGTTCTGGTTTTCTAGCTGACGTCCTCCTCTGTGGATGGAAGGATGAAGAACAGGAGAGATATTTCAGTCTTCAGACACTGGCAAGAAGCTTGAAGAAGCAGTGTGACACCTTCATCTCTATCTTTCCTCCTACCTCTGAACTTTGCCTTCTTTGGCTTCTTTGTTTTTCTTCTCTCTCCTCTTGTCAGTGCAGATTTATCTCTTTTCCAGCCTCTGTCTGCAGATCATTTGCTCATTGTTTCACTCTTTATATCCAGTGCTGAATTCCAGGAGCTGTCTAGAAGCTTCACCCTTTCATGTGAAGGTGTACAGACGTAAGAAGGGTGAATGACTCCCTCCTCCTCTCTCCTCCCGCCCTCTTTCACTCCTGTTGGTATTAACGGTGACACGGCAAGCTGCTCGTTCACTGCCACCGATCCCTGTTACAGCTGGAGAGAGAGTCAGTGGGGGGTGATGAGGTAAAGCATAGAGGAGGTTGTAATTAGACACACACACACACACACACACACACACACACACACACACACACACACACACTTTTAAGTAGACGTGTTGACCATGAAAAAACCTCATCGCTCGTTGGAGACATCATGCCTCCAGACCTCCTCTGCACAGTAAAAGCCCTTCACTTATCACTTTAATTTGGGTTGTCTGGAAAGTTACCCATAATCAATCGGTCATGGGTTCAATATTAGCCAACAGCCGTCCCATTAGAGGGTTTTACTCTCCCAGTGGGGGCTCAGTGTGTTTCCCTCGGCGGCCCATCAGTAGCTGGTGAAGTGTGTGCAGGAGTTAGATTTAGGATCATAGATTACAACTTACCGTATGGAGCAGATTGTTCTGGCTGATGAATTCATGCTTCTGTAAAGTGTGAGGGGTTCTGACACTGTGCTGAAAGACGACCCGGATGATGTGTTCAGTGTGGCTGCCAGTGTGCTTCAGCTGTAACATCCAAGCAGCAGCTGGCCAGCTGTTTTCTGTTTTCTTTTTTGATGCATTAGAGTTGTAGGCTTTTGGAAAAAACATTGCAATATATAAAAACATTGCAATATATATATATATATATATATTTATATATATATATATATACATATATATATCTATCTATATATATATATATATATATATATATATATATATATAAAATCAGAAATTATTGCCTGAGAACTTTGAGAATTTTCCTTTTGTATCACACAGTAAAAAACTTCTAATGAGAACAGAAAGATCTAAACAAAATAAACTGAATAAACAACCTGACCTTGAAGGACAGAACAGTTTCATACAGTTTTACTTTGTTTATTTGTGGCGGACCCTGCCACCTTCTAGCTTCAAACAGTGTTCAGGGAACCTCATCTTCCTCTGAGAGCAGCTGGTTTATTCACTGATGGAAAAAGTTTGTGTCATTACCTCATTATTATTGAAAATATTGAAACTCAAAAATAAGTTTAATAGAACATCTGCTAATATACCCTGTTATTAAACTAAATAATTACTTACATTAAACAGCACTGTAAAAGGCATCCAAACTCATACGCCCTTAAAGCATCTGATATTTAATGTACCTAAGCATCAAAAGTCATTTTCTGGCAATAAATGTGCTTATTAACTTACTTATAATTCAACACGCAATCTGCAAAGTAACTTACAGCTGAAGTTGTCAAATAAAAGTGGTGAGTTCTAAGAATAATGTTTGAAAGCTGAATGTTCAGCGCCACCCAGTGGGGAAAGTCTGGTACTGCAACAGTTATAGTTTAGTTGTCAGCATTGATCTCAGTGATACTAAATTCAAAGAACAATTAGTTACTAATGTAAATATTAACAATATTGAAAACTGTATCAAGTGAGTGGTAACAGCTGACTGGTGGTCTGTCTTGATGCTTGTAGAGTTTGTCATGAGTGTTTGCTGCCATCTAGTGGTGCACAGGAGGAACTACATCAACTTGATGTGCCAAGTTAGACATAATAACACAGAAAGACTTTTGATACATTCATAATAATTCTAATTCAAGAAACTGAAGCAAATAAAGAGATATGGATTAAATTATTAAACTCTTTTCAAGTGGTAAGAGACAGTCACTGTTAGAGACTCTAACACATCATTAAAGTATAAAAGTAAAACAAGAGTTTTAATAATTTCTTTATTTCTGCAGAGATCTGAGCGTTCTTGTGAAGTGTTTGAGCTGAAAATATGATCTACTAGAAAGATGGCATCCATAATTTTCATAATAATAATAATAATAATAATAATAATAATAATAATAATAATAATAATAATAATAACAATGTCCATGTATCATTACATCGCGTCTTTCTTTCTCTCTTTCTCTGCCATCATGTGTTCCATCAGCACCCTAAACATTTGCCTCTCTCAAAGCTGCATGTGCTGCTCGATCCGTGAACTTTATAGAAAATTGTATCATTTTCCGGCAGATGGATTTTTGCCTTAACAAGTCAGAAAGTGAGATTGTTCCCCTCCAACATGTTTTACTCTGTGCATCACACATCAGTTCCTCCTGCCAAGGACGAGAGGCGAGACAAACCAAAACAACCGATAGGAGTCCAAGAGAAGCCTGGCCATCTCGCCTCCACGCACTGTTGTTTTGTGTGCTCTGTTTGTTTGATGATTTACTTGTGAATTGTTCATTCTTGAGTCTGTAAAGCACTTTAGTCAACTTTGGTGATTTTTAAATGTGCTATAGAATAAACTTGACCTTGAGGAAAACACCCTGGGGGAGAACTGCTACTTCCAGAGATAAGCTCTGAACTTAGAAGACCACTGAGCCAGGAGGTTTTAGGAGTTTTAAACTCATTTTAAACTCATTTTTTTGTCTTTTAATGTAATTTATGCCCCTGTAGAGCACTTGCCTTGTCAACATCATCACCAGCCCTAAATGAACAGCTCATGTGTTCAATGAGGTGAACAACAGCTGGAAGTTTTGTCTGGTTTTCCTGTTTCCTCTCAACTTCTGCACAGTTTCTATACACTTAGATGTCAGATATCCTTTTCATAAACTTGTGCTGTTCTGTAAAAGTGTGAAAAGAATACCACTGTAAAATTCTGTAAATTCATTTATTAAAAAATTACTTTTTTAAATACAGCAGGATTTGATTCAGAAAGACAATGACAGTTGAAAATAACTTAATGAATAGATTGTCATCTAGATTTAATTCAAGTTCTTTTGATAAGTCGATGCAATTAAATGTTAGTGTTGTTCAAGTTTTTAAACAATGCTGCCATAGATTCAAAATATTCTGTCATCTGTTGTGAAACTGAAGCTGTGTTTCTGTCATAAAAATATAGAAGTTATTCATTATTCACAAACATTTGAAGACCAACTCCCTGAGATGATTGCAGTAATTCATTTACTGTACATTTACAGATCTGTAGTCACCTTTTATATATTATGTCAAAGATTCGTATAAATCAATCACCAAAGAAAATTATTCATACAGTATGAAAGAAATAGAAACCCAAACAAAACAGAAACAGTCACATGATATTAACATGAAACAGAAAAGTTGGTACTCAGACAGACAGGAGGCAGCAGTTTAAAGGAGAGTGAAGATCTTCAGTACCCAAGTGAAGTTTACATGAAGGCAGCTCACCACATATTCTCACATTGGCTGCTTTATAGCTAAACACTGTTACCTACCATTAGCTTGGAAGTTGACCAGCTGGCTTGCATGTGGGATGATTGAAGTGGTTAGCTAGCTAGCTAACACAATGACCATCCACATAGAATCAGGCCCTGCTCATGAATTGATGCTACTGTGTGCCGTCCTTTTGTAGGAGTCCACATTCCCTGAGCACGGCACTGACATTCTGTGTGAAGCGGGCGCCGTAGCTCAGCAGTCGGCCGTCATAAATCAGCTGATCCCGTGTCAGCTCGGGTTGTTTTGGAAGTCTGCACAGACAGACAGCAGACATGACTTTTACAAACAGTGAGAAGTGAGAGGAGCCACTTTAGCAGAATTGCATTTGAGATATAAGTAGACCTACATTACGTGAGCAACACTTGGATAGAAGGGGTATTATTATAAGGTGCGTTATATGGTTTAAGTGTCTCCAGAGATTATTTGTCTTGTGTCTGTGATTAAGTGATGATGTAAACATAATTTGACTAAAAAAACAAAACAAAATTTTTCACATGGTGTGAATAGGAGAGCTATATCCCCCAAACACAATGTTAAAAGAATCTCATTCCTGTAGACAGGTGACTGCTGCATGTAAACAAACTGACGGCCAGAGCAAATGTGTAAGTGGCTTGTCTCAAATGCATGAAATAATGACAGAAGACAAATCATTGCAGAAGCAGGTGTGCGTGAGTCTACCTTATGTGGTACATCCGTGCTATATTCCTGTCCACCCAGGAGCAGGCTTTATGTGTTGGTGGTTCCAGCAGCCCGTGAACCGTCGGGGTGAACGCGGCTCGAGGGTTGACGATGATCTTGAAGTTGCCGTAACCCTTTGCCACTGGGTTCTGGTACAGGTGAGTCAGAATGTCCACCCCAGGCACCTTCTGCCAGTCGCTGACGTTGTTGGGGCACATGTTCTCGAACACGTTGTTCTGGAACATGAAGCACTGCTTGGCACCATATTTCTTTTCCAGCAGAGGCAACAGCTCCGACCAACTGGCAATAGAAAGATTACAAAATATGCATTGATAGCGTTTTATAAGCCGTCCGTTTAAATGCATAAGCAGTAAATAAGCAATTAATCAATACAAGTTGAGCTGCATCGTGTCTTAATAGTCTTCATATAAATAAACTTTCCCTTTCAGTAGTGAGAGTGTATTTCATACTGACAGTGTGCTCTAACAACTCAATAAGGAATGTTTTTTGACAGCAGGCATCATTTGGCAGAGCTAAAAGTAGATTTATCAAAAAGTCACTTCATATAGAAAGTGCTACCTGTCGACTGACTGGGGCAGAATGAGCTCGTCAATATCATGCAGGGCCACGTATCTGGACTGATACATATATCTGTAAAGACAGTCATGGAGAGCAGGAATCTGGCCGAAGTATTGGATTTCACCTGGACCACGTTCAGGCCGCCAGCTGCGAGACACATTCAGAAATCTGGACAGAGTCCAAGGAATCACCTCCACCAAACCTGAAGAGGAGACATGTAACTATCAGATCACAAGAACAGAAAGTATTTCACAGACTTATTTACAGTCTGCGAAATAACTTATTGAAATGACTTTTGTATTATGTCTTAGCATGTTTTTGACTCAATTGTTTATTTGTAATGGCAGAGTTTGCCATTCCCAGATTCTTCTTCTACCAGAATTAAAATGCCTTCGTACACATGAAAGATTCACAGGAACGATGCAGCACTGAATGACACGCTGCTGATTCTGACATCAGGTCGCTCTCCTACAGCAGCTTATCAGAGCTGAATTAAGATACCGCATGTTGTAGCACACCACTATGGAGGACCAAACCTGACATAAGTATAAATAAATAAATAAATAAATAAATAAATGCAAAAATAAATAAATAAATAAATAAATAAATAAATACATAAATAAATTCTGAAATAAATAAATAAATGTATAAATAAATAAATGCATAAATAAATAAATGCATAAATAAATAAATGCTGAAATAAATGAATAAATAAATAAATGCTGAAATAAATGTATAAATAAATAAATAAATAAAAGTATAAATAAAAGAATAAATGCTTTTTATTTATTTATGTATTTCTGTTCACCTACATTTATTTATTTCTGTATTCCTGTTCACCAACATTTATTTATTTCTGAATTTCTGTCACCTACATTTATTTATTTCTGTATTTCTGTCGCCTAGATTTATTTATTTCTGTATTTCTGTGTCCATATGTAAATGAGGAGGTAGGAGGTCCTAACCTCAGTCAAGAGCATGATTGGTTACAGGAGTGTGCTCGATGAGGGTCTACTACTTCTGCCTTACTAGCGGTGCTGATTCCTGTACACTGTACAGGAATGTTGCTGGCTACCAGCAAGCCCGCTCAGTTAACTGTTAGCTGCAGTTGTTGAAATTTGTTCATGTAGCTCTGGTTTAGTGATGAATTTGACTGGCTTTCATTTTAACTTGAGAGGGTCCCAGGTGTGCTGGCGGTGTGGTTTGAGAATCCCGTCTGGAGAGAGAGGGGTCCTCAGCCATGTCCGCTAACCAGGAAAAACATTCTGCTCATTGCTTCAAGTCATGTATATGTGTATTCTAGACGAGCGCTACAGAGCACAAATCGTCCAAAAGTGCATGTTGTCGGTCTCATATCTTAGTCGTGAATCTCTGTACTGTAAAGATATGAGACCGACAACATGCAATTCTGGACGATATGTACTCTGTAGCGCTCTGTAGCGCTCGTCTAGCAGTGGTTTGCAGGTTGCAGCTCTGGCATCTCCGTGTGGATAGAAGTGCTCAAGCCACGCAAAACGAATACACATATACATGACTTGGAGCGATGAGCAGAAGGTTTTCCTGGTTAGCGGACATGGCTGAGGACCCCTCTCTCTCAAGACAGGATTCTCAAACCACACCGCCAGCACATCTGGGACCCTCGCAAGTTAAAATAAACGCCAGTTAACCTGTCACACTGGTCGAGGCCATTAAGCCAACTGGAGCTGGTTTACAATGTTACAGAGAGCGAGGCTTGGGATCAGGAATCGTTTGCTTTTGTCTGGCTCTCCGATTTGACCAATCACGCTCTTGACTGAGGTTAGGACCTCCTACCTCCTCATTTACATATGGACACAGAAATACAGAAATAAATAATTGTAGGTGACAGAAATACAGAAATAAATAAATGTAAGTGAACAGAAATACAGAAATAAATAAAAAGCATTTATTCTTTTATTCATACTTTTATTTATTTATTTATACATTTATTTCAGCATTTATTTATTTATTTATTCATTTATTTATGCATTTATTTATTCATGCATTTATTTATTTATACATTTATTTATTTATTTCAGCATTTACTTATGTATTTATTTATGTATTTATTTATGTATTTATTTATGCATTTATTTATGTATGTATTTATTTATTTATTTATTTATACTTATGTCAGGTTTGGTCCTCCATACACCACATCCTGCTGATGCTGCTTAAAATGAAGTCACTGAACTGTTGAACATGCTGCAGCCTCTACACCTCACTTTCACACAGCTCTGTGTGCAATTCAAGCCAAAGTCCATTTATTCCTATGGGAAGCTCCATGATCGATGTGTTTGCAAAACTGATCCTTCTGTTTTCTTTTCAGTCTCTACATGTGCAATGTGGAAGGCTCTTTTATATTGACAAGATAATTGAACCCACAGAGAATTATTAGAAACTCTGCAGCTCTGTGGATCCTGTTATGTCCCACTGCCAGTGGTACCAGTAGCAGGTAGCGGTTTTTCCAAGACTTGATACATCTAATGTACACACACATATCCGGTTTAAGAACATGAGATTTCAGGACATTGGATATGGTTGCAACCACGGACAAATTCCAGCTAATGAAGAAACAAACTGCGGCCACAGGCCTGAAAAGCTTTGTACTTGTTCTTGTCCAGTTGAACTTTCATACAGCTTCTTGACCTAACAAACTGTAGCTCATCCATCAACGTCCTGCAGCTCCTCTCAAAAGGGCAGAAGGAAAGAAGTTGTGCATGGAAAAGGGTGGCTGTTTAAACAATGGCAGTGTAAGGGAAAGGGTGTAAAATGGTTGGACGGATAACAATATCCCTGCTGCAGCTGTGCAGTCACACTCATACATAGAAAACATATTCCACCTCCATCATTCTCCACCTTTGTGTGTGTAGTAGTCCAGTATGCGCTGTGTCTCAGGACTGCTACTGGTCTTATAGATGACGACTCTGTCCACGCCCAGTAACTGCAGCGTCTCCAAACTCTGGACCAGCTACAGTACAAACACCAGAGGCATGTCAGTTCTAAAGTGCATGACAGGCAGAAAAAAAAGCAGAATGTTTTTTTTCCTAAAACTAACCAAGTACTTTTTGTGCCTTAACCTAACCACACCACAACCGATTGACAACATATGTCATAGTATGTGAAATGTTTGGCTGCAAGCTTTAATTTGAAAGTTGAAGTGGACGTTGCATATAACATATTGTTGCCAACTCGACGTTGGCGCTCTGCAGTGCAAACTTTGAATCTTAAGGCAACTTACCAACTGTTGTATTTGGCAAGTTGGGAGTGAGAACATGTTGGAAAATAACAGCCTACAAGCAGGCCTGGATTAAGAGGGCAGGGGCCCCTGGGCACAATTCTTGGATGGCCCCCACGCATACACACCAGTGTTTCCCCCATATGCATTCTGCGACGGTGTCCCACTGCTGCATTGTAGAGTAAGCAGATTGTATTAGTAAACTGGAGACAGTGTTTCCCCCTCTGAGTAAGTAGCCTAGCAACACCAGGGGGGTCCGGGGGCAAGACAATTTTGAAAAATAACCCTTTATATGGTGAGTACGGGTGAGAATTTTGAAAAAAAATTCATTGCCAGAATTTCAGAATCAGAATCTAAGACATGAGACAAAATAGTGTAGAAGTTGACATTGCTGTTTGAAAATATGTTAACCTCTTGAGCACAAGGAAACATTTTACCATTATTTTCTTAGATTTTTTTTGAAACAGAATCTGTTTCAGAAGTCAGTGGGCCACATGACATGGAAGCTAATGTGAAAAAAAAAAATTCTGCATATTAATATTCATATAAAACAGAGGAAGCACTAAAGTACAGTAGAAAGAGCTGTGTCTCATTTCTCCAGTTTACTAATAGAATCTGCTGCTTGTTGGAGCCACTGGGTCACATGACATGGAAGATATTGTAATTAACTGCAATCATTTTGTATTCATATATTTCTGCCAAGTAATTTAATGACGGTCCCTAAATCAGTTGTCAGGGATTCAGCGTGGCTCTGGGAGGTGAGTTGACCGTCCTCCTGTTGCTCAGACTGGATGAACCTCAGTAAAGAAGCGGCTGGACCCGAGTGAAATTCCGCCGATTGCCCAACCTAAAACTAACTTCACCTGACATCGCCACAGACCCCTGTCGCGTTTTATGTGACGCAATGCGGGTGGGGCACACTGAGGACAATCCGCCCAGGTCGACAGTCGCGCCGGGAGCGAGGGGAACCCGTCCCTCCCCCGCAAGGGGGAGAGAGGGCGCACTCAACTTAAACGGTGACTTGTAGAAATTATACAAATAGCAGAAATGACAATATTAATCGGTTTTAAAATAACTTAGAGTGAGTGCTTTCACTGTGTGCAACTTAAATTCGCCATTCGCCCCCCGTGATATTAAACCTACAAAAATCATGTCTTTTTTTTTTATTTTTTGCGGAGGCGCTGACGCTCATTGGGCCCCTGGGCCTGTGCCAATGAAGCCCATTGGGTAATCCGGCCTTGCCTTTAAGTAAATAAAGTCGATTGGAAGTTTGAGTTTGTCTCATTTCGTCCCTCTGCAATTCTTATTTCTTCCTGTCTTGGTTACTTTTACCTTTTAAACCCAATTTGACTTTTAAGAAATTAACAAAAGTTGAAAATGACTGTAAAAATCAGTTTAATCTGATGTTACCTGCAGCAGGTTGTTGAAATCAAACATGGTGGAGATGCAGACAGTGAAGTTGTAATGAAAGGAGTCACTTTCTGTCTTCTTGTTCTTCACCTCCAAATACACGTCAGGTTTTTCTACGTCAGATCAGAGAAGAAACACAAACATTTTGACGGCCACATTCATTCATTCATATGTGTTTTTCCTGGTGCCCTAAGATTGTTCAGTCCCGGCCTCCATCCCTCCATCCCTGCTGCTAACATGCTGAAGACCTTCTGTGCAGAAACTTTCCTTTATTACCTTCCGAGTCGGCTGCAGGGGTCACAGTAATGTGAGATGGACTCTCACAGCCGGAGGGAAGAGGACACATGATGTCTGCAGTCCCATATGCAAAGCCGAAGTGATCGTAGTGGACGTTTCTGGAACCTTCAGAGATTTGCGGTTGCCCCTCACAACAGAAAACACAACGATATTTTACCGTCTCACTCCTCAGCACCACTGCAATAACACGAACCTGACACCAGAAAACACAAGTAAGGACTTTATTACAACACAACAGGGAGCATGAAATGTAAAATCTACATTTTATACTGAAGGTGTTAAAATAGTTTATTCCTATTTTACCTAAATCATTTATTTTACTACACTTTAAAACACATTAACACATAATCTTATATCTCTGTGTTAGCAACAGTCTTACATTGTTTTTATTGTTCATATTTCAACTATTAGTCCACTTGTCATTCACCTGTGAACATTTGTTCTAAACTGAAGGATGCCATACAAATAATACTCTAATGACTGATTAATTCGGTTGGAGTTCACTTAATATTTAATGGCCTCTGTCAACACACAACCCACTAGCCATGCCTGGCACCACAGGGGGTAAAACCTGTTAGTTGGTGAACTGCCCTCTTCACTGACCTCCCTCTTTCCTGTGCGGTGCTCCTGATACGCAGATACCAGAATTGTTTTCGTCCCCTTGACTGCCACAAGAAAAACTGGAGCTGCAGGAGTGAAAAATGTTAAATGAGTTGGTGCACAAGTGCTTGCCATGGTTAAAGACTGTGGTTCTACATTCCTCTGCACACACATCACAGCTGCAGTAGAGAATGTAAGGGTAATATTTACCACAACGTGAGTCTTAGTGTGGGGGCTTTGGCCGGTTGAGTATGTTAAGTGACAGTGTTTTTTAAAGTGCAAAAGATCCGGGCACAGTTTTTGTAAGGAGGTGGCTAGTGTGAGCAGCTGGGTTTGGACAGGAGAAGTGCTTTGATTTTGGTTAAAGTGTCATGCTGATAAAGAAAAAAACTTCCTGTGTAATGCTTTAAGACACAGACAGACTTCATGACTTGAAACTTTCAATCAGACTTCCTCATCATGTTATGAAAAACATAATTAAGATTGTATTACATTTTCCTCGACATGTATGTATTTGCTGTAGCAGAACAGTTAGAGCATAAACAGATATTTTTAGTGCACAGGTTTGAATTATTCCCAACAGGATCAAAACGTTATTTAACATGTTCACGACGCTTCCCCAGAGCCAATCACAATGTTTGTTTACAGTATTACAACATGAAAAATGTTGTGTCAAATTCATGAGCAAATATAAGCTCTGGAATAGACTGTAAAATATAACTGACTCCAGAAATATTTTTAGTTTAGTTTAGATAGTTTATTTCGAATATGTAAAAAACAAAATTATCATACATTAATGGGCAGTCATAAAGAAAATTAAAAGAGAAAAATAAAAATGAAAAATGTACAATAACAAAGTATAACAAAGTAAACATAAACTGAAAAAATATAAATTCTGTTTACATATCCGAAAAGGAGTGGGAAGAAGTATAAACTTATTTTATTCCACCCCTTTTTAATAAATATTACTGAAATAACACTTACTGAAATATTTTGCCTTCTATCTATATAGTAATAACAACAATAATAATAACTTCCATTTGTCATTCTTCAATTACCCTTGTTCTATATCTAACAAAGCATAATTCTATTACAAAGATATTTATCTTAATAAAATATTATATTTTTCTTTATATTGTTATAATATATAACATACACACACATACTGAAGATGACACAGAGTACAATATAGCTACCTATATAAACATACATACACACGGACGTACACACACATATATATATACACATATACATACATACATAAATACATATGACATACACACACACATACTGAAGATAACACATAGATACATAAATGAGAAAGTAAATAAACAATATGCACACAGTAATAATCATACACCCTCCTCATTTCTGTACCTTGTAAAAATCATCTTCTTATATATTTTTTTAAACTGGTTTATGTTTGGACATTCCCTAAGCGTCCCCTCCAGACTGTTCCATAATTTAACCCCACATATTGAAATACAAAAAGTTTTTCTTGTTGTGTGTGCCTTCA
The DNA here is from genome assembly GCA_963678695.2 of Diplodus puntazzo. NCBI lineage: Eukaryota > Metazoa > Chordata > Actinopteri > Spariformes > Sparidae > Diplodus > Diplodus puntazzo. The sequence continues at coordinate 2,695,335 of OZ023162.1, read as the reverse complement.
GTGTTTTGAATTTAAATTTTCCCCTTAGATTATAACCCCCTTCCCTTCCAGTGAATAGTGTCTGAATGTTTTCTGGTAGTAGATTATTTTTTGCTTTAAATAGTATTTGTGCTGTATAAAAATCCACCATATCTTTGAATTTTATTAGTATTGACTGTAAGAATAGTGAGTTTGTGTGATCCTTGTATCCAACCCCATGAATGATCCGTATTGCTTTCTTTTGTAAAATTAAAAGGGGATGTATTGTAGTCATATAGTTGTTGCCCCAAACTTCTACACAGTAAATAAGGTATGGCAGAACTAATGTACAATATAGAGTACGTAGTGATTTATGATCCAGTGCATGTTTTGTTTTATTTAATACTGCGATGCATCTTGACATTTTGGTTTGTACATGTTTAATTTGTGATTTCCAACTAATCTTCTCATCTAGGATCACCCCTAAAAATTTGATTTAATTTACTCTTTCAATACTAACCCCATCTAATTGTATCTCTGGTTGTACATTAGTTCTGTGATTTCCAAAAAGTATTAGTCTTGTTTTGCTAAGGTTTAATGATAACTTATTTTTGTCCAACCATTCTTTTATTTTATTCAATTCAGTATTGATCACTTCTGCTAAAATTTGTAGATCACTACCAGAACAAAAAATATTTGTATCATCTGCAAAAAAGACCAACTTCAAAACTTTTGTTACCTTACATATGTCATTGATATAGAGTATAAAGAGTTTGGGGCCCAACACTGACCCCTGAGGGACGCCGCAGGTAATGTCCAAACACTTTGAACAAGCATCACCCAATTTCACAAACTGCTTCCTTTTTGTTAAGTAGCTCTTGATCCACTCTAATGCTTTTCCCCTGATGCCATACCGGTCTAGTTTCTTGAATAATATATCATGGTTTATTGTGTCAAAAGCTTTTTTTAGGTCTATGAATATCCCAACTGTATACTCTTTTTGATCTATTGAATTTGTAATTTCCTCAACTGAATCGATTAATGCCAGTGATGTTGCTCTGTTGGATCTAAATCCATACTGACTTTCAGTGAGTAATTGGTGTTTATTTATGAAATTGTCCAGTCGCATATTGAAAAGCTTTTCTAGAATTTTAGAGAATTGAGATAGTAAAGACACAGGTCTGTAGTTTGTGAATTGGTGTTTGTTCCCAGTTTTGTACAGAGGTATGACCTTTGCTATTTTCATTTCGTCTGGAAATGTACCCGTTTGGAATGATTGGTTACAGATGTATGTTAATGGTTTTGAAATCCCCTCAATCACCCTTTTCACAACACTCATATCAATGTCATCACAATCCTTAGATGTCTTATTTGCACATTTGGTAACAGTATTTATAATTTCTTTCTCATCCACTGCTGTGAGGAACATTGAGCTCACATTCCGGTCTATTAAACTGTCACTCTGCTCCACAGATGTTACTGGATCTGGGATTTGTTCTGCTAGGTCAGGTCCAACACTAGCAAATAATTTATTAAAGCTTTCAGCTACTTCATTCATATCATGCTTTTCAGTGTTATTGATAATAAAATACTTAGGATAACTTAATTGTTTAGAGCTATTTTTTATTACAGTGTTCAGTATATTCCATATACCTTTAATGTTGTTCTTGTTATTATCTAATAGTTTGTTATAGTATTCTTTCCTAGCTATTCTTATAATGTTAGTTAACCTGTTCTTATATTTCTTATATTTATTTTCTGCCTCCTTGGTTCTCTGTCTTATACATTCTCTGTACAGTGTATTTTTCTTTTTGCAGGCATTCTGCAAACCCTTTGTGATCCAAGGATGATCAGCATATTTTAGTTTCCTATTATTTTTTTCTACAGGACAGTTTTTATCATACAGTATTTTGAATATTTTTAAGAAGTCATCATATGCACTATTTGTATTATTGCTGTTGTATACAATATCCCAGTTTTGCGCCATTAGGTCATTTTTAAATGCTGTTATTGATCCTTCTGTTCTCACTCTCCTATGTACAGTTTTATTGTCAGGTAGATTAGTCTTGTAGTCATTGTCATACACTGCAAAAACTGGCAGATGGTCACTGATGTCACTGATGAGCAGCCCGCTTATTGTATTGTGAACAATGTCATTTGTGAATATATTGTCTATAAGAGTTGCACAGTGGGAAGTTATCCTGCTGGGTCTGGTGATTTTTAGGTATAGGCTCATACTACAGTTCAATTGATATGCATTCAAGCATGTTGTCCACAACCATTGACATATTTTCCAATACCTTAAAGTTAATGTTTCTGTCCACATATATTGCGACTCCTCCTCCACCTTTATTTTGTCGATCCATATGCACAAACTCAAAACCTTCCAATTCAAAGTCCACCCCTTTTCCTGCGTTAATCCATGTTTCAGATATTGCAATGATGTTGAATGATTGTTTAAACTGATTGACATAATCCTTGATACTTGCAAAGTTTGCATACAGACTCCTGCTATTAATGTGTATAATTAATAATTTTCCATACTTACTGATTTGGTTATATTGTTCATCAGTGTAATAGCAACAGCTATTATTGATGGTGTTGAAGAGGTAGTTGTCCGGGTCTATGTCATGTTCCATATCCAATAAGTTGTGTTCCGTGTATTGAAATGTTTGTAGTTCAGGGTTATCATGATCATTGATCCTCTGTGTTGTGTTGCTGTTGTCTCCAGGACTAAATGAGTGAGCTCTTTCAATGTGCATCATGTTTCTGTGTTTGTTACCTTACAGTCCAGTCCAGCCCATGTTGATCATTGGTATTTGTCCAGGTCGTTAGTACTTTTAACCATCAGTACTTTTGCGTCTTCTGGCGTTCCGTTTAGTTTGATGAATATTTTGCAGTTAGAAGTCCAGGTATGTTGAATTTTTTTCTGTTTCTTCAGGTAACGTGCTTGTTTGGCGAGGTCTGCGTTGTGTTTGGTCAGGTGCTCGTTGATATATACGTTTGTCCCTTTCAGTTTCCTCCCCTGTTTCAGCAGTGCAATCTTGTGCTTTCTGTTCACAAACCTCATGATGACAGCTGGTTTTTCTTTGGTGTTTCGTCTGGGCAGAGTGTGGCAAGCCTTGATGTTCTCACAGTCAAGCTCAATGCCTCTGGTCTGCAAAAATGCGGCCACCTGTTGTTCCGTGGAGCTTACATCCAGGTCTCCGGACTCTTCCCCGTTGGTGGTGGCCACCGCACGAGCGTATGACCGGGGTTTTATATCGAGTCCAGAGATGATGATGTCATTTATCCTGGTGTATTGCTCCAGGTCGGCAACTCTGTTTTCAAGGAAGGCGATTTTCCTATCCTTCTCCTCATTCTGGATGCGAAGGACTTTCACCTCCTCCACCAGCATCAAGATCCCCTTCTGCTGCAGCCTGACAGCGGAAACTTCTTCGGCTAAGAAGTCGAGCGACTTTTTTATGTCGTCGACCTCTGGTAGCTTCTTTGGACCCATTTATTGTCCGGTTGCGCTAGTTGCTAGCTGTAAACAGCAGCTGCTGTTAGCTAGCCAGCTCACACACACTTGCTCGCTCCCTCGCGGAGGTTATCATATGATCAAGGCTTTTCTTAATGGTGAATCATTGACAGTCCGTATCAATAATCACTTGTCATTTTGAAATCTTCTTATGGGTGTAAGGGTAAAAAAAAGTTGAAGACAGTGAATGATGTAACGGTGAATCGAGAATGATCACTAGAGTTTTAAGAACAGGAAAAAGGAAAGTAGATTAATGAAGAGCAGCTGAGGACAACAGGAAGAGGAAACCTTTGACAGATGTCAGCAGATATCTAACAGAACCAAAAACAGTGAACAGCATTCAGTAATGGTTCATTTACCTGTTTGTTCTGGATCACGATGTACAGGTTCTGGTGGATGCACTGGATTCTGAGTCTGACTGCTCTGGGATGGGAACTGAAAGGTCCAGTCAGGCCTACACATACACAGCAAAGGATTTCTCTGATTTTTCTTCGCAAGACATTTTAAATACATTTTGAAGCACATATGCAAAAAAGCAGTTGTGTATAATATAAGTGCAAAACTTGAGATTGTTGCTCAACGTAGAGCCAAAAGTCAGCGCTCTGAGCTGGTGGTGTTTTATGTGTCAAGTAATGAAACAAAGCGTGAAGAAGGAATCGTAAGCGCGAATGCTGATTCAGCAATATTATTCCATTTTCCCTATGGTTTTCAAAATGCATCTCTTACTACAAATTTTGAGCTACAGAACATTTTCAGAGACGCTCCACAGCCACGATGTAGTCCGTTTTTCACACTGACTTTTGAGTTAATAGCGAAACCTTAAAATCTTAATTGGCAGTCACAAGAATGTGCGCAAGCTCCTGTCCTTCACCGAGGCCCTGTCACATGTGCACACTTCTGAGGTTGTTTTTGTTGCTTGCCTCATCATGTGAAACCTTTTATTGCTGCTTTCTTGGCCACGATTCCCTTGTAGAAGATATTTTAATTCTTAAAGGGAATATTCCTGGTAAGATAAAGGTTAAATAACTAAATGAATAAAGTGTATTACTCAGGAAAGTGACTCATCTCAGTATTTACCAGAAAATCTTGCTAAAAGAAAATATTCTCCCTTCTCCCTGGGAGCCCCAGTGGTAAAACAAATAGAGCTTTGTAGTGAATATAACTGGATCTACCATTCAGCTGCTGTGGTTTCTTCCATTTACTCAAAAAACTTTAATACTTTAATACAAATGGAAATAATAATAAGTAAGTATAGAGTGCAAAATCTGAAAATAAACTCATACAGGTGTCACTGACACCACTTACTAGGGCTGGGTAGCAAACTTCGGTTCTTTAATGGCACCAACTTAAATGCTAAGGTAGCACCGAGTATCAAAATATGCCTCGTCTTTCGGTGCCAAGTTTCGGTGCCCAGAGGTTAATCACGTGATCAAGATCTGATAATGCTGCTGGCGATTGGCTGTAACGTTACACGTGATCATACAGGTGGTTTAACAGGTTTAACAACTACTACTGGCTAAACCACTGTGGCAATGAGGCTGACTTGGCTTACCCTAAACACAACAGCAAGAAGTAACTGTGTAAACAGGGAATGTGTTTAAAATGAGGATAAGAAGAAAATATTATGTACAGTAGGAATAATGTCATGGTTGTGAGTACATGAAGAATGACATAATGGCGTCCAAAGTTGGGAGGAACGTGAAAGGAGACATGGTTCAACATTAAAATGAATGTGGTTTTGCAACCAGTTCCCACTGAATCAACTCGGTTTTATTACATCTGCTATTTGACAGTAAAACTTATTAAGAATTGAACTCTGACGATTGTTTGATTGTCTTTTTTTTTAATGTGGATGGAGGTCTGATCTCATCATGGCTCAAGTGAATATTTCTTTTCCACATCACCTCCTACCTCTTTGGATACAATGCTCACCCTAATCAATCGAAACAAGCTCCTTAAAATCATCAACATATCTTCTAAAATAACTGGTGTCCACACTAACAGCCCTCACTGACACTGACACCACTTACTAGGGCTGGGTACCAAACTTCGGTTCTTTTATGGCACCGACCTAAATGCTAAGGTAGCACCGAGTATCAAAATATGCCTCGTCTTTCGGTGCCAAGTTAAGGTTAATCACGTGATCAAGATCTGATAATGCTGCTGGCGATTGGTTGTAACGTTACACGTGATCATACAGGTGGTTTAACGGGTTACTTAAGGCAACCTGCCCCACCCTTGCAACACAACTGTCGTGAATACAGATGCAAGGTTTCTGAAACAGCTTGTCAGATGTAACATCATGGTAAACAAACTGCAAAACAAAACCTGTCACGTCACAGGGTTATGTCTTGAAAACTTAGGCCACAAACTAAATATAATGCTCAGGAACTTTTACAGCAGGCAAAGTTTACACATGCAACTTCACACAACTGAGAAAACAGTATAGAGTGTCACAATAACACATGGCTGTCAACTACTACTGGCTAAACCACTGTGGCAATGAGGCTGACTTGGCTTACCCTAAACACAACAGCAAGAAGTAACTGTGTAAACAGGGAATGTGTTTAAAATGAGGATAAGAAGAAAATATTATGTACAGTAGGAATAATGTCATGGTTGTGAGTACATGAAGAATGACATAATGGCGTCCAAAGTTGGGAGGAACGTGAAAGGAGATACGGTTAACCATTAACATGAATGTGGTTTTGCAACCAGTTCCCACTGAATCAACTCGGTTTTATTACATCTGCAATAAAACCGACAGTAAAACCTCTTAATGATTGAACTCTGAAGATTGACGTGGATGAGGTCTGATCTCATCTGGCTCAAGTGAATATTTCTTTTCCACATCACCTCCTACCTCTTTCGAGACAATGCTCACCCTAATCAATTGAAACAAGATCCTTAAAATCATCAACATATCTTCTAAAATAACTGGTGTCCACACTAACAGCCCTCACTGACACTGACACCACTTACTAGGGCTGGGTACCAAACTTCGGTTCTTTAATGGCACCGACCTAAATGCTAAGGTAGCACCGAGTATCAAAATATGCCTCGTCTTTCGGTGCCAAGTTTCGGTGCCCAGAGGTTAATCACGGGATCAAGATCTGATAATGCTGAGCAAGACTAATGCCAATCTTCCGCTATGCAATACATGCAAAAAAGTCATCGTTGCTAACGCCGGCAACACGACTAATTTGATGAAGCGCGTGACCGTGCACGGAATAAATTTAAGAGCAGAAAGTTGCTCTGTGTTTGACTGCAGGAAGAGCGGACCGCAGCCATCCTCCTCTGCGTTTAAATCCGCCTGTGGACGTTACAGAGCCTGAGCGGCCGATTCAAAATCTCCACCACCGGACTGTAACGCTGTGTGTAACGCTAACTTAAGATATTAGTGTGTAGCTTGATTTTATGGCTATGTACCTAGCTAAATTGAAAGCTAACTAAAGACTGACAGTAACAGATGAAGCTCATCTTGTAAAGATGTGCTCATCAGTTGGGTCGGTTGGTTAAACAGCTCACCTAACGTTCACTGTTATGTTTATCTTCTCCTCACAGTGGACACCGTTAGCCAGGAGCAGGCTTGTCTGTGTCCTGAGAAAGCAGACATGTTGATTTTTCTGAAGAAAAACTGCTAAGTGAAAAGATCCTCAGTATGTAGCAGTGAGCATTAGAAATTGACACGTCACTTGTTTGCAAGTGTTCTTTTGCACTGGAAATGATTTGTTGTTTATTTTTTCTGTAAGAAAATTGCTTGCAGTGGAAAAATACCAAAGCTGAAAAGTAAAACTCAAGATTTGTACTGTAATGTTTAGGTCATTTTCTTTTTGTTAGAATTGATATTATGAAATTGGTATCGAAAAAAAGTATCATTCAGGAACCGGTATCGAAGTGAAGGTATCGATATCGGTACCGGTATCGAAATTTTTTGATTGATGCCCAGCCCCACCACTTACAGAGCACCTACAATAGCTCATGGCTCCGGCCATCACCTCAACACACTTAACCCTCTTCCCTGTTGGATGCAGAGACAGTCAACCAACCCCGAAAAATAAACAAGACATGTGCCCTAAGCTGTAAAGGCTTTAACAACATGTGTTGCTGTTTCTGTTTTTGCGTTTATGCCTTATTGTGTTTTTGTTGTATAGACTTGAGAAATTTCTTCCAGAGAAGAGAATAAATGAGTTTTTAATGGGTGCACATGACAGATGTTCCTTTCCATTTGACATCACTCCTTCAGCCACATCGAATAAAAGGATTTGCGGCTGCTGTTGACGCCTGCAGGATGTAGAGGAAGCGCTGGTTGCATTACTGCTAATTAGCTAGCTGAGAGGGCTGCTAAGCCAGAGACCACTGTTCAAGATGGAATTTCAACATTTGTAAGCATTAAATCACTGAATATTTTGAATGAGATGAAGGGATATTTCCAGCCATGTTTGCCAACAAAACCAGGTGCTTTAAGACAAAACTGATATTTTCCCTGAACCCCAAGTTGTGGTTTGTGTGCCTTGATCTAACCAGACTGTATAGACGGCAATGTCACAACATCAAGTAAAACTGAAACAAAGTTTTGTCACATCTGGTTTGCAGAAACATACATTGGTAACATCCTGGAAATTGGGTTGTTTAAGTCACACTGAGTCTCCATCCACATGCACTGTCAACAGTTTTCATTGTCATACGGCTGCAGAGCAGACGAGTCGTCTAACCTACCCATACATGTAAGTCCACAGCAGGATAAAAGACAGGATGGTGATGACAGGACTGATATACATCATCCATTTGAACTTCTTGAGTAGAGGTGCAGACATGATGCCTCAGTGTTGCTGCTGTCAGGCCGACAGGTGGAGAAACCTGGAAGAGCAAAGTTCCAGGTAATACGAACAATAAGAGCAGACTTAATTTTCATAACCATGTTAAAGAAGTCCTGCCTGAGACCTGATAACTGCATATCATCACAGAGCTACAACAGGAACTAACCACTGACGCCTTATCAGAAAACAGAAGAACTTCAGTGAACATTTGACTGCTCCAAACACAACACATTCACTCATCCTTAACTCTGAATGACATACTCTAAAACAGGTGATATAAAGAAAATACATTTAGAATAAAGTGTAAATATAGTGTTACAGGTTCCTTAAAACAAGCTTGTTTTATTACATTTAAAAGAACTTACAGGCAAGTGTTGGGAGGCAGGGGGGCTCAGGTACTGGGTTACAATCTAACAGGCAGGCAAATATAAAGAAGGACACCCAGGGTTGGGTTCAGGAGCAAAGGAAAATCATCCAGGCCATTGATCTGTGCAGGATAAGATAAACTTTATTGCCCCTGAAGGAGGATTTGTCTTCGTGTTCAGGTGACTGCACCCAACAATTCACTGACTTCCATAATTTGAAATTAATATGGATAAATAAGTAGTGAATTCCTGCTTAGAAAAAGTCATGATTGTAACAAATAAACGGCAAAAAGGTCGTTTAACTTGACAATAAAGGTGTAGTGCTTTATTTTTGTAATTCTTGGCCTCACCAGCACATTGGGAAACCTTTTAAGAGATGTTTTTAACTCTGAGGCTTTCGTATGTCCCCACACGATGATACCACACACGACTTAATGTCACATCTCCTTTTCCAGTTGGTTTTACTTGCATGTTTTCAAAACGCCCTGCAGACCTCGATGTGTAGAGATGGAACAGTAACTGAACAAAATCAATCGTATAAACATGCGGAAACTCTTTGTCCCCCTCTATGAGAGTGTAGATGATCCGCTCATCAGCCGCGCATTAAATTATACAAAATCAAACAACGTATAGCAAAAATAATCCTGCGTTCACAAATAACATCGTTTAGAAAGCATCAGGTTTTATTTCCCCTCCACATCTTTTATATTATAGGAAGTCCTCGTTACTTTCTCTTTCTGAGTGCAGTACTGCGGAACTTGTGACACACTATGATAAAAAAAACAGTTACCGACTTCATTTTTTGTTTTTTCTTTTCACATATTGGACATTTTTCCATCTCGCACATCAGCCTTATTTAAATTAAAGTATGTATGCGTTATGTGAGCCCACGACGACACAGTGAGAATCCGTAAATATAAAATATTGAGTTGTCCTTCAGTAATTCTGAGCTCGCAAACATACCTGAGAATTCATTCACTGCTGAGAGACGAGGAGCAGACTCACCTCTCTCACTCTGCTCACATGTGACGTGTGTGATGTCCCATCTCCGCTTGATGGATGGATTATTTCCCAAAAGTTGATTTACTGAGGTCGAACTCACTCAGAGTTTTATCTGGCTGGCGAATAGTTGCCCTTAGAGACGCTTCAGCTCCGATCAGTTTATGATCCACACACACACACACACAGTTTATGATCCACACACACACACACACACACACACACACACACACACACACACACACTCATAATTTCACGTCATGCAGATGTTATAGGTTAAAGCAACTAATGAAAGACAAGGAGGCAACTTCGAAGAGTTCTCATCTTTACTCTTTAGTGCAGGGCTGTAGGACTGGAGTGCAACTGTGCAGCATACTGTCAATTAACATAGCCTACTGTCCAATCTCACGACTAACATATCCATCATAAATTTGAACCTCACCTGTGAATTTCCAGCCTCTCTTTCAGCTTCTCCTCCTCCATCTCCTCCAGCCTCTCTTCCTTAATCTGCTCCAGCCTCTCTGCTGTCTGTCACCTTACAGAAATATGTTGATGTATGACATATGAACAGATACATTAGGGATACAATGATCATAGAGCTTGATGGTACAGTTATTGCCTGAGCAAAAAGGCTTTTACTAAATACTAATATTACTTAATATTAAATAGTTATATTTTATAATTAGAAAATCACATGATCATCTAGAATGTGAGGTTTTATTGTATTTCCACCACAAAGTTTCTCCATTTGTGTTTTTAAACCGTTGCTCACTTCTACACAAATACATGAAAATAAGAACTGAAAATAACTTTAAAAAAGTGTATCTCTTTGGCATCAAATATTCTCTTTTATTTAATATCTGTATTGTTGAGCCTTTCCCTATACACCGTTGAAGTAACTTACACTTTGACTCCTAAAGAAGTCTCTTATATCCAGTTTTCTTTTCGTTGACATCCTTCAAATCCTATACAACACGCACGCACACATGCACGCGAACAGACACAAACACAAATGTAAATGACACCACTGATATTACAAACCGTGTAGCTGACGTGACCCAGGAAGAACAAGGGCTGAACATGTTGATAAGTTACACTCGCAGTTGCAGATAACATGCACTGTAGTGTTGTGTCGGTCGCGAACGAGTCGTTCGAACGAACAAATCTTTTGAGTGAACGAAGTGAACGGAATCAATTTATGAACTGATTCGTTCCTTTCTCAGTTCAGTTGAGCTCAGCCGTGTGCATGCCGGCCGGGAGTGGAACTGCCGCGACTCACTCAGAGAACTTTGAGGACGTGAATCACGTTCACGCTGTCACTGAATCAGCGTGAACGTGAATCACGTCCTGAACTCTTGTGGGAGTTAAAACACTAATCCCATGTAGAGTTAAATCAACTCTCCCCTTAAGTTAATTTTTATGTGAACTCTTTCATAGAGTTAATAGTTAACACTAACTGGAGTTTATTTTTCGAAAACACTTAAAAGGTATTACGTTACAATTATGACAAAAAGCACCATATTGATTACTACAAATGCATTTTATTGAACACATCCATACATGCTACATGCTGCATGTATACTTACATATGTAACAAGTTACATTTTTTCCTTCAGTAACAGTGTAAACATGTAACAGCAAACATTCACATTTGAAACTACCTGCTATCAGGTCAGCTTACAGTTGGAAAAAAACACAAAGAAATAAGTTACAAAAAAAAAGGTTATTTCAACAACTGTGTACAAATATGGCCAATACCACATCACTATGTATTGCATAAACCCTTCAAATTAAAGTATTACATTATATAAACCTTGTTCGCGATACAGAAATCTGACAAGATTACAAAAAAGGACTCTAATGCAGAGATTTAATTAAAGGTGAAATATGGAATATGAGCTGAATGCCGCCATCTAGTGTCTCAAGATCGTAGTCGCGACAACAAAAAAGTAATTCCAGCGGTCGGGTTGCCAGGTTGAAAGTGAACCAGCAAAACTGGACAGGACAGGAGGATTGAGCCGCCTCCGTTTCCTCCGTTTACTGGGTGTGGAGGTCGATGGGTCACGATCAGTATTCTCATATCTAGGATCAACGTGATATAATGAAAATAAGTATAGCAGAGGAGTTTGACCAACAGGTAACGTTAGCTAAGTTAGCAAGCGAGTTAGCTTACTGATCCAGGAGAAAGTTCGTCATTTCCGCGTGTGTTTTGATGCTGTGGAAATCCTTTACCTGAGTCCATCGAGCGTATGCTTCACCGATATTTACTCTGGTTTTTGCTCTTCTCCACTCAGCTGCTGGGACAGATAACGCACCGTTCGCTGGGGCTCTGAAGAGCTTGCAGACTCCGCCATTTTACCCAGTGTCAGCCTAGCTGTGCCGAGCTTTGCCGAGCATTGCCGAAGTTGCGAAATTGGCAACCTGCAATGCCGGCCACTATTTGGCTGTTACGATGTAAACAGGAAGTCATTGTCGTCAAAATTTCTTAAATTATTTATTTCAGACTAAACATAATTTTTCAAGGAAACGCATTACTTTTAATCTGTGCCCCTCTAAACGCCCCATGGATGTATTATTTTTGAAAAAATATAGCTTTTAATAAGCATATTACATATTCAACCTTTAAGTAACAATTCTTCAGAATGAAAATATTGTTTTCATTTGAAGGTATGATTGAAGGAGTGAGACTTGCCTCTTGTTACCGGCTGCAACTCATAATTATCTTAGTCTGCAGATCTCACTGGTCAATCGTTTTATTTAGAAAATATTGAAATGTATTGAAAAACACCGTAAAGGATAAGTGTCGTAGCCCACAAACATTTTCTGGAGCTTCACAGCAAAACAGCGCTGTGGCAATCTTCTAAAAGAAATAAGTTACAAAAAAGGTTATTTCAACAACTGTACAGATATGGCCAATACCACATCACTATGTATTGCATAAACCCTTCAAATTAAAGTATTACATTCAATCAATCAATCAATCAATCAATCAATCAATCAATCAATCAATCAATCAATCAGTCAATCAATTTATTAGTTAAAGTGCATGGTACATGGTCTCAATACACTTTACAATAAAATCAAGTACAAAATAACAGACAATAGTAAAACACCAGAGGAAAATGATAAAACAGTTAAGAATTAGTTTAAACCAAAATATCAGGTAAAGAGGTATGTTTTAAGACGGGACTTAAAAATTGCAGTGGATGTAGCTTCTTTGATATCTAGTGGGAGGCCATTCCATAGAAAAGGAGCACGGTAAGTGAAGGCCCTGCCACCAGCTGACTTTTTATTGATTGATGGGATGACAAAGAGGTTCGAACTAAGAGAACGAAGACGGCGTGGCGGAATGTAGGGAGAAAGTAGTTCAGTTAAATAAGATGGTGCAAGTCCAAGGCTTGTTTTTGTTAAAAGTCTGGCAGCTGAATTTTGCACAAGCTGAAGACTCCTAGTAGTACAGATGGGGAGACCAGAAAAAAGGACATTACAGTAATTTAAACGGGAAGACACAAGGGCATGGATAACCACCTTGGCACTACACCGGGATAAAGCAGGGCGGATTTTGGCAATATTACGCAGGTGAAAGAAAGCCGTCTTGGTGATTTCCTTGATGTGAGTCTGGAAAGTCAAGGTTGGATCAAAGATAACACCTAGGTTTCTAATGTGCATGCTTTCAGAAATCAAACAACCATCAATGTTAAGACAAAGACTCTCAGAAGAGAACTTATAGTTATTAGGCTTAATCACCAGCAAATCAGTCTTAGCAGTATTAAGCATGAGAAAGTTATGACTCATCCAGATCTTGATTCGGTTTACACATGTTTCCAGATTTTTTATTTGAGAGGGGTCATTAGGCTGTAGTGGAATGTATAGCTGTGTGTCATCAGCATAGAAATGGAACTTTATACCAAATTCTGCAACTATCCTACCCAGAGGGAGCATATAAATACAGAACAACAGAGGGCCCAGGACATACCCCTGGGGCACACCAGCAGTAACCGTAGAGCATTCAGACAAAGAGTTATTAAAACTAACGCATTGGGTTCTGCTAGATAAATAGGACTGGAACCATAAGAGCGCCAGCCCGTGAACACCAACGTAATGCTCCAGTTGGTGTAGAAGCACACCATGATCTACGGTATCGAAGGCCGAACTTAAGTCAAGAATTAAAAGTAAGGAGGCTGATCCAGAGTCAGCAGTGACAACTTACACTCTTACAACTTACACATTATATAAACCTTGTTCACTATACAGAAATCTGACAAGATTACAAAAAAGGACTCTAATGCAGTGATTTCTTTAAGCATGTCATTAAAGTACATATACATGTAAATAAAAGCATGAACCAATGCCATGTGGATTCCATTAGGACAACGTTTAAATAATGCAACTCTCTGACACAACATAAAAACATGAATCACATCCATAGGACATTTGGGCATCAAAACATTTGAAATGCCTTAATCTCTCCCTTTCTAGAACCAGCACCTTCCTAGGGATGTTTTCGCTCACTTGGAAAGCATGGAAATGGTCATGGAAACAGGTTTCATGCTCGACCAAAACAAAAACAACTTTACCATCATGCAAAATAATAGAGGTTATTTTGCTGAACACTGGCAAATTTTCATCAGTGCCTGTGCAAATGAAGGGGCCAACACGATATTCAACTCCATAACACTTTACCCAGTTTGTGAGGTTGACAGTAGCTTGTGAATCAATGTGAAGATATGCAGATACATCTTCTGTAGATGTCCATGTATCATTACATCGCGTCTTTCTTTCTCTCTTTCTCTGCCATCATGTGTTCCATCAGCACCCTAAACATTTGCCTCTCTCAAAGCTACATGTGCTGCTCGATCTGTGAACTTTATTGAAAATTGCATCATTTTCCGGCAGATGGATTTTTGCCTTAGCAAGTCAGAAAGTGAGATTGTCCACCTCCAACATGTTTTACTCTGTGCATCACACATCAGTTCCTCCTGCCGAGGACGAGAGGCGAGACAAACCAAAACAACCGATAGGAGTCCAAGAGAAGCCTGGACATCTCGCCTCCACGCACTGTTGTTTTGTGTGCTCTGTTTGTTTGATGATTTATTTGTGAATTGTTCATTCTTGAGTCTGTAAAGCACTTTAGTCAACCAAAACTGGTTGTTTTTAAATGTGCTACAGAATAAACTTGACCTTGAGGAAAACACCCTGGGGGAGAACTGCTACTTCCAGAGATAAGCTCTGAACTTAGAAGACCACTGAAACCAGGAGGTTTTAGGAGTTTTAAACTCATTTTAAACTCATTTTTTTGTCTTTTAATGTAATTTATGCCCCTGTAGAGCATTTGCCTTGTCAACATCATCACCAGCCCTAAATGAACAGCTCATGTGTTCAATGAGGTGAACAACAGCTGGAAGTTTTGTCTGGTTTTCCTGTTTCCTCTCAACTTCTGCACAGTTTCTATACACTTAGATGTCAGATATCCTTTTCATAAAATTGTGCTGTTCTGTAAAAGTGTGAAAAGAATACCACTGTAAAATTCTGTAAATTCATTTATTAAAAAATTACTTTTTTAAATACAGCAGGATTTGATTCAGAAAGACAATGACAGTTGAAAATAACTTAATGAATAGATTGTCATCTAGATTTAATTCAAGTTCTTTTGATAAGTCGATGCAATTAAATGTTAGTGTTGTTCAAGTTTTTAAACAATGCTGCCATAGATTCAAAATATTCTGTCATCTGTTGTGAAACTGAAGCTGTGTTTCTGTCATAAAAATATAGAAGTTCTTCATTATTCACAAACATTTGAAGACCAACTCCCTGAGATGATTGCAGTAATTCATTTACTGTACATTTACAGATCTGTAGTCACCTTTTATATATTATGTCAAAGATTTGTATAAATCAATCACCAAAGAAAATTATTCATACAGTATGAAAGAAATAGAAACCCAAACAAAACAGAAACAGTCACATGATATTAACATGAAACAGAAAAGTTGGTACTCAGACAGACAGGAAGCAGCAGTTTAAAGGAGAGTGAAGATCTTCAGTACCCAAGTGAAGTTTACATGAAGGCAGCTCACCACATATTCTCACGTTGGCTGCTTTATAGCTAAACACTGTTACCTACCATTAGCTTGGAAGTTGACCAGCTGGCTTGCATGTGGGATGATTGAAGTGGTTAGCTAGCTAGCTAACACAACATATATATATGTATATATATATATATATATATATATATATATATATATATATATATATATATATATATATATATATATAAAATCAGAAATGATTGCCTGAGAACTTTGAGAATTTTCCTTTTGTATCACACAGTTAAAAACTTCTAATGAGAACAGAAAGATCTAAACAAAATAAACTGAATAAACAACCTGACCTTGAAGGACAGAACAGTTTCATACAGTTTTACTTTGTTTATATGTGGCGGACCCTGCCACCTTTCTAGCTTTAAACAGTGTTCAGGGAACCTCATCTTCCTCTGAGAGCAGCTGGTTTATTCACTGATGGAAAAAGTTTGTGTCATTACCTCATTTTTATTGAAAATATTGAAACTCAAAAATAAGTTTAATAGAACATCTGCTAATATACCCTGTTATTAAACTAAATAATTACTTACATTAAACAGCATTGTAAAAGGCATCCAAACTCATACGCCCTTAAAGTATCTGATATTTAATGTACCTAAGCATCAAAAGTCATTTTCTGGCAATAAATGTACTTATGAACTTACTTATTTTTTGCTCTAATTCAACACGCAATCTGCAAAGTAACTTATAGCTGAGGTTATCAAATAAAAGTGGTGAGTTCTAAGAATAATGTTTGAAAGCTGAATGTTCAGCGCCACCCAGTGGGGAAAGTCTGGTACTGCAACACTCATAGTTTAGTTGTCATCATTGATCTATGTGTTACTAAATTCAAAGAACAATTAGTTACTAATGTAAATATTAACAATATTGAAAACTGTATCAAGTGAGTGGTAACAGCTGACTGCTGGTCTGTCTTGATGCTTGTAGAGTTTGTGATGAGTGTTTGCTGCCATCTAGTGGTGCACAAGAGGAACTACATCAACTTGATGTGCCAAGTTAGACATAATAACACAGAAAGACTTTTGATACATTCATAATAATTCTAATTCAAGAAACTGAAGCAAATTAAAGAGATATGGATTAAATTATTAAACTCTTTTCAAGTGGTAAGAGACAGTCACTGTTAGAGACTCTAACACATCATTAAAGTATAAAAGTAGAGATATTTATCCTCATATTTATTTTTTGGAAGTAGCCATGTTAGTATTAATGTTGCAGTTTCTGTTTATTACATTTAAAGCCGTCAAACTCAAAACAAGAGTTTTAATAATTTCTTTATTTCTGCAGAGATCTGAGCGTTCTTGCGAAGTGTTTGAGCTGAAAATATGACCTACTAGAATAAATGGCATCCATAATTTTCATAATAATAATAACAATAATAATAGCAATGTCCATGTATCATTACATCGCGTCTTTCTTTCTCTCTTTCTCTGCCATCATGTGTTCCATCAGCACCCTAAACATTTGCCTCTCTCAAAGCTACATGTGCTGCTCGATCCGTGAACTTTATCGAAAATTGTATCATTTTCCGGCAGATGGATTTTTGCCTTAGCAAGTCAGAAAGTGAGATTGTTCCCCTCCAACATGTTTTACTCTGTGCATCACACATCAGTTCCTCCTGCCGAGGACGAGAGGCGAGACAAACCAAAACAACCGATAGGAGTCCAAGAGAAGCCTGGCCATCTCGCCTCCACGCACTGTTGTTTTGTGT
Organism: Diplodus puntazzo; assembly: GCA_963678695.2. Lineage (NCBI taxonomy): Eukaryota > Metazoa > Chordata > Actinopteri > Spariformes > Sparidae > Diplodus > Diplodus puntazzo. The sequence continues at coordinate 2,677,861 of OZ023162.1, read as the reverse complement.
GCTCTGTTTGTTTGATGATTTATTTGTGAATTGTTCATTCTTGAGTCTGTTAAGCACTTTAGTCAACTTTGGTGATTTTTAAATGTGCTATAGAATAAACTTGACCTTGAGGAAAACACCCTGGGGGAGAACTGCTACTTCCAGAGATAAGCTCTGAACTTAGAAGACCACTGAGCCAGGAGGTTTTAGGAGTTTTAAACTCATTTTTAACTCATTTTTTTGTCTTTTAATGTAATTTATGCCCCTGTAGAGCATTTGCCTTGTCAACATCATCACCAGCCCTAAATGAACAGCTCATGTGTTCAATGAGGTGAACAACAGCTGGAAGTTTTGTCTGGTTTTCCTGTTTCCTCTCAACTTCTGCACAGTTTCTATACGCCTATACATCAAATATCCTTTTTATAAACACGTACTGTTCTGTAAAAGTGTAAAAAGAATACCACTGTAAAATTCTGCAAATCAATTTATTGAAATATAGCAGGATTTGCTTCAGAAAGACAATTTCAGTACCAAAATAACTTAATGAATAGATTGTCATCTAGATTTAATTCAAGTTCTTTTGATAAGTTGATGCAATTAAATGTTAGTGTTGTTCAAGTTTTTAAACAATGCTGCCATAGATTCAAAATATTCTGTCATCTGTTGTGAAACGGAAGCTGTGTTTCTGTCATAGAAACACAGAAGTTCTTCATTATTTACAAATATTTGCAGACCAACTCCCTGAGACGATTGCAGTAATTCATTTACAGATCTGTAGTCACCTTTTACATAACGTCAAAGATTCATATAAATCAATCACCAAAGAAAATTATTCGTACAGTATGAAACAAATACGACCGAAACACAACAAAACAGTCACATGATATTAACGTGAAACATAAAACTTGGCACTCACACAGACAGGAGGCAGCAGTTTAAAGGAGAGTGAAGATCTTCAGTACCCAAGTGAAGTTTACATGAAGACAGCTCACCACATATTCTCACGTAGCCTTCTGTGTTGAAGGTGTCACAAAGCTCCGTTGTCTGATATATAGCTAAATACTGTTACCTACCATTACCTTGAAAGTTGACCAGCTGGCTTACATGTGGGATGATTGAGGTGGTTGGCTAGCTAACACAATGACCATCCACATAAAATACACCCTGTGTATATTGTGAGATGAGTAACACATCCTCAGTCCTACACAACTGGATTTCTAGTCACTTCCAAAATGACTAAAAACAACATGACTGTTGCAGTGTATCAGCAACAAAGCTCTTTGGTTAGATTCTTTTTGATGTGTTTTCAATCATTTTTCAGACAGCGGTGGAGCTCTGCGGCACAGAGGAACAAGATATTCTTGATTGCTGCTTATTAGAAATGTCATGTCAAGACTGCAGCGAGCTCCCCTCTCCACTGAGATGGTGCACATGGCAAATATTATACCTGCTTAACATACGCAACAATGTTGGGGCTGCTGGTGAGCGTCTGGGACTCTCGTTACTGCATGTGTCCTGCACAGTTGGCACCAGTCTGCCCTTGTCAGCAGCTTTTTGGCCAGTTGAGCTTGCCGAAGCAGTAGCAGTGAGAGAAATCGCTCTCATTGGCTGCTCAGCCATGCAAAGGAGTGCACGAGTAGAGGAACTGAAAAAAGAAAGAGAAAACCCCTTGAATCTGTTGCCCATCTGGTGCAGTTTCTCCTTATCCTTTCTCCTCAGCCATCTGCAACTCCTTAAGCCTGATTTATGCTTCTGCGTCGTGGCGACGGCGTAGCTACGTTGTCGATGCAGACCCCTACGCGGACCCTACGCCGTAGCCTGACGTGCGCCTCCAAAAAATCCTGACTGTGTCACGTCGACGCATCGAGACGTGAAAGGCAAGAACTGTGATTGGTCGGACAGACCACCTCCGCAAATGTCTTCTGCGTCGCCTGCGCTTCAACATTTGTAATAACAGCATTTGTTGTTCAATATCCACGAGCTCCATCTCCAAAAACACCCGCTTCATCTCAGTTGCCATTGTTTACTGTCTGACCGGAAGAAAACCAAGGAATCCGATATGAACCCCCCGAAACCAAACAAAGACACAGCCACACCGGTGAATTGGCGGTGAATTGCAGAACAACGCGTTCCTTCGACGCAGAACTTCGAATGCTCAATGACGGCGTAGGGTCGGCGACGTAGCTACGCCGTTGCCGCGACGCAGAAGCATAAACCAGGCTTTAGACATAATCTTGACTAGATGTGTCTAGTCATCTAGGAAATTATCATACCAGTGATCACAGTCCGTGAGATGCTAGATGCTAGATTTTGTAGGACTCCACATTCCCTGAGCACAGTACTGACATTCTGTGTGAAGCGGGCGCCGTAGCTCAGCAGTCGGCCGTCATAAATCAGCTGATCCTGTGTCAGCTTGGGTTGTTTCGGGTGTCTACGCAGACAGAAAGCAGACATGACGTTCACAGAAAGTGAGAAGAGCCACTTTAGTAGATTTGCATTTGAGAGATTAGTAGACCTACATTACATGACCCACACCTGGATAGAAGGGGTATTATTATAAGGTGTGTTATATGTGAATCGGAGAGCTATATCCTCCCAACACAATGTTAAAAGAATCAGATTCCTGTAGACAGGTGACTGCTGCATGTAAAGAAACTGACGGCCAGAGCAAAGGTGTGCTGTGGCATGTTTCAAATGCATGAAATAAATGTCTTATCAGAAGACAAATCATTGCAGAAGCAGGTGTGCGTGAGTCTACCTCGTGTGGTACATCCGTGCTATATTCCTGTCCACCCAGGAGCAGGCTTTAGATGTCTCTGGGTCCAGCAGCCCGTGGACGGTCAGGGAGAACACGGCTCGAGGGTTGACGATGGTCTTGAAGTTGGTGTAATCATTGCTCACTGGCTCGTGGTACAGGTGAGTCAGGATGTTCACCCCAGGCACCTTCTGCCAGTCGGAGGGCAAAGTTAGGGAGCTGGGAGGAGTCGCTGTGACGTTGCTGGGGAACACGTTGTTCTCAAACATGAAGCACTGTTTGGCACCATATTTCTTTTCCAGCAGAGGCAACAGCTCCGACCAACTGGCAATAGAATGATTACAAATATGCATTGATAGCGTTTTAAAAGCCGTCCGTTTAAATGCACAAGCAGTAAATAAGCAATGAATCAATACAGGTTGAGCTGCATCGTGTCTTAATAGTCTCATATAAATAAACTTTCTCTTTCAGTAGTAAGAGTGTATTTCATACTGTCAGTGTCCTGTAACAACTCAATAAGGAATGTTTTTTGACAGCAGGAATCATTTGGCAGAGCTAAAAGTAGATTTATCAAAAAGACACTTCATATAGAAAGTGCTACCTGTCGACTGACTGGGGCAGAATGAGCTCGTCAACATCATGCAGGGCCACGTATCTGGACTGATACATATATCTGTAAAGACAGTCATGGAGAACAGGAATCTGGCCGAAGTAATGGATTTCACCTGGACCATGTTCAGGCAGCCAGCCACGAGACACATTCAGAAATCTGGACAGAGTCCAAGGAATCACCTCCACCAAACCTGAAGAGGAGACATGTAACTATCAGATCACAAGAACATGGAAGCAGTCAAGATGTTTCAGTTTGCCATTCCCAGATTCTTCTTCTACCAGAATTAAAATGCCTTCGTACACATGAAGGATTCACAGGAACGATGCAGCACTGAATGACACGCTGCTGATTCTGACATCAGGTCGCTCTCCTACAGCAGCTTATCAGAGCTGAATTAAGATACTGCTTATTCAAGCACACCACATCCTGCCGATGCTGCTTCAAATGAAGTCACTGAACTGGTGAACATGCTGCAGCCTCTACGCCTCACTTCCACATAGCTCTGTGTGCGTGTGCAATTCTAGCCAAAGTGCATTTATTCCTATGGGAACCTCCATGATTGATGTGTTTGCAAAACTAATCCTTCTGTTTTCTTTCCGGTCTCTACATGTGCAATGTAGAAGGCTCTTGTATATTGACAAGAGAGTTGAACCCACAGAGAATTATTAGAAACTCTGCAGATCTGTGGAAGCTGGTTTTCCAAGCTCTGATACACCCACTGTACACACACACACGTCTGGTTTAAGTACAGGAGATTTCAGGACATTGGATATGGTTGCGCTGTCCCGGCTGACATGTTGACATTAGCCTCAGTGACTTCACAACCAGGGACAAGTTCCAGTTAAAGAAGAAACGAACTGCAGCCACAGACCTGAAGAGCTTTGTACATGTTTTTGTCCAGTGGAACTTTCGTACAGCTTCTTGACCTAACAAACTGCAGCTCATCCATCAACGTCCTGCAGCTCCTCTCAAAAGGGCAAGAGGAAGGAAGTCGTGCATGGAAAAGGGTGGCTGTTGAGGTATCTGAAGGACAACACATTCTGATTTACTTAGCCTGACTCATTGATTTTCATTGTGTGAGTGAAGGTCCTGGAGGAAGCTTCCAACTGTAAGGAGTCAAAGGTTAACAGACGATAAAGTGCTTAGCTAAGTTTGATCTGCATGCCAAATAGTGGAAGATGCCTAACACAGGTCAAACTCCTCTTTTAGTCTATTGGATAAATTTGGCAAAAGGACCAATCAGAAGAAGTGGGTGTACTGGAGAAGGGCCTCTAAAAAAGGCCCTCACAGGAAGAACGGGGGGTGGCATTTTTTGATCTCCTGGGAGCAGAGGCTGTCAGGAGTTTTGAGAGAGGAGAGGGCAAAGCATTTTGGCATAGCTTTTCCCATAGATTTGATAATATCAGAAAGCGTCTGCTTCTGATCCGGACTCAAGGCTCTAGATTCTGTTTCAATAAAGATTGCTCAGATCAGCCACACAGCTCTGCCTCCGCAGAATTCTTTTATCATCGAACTACACGCCGACACCTTAGAGGAGGAAAGCCCAGAAACTACACTGTTCAAACAATGGCAGTGTAAGGGAAAGTGTGTATAATGGTTGGACTGATAACAATACCCCTGCAGCAGTTGTGCAGTCACACTTATACATAGAAAACATATTCCACCTCCATCATACTTCACCTTTGTGTGTGTAGTAGTCCAGTATGCGCTGTGTCTCAGGACTGCTACTGGTCTTATAGACGACGACTCTGTCCACGCCAAGTAACTGCAGCGTCTCCAAACTCTGGACCAGCTACAGTACAAACACCAGAGGCATGTCAGTTCTAAAGTCTGGGCTTACTGTAATACAGTAATATACACTATGAAAGATGCAAGGCATTAAAAAACAGCCTGACAAACACAGCAGTCCAGTCAGTGGCTTGAGGCTTCTACATTTGACGCTATAGTTAAATACAGAAGAAGTTTATTTTAACAAAAAGCAGATGTTTTTTTTCCTAAAACTAATCAAGTACTTTTTGTGCCTAAACCTAACCACACCACAACCGATTGACAACGTATGTCACAATATGTGGCAAGCTTTGGTTTGAAAGTCTAAGCAGTCGTTGCATATTACATATTGTTGCTAACTCTACGCTGATGCTCTGCAGTGCAAACTGATGCTCGAGGGGTAAGTTCAGCATCATAGTTTGAACCTTAAGGCAACTTGGGAGTGAGAACATGTTGGAAAATAACAGCCTATAAGTAAATAAAGCCGATGGAAGTTTCTTTGAGTTTGTCTTATTTCGTCCCTCAGCATTTCTCATTTCTTCCTGTCTTGGTTACTTTTACCTTTTATGCCCAATTTGACTTTTAAAAAAGTAACAAAAGTTAACAAATGACTGTAAAAATCAGTTTAATCTGATGTTACCTGCAGCACGTTGTTGAAATCAAACATGGTGGAGATGCAGACAGTGAAGTTGTAATGAAAGGAGTCACTTTCTGTCTTCTTGTTCTTCACCTCCAAATACACGTCAGGTTTTTCTACGTCAGATCAGAGAAGAAACACAGAAACATTTTGATGACCAGAGTCATTCACTGTAAAAGTACAGCATGTTGCAATACAACAAAAAAACAACTAAATGAAGTCATGACCAGGGAATATATGCTGATGTAAGAATCAAACTCTGCATATATCGCTGTATATGTGTTTCAAGGTTCCCCAAGATTTTTCAGTCCTGGCCTTCATCCCTCCATCCCTGCTGCTGGCATGCTAAAGACCTTCTGTGCATGAACTTTCCTTTAGTACCTTCAGAGTCGGCTGCAGGGGTCACAGTAATGTGAGATGGACTCTCACAGCCGGAGGGAAGAGGACACATGATGTTTGCAGTCCCATATGCAAAGCTGAAGTGATCGTAGTGGATGTTGCTGAAACCTTCAGAGATTCGCGGTTGCACCCCACAACGGAAAACACAATGATATTTTACCGTCTCGCTCCTCAGCACCACTGCAATAACACGAACCTGGCACCAGAAAACACAAGTAAGGACTTTATTACAATGCAACAGAGTGTAAATTCAAAATCTCCATTTTATTCTGAAGATGTTGAAATAGTTTATTCTTATTTTATCCAAGTAATTTATTTTACTACACTTTAAACACATTATCAACTAGGGGTTGATTGAATCACCGATACGAATCGGTATCCGTTTTTAATGTTAAAGATGCGACTACATCGATACGCAGACCCCTGTATCGATATAAATTTACCATTAATCTGTCGATGGCCTGATTCTAAAGTAATGTATCGGTTGACAGAAGCTTTGCTGCTAATTCTGCAGAGCGTCTCTCAAGTCTCGTAAAAAGTTATAGGTCAACGCAAGATTCTCGGGATAGTAATGTTAGCGTATCCGAGGGAAAACCACAGCAACAACAACATGTCTGACAACACCGACACTGTTTACAATGCACCAACTCACCTTGTGAGATGGCATGGAGAAAAATACGTGGGCGATGAGGTGTCTGTGGATGCTAACGTTAGTAATGTTACAGCTAGCACAAGCAAGAACACGTAAGATAACGTCATGGCAATTAAAGCCTTTTTCCAGCAACAACTCTGCGAGGTCCAATCACGGCATCTATAGCCCGTTTTATTGCGAAGGATTTACGACCTTACAGTGTGGCTGAGAGTGATGGCTTTCGAGACATGGTATAATCAATGCCACTTTTAGAGAATTGCTTAAATTAATTTGTAATGTAAAAATTAATGTCTGCATTAAACAAATGTTGAGAACTGCATCAGAATGCATCGTATCGAATCGCATCGAATCGCACCAAACTGTTCCGTATTTAAAATGTGTCGTCCCTGAATCGTATCGTAGCCCATGTATCTAGATGCGTATCGAATCGTCTTATGAGGGAGCGATGCACACCCCTATTATCAACATATAATCTTATATCTCTGTGTGTGCAAGAGTCTTACATTGTTTATATTGTTCATATTTCAAATATTAGTCAATTTGTCATTCACCTGTAATCATTAGTGCTAAACTGAAGGATGCCATACAAATAATACTGTAATGACTGACTAATTGCATTGGAGTTCACTTAATGTTTAGTGGCCTCTGTTAACACACAACCCACTTGCCATACTTGGCACCACAGGGGGTATAACAAGGTACAGTTGGTGAACTGCCCTCTTCACTGACCTCCCTCTTTCCTGTGCGGTGCTCCTGATACGCAGATACCAGAATTGTTTTCGTCCCCTTGACTGCCACAAGAGAAACTTGTTGTTCTGCAGGAGCTGCAAGAGTGAAAAATGTTAAATGAGTTGGTGCAAGAGCGCTTCTCACTAGCCGTTTTTAGACAGGGCAGCAAGCCCCCAATTTGCCCGTCCTTTTGGCGGCTAGGTCCGCGGTTTTAGACAGAGGCCGGCAAATTGGGGGTCTGTTTTGGTCTGCCGATTTGCTTCCTCGGAGGGTACACTTATTTCCGCCTCGCCTGCTATCTAAATCTGAGGCGTCAATGTGCCGGCCCCTGCGTGAGATGGGCGGAGGTGTCGATGACCTGCACTGTTGTGGACGGAGCCCCAGACATGACATGGTCCAAAAAAAAATTTAAATTGTGGCCACAAAATAGCTATAACGTGCGCACAAAATACTAATTCTTGGCCACAATTGTGGCTACAAAATACTAAATTGCGGCCACAAAATAAGTATAACGTGTGCACGAAATACTAATTCGTGGTCATGAAGTAGGTATAGTGTGCGCACGAAATACTCATTAATAATGTTAATATCATTCCTGGACAGCTGGGTAAGCAAATCGAGCGCACCTTCTCCAGAAACTGCAATAGCCTACGTGATGTCTTTAAGGTGAGTGTCTTATCTTATTCTGTTCTAGTCAATATCTTGTTATCCCACATTTAGGCAGTGCCTTTCACTGGTCATCTCCTTTGAAAGTAGCATCATGTGTGTCAGACTCTCAGCTGAGAGAATACATAGGCTATATGAGCACCGAACGAAGCCGTCCAGTTACAGTTGCGCTCACTGTATGTATCGTGTTGCCAAGGGAACCTATAGCCAGTCAATCAGTGATCAAAATCTAGTTTGTATTGATTTGCAGGTTGTTGTTGCTCTGACTGAACTACTGAAGGTGTCTGTAGTGTTTTCTGGACATTTGTCTTTCAATAAAATCACAGAAGATTAAAAGTTCACTATTCAATTCAATTCAATTAAAGTGGCTTTATTGGCATGGCTGCATACAACACAATGTTGCCAAAGCATCTTAATACAAACTATAACAGTAATAATAAACATAAATAGACAACATAAACAATAATAAACAACAATAAATAAACAATAATAAAAGAAAAGGGCATGGAGAACAAGAGTATAATATTTAACAGTGAACAGCATTCAGTAACGGTTCACGGTTTTACCTGGTTCTGGTGGATGCACTGGATTGTGAGGCTGACTTCTCTGAGTCAGGAACTGAAAGGTCCGGTCAGGCCTGCACATCCACAGCAAAGGATTTCTCTGATATTAACACTTTTCTTCACAAGACATTTTAAATACATTTTGAAGCACATATGCAAAAAAGCAGTTGTGTATAATAAAAGTGCAAAACTTGAAATTGTTGCTCAACGTAAAGTCAGCGCTCTGAGCTGACTGAGCTGTTTTATATGTCAAGTCAAATGGGGAAGGAAGTTGATGAGGAAAACACTCACGCTGTGTGTGTTGTGCAGATGAAACCCAGTTATGAAACAAAGTGTGAAGAAGCTCATCATAAGTGTGAATGCTGATTCAGCAATATTATTCCATTTTCCCTATGGTTTTCAAAATGTATCTCTTATTACAAATTGCTGCTTTCTTGGCCACGATTCCCTTGTAGAAGAGATCTTAATTCTTAAAGGAAATATTCCTGGTGAGATAAAGGTTAAAGAACTAAATGAATAAAGTGTATTACTCAGGAAAGTGACTCATCTCAGTATTTACCAGAAAATCTTGGTAAAAGAAAATATTCTCCCTTCTCCCTGGGAGCCCCAGTGGTAAAACAAATAGAGCTTTGTAGTGAATATAACTGGATCTACCTTTCAGCTGCTGTGGTTTCTTCCATTTACTCAAAAACTTTAATACTTTAATACAAATGGAAATAATAATAAGTAAGCATAGAGTGCAAAAACTGAAAATAAACTAATACAGGTGGTTTAACAAGTTACTTAAAGCAAGCTGCCCCCCTGCAACACAGCTGTCGTGAATACAGATGCCAGGTTTCTGAAACAGCTTGTCAGATGTAACGTCATGGTAAACAAACTGCAAACAAAACCCGGCACGTCACAGGGTTATGTCTTGAAAACTTAGGCCACAAACTAAATATAATGCTCAGGAACTTTTACAGCAGGCAAAGTTTGCACATGCAACTTCACACAACTGAGAAAACAGTATAGCGCGCCACAATAACACATGGCTGTCAAATGCTACTGGCTAAACCACTGTGGCAATGAGGCTGACTTGGCTTACCCTAAACACAACAGCAAGAAGTAACTGTGTAAACAGGGAATGTGTTTAAAATGAGGATAACTTTGTTGGAAAGCTGTGGATAAGAGACACATTATGGAAATGAGGATGTTAAATCAGAGAGAGGGGAGGTGATGACGTCAACATGGCGCAGGCTAAAGATTAGCTCCCATGCAAAATAAGAACATATTATGTATAGTAAGAATAATGTCATGATTGTGAGTACACGAAGAATGACATAATGGCGTCCAAAGTTGGGAGGAACGTGAAAGGAGATACGGTTAACCATTAACATGAATGTGTTTTTGCAACCAGTTCCCACTGAATCAACTCGGTTTTATTACATCTGCAATAAAACCGACAGTAAAACCTCTTAATGATTGAACTCTGAAGATTGACGTAGATGAGGTCTGATCTCATCTGGCTCAAGTGAATATTTCTTTTCCACATCACCTCCTACCTCTTTCGATACAATGCTCACCCTAACCAATCGGAACAAGCTCCTTAAAATCATCAACATATCTTCTAAAATAACTGGTGTCCACACTAACAGCCCTCACTGACAATGACGCCACTTACAGAGCACCTGGGTCATTCTATGAAAATGGTTGCTTTTTGAACAGCAATTTCATGTTTTATTTGTATTCTTTTTTTAACAAATACAACATGGTCACATAACAGTTAACCACTTGCCATTATAAATCAACAAAAATTACAGCTTAATGTATTTTAATTTTTTTTATTACATTATATTAAAAAATGCTTGTTCTGCCTTTTCGTCACTGGTGTTACCGATGTTTTAGATCATAATTCAGGCTTCCTGGGATGTAATTGGATCATTTCATTTGCAAATATAATCAAAGAAAGAAAAGGTTAATGACATTATTAAGAAGTTTTTTAGAATGAGTAACAATTTAGTTTAAATAATTATGTGTACAGAATTATAATGTGATGTTTTTCAATTTCTGTCATTCACATTTTTACACAACTTTAGAATTAATTGGCATTGAGTCTTCAAATTTGAAATATCATATTCTTAAAATGTTTACTAATGAATGTTGCAACAGTTAGCTAGATACAAAAAACATATTCAAATAAAATGGACAACTCTGATGCCAGAACACCAATATGCCATACAGTAACACCAGTGACACAATGTGAAGGAAATGGCACATCTAAAGATGTTTCAAACAGATCTTATCGATTGGTTAGTATTTCACCTCAAATATTTTCACATTTAATGACTTGTTTTATTCATGTTAGGTTGGAGTGGGTGGAGAGGTCAACAGATTTTTTCCTGTACTGACTTTCTCTCTGTGCTTTGCCTGCCTGACCCGCCATTTCCTCCGCTCTTATCTTTTCTCCCTTTCTGTGAGGTCCTTCACTCTCTTCTTTTTTGAGTTTCTACATCATGTAAAGGGATATTCCAGTGTAAATTTAATCCATGGTTTAACACACCGTGACACTGAGTAAGGTTGGAGGCATAGACTGCAGTTTTTTCTGAGGTTGCTAAAACTACATAAGCTAGTGGTTGGAAAACTTGATCTCTCGAGAGGGGGGTCTTACTCAGTGTCACGGTGTATTAGACCATGGATTAAATTTACGCTGGAATATCCCTTTAAGTAAGCTTGTTGTTTTTTTTAAAGGTACGCTGCTCTGCGTCCAGGGACAGCATCCCTGCGCTGTCTGTAGAGTCTTTGCTTTTCAGCAGCACTCAACTTTGCCATATCTATACAAAGGAAAGTCATATGGTTACAATATTGAGTCAGCAATGAAATGCTAATAAGTCTGTTTTATGGAAATGCTGACCTATCTATGTATTTGAGGAAAAGGGATTAGTGGTGCTAATGATCGCCACTGGTGTTACCCACTGGTCACTGGTGTTACTAACTAGAACAGTAACACCAGTGACACATCGACAGACAAGATGGTGGACATTGCAGGCAATACCACACTTCTGAATCTATAAATACATCAGCTAATCATACAATTTGATCAATTATTTTAATCAAATTCCCCTTCCCCTTACTATAAAATCTGTAACACCAGTGACACATCTTAAGTCTTCAAATGAAATTACGAGTTAATTCTTAAAATTGTCAAGATATGAAGAGAAGGTGCTGACTTGCCATGTGCTCTTCAAAATGGACACACCTCCAATGACCTCTTGACCCAAAAATTTGTTTGCAGGGATGCAGCAGTTTTTCAAAATAAAGGTTTTTACAAATAGTAACATCAGTAACATGAAATCAAGGGACAGCTATTTTTTGTTAACTATTATAATTATTAATTGATGTGTTGGATTTTACTAAATAACTACAACACTTTACTTTGTATTATGATCTTTAAAACAGGAGAAAAACATTAATTTATATTCAAAATATGTCACTAAACCATGACTCCTTACCCAAGGGACAAGCCATATTCATGGCGCTAACCATGCTCTTCGAGATATATTTAAAAAATGTGCATTATAACTGTCTTATGTGTAGTTTAATAATAAAAACACACTTCAATTACAACAAAACATGTATATTTTGTGTCATTGTTTAACATTTTTGAGTGTTTTTCCTGGTGAGTAATGCAGGGACAGGAAAGATACCATTTTCATAGAATGACCCACCTATAATAGCTCATGACTCCGGCCATCACCTCAACACACTTAACCCTCTTCCCCTTTGGATGCAGAAACAGTCAACCAACCCCGAAAAATAAACAAGACATGTGCCCTAAGCTGTAAAGGCTTTAACAACATGTGTTGCTGTTTCTGTTTTTGCGTTTCTGCCTTATTGTGTTTTTGTTGTATAGACTAATTTCTTCCAGAGAAGAGAATAAATGAGTTTTTAATGGGTGCACATGACAGATGTTCCTTTCCATTTGACATCACTCCTTCAGCCACATCGAATAAAAGGATTTGCGGCTGCTGTTGACGCCTGCAGGATGTAGAGGAAGCGCTGGTTGCATTACTGCTAATTAGCTAGCTGAGAGGGCTGCTAAGCCAGAGACCACTGTTCAAGATGGAATTTCAACATTTGTAAGCATTAAATCACTGAATATTTTGAATGAGATGAAGGGATATTTCCAGCCATGTTTGCCAACAAAACCAGGTGCTTTAAGACAAAACTGATATTTTCCCTGAACCCCAAGTTGTGGTTTGTGTGCCTTGATCTAACCAGACTGTATAGACGGCAATGTCACAACATCAAGTAAAACTGAAACAAAGTTTTGTCACATCTGGTTTGCAGAAACATACATTGGTAACATCCTGGAAATTGGGTTGTTTAAGTCACACTGAGTCTCCATCCACATGCACTGTCAACAGTTTTCATTGTCATACGGCTGCAGAGCAGACGAGTCGTCTAACCTACCCATACATGTAAGTCCACAGCAGGATAAGAGACAGGATGGTGATGACAGGACTGATATACATCATCCATCTGAACTTCTTGAGTAGAGGTGCAGACATGATGCCTCAGTGTTGCTGCTGTCAGGCCGACAGGTGGAGAAACCTGGAAGAGCAAAGTTCCAGGTAATACGAACAATAAGAGCAGACTTAATTTTCACAACCATGTTAAAGAAGTCCTGCCTGAGACATGATAATTGCATATCATCACAGAGCTACAACAGGAACTAACCACTGACGCCTTATCAGAAAACAGAACAACTTATCAGTGAACATTTGACTGCTCCAAACACAACACATTCACTCAACCTCCAACTCTGAATGACATACTCTAAAACAGGTGATATAAAGAAAATACATTTAGAATAAAGTGTAAATATAGTGTTACAGGTTCCTTAAAACAAGCTTGTTTTATTACATTTAAAAGAACTTACAGGCAGGTGTTGGGAGGCAGGGGGGCTCAGGTACTGGATTACAATCTGACAGGCGGCCAAATATAAAGGACACCCAGGGTTGGGTTCAGGAGCAAAGGAAAATCATCCAGGCCATTGATCTGTGCAGGATAAGATAAATTTTATTGCCCCTGAAGGAGGATTTGTCTTCGTGTTCAGGTGACTGCACCCAACAATTCACTGACTTCCATAATTTGAAATTAATATGGATAAATAAGTAGTGAATTCCTGCTTAGAAAAAGTCATGATTGTAACAAATAAACGGCAAAAAGGTCGTTTAACTTGACAATAAAGGTGCAGTGCTTTATTTTTGTAATTCTTGGCCTCACTAGCACATTGGGAAACCTTTTAAGAGATGTTTTTAACTCTGAGCCTTTCCTATGTCCCCACACGATGATACCACACACGACTTAATGTCACATCTCCTTTTCCAGTTGGTTTTACTTGCATGTTTTCAAAACGCCCTGCAGACCTCGATGTGTAGAGATGGAACAGATACTGAACAAAATCAATCGTATAAACATGCGGAAACTCTTTGTCCCCCTCTATGAGAGTGTAGATGATCCGCTCATCAGCCGTGCATTAAATTACACAAAATCAAACAAAATATAGCAAAAATAATCCTGCGTTCACAAATAACATCGTTTAGAAAGCATCAGGTTTTATTTCCTCTCCACATCGTTTATATTATAGGAGGTCGTCGTTACTTTCTCTTTCTGAGTGCAGTACTGCGGAACTTGTGACACACTATTATGAAAAAAATAGTTACCGACTTCATTTTTTGTTTTTTCTAATCACATATTGGACATTTTTCCATCTCGCACATCAGCCTTATTTAAATTAAAGTATGTATGCGTTATGTGAGCCCACGACGACACGGTGAGAATCCGTAAATATAAAATATTGAGTTGTCCTTCAGTAATTTTGAGCTCGCAAACATACCTGAGAATTCATTCACTGCTGAGAGACGAGGAGCAGACTCACCTCTCTCACTCTGCTCACATGTGACGTGTGTGATGTCCCATCTCCGCTTGATGGATGGATTATTTCCCAAAAGTTGATTTACTGAGGTCGAACTCACTCAGAGTTTTATCTGGCTGGCGAATAGTTGCCCTTAGAGACGCTTCAGCTCCGATCAGTTTATGATCCACACACACACACACACACAGTTTATGATCCACACACACACACACACACACACACACACACACACACACACACACACACACTCATAATTTCACGTCATGCAGATGTTATAGGTTAAAGCAACTAATGAAAGACAAGGAGGCAACTTCGAAGAGTTCTCATCTTTACTCTTTAGTGCAGGGCTGTAGGACTGGAGTGCAACTGTGCAGCATACTGTCAATTAACATAGCCTACTGTCCAGTCTCATGACTAACATATCCATCATAAATTTGAACCTCACCTGTGAATTTCCAGCCTCTCTTTCAGCTTCTCCTCCTCCATCTCCTCCAGCCTCTCTGCTGTCTGTCACCTTACAGAAATATGTTGATGCATGACATATGAACAGATACACTAGGGATACAATGATCATAGAGCTTGATGGTACAGTTATTGCCTGAGCAAAAAGGCTTTTACTAAATACTAATATTACTTAATATTAATTAATTATATTTTATAATTATAAAATCACACGATCATCTAGAATGTGAGGTTTTATTGTATTTCCACCACAAAGTTTCTTCATTTGTGTTTTTAAACCGTTACGTGACCCAGGAAGAACAAGTGCTGAACATGTTGACAATTTACACTCGCAATTGCAGATAACATGCACTGTAGTGTTGTGTCGGTCGCGAACGAGTAGTTCGAACGAACAAATCTTTTTGAGTGAACGGAGTGAACGGAATCAATTTATGAACTGATTCGTTCCTTTCTCAGTTCAGTTGAGCTCAGCCGCGAGCATGCCGGCCGGGAGTGGAACTGCCGCGACTCACTCAGAGAACTTTGAGGACGTGAATCACGTTCGCGCTGTCACTGAATCAGCGTGAACGTGAATCACGTCCTGAACTCTTGTGGGAGTTAAAACACTAATCCCATGTAGAGTTAAATCAACTCTCCCCTTAAGTTAATTTTTATGTGAACTCTTTCATAGAGTTAATAGTTAACACTAATTGGAGTTTATCTTTCAAAAACACTTAAAAGGTATTACGTTACAATTATGACAAAAAGCACCATATTGATTACTACAAATGCATTTTATTTAACACATCCATACATGCTACATGCTGCATGTATACTTACATATGTAACAAGCTACATTTTTTCCTTCAGTAACAGTGTAAACATGTAACAGCAAACATTCACATTTGAAACTACCTGCTATCAGGTCAGCTTACAGTTGGAAAAAAACACATAAAGAAATAAGTTACAAAAAAAAAGGTTATTTCAACAACTGTGTACAAATATGGCCGATACCACATCACTATGTATTGCATAAACCCTTCAAATTAAAGTATTACATTATATAAACCTTGTTCGCGATACAGAAATCTGACAGGATTACAAAAAAGGACTCTATTGCAGAGATTTATTTAAAGGTGAAATATGGAATATGAGCTGAATGCCGCCATCTAGTGTCTCAAGATCGTAGTCGCGACAACAAAAAAGAAATTCCAGCGGTCGGGTTGCCAGGTTGAAGGTGAATCAGCAAAACTGGACAGGGCAGGAGGATTGAGCCGCCTCCGTTTCCTCAGTTTACTGGGTGTGGGGGTTGATGGGTCACGATCAGTATTCTCATATCTAGGATCAACGTGATATCATGAAAATAAGTATAGCAGAGGAGTTTGACCGACAGGTAACGTTAGCAAGCGAGTTAGCTTACCGATCCAGGAGAAAGTTCGTCATTTCCGCGTGTGTTTTGATGCCGTGGAAATCCTTTACCTGAGTCCATCGAGTGTATGCTTCACCGATATTTACTCTGGTTTTTGCTCTTCTCCGGTCACTCAGCTGCTGGGACAGATAACGCACCGTTCGCTGGGGCTCTGAAGAGCTTGCAGACTCCGCCATTTTACCCAGTGTCAGCCTAGCTGTGCCGAGCTTTGCCGAGCATTGCCGAAGTTGCGAAATTGGCAACCTGCAATGCCGGCCACTATTTGGCTGTTACGATGTAAACAGGAAGTCATTGTCGTCAAAATTTCTTAAATTATTTATTTCAGACTAAACATAATTTTTCAAGGAAACGCATTACTTTTAATCTGTGCCCCTCTAAACGCCCCATGGATGTATTATTTTTGAAAAAATATAGCTTTTAATAAGCATATTACATATTCAACCTTTAAGTAACAATTCTTCAGAATGAAAATATTGTTTTCATTTGAAGGTATGATTGAAGGAGTGAGACTTGCCTCTTGTTACCGGCTGCAACTCATAATTATCTTAGTCTGCAGATCTCACTGGTCAATCGTTTTATTTAGAAAATATTGAAATGTATTGAAAAACACCGTAAAGGATAAGTGTCGTAGCCCACAAACATTTTCTGGAGCTTCACAGCAAAACAGCGCTGTGGCAATCTTCTAAAAGAAATAAGTTACAAAAAAGGTTATTTCAACAACTGTACAGATATGGCCAATACCACATCACTATGTATTGCATAAACCCTTCAAATTAAAGTATTACATTCAATCAATCAATCAATCAATCAATCAATCAATCAATCAATCAATCAATCAATCAGTCAATCAATTTATTAGTTAAAGTGCATGGTACATGGTCTCAATACACTTTACAATAAAATCAAGTACAAAATAACAGACAATAGTAAAACACCAGAGGAAAATGATAAAACAGTTAAGAATTAGTTTAAACCAAAATATCAGGTAAAGAGGTATGTTTTAAGACAGGACTTAAAAATTGCAGTGGATGTAGCTTCTTTGATATCTAGTGGGAGGCCATTCCATAGAAAAGGAGCACGGTAAGAGAAGGCCCTGCCACCAGCTGACCTTTTATTGATTGATGGGATGACAAAGACGTTCGAACTAAGAGAACGAAGACGGCGTGGCGGAATGTAGGGAGAAAGTAGTTCAGTTAAATTAGATGGTGCAAGTCTGTTTAAAGCCTTATAAGTTAAAAGAAGAACTTTAAAATTGGCTCCAGCCTGAATGGGCAGCCAATGTAATGATGCCAGGACAGGAGTTATGTGACAGAATCGGCTTGTTTTTGTTAAAAGTCTGGCAGCTGAATTTTGCACAAGCTGAAGACTCCTAGTAGTACAGATGAAGAGACCAGAAAAAAGGACATTACAGTAATTTAAACGGGAAGACACAAGGGCATGGATAACCACCTTGGCGCTACACCGGGATAAAGCAGGGCGGATTTTGGCAATATTACGCAAGTGAAAGAAAGCCGTCTTGGTGATTTCCTTGATGTGAGTCTGGAAAGTCAAGGCTGGATCAAAGATAACACCTAGGTTTCTAATGTGCATGCTTTCAGAAATCAAACAACCATCAATGTTAAGACAAAGACTCTCAGAAGAGAACTTATAGTTATTAGGCTTAATCACCAGCAAATCAGTCTTAGCAGTATTAAGCATGAGAAAGTTATGACTCATCCAGATCTTGATTCGGTTTACACATGTTTCCAGATTTTTTATTTGAGAGGGGTCATTAGGCTGTAGTGGAATGTATAGCTGTGTGTCATCAGCATAGAAATGGAACTTTATACCAAATTCTGCAACTATCCTACCCAGAGGGAGCATATAAATACAGAACAATAGAGGGCCCAGGACAGACCCCTGGGGCACACCAGCAGTAACCGTAGAGCATTCAGACAAAGAGTTATTAAAACTAACGCATTGGGTTCTACTAGATAAATAGGACTGGAACCATAAGAGCGCCAGCCCGTGAACACCAACGTAATGCTCCAGTTGGTGTAGAAGCACACCATGATCTACGGTATCGAAGGCCGAACTTAAGTCAAGAATTAAAAGTAAGGAGGCTGATCCAGAGTCAGCAGTGACAACTTACACTCTTACAACTTACACATTATATAAACCTTGTTCACTATACAGAAATCTGACAAGATTACAAAAAAGGACTCTAATGCAGAGATTTCTTTAAACATGTCATTAAAGTACATATACATGAACATAAAAGCATGAACCAATGCCATGTGGATTCCATAAGGACAACGTTTAAACAATGCAACTCTCTGACACAACATAAAAACATGAATCACATCCATAGGACATTTGGGCATCAAAACATTTGAAATGCCTTAATCTCTCCCTTTCTAGAACCAGCACCTTCCTAGGGATGTTTTCGCTCACTTGGAAAGCATGGAAATGGTCATGGAAACAGGTTTCATGCTCGACCAAAACAAAAACAACTTTACCATCATGCAAAATAATAGAGGTTATTTTGCTGAACACTGGCAAATTTTCATCAGTGCCTGTGCAAATGAAGGGGCCAACACGATATTCAACTCCATAACACTTTACCCAGTTTGTGAGGTTGACAGTAGCTTGTGAATCAATGTGAAGATATGCAGATACATCTTCTGTATATCCTAGTGTTTCAATTAAACACATTTTAACTGGACCAGACTCAACTGCCTTTAATGTCAAGCATTACCAATGATACGCTACTGCAAACTGGTGTTTCTTTGCGAGTGATACTGTCAAATCTCTGAGTCCAGATATGAATGATTGGTCCAATTTTTCGAATGCACCTTGGATAGTGGACCATGAAATGATGTTTTGGAATCAAGTTGTTGGATGGGCACAGTTCTTTGAAGAGTTGGTGATGTTCAATAATAAGGTGCTTTAAATACACAGTCATCCCTTCTGTGATAGAGTATGAGAACACAATGTTTGTAATGTTCATCAACAAGAGCATCAAGCGCCAGTGCAAATCATCCTCTGGTACCAGGTCACCAAATATCAAAGGTATGTTTGTGATCAAACACAATGTTTGTGATGCATTTAGCCCTATTCCATGCCCTCCACAGTCAAGCTTAATATTTGTTGGCTTGTTTTTCTGTTTCAAATAGCCAAAATTAAAAGCATACATCCTATTTAACAAGCTTTCTTTAGAAATGAAATGTTCTATCAAATATTCAAATAGCAATCTGACTTCATATTGACCAACCCCTTCCAAAACATCATGCATGATGTCAACAGCATAGTTTTCTGAAATATTGAAATATTGCAATGTATTTAGTATGCTCTTTCTCTTGATGCCAAATGAAGAGGGTAATGTTGGATCATCTCCCAAAGTAGTATAATGTTGATCATTTAGAATTGGTTACCTTAAAGTCAAACGTGGGTCGTCCACTGAGAAAACTGACTGAGCTGAAGATTTATCAATTAAGCAAAATCTACAGAAATAATTTGCACTAAATGACTCTGTGAACCCAAGAATGCTATGCATAGCCAAGTCATCACCAGTAATTTGTGCGAGAGTGCCACGTACAGAAACCTCAGCAAATGGAACAGCAATACCAGTAGCCTCTAATATTTTCAAGTCCTTCACTAAGGGTTTCAGTATTTCATCAATTCCGTATTTCTTAGCGTCTTGTGCATGAAACAATGATACCAGATGAATGTTCAGTGAGGCAGAATTTACCCTTGGGGGAAGATTTCTGAGGATGAAGTAAAGGCAGCCAACTTTGTGTATACCTTTCTTTGAACCTAGTGGATTCGCACATTCAAAGTCTTCATAGAACAGTTGGATTTGGAGGGCAAGCGTATTACTCCAAAACAAAGGATGACTTTTGAAGTAGCTTCCATCTCAGAGGTCTTCATAATTGTCACACGTAGTACATGTTTGCATCATCTCACAAATATTTTCATTCTTGAAAATGAACTGGAGTGTTTTCAGTATGGGAATATATATGAATTTGTCGTTGATTGGAACTTGCTCATAGGTTCCAGTTGTACTATTTCTTCTGGTATCATACCTTACTCCTAGGCGCAGTTCAACTGGCTCTACTATATCCCATTTTTCCCTGAAATATTTCTTACATTTGCTTTCAGAATTCAAATGGCTAAAAGAGTTGTCCATACTGTTAAATAACTCCTCTATGGCTGATCTGGAGGGACTGTCAGCTGGGAGTAAGTTCAATACTTGCTCCTGAATATTAGACTGCAAATCTCCCACAAATTCCCCTAAATTCTCAATTGTAGAAAGAACTACAGTATTTGCTACACCGCTTCCCAAAAGTTTGGCTACGATAGAGGCAGACATTTCTTTGCTGTGATTTGACGCTGAATTGCTCGCTTCAATATTTTGGCACTGAGTCAAAGTGGAGGGTGTTTCATCATTTAAGCACTGAGAAATATTGTTCTCTTGTAGGTCACCGTCAGAAGGAATCTCATGCGGCACACGTGTGTTGCCAGTAGGAGGATGTATCTTAATTAGATGTCTTCTAAATCCAGAATAACTTGAGAATTGTAAGCAGCATCCTATTTGACCACATTTTAGTCTCAAATCTTTCCCAGGATACATTCCATGAATTAGTTTGAGGTGCCTAAACAAGAGTAAAGCTGTACCAAAGGATGAAGCACAAAGGAAACACCTCAACATTTTCACTGTGTAAACTAATTACTGCTTGTTCAACAGCCTTGCTCTTAATTCCTTTACTCTTGGAGTTTCGTCTGTTCTGCCTATATCAATATTGGACAGAGCATCATCGTATTTCACGCTGAAAACAAAGTGGGCCTTGAACAGCTCATCAAATGCAAGGATGTACTTGACTGACATGGTAGAAGCTTTCTATCCAAGACAATGTAGAAGCTTGAAACCTGTGCTTTTGAAGTTCCTGTGGCCAGAAGATATGGCTGGGGGTTTCTTTCAGTGGTAATGAGGTGATCTTCCAGGCTCTGGCAGGACTGAAACACGATAAAAAGCATCTCAGTATAAGCCATTAGTTTAAAAATGTTGCATGAACCACAATATTTGGAATGGGATCGTATTGTCTCTACAAACCTTCTGAAATTTCACCAGATGATCTGTTGCCTCTTCAACACTGATCTTCTTGGGCCGTTTCCTTCTGGCTGGTTGTGGAGTGAGAAGATGCAGCAAGACAAGAAGAGAAGCCATGTCGCTGTCCCATTCTGCAGACAGTGTAAATAACACAATTTACTTAAGAATGTCTGTCTTCACACTTCTACCTTGTGGAGGACAAGGTTATCTATGTCTTTGGCTTTTCATTTAACATTCCTGCTGAGAATGGAAAAGTCATTGCACGCTTGTGCTGTGCATTGGTCAAACCCACAGATTGTCTGGGTTCAAGATTGTCAATTTGGGACACATTAATCTATATTTCCACTTGCAAGATTAGTGCATCCAAAAAAAAAAAACATGTCTTGAGTTTGAATATTTCACAGAGTAGAAGCATCATGGAGATTCAATGAATATCTGCGACAACATGATCCACAGCATACAGGATGTACATGATATGTCAGACAGGCTTGTCAAACTATATTTTACTAATTTACAAAGTATGACTGTTGTAATACTACCTGGCTCATCAGCAGTGTCAGATTCTTCATTCAAGGCAGATTTCAGCTGTTTTTCAGGAGAGATGTCTCTCTCAGGGCCTTGGCCTCTTGGATGACAATGTCTTTAAAACAGTGGTTCCATTTTTTCCAGGAACCTGGAAGCAACCCAGAGGAAAATTTTACTGCTCATAGCTTGCTCCTTTATGGCTATGGAGCCGTAAAGGTGCGCAATGAAAGTTCTCATTTCAGTCTCGTTGTCGTCTCTTTTGGTCTCAAACATTTCTCATTTGTTTCTCCTAAAATTCCTTAGGAGCAATAGGCGAGACTTGAGACTTTACTGCTTAAACCTTGCTCCTTTCCAGTACTGGGGAGACATTCTGAAACTTCATTTAGAGCTTGATGAGATCTCCTTTGAAACTTACAAGGAGCCCAAGTTGAGATTTTCTGCACCTGTTTCTCAGGAGAAACAATTGAGAAACAGGAGAAATCAGCCACAGCCTCACTTTGGTCTCGCATAGATCTCATAGTTGTCTAGGAGAAATGAATGAGACACTACTGAGATCTCTTTTCCAATTTTCGTTTCCTCTGGGAATCTCTGCTCCAAACATCAATGAAAAATCTTGCAAAATCTAATAAAAACAGAAGGATTACCATTACAATCAAAAAATCAATTGTTTTTCACAAATCTTTTTCAAGTTCGCATTCACCTACCAGTCCCTTAGTGTCCAAGAAACGAGGAAACATCTGAAGAATGTCTGCCGATTGCTGTGGGTCATGAAGCATCTGTTGACGATAGTGGAATGTTTCTCTCATCTTCTGGTAGACTAAGTCATGGTCAGTGGTGTGGTGAAGAAGAGACATGGCCTCCACACATTCATCTCCCACTTGCTGGTCAGCCATGGAACCACATGTTCTTGATCTTGTGGGACCTCCTTTTAGCATCACTCTGTTATGGGATGCAGATGTGGTTTTGGATTGAAGTTGCACAGTCTCGATACGCCACTCAAGAAAGCTGGTGTTACTCTGGATGTCATAGAAGTGTTCCTGAAAAATAATTAAAATAATATTCATGGTTAGAGTAGACTATATCAAGTTTTTGAAGGCTCTAGTGCACGCTGGTTCTACACAAAAGATCAACAAACAAAAACGCAACCACCATCATTATTTCACACTATGGCTAAAATGCAAACTCACATATCCCTTTTTTGAGTATGGGTGCTTCAAAGATGGGAAGAGTGAGACAATCCCAAGGGCGTGAAACTCCTTTGTTGCTTTACTTACAGCTCTCCTGCAGAAATATTGTTTGTGATAAGAGTCTTGCCTCCTTTACAAAGGAGTTTTGCATGTTATTAATATCAAGCCTCTTACCCTTCTTTTTTTCGCATGTGAGCTACAATGATGTTCACCATTAATCGTCTTGTGGAATCTTTCAAACTCCCAGTATCTTCATACTCTTTGATCACAGTCATCCCTGCTGGCTTAGATGTGAGAATTTGCTCCACTATCTAAGTACAATTGATATAAAAGACAAAACAACAATTAACAACAGAATTAAGACATAATTTTTAAGCAAAACTACTATCTCTATCTATTGATAACACAGATACTCTATTGCAATTGTATTTAAATTCCTTAACCCCAGTTTGTTTAAGCTTGTCTAATGTTTGAAGTCAGGCCTACTTAAAAGAAAAGTGTAAAGGTGTGTAAGTAAATAAAATTACATTTCTTGCACGGGTGCTGTCCATGACAGGTTGAATCATTTGACATCCAGCATCACTTGTGTCACTGCATGAGGTTGAGATGGACAATGTATCTGTTCTCTGAGGAAGGCCATTCACCGCTTTGCTGCAGGACAGTAAGATCTGAGGATCACAAACAACAGGGATCAGGATACAGGGCACGTACTGCACAATTATTTGCACATTTGGCCATTTGTTGGCCCAATATGGCACCATATTTGGCATTTTCATTCCGACCGATTACTTCAGCCAATGATTTCACTGTAAAGTTCCTCCAAACATCTGAAAGGAGTGCTAATCAGTGAAATCTGATGCAGTCTTTAGCTGGACTTTGCAGAACCATGGTGTCCCATCACTAATGTTTACTCTGATTCTCTCTGCTTTTAAGCATCAGCAATTTTATGATAAAACGCGCTGGATACTATGTCACTCTCATGGGATAAGCTGTGATCATGTCAATACTATAAATTTGATCAAAGTTAAAATTCTGGTCGTGGAAAATAATCTTGCTTCAATCTTTGCTCTTCTGGAGTGTGTTGTACTGATGCTGAGAGATTAAAGTTACCTCAGTAGTGTAAATGTTTTAAACATTTCCTTTTTTTGTGTTCAACAAAATCTACTTAGTCAAACTATAGATACTTTATAAACTCATTGGCTCATGACAAAAGATTTGTGTGCACCAGCACAATGTAGCAAGAGTTTAGTTTACCCAGATCACAACTTGCCCCATAAAACTAGATATGATATTTTGTGTTTCATTATAAGAAGTTACAATAATCCTGCCTACCCAGTGTCACAAATTCTGTCGGGTCTGAGCAGTCAGTCATGTTCTTGGATGATTCTGCTAGTGAGAGGTCTGAAAAGCACATGGCAATTGCAAATTATTATTGAGAGATTATTGTTTTGTTGAATATCAGATAGACATTAACACTGTTTCAGGATACAAATCTCTCAAAGCATCTCCACAACAAAACAAAAGAATAAAACATAAATTTAGAATCACCTTACCATCATCAATGTAGATGACAAAAGACACTTCCTTGACTGTTGCAAGTTCTCGAAAGACATCTTCATCCACCTCTATGCCCTGCTCATCTGTCACTCTTAGCGCTGTATTTTCTGGCATGAGAAACTTCTGCTGCACTGAAGCATAATTTTATTTACAATTATTACTTTCCTTTTAATTACTTTGAACAACGAAAACATAGTTAACTGAACTTACCTGCACTGATGAAATCTGAAAAGTTGACATCTTCCAGTTTCACATATTTCTTTGTCCCTCCGTGTTCGACCTTTAGCAACATCTTGACCAATTAAAGGTCCCATATTATGAAAAACTGACTTTTTCTGGGATTTGGGGTGTTATTGTGGGTCTATGGTGCTGCCACACGCCTAGAAACTTTGAAAAAAGACT
The DNA here is from genome assembly GCA_963678695.2 of Diplodus puntazzo. NCBI lineage: Eukaryota > Metazoa > Chordata > Actinopteri > Spariformes > Sparidae > Diplodus > Diplodus puntazzo. Next base: position 2,652,554 of record OZ023162.1, on the reverse strand, counting down.
ATGCTTTTTATGAGTGAGATACAGATTTCTAAAGATATCTTGCCTGCAGTTTCCAGACACACGAGTCAAATTTGCTGCGGCTGTCCACGTAGTCGGCCGTTCATTTGAATATGACTACCCCACTGCCCCTCCCTTCACCGCACGGTGTCTCCACCCACCAGGTACTTACTGTTGAAATCCTGAATTCAGCGTTCAGAGGAAAGAAGTCCATGATGACAGACTGAATGGCACTCAATAAGGGCAGAGATCCACCTTCTGTACTCACTCATAGATATGCATGTGCATCCTCCCTGAGAAATCAACAAAAATGATCATGGATCTGGCATTTCTGTCTTTTGCTTTGTGTGCTTTCTTGGTTTTGTATGTCTTTTGTTCTGTTTTCCCTCCTCTGTCCCTCCACACCTGCTCTGCATCACCTTCGCCAGCTCCCTCCCTGCACTCTTATGCTCATTCCCCTCACCTGTGTTTCAACACCTTTCTCCACCTGCACCCCATCCCCGCCTCAGTTTACTTTTTATTTAAGTCTGCTCTTCTTATTCAGTCAATGTTGAGTCTTCTGTTGTGTTTGCCTGTTCCTGCCTTTGGTCCTGAATAAAACGTCCTCCATCGATCTTCCTGCCTGTTTTCTCCTGCGTTTGGGTCCAGCTTCTGATCTCAGTGCGACAAAAATGTTCTATTTCTCAACGTTAAAGGAAGTGAGAAATAAGGAATGTGGTCTATTCTGTCTATTTCTCAGAAATCTGTTAAATTGAAGAGGAAGCATTTAGATGGTGCTAAAACAATCAAAACCACAATTGTTAATCTGTTTCTTCTCTTAAATACGTATTCAGTCAGGAACATGTCCTGTCATAGCTTTACTGAAACATATGTTTATAACATTTTATTGCCGCCAATGTGCCAGAGATTATCTGGTTGAGTTTAAGATGCATGTAAACCATATTTCCATATTCGTATTACAGCCTGCAATTTACAGCATGATTACCAGTTTACTATTTTACAGTGTGGATGTGACAGGTAACAGATGCAGGATGTTTGAGGGCAGGGGTGGAAAAAATAACAAGGGCACCAGCTGGCTGTTGGCACCTGGATGTGCAGTCGCCCCCTCTAACCCTGATCCTCGACAATGTAACTATAATCTAATTACACAATTTTCAAATGTAATCGAGGCTGATAATAGTTACTCATTTTTAGATTCTGATTATATAATCCTGCTTACATGTAATCTTTTGCCGTGGTCATTGCATTTTTAAGAAATAGAATATAATACAAACAGCTGTTGGTCATTTAATAACTTTCAGACTCAGCACCACTCTTATAAATGTAAATCAACTTCAGCTTTCAGTCAAGACCGAGCGGACCTAATGCCAAAGCTACAGGCAATATACGAAACAACTCTTTAAACCCTTATCATCAGCTCCATGCCGACTGTCGCAGCTGAACTCACTTCACGACCAGAGTTGATTGTTTTGTGACCTGTGTGCGGCTCCCAAGGATGTCTTGCTCACAATACAATGAGCACCCATGTAGTCAAAAATACTCACAGCGTAACAGCCCAGTCTCCAGGATACAATGTTAGCAATGCAGTAAACATGTCAGTAAACCACACATATGTCCCGGGTGGACATTTGTACTGAACGTGGCATATCAATTTCATATTAAATACGTATCAGCTGATTTAGCAGGCGGAGGGGACAGAGGTTGCCAAAAGGCCAATTTGAGTTACCCCACCGGGTATTTTTAAGGATACTTGGGGATATGGGAGCTGCACATCGTGGAGAGTGCACAAAACATACTGCATGTGAGCAGGCATTGTAAACAACAGCCTAAATATTGTGTCTACACACATACATGTGAATGTGTGACCGATATGAAGGAAGTGTTGTGAGTATGGAAGTACGTCACAGACATCCTCTGTACCTCTCTGCGCATCAACATCCTGTGTGTCTGGGGGATAAGGAGGTGTGCCCGTATGTCGTTGAGGGACAGGAGGAAATCTTCAGGGTCATATTTATCCTTTCAAGTCAAGGGGTTCAATTGCTGACACAATATCGGATGCTTTCATTGGTGAACAAAATCATGGTCGAGTGGAGAGGTGAGATGTGGGAGATGAGAGTTTTCCTGCCTGTCTCTCTCTACTTCGCTATAGTGTGTGAGGATATGCCCACATCAGTTTATTTGTTTAATAAACTCATATTAAATGATGAAACTGACATTTGGCAATCATTACCTCAGGTATAACATTTAATTTGTAGTGTAATTGCTGACATCTGGGTCGTGGCAACCTCATCAGTCAGAAGACCAACAGAGCAGGAAATGTAAGCAGTGAAACTGTCAGGAAAACCAATATTTACTAGACTTGTTGGGAAGAGAGAACAGAACCAAAGTTAGAATTATTACCCAATCTGTCTGTTGGGGTCTTGGCCCTCGTACCTGGGTCTGGGCTGGGGGGTAGAAGGCTAGAATCCACTTTGTTTAATGCCCTTGGAAATGTTTTGGAGTTGGCACCAGTTTATTTGTATTTTTAACATTCTTTTATCCGTCCTCATGCCCTAAGATCCACCCAGTCACGGGTCTTCCACAGGCATACCTCTGCAGATGTATTACTGCATCCAGAAATTCCTTCAAACTGGTAATAAAAATGTTCGTCTTTTGCTCAAATATCATCCATAATCTTCTTCTTCCGTATAAAATCAGGAACTGTGTGTGATCCTGAAGCAGCAGAGTTTTGAGTCACACACACTTCCTGTCCAGCACAGTTTGATCTCACCTGTACAGGTTGGATGGAGGTAAGGAGGTCAGAGTGTGTGTGACGAGACAAACGTCCACAGAGAGGGGTGAAGGCGGATCTGTGTGTGTCTGTGCTGACTAGTCGATCAGAAAGGCTGATGAGTTCAGCAACGCATTAACTGAGAATCAAAAACACCGACACTTGGGCCAGTGCACGCATGACAATCACACACATGCACACGCACACAAGGAAGATTCAGTGCGAACAATGCAGCATAACGAGCAGCCGATCATTAACGAGTGTTGCACCTTCACTGCAACAAGCTGCAGACACACACACACACACACAGAATGCAAAGTTCATATTTTGTTGGAAACGTTCAGCTCTCTGTCATGTTGATGTGTGTGTGTGCTGTGTGTACCTGCTGTAGAATGACCATGGTTCTGGTTCCTGTCCTTATGTTTGGACATCAGCAGTCACAGGTCGACCCTGAGAAAGACACGGAGAACGATAAAGAAATCTATTTATAGCCGTAGAGCACATTTTGTATTGACAGTAAACTTGGTGGATTAATTTCACATGAACATACAGTTCAGCAACAAGTAAAACGGGAAATCTATCAACAAAAACAAGAGCGATTAAAAAATAAACAAGACAATAGGGATGACTCAGTGTGCAATGTGAACATAACACACACACACACACACACACACACACACACACACACACACACACACACACACACACACACACACACACACAATGTTTTAGCTTTAAACACGATCAAAGGAGCTGCAGACACATAAAATCTTGCTTGTTAAAATTCTGTTGAGGTTAAATTAAATAGCAGAGCCGAGTCTGCTAATAGGATCCATATAAAACACTACTGGTAACACACACACACACACACACACCACACACACACACACACACACACACACACACACACACACACACACACACACCTGGCCTGTGTGTTGTGTGTGTGTGTGTGTGTGTGTGTGGTCTAAACATATCAGATTTTTATACCTGTACATTAAGACACATTAGCAAAAAGTGAGCAACACGGTGAAAGTGTCCTGCTGAAAACATCCTGCAGCAGAGAAAGAAATGGAAAACCAAAGAATAAAAAAAAGACAGAGATGGTTCATGGTCTGTCTGCGGTTTGAGGTTTGAGGTTTGAGGTAGAGAACAACGAGTTTCTAGTGTTTTTTCTCTGAAAACAGCTGTCTGCAGTGACTCAAACCAGTCTGTAGGAGTGGTGAGAGTGAAACAAGTGAAGTTGTGGGTCAGAGAACTTAACAATGAGCTGAACTCAACTCTGTAACGCTGAGGTTAGCTGCAGCTTCAGCTGATAACTCCAGAGACACCCTTCACTTCATCATTTCATACATTGTTATAGTAAAAACATACTGATTATAGCCACTTTAACAAAGAGGTCAACAGCACACATTTCCAGACAGTCTCCTTTAGAAGACATTCATAAGGCTGCACCCTTCACGGCCGACTGATGAGCCTGAGGGAGTCATCACCAGGCCCCCACTGGGAGAGGCAGACTGGCAGAGTGAAACCTCTAATGGGACGGCTATGGACTAATATTGAATTGATTATGAGCAACTTTCTGAGGCAACCCAGCAGAGAGTGACAGGTGAACGGCTTTCACTGTGCATAGAGGTTTGCACGCTCGCAATTTCCAGTGAGAGATGCAGTTTGGATGTTTTTCTGTGTTTGTGGAATACGGGCAAACAAGAGGAAGTAGTAGGTCTTAGAGAAGTGTGTTTTACTCTGTAAAGTCTGTTTACAGGTCTTGTGTTACTGCATATGTGAATTGTAGTGAACTTGCCACTTGCATTCATCTCCCAGCTGAAAATACAGGAGTTATCAGACTTTTGAGGTACAAAGTAGTTGTTTTTTGATGAACTCAATAGGTAAAATAAGACAATTAATTATGTTTTAAGTCACTGATATTGCTGTGTTGTCAGAATCTGCTCACATGAGCGGATTGTGTTGAAATATAAATGTTGACATGGCCTCGGATACACCCAGTTCACAAAATGAAATTGTAACGTATTCATCAAGATAAGAGTATAAAAGCTTTGTGAGTGCCCAGGGAGGGACCGGGAGTCAGACTTAATCTGCTGCACAACTGGATAAAGAAATAAAATCAGACCTCTATATTTACGTTTTCTTAAATATCACCAGTTCAGCTCTTCCTCTCACATATTGTTTCATGTTAGTTGTAAATAAACTCTCCAATATTTCAAACAATTTGAGGAAAGTCCAAAGAAATTAATAAATACATCTGTGTGGAGAAGAAATGTACTGACCCTCAGTGGGAAACCCGTGTTGTACAGAATATAATAACGGTTTTTACTTGTGGTTCAGTCACAAACTGGTTGCAGGTGATTCATGAATAATTATTCCTACAGAATATGATACCCATCAAAAAAGCAAGTCATAACTTTAAAGCTACAGACTGGTGACGCCGCTCAACACACCTACAATGAGTCCGAGGTGAGTTTCCTGTGTTGTTGACACATTTCTGTACATTTCCAGAGATGCTTGTAACTTCTAACTGGACCACGCTGCAAGAATACAACATGGCCCTTTAAACACACACATGCAGACACACACACACACACACACACAGATTATGCACAAAGCCACCATGCGTCTTTAAGCCCACTGAATGACTGTCCTTACCCTTTTGTGTGATCTGAACTTCTCAGTCTCTCCTTCTTCAGTTTCTCTCTCCGTCCCTCCTTCGTTACAGTTCTGGTTTTCTAGCTGACGTCCTCCTCTGTGGATGGAAGGATGAAGAACAGGAGAGATATTTCAGTCTTCAGACACTGGTAAGAAGCTTGAAGAAGCAGTGTGACACCTTCATCTCTATCTTTCCTCCTACCTCTGAACTTTGCCTTCTTTGGCTTCTTTGTTTTTCTTCTCTCTCCTCTTGTCAGTGCAGATTTATCTCTTTTCCAGCCTCCGTCTGCAGATCATTTGCTCATTGTTTCACTCTTTATATCCAGTGCTGAATTCCAGGAGCTGTCTAGAAGCTTCACCCTTTCATGTGAAGGTGTACAGACGTAAGAAGGGTGAATGACTCCCTCCTCCTCTCTCCTCACGCCCTCTTTCACTCCTGTTGGTATTAACGGTGACACGGCAAGCTGCTCGTTCACTGCCACCGATCCCTGTTACAGCTGGAGAGAGAGTCAGTGGGGGGTGATGAGGTAAAGCATAGAGGAGGTTGTAATTAGACACACACACACACACACACACACACACACACACACACACACACACACACTTTTAAGTAGACGTGTTGACCATGAAAAAACCTCATCGCTCGTTGGAGACATCATGCCTCCAGACCTCCTCTGCACAGTAAAAGCCCTTCACTTATCACTTTTAATTTGGGTTGTCTGGAAAGTTACCCATAATCAATCGGTCATGGGTTCAATATTAGCCAACAGCCGTCCCATTAGAGGGTTTTACTCTCCCAGTGGGGGCTCAGTGTGTTTCCCTCGGCGGCCCATCAGTAGCTGGTGAAGTGTGTGCAGGAGTTAGATTTAGGATCATAGATTACAACTTACCGTATGGAGCAGATTGTTCTGGCTGATGAATTCATGCTTCTGTAAAGTGTGAGGGGTTCTGACACTGTGCTGAAAGACGACCCGGATGATGTGTTCAGTGTGGCTGCCAGTGTGCTTCAGCTGTAACATCCAAGCAGCAGCTGGCCAGCTGTTTTCTGTTTTCTTTTTTGATGCATTAGAGTTGTAGGCTTTTGGAAAAAACATTGCAATATATAAAAACATTGCAATATATATATATATATATATATTTATATATATATATATATACATATATATATCTATCTATATATATATATATATATATATATATATATATAAAATCAGAAATTATTGCCTGAGAACCTTGAGAATGTTCCTTTTGTATCACACAGTAAAAAACTTCTAATGAGAACAGAAAGATCTAAACAAAATAAACTGAATAAACAACCTGACCTTGAAGGACAGAACAGTTTCATACCGGTTTTTCTTTGTTTATATCTGGCGGACCCTGCCATTTTCTAGCTTTAAACAGTGTTCAGGGAACCTCATCTTCCTCTGAGAGCAGCTGGTTTATTCACTGATGGAAAAAGTTTGTGTCATTACCTCATTATTATTGAAAATATTGAAACTCAAAAATAAGTTTAATAGAACATCTGCTAATATACCCTGTTATTAAACTAAATAATTACTTACATTAAACAGCACTGTAAAAGGCATCCAAACTCATACGCCCTTAAAGCATCTGATATTTAATGTACCTAAGCATAAAAAGTCATTTTCTGGCAATAAATGTGCTTATTAACTGACTTACAATTCAACACGCAATCTGCAAAGTAATTTACAGCTGAAGTTGTCAAATAAAAGTGGTGAGTTCTAAGAATAATGTTTGAAAGCTGAATGTTCATCGCCACCCAGTGGGGAAAGTCTGGTACTGCAACAGTTATAGTTTAGTTGTCAGCATTGATCTCAGTGATACTAAATTCAAAGAACAATTAGTTACTAATGTAAATATTAACAATATTGAAAACTGTATCAAGTGAGTGGTAACAGCTGACTGCTGGTCTGTCTTGATGCTTGTAGAGTTTGTCATGAGTGTTTGCTGCCATCTAGTGGTGCACAAGAGGAACTACATCAACTTGATGTGCCAAGTTAGACATAATAACACAGAAAGACTTTTGATACATTCATAATAATTCTAATTCAAGAAACTGAAGCAAATTAAAGAGATATGGATTAAATTATTAAACTCTTTTCAAGTGGTAAGAGACAGTCACTGTTAGAGACTCTAACACATCATTAAAGTATAAAAGTAGAGATATTTATCCTCATATTTATTTTTTGGAAGTAGCCATGTTAGTATTAATGTTGCAGTTTCTGCATATTAAATTTAAAGCCGTCAAACTCAAAACAAGAGTTTTAATAATTTCTTTATTTCTGCAGAGATCTGAGCGTTTAGGAGTTTTAAACTCATTTTAAACTCATTTTTTTGTCTTTTAATGTAATCTATGCCCCTGTAGAGCATTTGCCTTGTCAACATCATCACCAGCCCTAAATGAACAGCTCATGTGTTCAATGAGGTGAACAACAGCAGGAAGTTTTGTCTGGTTTTCCTGTTTCCTCTCAACTTCTGCACAGTTTCTATACACTTAGATGTCAGATATCCTTTTCATAAACTTGTGCTGTTCTGTAAAAGTGTGAAAAGAATACCACTGTAAAATTCTGTAAATTCATTTATTAAAAAATTACTTTTTTAAATACAGCAGGATTTGATTCAGAAAGACAATGACAGTTGAAAATAACTTAATGAATAGATTGTCATCTAGATTTAATTCAAGTTCTTTTGATAAGTCGATGCAATTAAATGTTAGTGTTGTTCAAGTTTTTAAACAATGCTGCCATAGATTCAAAATATTCTGTCATCTGTTGTGAAACTGAAGCTGTGTTTCTGTTATAAAAATATAGAAGTTCTTCATTATTCACAAACATTTGAAGACCAACTCCCTGAGATGATTGCAGTAATTCATTTACTGTACATTTACAGATCTGTAGTCACCTTTTATATATTATGTCAAAGATTCGTATAAATCAATCACCAAAGAAAATTATTCATACAGTATGAAAGAAATAGAAACCCAAACAAAACAGAAACAGTCACATGATATTAACATGAAACAGAAAAGTTGGTACTCAGACAGACAGGAGGCAGCAGTTTAAAGGAGAGTGAAGATCTTCAGTACCCAAGTGAAGTTTACATGAAGGCAGCTCACCACATATTCTCACGTTGGCTGCTTTATAGCTAAACACTGTTACCTACCATTAGCTTGGAAGTTGACCAGCTGGCTTGCATGTGGGATGATTGAAGTGGTTAGCTAGCTAGCTAACACAATAACCATCCACATAGAATCAGGCCCTGCTCATGAATTGATGCTACTGTGTGCCGTCCTTTTGTAGGAGTCCACATTCCCTGAGCACGGCACTGACATTCTGTGTGAAGCGGGCGCCGTAGCTCAGCAGTCGGCCGTCATAAATCAGCTGATCCTGTGTCAGCTCGGGTTGTTTTGGAAGTCTGCACAGACAGACAGCAGACATGACTTTTACAAACAGTGAGAAGTGAGAGGAGCCACTTTAGCAGAATTGCATTTGAGAGATTAGTAGACCTACATTACATGACCCACACCTGGATAGAAGGGGCATTATTATAAGGTGTGTTATATGGTTTAAGTGTCTCCAGAGATTATTTGTCTTGTGTCTGTGATTAAGTGATGATGTAAACATAATTTGATTAAAAAAACCAAACAAATTTTTTCACATGGTGTGAATAGGAGAGCTATATCCCCCCAACACAATGTTAAAAGAATCTCATTCCTGTAGACAGGTGACTGCTGCATGTAAAGAAACTGACGGCCAGAGCAAAGGTGTGCTGTGGCATGTTTCAAATGCATGAATTAAATGTCTTATCAGAAGACAAATCATTGCAGAAGCAGGTGTGCATGAGTCTACCTCGTGTGGTATATCTGTGATATATTCCTGTCCACCCAGGAGCAGGCTTCGGATGTTTCTGGGTCCAGCAGCCCGTGGACGGTCAGGGAGAACACGGCTCGAGGGTTGACGATGGTCTTGAAGTTGCTGTTATCATTGCTCACTGGCTCGTGGTACAGGTGAGTCAGGATGTTCACCCCAGGCACCTTCTGCCAGTCGGAGGGCAAAGTCAGGGAGCTGGGACGAGTCGCTGTGACGTTGTTGGGGAAAACGATGCTCTCAAACCTGAAGCACTGTTTGGCACCATATTTCTTTTCCAGCAGAGGCAACAGCTCCGACCAACTGGCAATAGAATGATTACAAATATGCATTGATAGCGTTTTAAAAGCCGTCCGTTTAAATGCACAAGCAGTAAATAAGCAATGAATCAATACAGGTTGAGCTGCATCGTGTCTTAATAGTCTCATATAAATAAACTTTCCCTTTCAGTAGTAAGAGTGTATTTCATACTGTCAGTGTCCTGTAACAACTCAATAAGGAATGTTTTTTGACAGCAGGCATCATTTGGCAGAGCTAAAAGTAGATTTATCAAAAAGACACTTCATATAGAAAGTGCTACCTGTCGACTGACTGGGGCAGAATGAGCTCGTCAATATCATGCAGGGCCACGTATCTGGACTGATACATATATCTGTAAAGACAGTCATGGAGAACAGGAATCTGGCCGAAGTAATGGATTTCACCTGGACCATGTTCAGGCAGCCAGCCACGAGACACATTCAGAAATCTGGACAGAGTCCAAGGAATCACCTCCACCAAACCTGAAGAGGAGACATGTAACTATCAGATCACAAGAACATGGAAGCAGTCAAGATGTTTCAGTTTGCCATTCCCAGATTCTTCTTCTACCAGAATTAAAATGCCTTCGTACACATGAAGGATTCACAGGAACGATGCAGCACTGAATGACACGCTGCTGATTCTGACATCAGGTCGCTCTCCTACAGCAGCTTATCAGAGCTGAATTAAGATACTGCTTATTCAAGCACACCACATCCTGCCGATGCTGCTTCAAATGAAGTCACTGAACTGGTGAACATGTTGCAGCCTCTACGCCTCACTTCCACATAGCTCTGTGTGCGTGTGCAATTCTAGCCAAAGTGCATTTATTCCTATGGGAACCTCCATGATTTGCATGTGTTTGCAAAACTAATCCTCCTGTTTTCTTTTCGGTCTCTTGTATACTGACAAGAGAGTTGAACCCACAAGTTCCAGTTAAAGAAGAAACGAACTGCAGCCACAGGCCTGAAAAGCTTTGTACTTGTTTTTGTCCAGTGGAACTTTCGTACAGCTTCTTGACCTAACAAACTGCAGCTCATCCATCAACGTCCTGCAGCTCCTCTCAAAAGGGCAAGAGGAAGGAAGTCGTGCATGGAAAAGGGTGGCTGTTTAAACAATGGCAGTGTAAGGGAAAGTGTGTAAAATGGTTGGACTGATAACAATACCCCTGCAGCAGTTGTGCAGTCACACTTATACATAGAAAACATATTCCACCTCCATCATTCTCCACCTTTGTGTGTGTAGTAGTCCAGTATGCGCTGTGTCTCAGGACTGCTACTGGTCTTATAGATGACGACTCTGTCCACGCCCAGTAACTGCAGCGTCTCCAAACTCTGGACCAGCTACAGTACAAACACCAGAGGCATGTTAGTTCTAAAGTCTGGGCTTACTGTAATACAGTAATATACACTATGAAAGATGCAAGGCATTAAAAAACAGCCTGACAAACACAGCAGTCCAGTCAGTGGCTTGAGGCTTCTACATTTGACGCTATAGTTACACCAGCAGTGTAATTTCTGGAGATAAATACAGAAGAAGTTTATTTTAACGAAAAACAGAATGTTTTTTTTCCTAAAACTAATCAAGTACTTTTTGTGCCTAAACCTAACCACACCACAACCATATTGTGACAAGGTATGTCACAATATGTGGCAAGCTTTGGTTTGAAAGTCTAAGCGGTCGTTGCATATTACATATTGTTGCTAATTCTACGCTGACGCTCTGCAGTGCAAACTGATGCTAGAGGGGTAAGTTCAGCATCATAGTTTGAACCTTAAGGCAATTTGGGAGTGAGAACATGTTGGAAAATAACAGCCTATAAGTAAATAAAGCCGATGGAAGTTTCTTTGAGTTTGTCTTATTTCGTCCCTCAGCATTTCTCATTTCTTCCTGTCTTGGTTACTTTTACCTTTTATGCCCAATTTGACTTTTAAAAAAGTAACAAAAGTTAACAAATGACTGTAAAAATCAGTTTGATCTGATGTTACCTGCAGCACGTTGTTGAAATCAAACATGGTGGAGATGCAGACAGTGAAGTTGTAATGAAAGGAGTCACTTTCTGTCTTCTTGTTCTTCACCTCCAAATACACGTCAGGTTTTTCTACGTCAGATCAGAGAAGAAACACAGAAACATTTTGATGACCAGAGACATTCATTGTAAAAGTACAGCATGTTGCAATACAACAAAAAAACAACTAAATGAAGTCATGACCAGGGAATATATGCTGATGTAAGAATCAAACTCTGCAGACAGGGAAACACTGTATATATCGCTGTATATGTGCTTCAAGGTGCCCCAAGATTTTTCAGTCCTGGCCTCCATCCCTCCATCCCTGCTGCTAGCATGCTAAAGACCTTCTGTGCATAAACTTTCCTTTAGTACCTTCAGAGTCGGCTGCAGGGGTCACAGTAATGTGAGATGGACTCTCACAGCCGGAGGGAAGAGGACACATGATGTCTGCAGTCCCATATGCAAAGCCGAAGTGATCGTAGTGGATGTTGCTGAAACCTTCAGAGATTCGCAGTTGCTCCCCACAACAGAAAACACAATGATATTCTACCGTCTCGCTCCTCAGCACCACAGCAATAACACGAACCTGGCACCAGAAAACACAAGTAAGGACTTTATTACAATGCAACAGAGTGTAAATTCAAAATCTCCATTGTATTCTGAAGGTGTTGAAATAGTTTATTCTTATTTTATCCAAGTCATTTATTTTACGACACTTTACTACACTGCTGCTAATTCTGCAGAGCGTCTCTCAACTCTCATAAAAATTTAAAAGGTCAACGCAAGATTCTCGCAAGAGTAACGTTAGCGTATCCGAGGGAAAAACCACAAGAACAAAAACAACAACAACAACAACAACAACATGTCCGACCATTCCGACACTGTTTACAATGCACCAACTCACCTGGTGAGACGGCATGGAGAAAAGTACGCGGGTGATGAGGAGTCTGTGGATGCTACCATTAGTAACGTTACAGCTAGCACAAGCAAGAAGACGTAAGACAGCGACACGGCCATTAAAGACTTTTTCCAGCAACTACTCTGCGAGGTCCAATCACGTCATCTATAGCCCGTTTTATTGCGAAGGATTTACGACCTTACAGCGTGGCTGAGAGTGATGGCTTTCGAGACATGGTATAACCCTATAAGCAATGCCACTTTCATAGAATTGCTTATTTTAATTTATAATGGAAAATGAATGTCTACATTAAACAAATGTTAAGAACGGTATCAAAATGCATCGTATCGCATCGAATCAGACCAAACTGTTCCGTATTTAAAATGTTTCGCCCCTGAATTGTATCGTAGCCCATGTATCTAGATGCGTATCGAATCGTCTTATGAGGGAGCGATGCACACCCCTATTATCAACATATAATCTTAAATCTCTGTGTGTGCAAGAGTCTTACATTGTTTTTATTGTTCATATTTCAAATATTAGTCAATTTGTCACTCACCTGTAATCATTTGTGCTAAACTGAAGGATGCCATACAAATAATACTGTAATGATTGATTAATTCGGTTGGAGTTCACTTAATATTTAGTGGCCTCTGTTAACACACAACCCACTTGTCATACTTGGCACCACAGGGGGTATAACAAGGTACAGTTGGTGAACTGCCCTCTTCACTGACCTCCCTCTTTCCTGTGCGGTGCTCCTGATACGCAGATACCAGAATTGTTTTCGTCCCCTTGACTGCCACAAGAGAAACTTGTTGTCCCGGAGGAGCTGCAGGAGTGAAAAATGTTAAATGAGTTGATGCACAAGCGCTTGCCATGGTTAAAGGCTGTGGTTCTACATTCCTCTGCACACACATCACAGCTGCAGTAGAGAATGTAAGGGTAATATTTACCACAACGTGAGTCTTAGTGTGGGGGCTTTGGCCGGTTGAGTATGTTAAGTGACAGTGTTTTTTAAAGTGCAAAAGATCCGGGCACAGTTTTTGTAAGGAGGTGGTTAGTGTGAGCAGCTGGGTTTGGACAGGAGAAGTGCTTTGATTTTGGTTAAAGTGTCATGCTTATAAAGAAAAAAACTTCCTGTGTAATGCTTTAAGACACAGACAGACTTCATGACTTGAAACTTTCAATCAGACTTCCTCATCATGTTATGAAAAACATAATTAAGATTGTATTACATTTTCCTCGACATGTATGTATTTGCTGTAGCAGAACAGTTAGCGCATAAACAGATACTTTTAGTGCACAGGTTTGAATTATTCCCAACAGGATCAAAACGTTATTTAACATGTTCACGAGGCTTCCCCAGAGCCAATCACAATGTTTGTTTACAGTATTACAACATGGACAATGTTGTGTCAAATTCATGAGTAAATATAAGCTCTGGAATAGACTGTAAAATATAACTGACTCCAGAAATATTTTGAAATCTTCTTATGGGTGTAAGGGTAAAAAAACGATGAAGACAGTGAATGACGTAACGGTGAATCGAGAATGATCACCAGAGTTTTAAGAACAGGTTCACTAACACAGACCACGCAAAATGTTGATATGAATTTAGAAAGGTTTATTGAACAGTATGAATTTGTAGGATCGACGATGTGTAAGAGGGATGAATTGAGGGCTCGAGAGGAGGGATGGAGGGTTGGAGGGTTGTAGGGTAAGGGTCGAGGGTAGAGGGATGAGGTTAGGGTCGAGGGTAGAGGGATGGAGGGATGAGGGTCGAGGGATGAAGGGATGGAGGGAAGGAGGGATGAAGGGATGAAAGGGGGAGTCAGGTTGTAGGCGGTATGATGGAGGAGGTTGGTGGACCGGTGTAAGTCGGTCGCGGTGGGATGTGAGTGGATCTGGGAAGCAGAGACTCTGGATGGGGGAGCCATCTCCACGCTTCCCTTTAATGGGAATGATCCCCAAGAGGACTTCAGGTGGAAAGGTGTGCGTGGGCGTTTCTAATGTCGTTCAGGTTGTGGCGGATGTACGTGAGATATGCGGGGGAAGACCAACGACCAAGGATTTTTATGGTGTGGTCGGGGATTCCCTGTCTGGAAGCAGTGGAGGCGGCTCCTATGCGGAAGGAATGGCCGGAGTAAAGCTCGGGGGGTATTCCGGATCTGGAGAGGTTTTGACGGAAATGGTGGTGAAACCAGAATCGTGTGGTGACTTGGCCTGTTTCTGAGACAAACAGAGGGTCTTGGGGGGAAGCTTGGTTGGCGAGTCTCAAAGTGACATAGTTGCGAATGGGTTCGTGTGGACTTAAGAAAGAGTCTAGGCGGAAGAGGTAAATAGGTTGGGGTTGGCCGGACTGGTTGGTCTTGCTGAGTTTGAGGTGGAAGATGAGAGTGTCGGAGGACAGGATGGAAATGTCAGATAGAGAGGCGTGTTGAGTTGGTTGGTAGACGAGGGATGGAGCAGTGAATTCTGAGCAGCGCAGGAAGCCGCAGAAAGCCAATAAGAACATGGATTCTAGGACTTTGTTGATGGGTGGTGATAGATAGCTGGAGCGGAGAGTGCTATTGCAGCGGGCGAGGAGGTCTGAAGTGAGGGGCAAGCGTTTCGTCGTGGGACGAGGTTCGGTCTTGCGTAGGCCTTTCAATAGCATGCTTATGTGTGAGTGGGATGAGGCTGGACATGGGGCCCCGGAGGATAGTTTAAAGAAAAAGTTAATGCCGCTTATGTAGCCCTGGATGGTGGATGATCTTATCTTGAGGATGGAATGGGCGAATGTTATGAAGTTGGAGAGTGTTAGGACGTCGAAAGAAGGGAAAGGAAGGCTGTAGGTGGAGTGGAAGGTTTTGTAACAATTCCATCCGGTCAGGTAGGATGAGAGCGTACATGGAGCGAAGCTGTTGAGGATAGTGTCTCGGGAAGCGGACACTAGATGTTCCAATAGCGGGGTCAGTTGAAGATGGTGGCCGAAAACGGTGGGACTGGGGTCGGAAGAGGTTCGGAGGCTGGTGCCAATTGTCTGAATCTCTGGAAAGAGAAACGAGAAAGTGAGTCAGCGACTGAGTTTTTATGGCCCCGGGATGTGGGAGGCACGGAGGATGAATTGATGTTGGGCTGAGACCAGGGTGAGCCTGCGCATGAACTGCATGATGTCGAAGCAATGCAACCGCCCTTTGTTGATTATGTCGACGACGGCGCTGTTGTCTGTGTATATGACGATTGTCTTCTTTGACCATTCGTGGCCCCAAAGGATGGCTGCTATCAGGACTGGGTACATTTCAAAAATGGTTGAGGAAGGTGTGAGAGAAGAGAATTCGGGCAGCCATGTGGCTGAGAACCATCTGCCGCCATAATAGCCGCCGAAGCCGACAGAAGGGGCTGCGTCTGTGAACAGCTGTATGTCTTCCGGTTTGGTGACATGGTCGTCGTAGAAGAATGAGATGCCGTTCCAGGACGAAAGGAGCTGATGCCACAGTTTTAGCTCCATCTTGCATGCTTCGTCCAGCGGAACGTGGGCATAGAGAGATGGGACAGAAGCAGCTATGGAGAGGAGGTGTGACAAAAAGGAACGACCTTGGGGGATGATACGGATGGCATAGTTGAGGTGGCCTAGCAGTGAGAGTAGTTGCCGTGTGGTGCATGTGTGGGCCAGAAGGAAGTTTGAAATGAGTAGGGCGATCCGGTGGGTTTTCTCGGGAGGCAGGGATGCTTGTAGTGAAACGGAGTCTAAGGAAGTGCTGGGGCCTTCTGTTTTCTCTGAGGCTAGGGGAACTCCGAGTTCGAGGAATGTGGAGGTCAGAGTGTTTAGACCATGTAATGGGGGTGAAGATGGCGGCGTGACGACAAGAAAGTCGTCGAGGAGGTGGAGGACATGGGGGAGTTTGCGGTTGTTTGTCAGGATCCAGCAGAGCGCTTCAGATAGAGAGTCGAATATTTTCGGGCTGCTTTTGCACCCAAAGGTCAGACGAACTGCGAAGTAGTATGCAGCTGGTCCATTGTTGAGGTAAGCGTTCTTTTTCTTTTTCTTTTTCTTTCGCTGACGGTCTGTCACGGTCATGTGAAGACTGAGTCAAGGAGAAGGAAACGGATGCGGTGTGCTTAAATACTTCTGGTGCGGAAATGGGACGCGTACGAGGCGTGGTCTTAGTTCCCGAATCTACTTTAACAAACTTCATAAAAAGGAAAGTAGATTAATGAAGAGCAGCTGAGGACAACAAGAAGAGGAAACCTTTGACAGATGTCAGCAGATATCTAACAGACCCAAAAACAGTCAACAGCATTCAGTAATGGTTCATTTACCTGTTTGTCCTGGATGTACAGGTTCTGGTGGATGCACTGGATTCTGAGTCTGACTGCTCTGAGTCGGGAACTGAAAGGTCCGGTCAGGCCTACACATGCACAGCAAAGGATTTCTCTGATAATAACATTTTTCTTCACAAGACATTTTAAATACATTTTGAAGCATATATGCAAAAAAGGTTGTTTTTGTTGCTTGCCTCATCATGTGAAACTTTTTATTGCTGCTTTCTTGGCCACGATTCCCTTGTAGAAGAGATTTTAATTCTTAACGGCAGCATGGGCAGTCGCGGAAGCAAAAACTCGGGTCTGGGAAAAGTTCGGGGAGGCCATGGAGGAGGACTACCGGTCAGCCTCGAAAAAATTCTGGCAAACCATCCGGTGCCGGGGAGCTGTTGCCGGGGGAGCTGTTGACCTCGACTGTGGACATTGTCGGGCGGTGGAAGGAATACTTCCGAATACGACCGGAGCAGGAGCATGGTTCGTATTGCCGGCAGTAAGTCAGACCTGTTCCCGGTGCATGTTGGACTCCGGCAGGGCTGCCCTTTGGCACCAGTTCTGTCCATTATTTTTATGGACAGAATTTCTAGGCGCAGCCACGGGCTGGAGGGGGTCTGGTTCGGGAGCCACGGGATTTCATCTCTGCTTTTCGCAGACGATGTTGTCTTGTTGGCTCCTTCGAGCCAGGACCTCCAGCATGTCCTGGGGCAGTTTACAGCCGAATGTGAAGCGGCTGGGATGAGAATCAGCACCTCCAAGTCCGAGGCCATGGTTCTCGACCGGAAAAAGGTGGCTTGCTCCCTCCAGGTTGGGGGAGAGTTCCTGCCTCAAGTGGAGGAGTTTAAGTATCTTGGGGTCTTGTTCACGAGTGAGGGAAGGATGGAACGTGAGATTGACAGGCGGATCGGTGCAGCGGCCGCAGTAATGCGGTCGTTGTATCGGTCTGTCGTGGTGAAGAGAGAGCTGAGTCAAAAGGCGAAGCTCTCGATTTACTGGTCAATCTACATTCCTACCCTCACCTATGGTCATGAACTTTGGGTCATGACCGAAAGAATAAGATCCCGGATACAAGCGGCTGAAATGAGTTTCCTCCGCAGGGTGGCAGGGCGCTCCCTTAGAGATAGGGTGAGGAGCTCTGTCACCCGGGAGGAGCTCGGAGTAGAGCCGCTGCTCCTCCACATCGCGAGGAGCCAGCTGAGGTGGCTCGAGCATCTGTTTTGGATGCCCCGGGACGCCTCCCTCGGGAGGTTTTCCAGACATGTCCCGCTGGGAGGAGACCCCGAGGAAGACCCAGGACACTCTGGAGTAACTATGTCGCCCAGCTGGCCTGGGAACGCCTTGCGATCCTCCCGGAAGAGCTGGAGGAAGTGTCCGGGGTGAGGGAAGTCTGGGTGTCCCTGT
Organism: Diplodus puntazzo; assembly: GCA_963678695.2. Lineage (NCBI taxonomy): Eukaryota > Metazoa > Chordata > Actinopteri > Spariformes > Sparidae > Diplodus > Diplodus puntazzo. The sequence continues at coordinate 2,634,324 of OZ023162.1, read as the reverse complement.
TCAGGCAGCTGCCCCCGCGACCCAGCCCCGGATAAGCGGACAAAAATGGATGTATGGATGGAGACTTGAGAAACAAATTTCTTCCACAGAAGAGAATAAATGAATTTTTAATGGGTGCACATGACAGATGTTCCTTTCCATTTGACATCACTCCTTCAGCCGCATCGAATAAAAGGATTTTCAACATTTGTAAGCATTAAATCACTGAATATTTTGAATGAGATGAAGGGATATTTCCAGCCACGTTTGAGGCAACAAAACCAGGTGCTTTAAGACAAAACTGATATTTTCCCTGAACCCCAAGTTGTGGTTTGTGTGCCTTGATCTAACCAGACTGTATAGACGGCAATGTCACAACATCAAGTAAAACTGAAACAAAGTTTAATCACATCTAGTTTGCAGAGACATACATTGGTAACATCCTGGAAATTGGGTTGTTTAAAGCCTGGTTTATGCTTCTGCGTCGCGGCGACGGCGTAGCTACGTCGTCGACCCTACGCCGTCATTGAGCATTCGAAGTTCTGCGTCGAGGGAACGCGTTGTTCTGACATGGTGTCGGTGGACGTCATCAACGTCGGTGATCAGGCGGCGGTGCGAACGGAGCTAACAGCTGTCTGTCAGTCTGACCGAGAAGGTTCTCCCTTTACTTCGCTGTTCGTTGAATTAAATGACATTCATGCTGTCTTTAACTGTCCGTGCGAACCAGTCCGCAGCCTTGTGTGTCTGTTTGTGTGTCTCTGACTCTTGCGTGTTGACGTTGTGTGTCGCTAATCTGTCAAACAGTGCTGTTTGACAGATTAAGTTTGAATGGACAGAATTTGAGCACACGACAGGTTTTCATGTGGTTGCCGCTCGTACCGTAAAAACTTTAAAATTGGCGGTGTTGTTATACTGTTGACCGGAAAAGCAACTGCTGGAAATGACGTTCTGAGCGGACCAATCACAGTCCTTGCCGTTCGCGTCTCGACGCGTCGACGTGACGCGTAGTCAGGATTTTTTGGAGGCGCACGTCAGGCTACGGCGTAGGGTCCGCGTAGGGGTCTGCGTCGACGACGTAGCTACGCCGTCGCCGCAACGCAGAAGCATAAATCAGGCTTAAGTCACACTGAGTCTCCATCCACATGCACTGTCAACAGTTTTCATTGTCATACGGCTGCAGAGCAGACGAGTTGTTTCACCTGCCCATACATGTAAGTCCACAGCAGCAGGGTAAGAGACAGGATGGTGACGACAGGACTGATATACATCATCCATCTGAACTTCTTGAGTAAAGGTGCAGACATGATGCCTCAGTGCTGCTGCTGTCAGGCCGACAGGTGGAGAAACCTGGAAGAGCAAAGTTCCAGGTAATACGAACAATAAGAGCAGACTTAATTTTCATAACCATGTTAAAGAAGTCCTGCCCGAGACCTGATAACTGCATATAATCACAGAGCTACAACAGGAACTAACCACTGACGCCTTATCACAAAACAGAAGAACTTCAGTGAACATTTGACTGCTCCAAACACAACACATTCAATCATCTTTGACTCTGAATGACATACTCTAAAACAGGTGATATAAAGAAAATACATTTAGAATAAAGTGTAAATATAGTGTTACAGGTTCCTTAAAACAGGCGTGTTTTATTACATTTAAAAGAACCTACAGGCAAGTGTTGGGAGGTAGGGGGGCTCAGGTACTGGGTTACAATCTAACAGGCAGGCAAATATAAAGAAGGACACCCAGGGTTGGGTTCAGGAGCAAAGGAAAATCGTCCAGGCCATTGATCTGTGCAGGATAAGATAAACTTTATTGCCCCTGAAGGAGGATTGGTCTTCATGTTCAGGCAACTGCACCCTACTATTCACTGACTTCCATAATTTGAAATTAATATGGATAAATAAGTAGTGAATTCCTGCTTAGAATAAGTCATGATTGTAACAAATAAACGGCAAAAAGGTTGTTTAACTTGACAATAAAGGTGCAGTGCTTTATTTTTGTAATTCTTGGCTTTACCAGCACATTGGGAAACCTTTTAAGAGATGTTTATAACTCTGAGCCTTTCCTATGTCCCCACATGATGATACCACACACGACTTAATGTCACATCTCCGTTTCCAGTTGGTTTTACTTGCATGTTTTCAAAACGCCCTGCAGACCTCGATGTGTAGAGATGGAACAGTAACTGAACAAAATCAATCGTATAAACATGCGGAAACTCTTTGTCCCCCTCTATGAGAGTGTAGATGATCCGCTCATCAGCCGCGCATTAAGTTATACATTATCAAACAACGTATAGCAAAAATAATCCTGCGTTCACAAATAACATCGTTTAGAAAGCATCAGGTTTTATTTCCCCTCCACATCTTTTATATTTTAGGAAGTCCTCGTTACTTCTCTTTCTGAGTGCAGTACTGCGGAACTTGTGACACACTATGATAAAAAAAAAATAAATAGTTACCGACTTCATTTTTTATTTTTTCTAATCACATATTGGACATTTTTCCATCTCGCACAAGTATCTATGCGTTATGTGAGCCCACGACGACACAGTGATAATCCGTAAATGTAAAATATTGAGTTTAGAAAAGTCCTTCAGTAATTTTCCTGCAGCCACACAAACTTTAAACATCATTCTGAGCTCGCAAACATACCTGAGCGTTCATTCACTGCTAAGAGACGAGGAGCAGACTCACCTCTTTCACTCTGCTCACATGTGACGTGTGTGATGTCCCATCTCCGCTTGATGGATGGATTATTTCCCAAAAGTAGATTTACTGAGGTCGAACTCACTCAGAGTTTTATCTGGCTGTCAAACAGTTGCTCTTAGAGACGCTTCAGCTCCGATCAGTTTATGATCCACAAACACACACGCACACTCTGAACATCTGCATTCACCAGGCTGAGAGCTGAGAGCCGAGAGCCCGCGTGTCTCGTGCACGCGCCGTGCACAGCTGTTGCATGCATGGACTAGGAGTATGCAGGAAGAGGAAGTCTATATGAGGGGCCGTCAGGGACATTATTCAGAATTACCTCTCACACACATGTGAAATGCTCTCACATAAACAACTGAAAAAATATTCACTCACACACACTACTACAACGCTCTATGTCATTACACCAATTTTTTATCACCCCAAGCATGCTTTGCTGCATTATACTTAATATAAAACCTTTAAAAACGTATTAATATAAGGTTTTAAAACCTTATAAATCAGCCGGTAAACTGATAAAGCCAAATACCAGTAAATCAGTCAGGCTCTGCTATTTTGGACAATGTTCACTGTGTGTCTGTCTGTGTCTGGAATTTAGATGGTAAAAAAATTCCAAGGGGTCATCTAACTTACAAACACAGGCATACAGTGTATGTATGTATATACATACATACATACACTGTATGCCTGTGTTTGTGTGTATAAAATATAAATATGTTATAAAATATAAATTTGAGGGAACAACTCTTATAATTAGAGATAGAAATGAGGTCGTGTGTGTGTGTGTGTATGTATGTATGTGTATATGCCATTGGTGTTACGGCGCCGCCGTCCCCAGTGCCCGCCGTTCTGGTGCTGCCATTCGCCCTCACGCCCTCGTTGCCACGCAGCTCTGCGTTCGTTTCTTGTCTTTCTTGTCCCCTTCCTCCTTCTTTAGGTCTCCTTTTTAAAGGCTCAGCAATCTCTCAGGTGCGGTGATTAGGTTTAGGGGTGTCACAACTAGGATCGGGTTTTCAAAAATAAAAGCACATACTCCCAGTGTACAAGACATGCAATAAACACACACACTAAAAAAAATACACACTAAAAAGCAAACATTTTACAAGTTAAAAACACTGGGAGTTTAAAAATACACAATAAAATTACCTTATCCCTGTGACATATGTATGTATGTATATTTTAGGGGTGCACCGATCTGATATTAAGATCGGATATCGTCCCCGTTATTGACAAAACAGCTGGATCCGGGATCGGAAAAATTAACAGATCCACGGGCCGATCCAGTTTTTTTTTCCTCCCTCGCAGCACATCCTATGTCATTCGTCAGCGTCAGTGCGTCACATGCTGGAAGAGCACTAGTTGTTCTGTGTGTGTGTGTGTGTGTGTGTGAGGTGATATTACTAGTTCCAACATGATTTTCATTTCTTTGGCAAAGAAAGTTATCTTTAACAAATGCTAAGAACAAATAGTTATTCACTATAGTTTTATTTCAGTAGTGTGTATAAGAGCGTTTCAGTAGTGTGTGTGAGAGCGTTTCAGTAGTGTGTATAAGAGCGTTTCAGTAGTGTGTGTGAGAGCCTTTCAGTAGTGTGTGTGAGAGCGTTTCAGTAGTGTGTATAAGAGCGTTTCAGTAGTGTGTGTGAGAGTGTTTCAGTAGTGTGTGTGAGAGCGTTTCAGTAGTGTGTATAAGAGCGTTTCAGTAGTGTGTGTGAGAGCGTTTCAGTAGTGTGTATGAGAGCATTTCAGTAGTGTGTGTGAGAGCGCTTCAGTAGTGTGTGTGAGAGCGTTTCAGTAGTGTGTGTGAGAGCGTTTCAGTAGTGTGTGTGAGAGCGTTTCAGTAGTGTGTGTGAGAGCGTTTCAGTAGTGTGTGTGAGAGCGTTTTAGTAGTGTGTGTGAGTGAATATTTTTTCAGTTGTTTATGTGAGAGCATTTCACATGTGTGTGTGAGAGGTAATTCTGAATAATGTCCCTGACGGCCCCTCATAAGTCTAACCCACTCTTCAACATAAGTGAGAGTACTTTTTTACTTTTTTTAAAATTTATTTAAGAAATATTATTATTCAGTTGTATTGGTTCAAAGTCAAAGTGAACTTTATTGTCAATCAGACCATGCAATTAGTGCACAGAAGATCGAATACTCCAAATGTGCAAGTATATTAACACACAACATAATCACAATAGTGCACACAGATATATACAAATAAACACAACATATACAGACAGACAGTGGGCGTATACAGTTGCTGAGGTGCAATAATAAAAAGGTGCAATATAGCAAAGTGCAGAGTGCAGAATAGCAGCATGGAGCTATGTAAAAATATATGAGTTACAGCTTCCAACCTAATTTTGGAGAAATCATTACAAAAACACATGCTGTGTCAGTTCGAATACATGCGGTTACAGTATCAGTATCAGTTCTGCTTTACTCTGCTTCCATAGCAGATTGTACAGCTTACTGTTGAAATCCTGAATTCAGCGTTCAGAGGAAAGAAGTCCATGATGACAGACCGAATGGCACTGAATAAGAGCAGAGGTCCACCTTCTATACTCACACATAGATATGCATGTGCATGCTCCCTGAGAAATCAACAAAAATGATCATGGATCTGTCATTTCTGTCTTTTGCTTTGCGTGCTTGCTTGGTTTTGTATGTCTTTTGTTCTGTTTTCCCTCCTCAGTCCCTCCACACCTGCTCTGCATCACCTTCGCCTTTCGCTTTACTGAAACATATGTTTATAACATTTTATTGCCGCCAATGTGCCAGAGATTATCTGGTTGAGTTTAAGATGCATGTAGACCATATTTCCATTTTAGATTACAGCCTGCAATGTACAGCATGATTACCATTTTACTATTTTACAGTGTTAATGTGACAGGTAACAGATGCAGGATGTTTGAGGGCAGGGGTGGAAAAAATAACAAGGGCACCAGCTGGCTGTTGGCATCTGGATGTGCAGTCGCCCCCTCTAACCCTGATCCTCGACAATGTAACTATAATCTAATTACACAATTTTTAAATGTAATCGAGGCTGATAATAGTTACTCATTTTTAGATTCTGATTATATAATCCTGCTTACATGTAATCTTTTGCCGTGGTCATTGCATTTTTAAGAAATAGAATATGATACAAACAGCTGTTGGTCATTTAATAACATTCAGACTCAGCACCTCTCTTATAAATGTAAATCAACTTCAGCTTTCAGTCAAGACCGAGCGGACCTAATGCCAAAGCTACAGGCAATACACAAAACAACTCTTTAAACCCTTATCATCAGCTCCATGCCGACAGTCGCAGCTGAACTCACTTCACCACCAATGTTGATTGTTTTGTGACCTGTGTGCGGCTCCCAAGGATGTCTTGCTCACAATACAATGAGCACCCATGTAGTCAAAAATACCCACAGTGTTACAGCCCAGTCTCCAGGATATAATGTTAGCAATGCAGTAAACATTTCAGTAAACCAAAGATATGTCCAGGGTGGACCTTTGTACTGAACGTGGCATATCAATTTCATATTAAATGCATATCAGCTGATTTAGCAGGTGGAGGGAACAGAGGTTGCCAAAAGGCCGATTTGAGTTATTATTTTTAAGGATACTTGGGGATATGGGAGCTGCACATCGTGGAGAGTGCACAAAACATACTGCATGTGAGCAGGCATTGTAAACAACAGCCTGAATATTGTGTCTACACACATACATGTGAATGTGTGACCGATATGAAGGAAGTGTTGTGAGTATGGAAGTACGTCACAGACATCCTCTGTACCTCTCTGCGCATCAACATCCTATGTGTCTGGGGGATAAGGAGGTGTGCCCGTATGTCGTTGAGGGAAAGGAGGAAGTCTTCAGGGTCATATTTATCTTTTCAAGACAAGGGGTTCAATTGCTGACACAATACCGGATGCTTTCATTGATAAACAAAATCATGGTTGGGTGGAGAGGTGAGATGTGGAAGATGAGAGTTTTCCTGCCTGTCCCTCTCTACTTTGCTGTAGTGTGTGTGGATATGCCCACATCAGTTTATTTGTTTAATAAATTCTCATATTAAATGATAGAAATTTGGCATTTAATTTGTAGCGTAATTGTCTGGGTTATCTGGGTCTCGGCAACCTCATCAGTCAAAAGACCAACAGAGCAGGAAATGTGAGCAGTGAAACTGTCAGGAAAACCAATATTTACTAGACTTGTTGGGAAGTGAGAACAGAACCAAAGTTAGAATTATTACCCAATCTGTCTGTTTGGGTCTTGGCCCTGGCAGCTCTGGGGCTGAGGGGTAGAAGGCTAGAATCCACTTTGTTTAATAACCTTGGAAATGTTTTGGAGTCGGCACCAGTTTATTTGTATTTTTAACATTCTTTTATCCGTCCTCATGCCCTAAGATCAAGGTCCTGGTGGCGATGGGCTGAGCAGCTTCTTCCACTTCCTTCTGCTGAGTCCTTACTTTCTCAGGGGTCAGCAAGGAGATACAGCCCTTCCACCCAGTCACAGGTCTTCCACAGGCATAGTTCTGCAGATGTATTACTGCAATGGTTCTGGAACATTTTCTCTCGGGCAACACAATACGAGCGGACAGTTTCACATTCTCAGTGCAAAAATGATACTTTCTGCTTGTGCATTTTTACCCATTCCCTCACCGCTATTATATTTTATTTCCTTCCTTGTTTTTTCCCAACACACACTGCATGGACCACATCATTCCTGTGTCATGACTAGAGTGCATGATCTTGAAATGTGTGACCTTCTTTCACTGAGTAGCCATGCAGTGTGCAAAGTACAATGGCTGCAAGCAGTAGGAGATTTGAGGGGGGATGCCGTCCCCCTTGTTAGCAAAATTACCAAAAAGCATCCCCCTTGTTAACTTGCCATCACTCTCCATCCCCTAGCAGCAGATAGTGTGTTACAAATCACAAGTGGCCGCGATCAGCTCCAGCGCACTGTGGAGTCAAGCCGGGCACGGCTGCTTTGCGATTCGGCTGCCTGGTTTACTTTTGACGAAAGCCACAGCAAACTGCACAGAGCTAATCGCGACAACAGAAAGTCAGAGAGACAGAAACGGCATAGAGTATCCGGCCAATTAAAATAAAACACCCTGTGCAGACTCCCGATTGTATAAAAACGAAAAATTACCAGATCAGCAAACTCTTTATACATTAATGGTATGATGCCGTGCGTAGGGTGGAATAAAACCTGTAGCAGACACACATGTTTATTTTCAGTAATGTTAAAGTTTTTTCAGAGATTAGTTTTTTTCTGACAGTTTAATATTAAAAGTTTGCTATTTATGTTCTAAAACTAAATATTACTTTTTGTAAGTGTTTTTAGTGTGTCTGAACATGTCTGGTGGTTATCTTGGTAATTGTCATTTTTGTGCTGGTTTATAGTTTAACCATTAGTGAGGTAGCTGTTACATTTCCTGACAACAGCTGTTGCACCCCCCGTTGAAGCGCACCCTGCTGGAGTGACTTTCTCCATTCTGTATTTGTAGTTTTTAAATCATACCGATATATCTGTGATAGGCTAATATTGGACAATAAAATCAGCCTACAAATAAGTCTGTCAGGCTCTACTATTTTGCACAATGTTCATTGTGTGTCCTTCAAGGAATTTCGATGGTAAAAAATTCCAAGGGGTCATGTAACTTAAAATAACCCTGCTTTAAGTGTATTGTGAGAAGCATGAGAAAACCCTGCCTGAATAAACACAGCCCACTGCATGCAATTTAAAGGTGTATTACTTTAATTCAGTTATAGAAATACAATTGTAGTAGGTAGAGAAGGAAGACAACTGGATAAAATGGAATTGTAGAATAAGAAATGTCACAGTTATGGTTAAGGTGTCCTGCAACAAGGAAGGAAGGTTTGGAAGGTGTACATAGGTGTGTTGGGGCAGGATGGTGCTCCCATTGGTGCTCCTGTTAAAAATTAACAAATCACCTACTGGCTGCAATCCCCCATGTGATGACTTTAAGAGGCATCTAGAGTGAGTAAGGTAACTGATGGATTTATAGACAAAGTTGTGTCATCACAGCATAAAAATGGAAAGAAATATTGGTTACCTAATGGTAACATATTCAAAAAACACATTAAAGGGCCTAGAATGGACCCCTGAGGAACACCACAGGTGTTCTCAGGTAAAACTAAAACCAGTGTAAAGCAGTCACAGCCATGCTTCTAGATGAATATGCCATGATCTCAAACAACACCAAAACATGACAGTCAGCATTATAATCCATCATAATGACATTTACAACTTTGAGAAGTGCAGTTTCTGTTCAGTTAAAGTACTTGCTAAAAAAGTTATTTAAGATTTGGGTCTATAATTATTATGACTGTTCGTGTCAAGGGTAGATTTTTTCAGTGAGGACTGAATAACAGCTGATTAATCATTTAAGGATCTGAGTTAACTTGAAGTCTTAATGTCTCAAGACGATAAGAATATCATCTTACATAATAAGGAGATTTATTGCCATTTATTAACTTTAGCAGAGCAGACTGGTTTATCAGATCAAATGAATTAATAATTTAATGCACTTCCTTTTGTGGTAGAGCCACTGTAGATGGTCAGATATGGGCCCCAATGCTAGAAACTTTTTCAAAGACATTGAAATGCCTCACATTTTTCAAAAGAAGAGACCTAGAGGAGAAATAGGTAAAATATGGAGGGCGGTAGACAAGAAAGTTAATAGTCCCAACAGCCACTTGGGCTTTCAGCAATAACATGAGAGAAGTATTTTGACTTTCGTTTCTTACAGTGTTGCGAAACTCGCGAAAGCACTTCGGAGTCACAAACATTGCCCTGTAATTTGGAAGCTTTCCATTTTGATTCAGCACGTCCAGATGCCCTGCTAATTCTCCGGACATGGTCATTGACCCACTGTGGTTCCTTTATTGAAGCAGGACAGGCTGTAGATATTTTAAGCTGAGCTGCAGTCTCCAGAGTGTAAGATTTTGTGGCCAATCCCTCCACAGAACAGTACCGAACAGAACAGGACAGAACAGTACCGAACAGGAGAGAACAGAACAGAACAGAACAGAACCACACAGTTGTTCATGTCTGTGTCTCTGCTAATGTCTGTAATGGTAGTGAACGAATAGCTTGTCTGCTTCCTCCTGAATCAGCGGTGAAAGGTAACGGCTCCCTAGTGGTTTTTTACTTTTGTCTTGAAGCGAGAACACTCAGATGGAAGTGTATAATTGCTTTGTTTGCGTCAGGAATGAGGCAGTTATTCTTCCCGAGGCAGTAATTTCAGCCAATACTTTCAACAGATTTCCTTCTGTGTTTGTGTAAGAGCTCGTTCCTCCCATTTTATTGCCATGTATTAACTGTTTCCTTGTCAAATACAAAAGCTAACACAATTTTGCTAAAAGGCAAAGTACAGGGTTTGCTGTAGGTGATTTAATGGTATATAAATAAAGGAAACAAAACACACTTTACAATTTATTAACAGAGTCATACATTCATGCAGTGAGTTGGCTGAAGGGAGTGGCAGACTACACCTTTGACCAACATGAGTCATGGACGTCTTTTACAACCTGCATGACGTATAGAGAGTAAATAAATGTACATCAGCACTTGAGTGTGAAGATTTTTCCACACTTATGCCAGTTTTCCATCACATGTGCCTGCCTGGCTCGACTCGGTTTGACTCGGCGTGGCCAGGATTTTGCATTTCCACCAGAACTGGGCTGTCTGCTTGAAGGTTGTCTCACAGCAGTGATGTTTTGTCTGGAACCCCGCAGGACCATTAAAGAATCACCGCCAACAAAGTGGCTCCGCTTATTCAGTTACAAACATGTTTCATTTACTATAACTACTTTACAATAAAAGCCCTTAGTATTTAGTCATTTAAAAGCTTCTATTATGACGCAGCGTCACAGGAAACGTTGTGTTTTCAGCAGCAGTAACTGAACACGACTCCTGAAAGTGACGGCGATGAAACAGTTGAACACAGCAGATGTTTAAAGAACAAACAGGACGAGAGAAACTAAAGAGATTCAGTGAGACACGACAAAAGTACTGAGAGCTGAACACACTGACCTTAAAGAACATCTTTCTCTCAGGTTTCCTGCACAGACACGAGTTGAGTAATGATTTTGGGGTGAGACAGGTGGCTGTAGTTGCGAGACATCACCATGGCCCGCTTGGAGGCAGGGCGGCTGCTGCTCGGCCCGACTCCAGAGCAAGTCCCAGCACGGCTCAACTTGGCACGGTAAAACTGGTGATGGAAAGGCAAATCAGCCAAAAGTACTTACGGAAAGCTAGACCATAAGGAGTCAAGCAGCGCAACACAGATTGCAGGCTTGATTTGATTTACCCACAAAATCAAAAATGATTAGTAACTAACTTGGGCTTTAAAGGAGATTAATGGAACAGAAGAAACTCGATAGGTTCAACCGAACCAGGCTTTCAGTTCACAAGCTGGCTTAAAGCGAAACTCTCGCCAAAATGCAAATGTCCAGTCAAACCTTTGTGCAAAAGCATAATTACGATGAAAGAGCCGCTTTTAAGATTTACTGTATTTTCGTTTTCGGGTCAAAACCATTATCAATGGGAGTGTTATGGGCACTTTCATGATAACATCAAAATCTCTATTTATAAAACACTAAGAAGGCTCGACACAACATGAAACTTTGCTCGTAGTAAAAAGAGAGTTTTTGAACAACTCACGTTAGCAGTAGCTTGTTCCGCTCGCCGCCGTCCTGCCAGTGGAGAAGTGTCGATCTCAGAATGTGACGTAAACTGGAGGACAGTTAAGGTGGAACGCTCCTAAAGCTTAGTTCCATATAAATGCAGGATAATTCGTTGTTTTGTCGTTAGCGAAAAACAATATTGACCTTGAAGTTGAAAAAGGAGCCTCATATAAGAAACAATACTAAAATCAAAAGCCATCCCCCCTGTTTAAAATGTGCAAATATGTAACGAGTGGCTAGATAATGTCTGAGACGCAATATTAGCATGTAGACATCAGTGATTTAACAATTTACCCCTCTGACTTGACTCAGTCACGTCAATTTAACTCAAACGTCTCGGTTTCTCTGTTATGAAAGCGTGACTGGTGTTCCTAGCTAGCTTGCTGTGCTGTAGCGTTAGCGTCATTAAATGGATAAAAATGCTATTAAAGTTGTTGATAATCAATGATGACAATCTACAAACCAGCTAATGGAAAATTGACATCAGACCAGGAAGAGGCCCTGCAGTTTGGGTGTAGTCTCTTTATTTCCTCATTCTGATGGTGTGTGGGAATAATCAGACAACAATTCAATCAGGTCTTGTAAGTTTATTTACGCCCTCTAACAGACAAATATGCTCATTATGGTGTTCAGCCATAACCTGATCAGGTTCATACATGAATGATGGCCATTCCAAAGAGTATTAAATCAGAGTTTTCTTCCTGGTCTTTGCTCTGCCTCATGTGATTCAGCTTTCACACTATCACACTCACTCACACACTAATCAAATTCCCCTTCTTTATCTCCATGCAGTGTGAGAAACACAAGAAAACCCTGCCTGAATAAACTCAGTCCACTGCATACAATTTACAGGTGTAATTACTCAATACTTCAGTTATCAGTTACAATCAGTTATAAAAAGACAATTCTAGTAAATAGAGAAGGAAGATAACTGGATAAAATGGAATTGTAGAATTAGAAACACAGTTATGGTTAAGGTGTCCTGCAACAATGTCATTTGGAAGGTGTACATAGGTGTGTCGGGGCAGGATGGTGCTCCCATTGGGCCACCCCCCCCTGTTAAAAATGAACAAATCACCTACTGGGTACAGCGCCACCTATCGTACCGAGTTATGACATGCTTTCTCACCGGCATGTATACTCGGATAATTGCAGTTGAGTCGCATAGTCGAACTATGTCTGTAATCCAACTAAGCTGTGCGTGTAAACATACTGACTGTTCTCAATGCTCGTGTTCATGTGTAGAGACCCTGGTGATACTACGAGCAAAGTTTCATGTTGCGTCGAGCCTTCTTAGTGTTTTAAAAATAGAGATTTTGATGCTATCGCTAAATTGCCCGTAGCACTCCCATTGAAAATGAGTTTGACCCGAAAATAAAAATATAGTAAATCTTAAAATTGCCTCTTTCAACGTAATTATGCTTTTACACGAAGGTTTGACTCATATAGATTCACAAAAAAAGCCTGGGTTGCATTTTGGCGAGAGTTTAACAAAAGTTTAGAAAGAACTTTGGTGGAACTGCTAACAAAACTTCAGAAACATGAAAAGGGGCCCAAACTAGACACTGATCTTCTAAAAAGGCTACAAGTCACAAAAGTTAGGGGCCACAGGTTTAATCTTTAACAATGCACTGTACTGTAGAAGCTTAACACATGTATTTTTAAAAAAATATTTGATTCATCTTTCGTGGGAGGTGTTGAGAGTGGAAGCAATAAGTGAGCTATGTGTGGGCAGAAAACACACTCACACACACACACACACACACTCACACACTCACACACACACACCCACACACACACACACACACACACACACACACAGGGGTGCATTTCACTAAGGCTCCACTAGATGGCCTCACCTCTCTACTTCTGTACTCTGCTGATGCTCAACTTCAGGGTTAATCTTAAAGCGTTCTGTAATGTGAGAAGCTATGTAATGAGGCGGACAACAAACTCACTGCTTGAGTTAGATTCACCCTCTCTAACATGTATGTTTGTGTTCGTGTGTGAGTTTATATGTTTGTGTGAGCTGGGAACACGAGCATAGCCTGGCAGGTAACAGGAAAAATTCCCTTATATCAACCCACTTTCTGAAATTATGGAAATCAGAAACAGTCGTCTTTCCTCAGGTTGTGAGTCTCCTGAAGTCATCCTCCACACTCCTCCATGAATAGTTCATTTTTGTGACATGATTACTATTTACTCATTAGTTTGTGTATTTTCTGTGTGCAGCTCAGGGAACAGAAATGTAATTATAAACTCTGTGTTGCATAACGACAATCAAACATTTATCTTGAACTAATTCAAGAGTTTTCAAAGCAGCACTGTGTGTTTTACTGCTCCTCTGCAGCACGAGATTCCCACTGGGACTGGAAGTGGCACCGAGCAGATGGAAGTCCAATCAGACAGACTGTAACCAGCAAACAGTCAGACACAAGGGCTACAATCAGCACACAGCAACACAAAAGGCAGCAGTAAACAGGAACAGGAGGATGGACTCCACAGACTCATGGCACTCGGTCTGAGAGACGACTGAGCGAACGTCTTGTTGACACTCTGGGGAGCGTGAAGCTGTGTGTGCACATACAGCGCTGACATATTTCACTTGTTGTTTTCAGTGGGGAGGACCTTGAACTTCAGATTGTTTTATACAAGGTTAAAAATAGACTGCCTTTCTCTTCCAGGGAATTTTATGCAATTTCTTGGTGATAGCAGAGAAGCCAGCCCATTCTGCCCCAAAATATCCCTCATTTATCCAATAATTCTAAAAATATCTAAAAATGATGAGTGGCTTCCAAAGTAGTTCACAAAATTCACACACAAACACATACAGCCACTTAAGCACACACCTCCTTTAAAACATCGCCCCAAACCCATTGGTCCCCTCCCGAGTGACCCGTTAATCAATAATTCCTCTTTTCCACTCTCTAAGCCCACCACAAACCCTTTCCTGCTGCTGAATTCTCCCAAATCACTTCTTTCAGCCACCTCCACCCTCACACACATGCAGACACACATGGGGAAGCCGCCCCTCACCCTCTCTCCCAGGATGATTCCAGTCCATTCCCATTGAACGGCATTAGCATACAGATGTTAGACTGAAAAGGGAAAGCAGGGACACACAAAAGGCCTGCATGACCAGGAGGGAGGGAGGGGTCGAGGGGCTGCACAGGGATGGCCCTTGGCCTTTTTAAGGTCTTACAGACACACACACACCCACACCCACACACACACACACACACACGGGTACTGAATGGTAAGTAGCCATGGGGGTTGTGGGAGTCTGCTCCTGCTTCACTCTACTGTTATTCATTCACCAGAGGGAAATCCTCAGCTTGCCCTCAGCTGAATGCCAACACACACACACACACACACACACACACACACACACACACACACACACACACACACACACACACACACACACACACACACACTTTCTTAGAGATAAATACAAAAGTTTTTTTTTATTTTTTTATCATTTTCTCTCAGTAAGTTCCAGTATGTCCAGGATGACATTAATTTGTTAAATAATAACAATAATAAGTTACTGATATATTCACAAATACAAACAATCTATTTATTAGGGGAAATCTGTGATCAGCCTGTGCTTTTATAGACTGAGCATACTAGAAAAAACTTCTGGTCATGAAGCAGTCAAAACTTAATACTGCTGCCTCTATGTGACCTATATAAGCAAACAAGACCATAATTGAGAAAACTGTCTATTTATATATGTTTATAACAGTTATTCTCGGTTGAATGAGTCATAAAATCTCAATTATTTTTAATAGTTTACTTTTGCCATCTTCATATTCAAGTTATTAATCCTACATAGTCACTGGACCAACAGAGAAGGAGCTCAGTTCACTGAGTGTTCACAGCACTAACAGAACTTTTTATCAGCAATTTTCATTCAGAACAAGACGGCTGAGGATTTAGATTTTTTTATGAGCAGAAACCTTTGTGTTTCTGTTGATGTGGACTGTTGCTGCATGTCTCAGAAAGTAGTCATTTCTTCCTCTGACCAAACGACTCGTCCCGAATTCTTGCTAGTGTTAGCGTCCAAGATTCCATTTTTGTTTTCCAAGCATCCCAGTGTTGTCTACGGCAAGCCTAATGGGCTAGAATACAGCGGCACAGGGCAAAGCAAACCTGGCAAAGCATTTTATGTTCACACAACACACAGATTAAGTGAAACGCAAGCTGACTTGAAGCTTCAGAGGGAACTAATTTGTTTGAATTGTTCACATTACACAAAAAATGCTGGCTAAGCACTCAAGACCCTTAGATCCTGTATCCTATAACACTAAACTGCCTTTTACATGTTAATGCATTAGTGAAAATAATTACACAATAACACTCTGAATGGGTTTGTTTTTCATCAGGAGTACTTTCAGTATGGCTGGTAAGTATATTTCACAGAGTCTATATATTAATAGTGTTATAATATTATTTTGTATAAGTATTATTTTGAATGCAGGAGATGTATTTGTTATTAAATATTTACACATTAAGTTTTTACACACACACACACACACACACACACACACACACACACACACACACACACACACACACACACACAGAGGGGAGGACGTCAACTTCTGCTCCACTTTGTGTGAATGGATGGAAATCAGTCACAAGTATCTCTGTGCCCCATTGTGTGCTGGGAAGTCTTTGTTCGAGCATCTGTTGCCCAAACATTCTCCTCAGTGTCACTCACTCTAAATTGGTCCGTTCAGACGAGTTGCAACAAAACTCACTCCTCTTCCCACACAACACACAACACACACACACATAAACACACACATGGAGGGGAGGGCTGGGAGATTCCCTGAACGCAAGTAAGAGAAAGAGTTAATCTTTGTTCCTTTTGTGTGTCACTGGGACACAGATGATCGTAAAGGTCCTAGAAGCACTGGCAGAATTTTAAAGTGATGCTCGTGGGAACTCTTCACTAAAAATGAACATTTGTGTTGTTTTTCATGTCGTACATAAAGATTTCCTGCTCCACATCGTCAGTGTTTTTGCACTTTTACTGACCATAGAAGGGATTTAATTGAAGGAATTCTTCGAAGAATATAGTGATTTTGTCCGTAGTAGTCTTTATTTACACTGCGTCTTCTAGCGGAGCTCATCAGTGTCTGAGTTCAGATCATTTCCCTCTGGCTCCTTATATGTGACCTTGCAGAATAATGATGTACGACTTAAGAAAACGTTATTGTAGAGATGTTAGGGAGCAGAGATGAAGGATGTGAGGAAGACTAAGCTTTAGGTTATGAAGACATACTGCAAATCTCATCAGAGATCAGAGTTAGAGCTGTATATGTGAGAGAAGAATGAAAGAGCTGAATATTATGTTAAAGTGAGGTATTGGAGGTCTTTCTTATGTATATTCGTGTTGCTATTTTGCCAAGTCCCTGTTTCATTATATACATGAGTCAAAATAATCTAATTTATAGGAAAGTATCTTTAATCAAACTTCTTTATTAAATCCAATCACAACAGAGCTCCTGTGCACTATACAACAAAATGATACAAAAGTGTAGTAAAGTACAAGACGGCAGAGGTCTTATTTTTCAAAGAATTTTATTTTGAAATAAAGATGGACAAATATATTAAGATAAAGAGCTAGGATATCAACCATAACCAATGGAATGTAAACAATAAATGCACTTAAATTATGTAAAACAGAAACACGATATCAAACAACACAATATAGGTTTTGCTTTGAAAAACAAAATAAATAAGACTTTAAGTTAACAAGAGTAACAAAACCGGCTTGCTGTCGAGTCAAGCTAACAATAAGCTGCAGCAACAAGCGACGAGCGTCTCCGGACTCGTCGGGGCAGGTTGGGTCGATTTCACGACAAAAAACAAACAATTACAAACTTGCCTGATTTTCTTTTGAACTCGTTTGATTTCTCCTGCCGCCCAGAGATTTATCAAGCTAGCTAGCTAGCGTGCAACAGAGGTGGACCTACAAACACATTGTCATCAAGGCAACTCTGATAGATAAAAATCAAACTATAAACAGCGGTCACCTTTTTACCTGTTTGTTTACATCGCAAGAGAAGAAGATAACACACTGGTAGGAATTTTCACGCACGAAGACAACAATGCAGTAACACAGCAGTCCTGACATACACTCAGATTAATCACACATATTAACACTCTTCTTCATTAAAATAATCTTCTGATGGTTGAGTAGCTCTCCAACTGATGGCAACAGTGCACACATACTGCTAACTCACACTGACGCCATGAATGTGAGGTGAACGCCATTTTCGCCACCACTTGGCTTTGCGTAGATATCAGCACTAAACATTGGAAGAAGGTTATTACAGTCAGAGGTTTGAGGCTGAATGGAGAGGAGAGTAGACTCACTGTAAACTCACACAAGCAGCAGAAAGTGGTGATTTTAAAGATGTCTCGCCATCATTTGTACCGACTGACTTGTTGAGCTGCTTGTGATGTGAAGTTTTAGTGAGTCTTGATTTCTGCCAGGCCTTTTAGCCAATAAGGCAACATACATGTGGAATGCCAAAATGTTTTTCTTACTCCTTCCCTCTCCTCTCCATGAGCCTTCTTAAAGCTACTGGATAGCATGAAAAGCAGATGGACATCACGGATGCATAAGTAAAGCATAATTTCTCAAAAAAGCATAAACACAATCACATGAAACTGACAGAAACAAAAAAAAACAACAAATTATATGAAAAGCAATAAATAAGTCTAGAAAGTTGTTAAGCTATGATAACAATAATCATAACACTGTATATTAACTGTTGCTGCTAAAGGCTAGGCTAGTTGTTATGAGTACTAGGAGGTTAGGGGAAATCTAACATCAACTTTGGTAACTAGAGATTCAGTGGGTCGCCTACACTTGTGCTATCTTTTGTTGCTAAGGCAGTTTAGCTGAACTCTTGCCAGGCAGTTAAATTGGCTGACAAATACAATCAAGTCGCCACAGCTACACAGCCAATCAATCAATCAATCAGTCAATCATACAGTGGCAACATACAGTCAGTTAACCCTCTTATGCATGGACAAGAGGCTGGATTCATACAGAGAGCCCTGAACATGACTGGAGAAGTGCTGCAGGCTGGCGTCACTGAAACAGTTTGTAAGGAAGAAAAAAAATAGGAAATCAAGTCTGTAAAAAACAACATTGCTATGTTAAAAAAGTGGATAGCACACCAGTCATACACAGGGCAAACAGCTCTAATCTTAAATCGGGGTACAAGAAGTTCTCACACAGAACCTCCCACTGAGCCGGAACAGCTTAGTGACGTACCCTCCAGGTATTCTCTAAAAATGGGTATACAACAGTATACAGCAGTAACAATGGCATAAAATAACAACCTTACAAAAATAACAATAAAACAAAAGGAGAAGTCAGCTAAAACTGGACGAACACTGAGCAGCGCTACAACTGCTTGGATGAGAAATGCAATATGCACAAAGTTAGGTACGTTTACCCAGCTGCATTCAGGGAGGAACTGAAAACCTAATGTTTAAATCCTTTGTGACTTCATCTGAACTGTGTAGTTTTGGTAATCGAGTTTCTACATTAT
Organism: Diplodus puntazzo; assembly: GCA_963678695.2. Lineage (NCBI taxonomy): Eukaryota > Metazoa > Chordata > Actinopteri > Spariformes > Sparidae > Diplodus > Diplodus puntazzo. The sequence continues at coordinate 2,615,351 of OZ023162.1, read as the reverse complement.
TTAGACCCAATACTGTGAGGAGAAGACATGCCTCAAAGCTACGTGCTTTTGGACTGGACAGAAAAACCCAACATCAGATCATGGTCACATAGACTTTAACAATTAGAGCATCTATCCCTAATTAAATTCAGCCCTGTGGTAAAACCCTTCCCTACTCGTCTGAAACAGACAGGCGGCTGAAGATGGGCAGGCGCCGGCCTTCAAAGCTTGGTGACTCTGTGCCACTGGAGGAAGAGCTGAGGGAGCAGGAGGAGGTGTAGCCTTCCTCAGACAGGGAGTCAGCTGAGGAGCAGCGCTGAAGCCCAGGAGGGGCTTTGAGGCCGACGGGCAGCTGCTGGGGGAGTTGGTAAGGCAGGTTTGGGCTTTTGGAGGTGGGACACCTGGCGCTGACAGAGTCGGTCACAGCGTAGAAGCGCAGAGCCGAATCACTGCTGTCTCCTGTCAGGTCGGATATGCCAGAAAAGGGGTAGGGGCAATGCTTCAGGGGCCCCGGCTCAGGGAAGAGAGGTGAGAGGAGCTCTGGGCTCCCTGTGGAAGGTGGGGAAGGAGAGACAGAGGATGCCCGGGTGAAGAGGAGGGAAGAAGGCTGCAGCTCCTCAACTGGTTGGAAAGTCTGTGGAGAGGAGGAGAAGCCTGCAAAGCTGAGGCTGTGACGCAGCAGGGGAGGCCTCATCTTCTGTTTCTGAGGAGCGCTGCCAGTGTCGACCTCATCGGCGTTGTGGATGAAGTGGCAGCGGGCGCCGTACGGGCAGAAGCCTATCGTGTGGAAGGTGCGGCATGGCTCCGTCTTGTACTTTGGGTGCCTGCTGAGACCTCTGAGCTCATCATAGCCGTGGGCAAACTGGCACTTAGTGCCGTACTTGCAGGTGCCACTCTCCTCATAGGTGCGGCACAGTTCGGTCTTGTAGCGGGTGGAGATGTGAGGGGCCGGGGCTGGGGGTCTTGCAGCAGAGGGGGAAGCAGCTGAGGAGAGAGAGGTGTTGCTGATGCAGAGGCCTGGTGGAGGGAGCAGCACGGGCGGGGACACATTAGGCATTTTGTCCTGAGGGCTGCTGACGTTGCCCTCGATCATGCTGACCGAGCGGTCGACTCTGAAGGGGATGTGGCTGAGCGTGGAGCGGGGCAGTTGAGCATCCCTGTTCCACTGCTGGGTGGAGGCCATGTTGAGGCCCCAGCAGGCCGAGTCGGTCACCTCAGAGCTGCTGCTGCTGCTGCTGCTGCTGTTGTTGAACTTGGAGTTGGGGAGGGTGACGGGGCAGAGAGAATGACGACGCTGGAAGCCCAGGACTCTCAGACTGTGCTGCTGCCGTTGCTGCAGTGAGCCGGCAGGCGAGCCATCTGTCGCCTCGAGGCCACGGAAATTCTGTCACACAAAAGGAGAGAGGAGAAGAATAGATGTGAGCTCTCTGCATTCCTGGAGCACTGGAGCGAGACTGGCAGGGCCAAGTCAAGCTGAAAGGAGATTTTAAAGCTGCAGCTGAAGCAACAAGGCTGATAAAACAAACTGGAGAAATTCATTGTAAAAGTTGGACTATGCTTTATCTTAGTTACGTCAAATAAAAACTAAATATTAAAGAGAAAAAAGATTTGTGTTTAAGCTGGATTTTAAGTTGCATAAGCAGTCAGTGAAAATACACTAAAATTACAATTACATTTAGTATTTCATCGGAGTTAAAGCCCTTATAGTCTTATATATATGTACACAAACTTTACAGTTTACCAAATCTCATACAATACGTACATTTCTACATTAAAAAGTTGTGTTTTTGTTTAGCCCTATGCTTTAGGAAATCTTATTAAAACAACCCTCTACGTCAATGTAATAAATTTTTTGATATGTTGTGACACTAATGTTTGAGCTCTAATCTAAGCTGCACAGAAGATGAAATTTACAAACTTATTTTCCCCCCAAACACTGAAATGAATACATCATTAATAAATCCATTTCCTGAAATACGTTTGGGATGCACCCACACAAAAACACTTCCGTAAGTTAATTTGGCAATGTGTTTCTTTTAAAATAACTTTTCACCACTTCATTATTAATTTCCACATGAATAAATACTGTTAATACTTTAGTCTAGCACTGCACAGGCATCCTAAACAGGAGCTTAAGATGATCACAGAAGAGGTAGATGTGACAGATAAATGTTAAAAAGTTAGTGGTTGCTCTCACCTTGCAGAACTCCTCATCCAGTTCCAGGAAAGGCGTTAGAAAGTCGGAGGGCATGATTCACCGTCCCCGCTGAGTGAAGACGCTGGATGTCTGATCCCTCAGTGGAGGATTGCTGGGGAGGACAAAATGCTGAAGCGAAGTGAAGATGGAAGGCCAGACAAAGTCTCGTCTTTGGGGTGACCGAGAAAGAGTTAACGGTCTGTCTGGGGAGATCCCTTTGCTTGTTCCAGCAGTTGAGAGAGTTTTTTGGGGAGGGAAGGGAGAGAAATGTGGAGGCGGTCAGGTCCGTTGCAGAGGAGATGAGGATTTGGGAGAAAGAGCAACGTGACCCCAGGAGGAAAGTTCCTCGACCATCTGTTGGAATCTGTTTAAATAGTTGGGGAAACCCACCCATTCATACCCCCCTGCCTGTGTTCTCCAGGGGGCAGGGCAAGGAGTGTGTGTGTTAATGTGTGCTAATGTGTGTGTGTGTTGGGGGGTTGGGCTGGGGGAGGAGGTCCTGCATTGTAATGGTGTGCTGGGGGGCAGGGTGGGCACAGAAAGACGGGGAGGGAGCTGAATGAAGCTACTTTTCAACCCATTCATCACCAAATCCTTCTGGATGCATTCTTCTTTCTCCAACAGCCAGTCCTCTTACTTTGTGTAGGACAGATACAGCTAAGGAGATAATGACAAGTGCTGCTAATACCAAATACATTTACTGTCATTAGTGCAGTTCAAATGCTGCAAAGTTGTTGTAAGTGTGTAAAAGTGTATTTGACATACGAAGACAATGCATGCAGCTCATTTCCCTCCAAATGTTCTCAGCTGAATTTGACAGAAATGAGACCCGATATCTGTTTAACTGTGGATTCTCTCAAAAAAAGGTGTAAAGATTCATTAAATCAGGTGATACTTGGTCGTCGAAGATGTCTATCCACTCTGTTTTCACCAGATAAAATGTGGTAACAACATCCAAGTGTCACACAACACAAACTTGTCAACTCATTCTGAAGATTTGTTCGGCTTGTTGATGGAGACAGTATTACCGAGCCTGAGGGTATTTATCCACAGTCATCTGGGGTCCCTGGTAGACGAAATCTGGTCTACATGAAGACATCATTTCAAAAGATTTACGTTTCATATTAAATGTTTTAAATTTAGAACAATATAAGCTGTGTGCTGCCAGTACAAAGTTGCAGGACATAGTAATACCACACCATAAAAGTAGACCATGTGGCAGGGGCTCGTGTGGTAGAGCTGGTATCCATCAGTCATTTAATCAATTAATTCAAATAATTGGTAAAAATGTTTAATGTTTTACTTTTCAACAACGACTGCCTTTTGAAGATACAGTTGTCATAAATGTTTCCATATTCTTTTAACTATGAAATTTCTCCATTTTTTTTTCCATTCTCTGTTGACATATTCGCTAAAATACTGTTTTATCACGTGGACTTTAACAGGGTTTATTATGGCTCGGAGTCACATCCGCTCAACAAATAACAACTCACAATAAAATGAATTCTTATCAACAACAATAAATGTTTCTGCAATAAACTTTCATTCACATGAGCTGAAAAGAAGGAGGAATGCTTTAAATGGATTTTGAGCCCATTGAACTCCAAACTCTGGCCTGCTGGAAACTACAAAATGCCCACAGGTGTAAATGGAGTGTGAGACTGAAGATCCGTCCAGGGTCGACCCCACCCAGTTTAAGTTTAGTGGAGCTTTAGTTCATGAATGCTCGTCAGAGTCAGAGATGCCTTGAAGGCTGAAATGTTTTTTATAGGTTGAAGTTAACAGAATAAAGTGTTACCAGTTACAGTTTATTCCATGAAGGTCTCTTTTGGAAAATGGAACCAAGAGAAGGAACTACTTATGAACGATGTTTTCAGGCTTCTTGTCGTCATTATTAACCGACAAAATGTAACCACACACTTGTTACTACCTGCTGTTTGTTGACTTCAATTTGTGCCTTTCGAGATTCTGAGTGAATAAAAATATGCACTTGTATCTCAGTTTATATTTTATATTCATGGCCTCACATTTATAAGAGATAATAACAAGTCATGCCAAGTGGATGAGCCACTCCCTCAGCAGTGATGCTTCATCGTCAAGGTTATGTCCTTTCACAGCTTGTTGTTGTGTTGAAATGCAAATACAGGTGAGTGAGGGTGGATCAAAGCATGCAGGATGGACAAGTGTCAAATGTTGCTCTCTGTTTGAATGAGTTTTTCCAACTTAGGTGTTGTGACCGTGTTACCTTGTCTGGTAACATTTTAGCCTGAGGCAGGTCGATAGACTTTCATGATAATGAAGACAAGTACATCATTTTGTTGTTGTATGTAAAGTAACTGGCACATGGATACACTGAAGTCGTTAGGAATTCAAATGGAACCAGGCGTATTTCCTTCAGGTGGACTGCTCTGTCCAGAGGCTTCTGCTTGTTTGTTGCACCTCTCACTGAATCTCAGACACCACGTGTTGTTTGAACTTGTTGTTGTGTGTTGTACTATTTGACAGCATGTACAGTGGGAGCAATGATGCATCCCAAACACGGCTGTTGATGTGCTGTTTGTGTTGCGCGTTGTGTCTCTGTATGGACACTGGGGGAACGTCTCAGACAGTGGTAATGTTGTGGTCGGGTGATCTGGGGTGTTGAGCCCATCAAGGAGTTCAGGGGCTCCACAGAGGAAGTGTAAACACGGCACTGTTTGCTGCCAGTGGGACTCAGCTGGTACAACTGAAACAATATAAATGGTACAATGAAAAGCACCAAACGTTTGTCTCAGTGTGTTTGTGTGTGAAAGAGGGAGAACAAGTAAGATGAGCAGCGTGACTGCGTTAACGCCGACTTGACTACATTTGAAAACAGACCTTCCTCCCTCCCGTGAGGCCCTCGGGGTCTTGTGACAGTAAAAAGAGGAAGAACGAAGACAGAAGACTGACTGTTATCAGTCGTTTAAATGTAAAAGCAGTTGATTACACATCACAGGCAACATATAGAACTACAATATGTCGATTTTTTTCAGACAGGTTACTATGAGTTGTTTGCAGCCTCTGTAGGATGAACTGTCTCTCAGTTCTTACAGCCTCAAAAACAAACTGTAAAACATTTCTTATCGGAGTGCCTCATTGATACGTTACTGTGGTGTGTGTGTGTGTGTGTGTGTGTGTGTGTGTGTGTGTGTGTGTGTGTGTGTGTTCAGGGTTAAATAACTGTAGCCCAGTGTGGTTTCCTCCCTGTGGTCGGTTGGTTTGGTAACAGTCTGACTGTCGTTATGTCTCCGTCTTTCCTTTCCTTCTTTCTTTTTTGCTTTTTGTTCTACGCTGCACCACAGGCTGCTCCATCTTTTCTTCTTTTCTCTGTCTTTCTGCTTTACATTTTCACAAAGTTATTTATAAATGGCAGGGTATGGTATGGGTTGTCCATCAAACCTTTTCCTGTATTATCTTGTAGCTATTTTCCCCGATCGATTGGCACATTGATGAGCCTCCTCCTTCACCTCTTGTTGTTGTGGTCTGGTGTAGTGACACAGCAACTGAATGTGTTCCTACATAACCAGTGTAACTGTCTGTGGCTGTTGGATGTGTGTTTCTGTGTGTGTGTTTGTGTGTTTGTGGGTGTTTTGTTGTTACTTCTTCTTCTTTTGGTGATGTGCAGTTTCGTTCTGTGGGTTCAATAATAACCCACAACGCGATTATACAAATAAATGTCTTAATATTCATTGATTAATTGAACCTGCTGAGTGCTATTATGACATTTATTTGATTAGTATTTTATTAGGGCTGTCCAATTAATTGCAACATGGCTAAGTGCATTACATTATTATCCAAGAGGTAAAAGCGACATTTTTTTAGAGTCGACAAAAGCATGTTTGCTTGGTACAATCCCCAGAATTTGTCTTATCATCATGATTTTGATAGGTTTGTTATGGTGACTATTAAAACGGTGATGCAAAAATGAGAATTTCCATTAATTGTGAATCCTTTTAAAATCGAAATATGATAAATAAATATGATCTTTTGACCATATCGTGCAACATTAGTATATTTTCCCAGAAGAAATATATTGCTAAGGTTTTTCCATGAACAGCCATGCATACAGTAGTTTACAAGCCATGTTACATTTAAGTTTTACATTAAAAGGCTCCACTAAATAAAGCAGAGACGTGCTTTTTGCACAAACTATCGAACACAGCAAGGAGAAAAACCTTTGTATGAGTTGCAGACAAGAACAAAAACCAACATATTACAATATCTCCCGTCACACTTCAGCTTATCACACCTGTTATAGTACAAAGTTGTAGAAAGTTGTAATATCTGGTAGTTTATTTGACCTCTGGCCGGGAAGTGCCACTTGCTCTGTCAGTTGGCAGTGGTTTGGGTGGAGACGAGGGAGGAGGCCAGTCCGACACAGCAGCAGAGCTGGGTACGTCGTTAAGTTCTATGGTTTGCAGGATGTTGACAACAGAGATAAATAATCTATGACAGAAAATATTACAGTTCCACTTCACTTCCTTCGACTTCATTTCCCCCCCAAATCCTTCAGAAAGAAAGAAACTGAATAGAAATGAATCCGCAAACAACATTAAAACAAATTTAGAATAACGACGTGACAAAATGTACATTCTAAGTATCAAGCTGAACTTATTTGTGCAGAAAAGTTAATCAAGTTATTTGCTGTATAAAACACTGTGTGCTTCTGTCTGCTCTGTCACATGCATACACAATCTCAAAACCACAGCATACACAAAAACACACGTCTCTCTCGCTCTCTCTCTCTCTCTCTCTCTCTCTCACACACACACACACACACACACACACCAGCATGGTTGTCGGCCCCCTGTCTGAGCCTGTCTTGGCCTCTTTGTTGAGGCCAGCATGACAAGAGCTCCATTGTCCAGAGTCTCCTCCATATGTTCCCATATAGACCACAGAGAGGCATTATGGACAATACCAGCACACAGGATCTGATCTAACTGTCCTCTGTGGCTTAATAAGGGATGAGAACTCATCCGGAGACTCACATGGCTGCACTGAAGTGAACTATTGGTAAAACTATCACTATAAAAGAGTTGTCACCTGCATCCCCATTTCAGGGAAGAGCATCGCTTACTTAATCTGATAACTGGAGGATTCTTGGTAATTTATGTTGCTTATGTGTCTGAGGCCGCAACTTTCATCTTTCTATTGTTATTTTAAAATTACACGCAAACTGACATCAAGGAACTGAAAGCTGATGGACGAAGGCGTCACTTCTGTGTCTTGGCCAAAAAGCCGCACGTGAACACACCAAAAAGACTACAGCTTAGATGAAAACCCAAGAAACAGGCTCCACTGCTGATTCAACATGAAATGTCGCTGATAATGGCCAACTAGTGCAAACTCTCTAACTTTGAACACAGCTAAGTTTTCTTAGATGTGGATTGTCACCAGCTTTACACCCAACAAAATACACAATACAGGTAAAGACTGCAGCTGTTGTAAAGCCTCTTAGTGCCGTGATGCTGACCATGCAGCTAGTTATAGTTTGAATGATGTGAACTCAACAGAAACATGTTTTTTTTAAATTTATTTTCAATCTGCAGACTTCAACCGAGTTCCATCAACGAGTACATTAGGACATTGTTCTTTAAATGTAACCTCTAATTGCTCTGAATGGCTCCTCTTACATGCAGTGTTGTAGTTCCACATGAGGTTGATGAGTTGTTTACTTCCTAAATAAAAACAATTCATGCTTTTAATATTCATCGTCCTCTCCTCCCGGCCGGCCTTTTGTCATGGACATTGGCTCTTAGAGGTAATTTCCATTTCAGGGTGGATCTGAATGGTCGCCAAGCACCCTGTTAACAAAGCAGCGGCCTATTGTTGTAACTTGCTGTATTTGTTTGTCGCGCTGGTACTTTGCTCCTATTTTCCTAACTCCATTGATGAGAATGAGGACCGTAACCATCAAATGTCCACCACCTTTTCCCCTCCAGCTTGTTTTTTTTCTTATCTGGGTTGTAGACACTTAGGTGGATGCATTCTTACACTGTTAAAGGTGATGAATGTTGAAAAGCACAAAACCACGGAGAAGAAATCAGACGATTGTCCAGCCATGTCTGTGGCAACAGAACAAGGTATTTTTAGCCAAGACACAATCTTTTCCTGATCCTAATGAAGTGGTGTTCATGCCTAAACCTTACCAGACTATAAGTACACTGAGCTGAAATAAAATGTAATGGTTGGTCTCAGAAACAGTGAAGAGTTTTTGGTAACAACCCTTTAATGCTGATGAATTATGTTCATCCTGTGCTGAAGACAGTGAGTGTTTTGCTCTTATTGTACCCAGGAAATAAAACCTTCAACACTTTGAGTACTCTGTTAGTGCCAATAAAGCCCACAGGACCACAGCGACCCGCTCTGCTTTTAAACAGGTGATTTATGGCTCCTTTTCTGAGCTGCCAGAAAATATTTCCAGCCCTGATAGGAGCGAAACAGTTTTAAACGGCTGATTAAAGTGAAACGTTATAGAGATTAATGGTGACTACAGTTGAGAAATGAACATGTCGTTGAAGCTGAGAGATGAATGGTGACCCCAGGCAGTTGGCGACTGTTACACAGAGGTGGATAAATCACTATGCAGCCTGACTCTGCACAAACAACCGTGCCACGACAAGCTGCCCAACGAGGATATTTCACTTTGCCTCGGGCCTCGTTCCCTCTATCAGGCCAGCTTCCTCTCAACTAATTGTACCTTTAGACTTTAAAAAATGTTTTCTCAGTTCTATTTCCCAAAGATTAAAACCCCACTCTCCTGTGTGGTGACCCACACTCCGGCCTTTCTGTAGCTGTCTGCATCAAGATGAGGTCGAAACCTAATATTTGACTGGACAGTTTTCTGGATTGGCTCTAGATTTCTTCTGTGTGGTGTGTGATTGAGTTTCTGGTTACTAGACAGATGCAGTTGGTCATGAACAATATCCTGCTTTGCACTAATGTCATTCGGGATTGCTTTAGAGTGTGAAGTCACTACAAAACTTTAACATTAAACATTAGTTATGTACCATATCTCCATATTCCCTTAACCAGCTGAAGAAAAAGCTGTTTCTGAGAGGCAGCTGTCTGAAATAAGCTCTCTCGGCCCTTGATGGAGGGAATGAGGATATATAGTTGGCTATGAATGACTTTATTTAATGTGAATGCTACAGTATACATGTAGTGAATGTAAATTGAGGTTAAGGAGTTATGGGTGGTTTAAAGTTTGGAGTGATACAGGACTATCCAGGTTGATATTGGATTAGGCTTGACTGAATTAAAAAAGGACTGTTGAGCCCTGGCAGAGTTATTTGCTCTACTAAGTGCTGTTTGTTCTAGTTTTGTTCTATTTTTTGCTTCTTCTGCATCAGAGCCAGAAAAAGGGAATTAGGAGCACATCAGTAAAAAGCACAAAAAGGCTTTGTTTGAAGAGAAAACACTTATTTTAAGGTAATGGAAGATTTTCAGCTCTGAGCTAAATTGTTTTTAAGGAAAACCTTTCCCAAACTCTAAATCCTCAGGTAATGCTGCTATTTGTTAATCACTTTTCTCCATTCTGGTCCTTTTGGGTTTCAATGTGAGAGAGCCGTCTGGGGTTGGCCTAGTGAGATCATCACAGATCTTTCTTTTTTGGGTCTGAAGCAAATTTTTAGACATGAGAAGATATTTCCTTTTATGCCAAAGCGTGGAGGTTGGAAAAGCTTGCATGAATCATCTAACAGGTTGGACCACAGAGTCTGAGTCACGCTTTGTCGATATGACAAATAGAAATATCTGTTAGTGACTTCAAGAGGAAAAACTAACCAGCTTGTAACCAGCTAGAGACATGAAGAGCAACAAGTGCAGCAAGTGTATGCCATGTCTGCACAGTTTGATGAAAATGTGTATTTGGGACATAAATATGAATAAAGGAGATTACACTAAAAATCAAGATCTCAGTGTTTGACACTCACAAGATAGATATTCAGTGGAATGCTCCTTTAACAGCACTGTAAACCCTCTGTTGCAGTACAAACACATGAACGCTCTCATCAACCATGTTCTCTTTCTTCTTACATTCAGGGGCATCGGGTCCTTTTCTCTCTCCCCTTGATCTCCAGCACACACACACACACACACACACACACACACACACACACACACACACACACACACAAACACACAAACACACACACACACACGTAATGCAGCACAGCACTGTTTCATCCCACTCATTCTTTATTGCACCACCAACGAATCCCCGACTTTCTCTCCTCAGTTCACTCTTGAGGAGGGAAGCAGCAGCCGGCCATGCTTCCTGGAGAAACACCTTGTTCAAAGCAAAAATGTGTGTGTGTGTGTGTGTGTGTGTGTGAGGGAGGAGGAGGGAGGGGGAAGCCCGGTGGGTGAACTGAGTGTTAAGAGCGTCCACTGGATTATGTTTTGACAAAAGACTGGACCCCCTGCTGCTGTAATTTTCCCGCCAGTCAGTTTCCTGTTTCCTGGAATCTGGCAACGTGTCACACTCACACACACACACACACACACACACACACACACACACACACACACACACACACACACACACACACACACACACACACACACACACCATTTGGTGCCAGCTGCTCACCATGATGCAACAGTGGAGTGACCAGCAAGCCTTTGGGGCATCTGGTTAATAAAGACTTCCTTTCATCAAATCCCTGGGAACATAATCCATACATTATTTTATCACATTGCTTGTAAATCGCTTTGAAAAACAGGCGGACAGAGAATCTGCAGAATCCTATTCATCCTGTGACAATAATAAAAAGATTATTTTCCACATTGAAGCTGACTGTCAGTGTTTTTGATGCTTAGTCCAACACGTGGTTCATTATTTCCAAAGTCAGCATAATTTGGAATAAAACAGAGTGAAACACATTAAGACGTTTTTTGTATTTTTTGTACATGTTTCACTTTAACATTACAAAGACAACAGAAAACTTGAATTTACAATAAAACAGTTTACTATTGTTTTTGACACTGACAGTTACTCCACACCTGTAAATATCATAAAACAAAATATTGAATAGTTCCAGGAGGTTTAAGTGTTATGCTGCTACGTTTGGACCTCTAAATGTATGGAGTATCTTTAGTTTGAGTTTTTCATCAGTCATACACCTTTAAGGCCTCAAACCAGCTGGATATGTGGCGATCAAGTGATAGTAAAGAAATATATTTTTGTATCTTCTCGTATGAAGTTCCCACATTTAGAAGGCGTTCTGGCCCGGTGACACACAGCCACTTACACCTGGACCACATTCAGCAGTGAGTTACCCAACGGTGGTTCAGATCTGGCACCCAGAACACCAGTGCTTAAGACACGGACCTGGGTTCTGGGCCAGCAGCCTTTGCTGTGTTCTGAGGCACAACATGATCTTTTCCTATCACTAACCAAGCGTTTTTTTTCTGTGGCAAAATCCAACCAGGGTTATGATTCTGTTCTGAAGTTAACACACTGATTAAAGAAGCATTTGGTGAGATATGGTACAGAAGCCAAAGATAACCACAGCTAATAGCAGCACTGTCTGATATTAATAATATCAGATATACCTATATTATTGGGGCTACCTTCGACATTTGGTTATGTCAATGTTCCAACTTTAAAGGAAGCTAAGCTTTGTGACACAGTACGAACTGAGTTTGAAACACGGTAATGTTGACAGACAGGAGTTTTGTATGCTATTTTTTTTTATTTTGGAGGCTGTATGTACCAATGCAGTGCAAATACAGGTCCAACCATCATCACAGCATCAGTGTGAAAGTCAGTATAAAAAACATCTCTACCAATCGTCACCTGACCAAAAGCTGCTGTAGCTTTAAGTGGATCAACACATGTGCGTACAAATGTGTGACGCTGTGCAGAACATGCTGAGGATGCTGAGACTCAAATGTTCAGTGCAAATGTCTGCGAGGACAAATGCCATCGTTCTCGACATACACACACACACACGCGCGCGCACACACACACACACACACACACACGCGTCCAATGCCAAACTGTCAACTGCCACAACTGGTGGACGGTTGCTAAGGTGTGTGTGTTTGAGACAGACTGGACCTTGTTCACTCCAGACAGCCTCAGTCTTCTGATACAGCGTGAAGTTACGAACACACACACACACACACACACACACACACACACACACACACACACACACAAAAATACTCATTGGTCTGGGTCGAAGAGGTGTTCATTGGTGCTAAATGAGACCAGTCTCCTCAGCAGCTGCTACTCTGTTATTTTAACAGGGGCTATCATACGTGTGTGTGTTTGTGTGTGTGTGTGTCTGTGTGTGTGCGTGTGTGGCTGTGTGTGTGTGTGCACCTTGTGAGCTCTCAGCTGTTAGTGGCAAACGCTCTTTTGTTTTGGAATTACATCATATGGTCAGACAGACAGACAGACAGGAGGGGCATCTGAAGTTTTTTAAAAAATAAAATAAGAACCAAATAATTAGAAATAAATCAGCGTTTTTAGTTAGCTCATAAAATACATTTTAAACCTGTAACTACTTTCATGTGTCGGGTGTCAATTATCAGAAGTATTTAATGATACGCATTCATGCATTTGACACAAATTGAATCAAATCATCTAACAGTTAACAGTAAGTAAAATAAATAAATTGTTACACACAGTTTGTTCTGTTTGTCTCTCCTCTGATTTACAGACAGAACATCTTGTGAATGTGACGCTGTTCAGAACCCTGGAAGTCCCCAGTGTTGGACTTCCCCCAACAAGAGCGAGGACATTTAATTTGATTTAATAAAATGAGATTTACATGCTAAATTCAATAAAAAACATTTTATATATCCGTATCTGACCTCATGTAAACTATTGTGTATAAGTTTTCTTGTTAAAATTCCTGTGGTCAAAGAGACGCCACATGACATATTACACAAAACTTCAAGAGTTCAACGGCTAATTACTGATCAATGATAGACAGTTTTATCTAATTGCATTTTAATCAGTTTCTTTGTGGAATCTAAAAAGCTCATGAGTTGCAAGAAGCGTTTTCATAAAAGCAAATGATCTTACGCTTCAGCTCTTCCTTCAGTGCATTATGCAGAACTCACACTGGTATTCTAGGAATTTTTGGCTATAGACCAGTACAATATGAGGTCAAAGGGGTTAAAAGTCATCTTCCCTTTTATATTTCTGCACATAGCCTCTTTGTGCCTCTCAGCCTCCCGTTCAGCTGCAGTGATCCAAACTGTATCTGTCCTGGATTCAAAGGAACAGTTCGCCTACAAATGTTGCTCTTCAACTGAAGTAGCTGTTGAACCGACATCAAATCGCTCCGTACAGCTCTGCTGAGTCATTCCGAGTCTCTGGAAGGTCCTAGATCACTAATGGATTTGAAAAGATTAACACCGTTAACCAAGGGCGGATATCTCACGGTCTCGTTGGGGGGACAACAAACTGGGAATTTTCTGAAGAACAATTTCTAATAACTATATTGATAGTAATAATACTTATTAATGTGCTCCTCAGAGGACTATTTATGTTCAGCCAGATAAACGA